>CM062809.1:6612562-7320062 GCA_031772625.1 Pinus tabuliformis
TTCTTCGATCACACAACTTTCTAAGGAAATATCGCGCCATCATTTGACAATCGAAGGAAAAGCCACACAATCCTAAATTTTTAAATTCAATATACCATTTGGATGGACCTTAGGAGAATTTTTTTTTTCTTCATAATGTCTACAGATTGGAAAATATTCACTTGTGCATTCTACTAGAAAAATTTGAGCATATTTGGATTGTACAAATATTTGTACGATTTTCTGGTGTTAACATCGGTCTTTGGCATTTTAAAATAGAGTCCCAATGTGCAAGTGAAAAAATGACTAGGTTTGGAAACATCAACATGATAGGGCCACACATATAATCATAGTCATTGAATAAAGGAGCCTTCTTGGTTGTTGGATGGACACTGAGGCTTTAGGACCTAAGAGGTTTTTGTATGTTCGCCCATAAGTTTTGGGCAGGAAAAAATGTCAAGGCATTTGTTGTGATCCAGGCTATCAATGATTGGAATACAATAGAGCCATAAGATGAACGTGAAAGTGCTTAAATGCCAAAATTGTCGATTTTTAATTATAATGGCGAAAATGAGTTTTATAAGGGTTAGAGGCTTGGTGGGACCCAAGACCAATGTGGCAGATGATATGCACAAGGGGTGAAATGGTGCCCTAGTGGCATTACACGTGGCATCCAGAAATGGACATTTAGCAAGGCTAAGTAGGCCAAAAACAAGTGACATGTGGCACTCCTAAAGGAGGTTGAATGGATGGTGAGTCATCACCATGATGTCATCCTAAGAATGACTTCACCCCACACTATCTTAATCATGAGGTGCATGAAAAAGGTCAAGGGTTTTATGTCCAGGCAGGACAAATCAGCACAACATCACCTCGACATGGCGTCATCCCAATGATTTTCAAAGGAGCTCAGTGAGAAAGCCATGGGAAATTTACATCTAGAGGAATACATCCGCCCTTCAAGGCCCTCCTACGACAAGTCACTTCTTGTCGACATCAACTCATTATCCGAGAATTTGACTTAGAAACAACCCTTTCAGTACTTTGAAGCTTGCATGCCACAATGGAAAGTTTCTCACTTCCGGTAACAGGTTTACATCAATGACCTTCAACCGAAATATTTTTGCGTGGTGTTCGACATGGCTCATATATTCACACCACGTGAATTGCGTTGCAGTACCTTGAGGGTCATCATCATTATCGGTGACTCCTCTCGTGTCTGTTAATATCTCACATTATTGGCTGGTAATCAGGCGATTTCTTTCCATGTTTGACTTCAGAACATCTTTTCACATGGATCGACTTGTACATGGGTGAAGATTGAATGAGTTTGAAGACCTCGGATCTAGTTTCATCCATCCGGGTTGTGATATATTTAGGAAAATAAAGACATCAATTGTACATAGAAGCTGCACAGATAGTCATCTAAGCCAGGGAAGATGACTCTTCATCCGAAGAATCACCAGTCTGCAATAGCAAACGATTGTCTGTCCTGTACATGAAAATGAATTTATAAATTTGAGCATGGGAATGCCTGCCATAGCTAGATCATGAAAATAATATGATGATGATGTATTGTATTGTATCTTATACAGGTACCTTCCAGTATGAATATCTCGGATCCTCATGATAAGCTTTCATTTCACCCGACATCAGAAGATTTATGACCTCATGCTTTAGGGGGCAACTGTTATAGACAAATCAGAAATAGACAAATTTACATCAAAGAGTACCTGTAGAGTCAAAGTAACAGAAAACCATCAAAGCATCTCCATCTAAAGCATCATAAACATTGAGAAATTAGAAACACATTGACCATACAATTACATTCATAAACAATAATATTCATAAACACACGATTATATGGAGGAAAACTCAAAGAACTTTATTAATAGTGAAAGAGAGGATTACAACCCAGATGTCTGATCCAGCATCATCCTCCCAATGTAGAAGCCCTTTTCACCTCAGAACAAGAAAATCATCCAACAATACAATGTCTCTTCTCACAGATAAACCAACAACACTTCCTTACAAAATACAAAATTCCAGCCTCTAGATCTCTCAGATGAGGGATCCATTTATAGATATCTTTCAAGGTGTGAGTCATCTCTGGGTTTTTGATTAGTGTCATTCCATTGATAGTTCTTTGGTTTTTGATTAGTATCATTCCACTGATTGTCTCTATTTTTGAAAAGATGGATCTCAGCCTAGTAGAGATGGCAAGATCAATATTCGGGACGTCACTGATCGGTCTCTGAGGAACAATTTATTCACCTTTGCTAGATTTGCTGGTAGCACAACTCTTCATTTGGCAAACAGATCTTATGTGTAGTATGATTTAGAATGCCTAGAAACAAAGGTATTCAACTGGTGTGAGGCAATACTTGCGGTGATAAAAGAACAACTCTCTAAGGTAAAGAATGGAAGATCCAAGAACTTTGGCTACGGTTCCATTTTGACTACTTTTGCCTTAGAGAGGATCCCATTGATGTAGCCTCAGCATATTTCACTAGGATTGCCAGCACCGAGGAAACCCAGGATGCAGAGATGGGTTGATCTCATGGCCAGACACGCTAGTCAGCCACAAATTACTTTCTCTGATGCCTTCTTTGAGTGGTTCGACCGTCAGGAGATGGTCTTCTCAACGTATCCATATGTCGGGATGGATTTCCGAGGTGACCCGGATTTGGCGTTACTAGCTCGCGAGCAGTGGGGTGTGATAGGTAAAGATGATTTGACCATTCCCGCTACCATTCCTACAATGTTTGCTGGTATACCATCTATCCCGACTAGTTATCAACAACAAGCTGGAGTCCACTCAGGGATTGTTTTGACAACATGGTCTATTCCTATTTCTTCATCCGGAATCTCATCTAGTATTTCTTATGTTGAAACTCAAAAAACTTGATCCAATATGTCTTCAAAGGCCGATCTACCCTTTAGCACTAGATTGTCACCGTATGGAGGGCAACCATATGGGAGTTTGCAACACAATTAAGGTCAAACTAGAATTACATCCAACGGTTGGGTACCAATACTACCTCAACAACCAAAGGTTGTATATTCTATGCAACCAGTCCAACCTGTGTCAAATATTCCACTACACTCGCTATTGTGACTGTATCGCAAGTACAAGCATTACCTGTTGTGTGTCAACCTCAAGTTTCTCAAGTTGCAATAAAACATCCTCTCGCCTCCGTGATTCAATCACAACCTCAGGTTACTGTCTCCTTATTTGGAATGACTCAGGCTCAAACAGGTACTATCACTCCGCATCTTGGTCAATCATCCAGTATTGGACAACAACAAATGGTCCAACAACCATGGATGGTGCAATATCAACAACCGCAATTCGAGCAATAATACCAAGGACCTGAGCAACAAGGATTTGTAAGTAATGGGCAACCGCATTTCCAAGACGGTTATCAACAAACATACTATAATGGTTATGCCCATCAACCTTATCAAAGTTACCAGCATCAAATACATTATGCTGGTAGGCAAAGACCTACTGCTCAGGTGATTCCATCTTATCCTGGGTATGCTTCGCCTAACCTGAATCAATAGTTGCCCTTTGTAGCAACTCTAGAATTACCAGATCTAAACCGGCTGACAAATGATCCAATTGCTTACACCCCTTGGTGGCCAGCAATTCCTCAAAAAATTCCCTTTGATATTCCTAAATTCAATGGTAATCCAGGTGAATATCCATCGAATCATGTAATGAAATTCCATTTGTGGTGCTCATCCAACACCCTGAATGATGATTCGATTAGGCTTCGCCTTTTTCAACGAATGCTAATTGGTCCAGCAGCAAAATGGTATATAGAATTGCCTAGAGCTTCATTTGATAACTTCAGAAACCTTGCCACTACCTTTTTAACGCATTTTTAGTTACCCATAAGGTACGAAACAAGGACATAACTCCTTACCAACTTTAAATAGACGATAGCCACTCACATATCTGATCATATTCATGAGTGGCGACATCGTCGAAGAATGGTAAAGACGTATGTTCTTGATCAGTTTTTAGCTGAATGGTTTATAAAGTCATTATTACCCTCTATTATAGAGGATGTGGCTAAGGGAGGAGTTGTCACTGAAGGGCAAGTCATTGCTCATGCACAATATTTAGACTTGATCTATACTCAATCTGGCACGCTCTATGACAAAATTCTTGACGCTTCTAGACCATAATTTTCCATTCCTCCCCCTCCTAAATCAAACAAGGACTCTCATGCCAGCGATGGCGTGATAGGTACAACAAGCATGAAAACCGCAAAGGCTACATCTAAAAAAGCCCGTACGGTTTCTAGTCAAAAAGCAGATGAAGAACCTCTTACCTTAGAGATTAATGTCATGTCAACCGACAAGGGAAAAAATCCTAAGCAACCAGGGGGCAAGAAGAAAGGGACAAAAAAAAAGAAGAAACAGGAAGATTCGACTCCTGAGAAATCTTCTGGAAACCCTACTGGAAAGAAGAAACCTAATCAACCATGTTTCATATGCGATTAGGACCATTACATGAGAGATTGTCCACATTGAGCTGAAGTGACAAAGTTTTTCAAAAAGACTTCAAATACCTCAGCGGTATTGACTGATCTGTTTCCAAATCCAAAAAACTAATATGGTTGCTAGTGATCGTGCTTCCCCATCCCAAGTGCTTATGCTATCCATCTCAAAACAGCAAAATGACGCTTTGATATAACCAAGGAATAAAGATTATGCAAATCCACAGTCATCGAACAGCAAGGCTACAGATCAACCAAGTAGTTCGACAACAACTTTGCCAGAAGTTGTTCCACTAATCATTCCTGAATTAACATAAAACCACCTAAGGGAGTAGTACACAAATTGACATTTAATCCTCGTGCTCGAGCAACACAAAATTATAATATAGTGGAAGATCTGGCCCAATCTCCATCTGCTATGTCGACACTTGAAGTACCGCAAAATTGCCCCTCCCAAAAACAAACTTTGTTATCAGTGATAGGTGGGATTGATCCAGCGGATTCCAATCTAGTGGCCTTTAATCATAAAGGATAGGAACCTAAGTTACCAGCACAACTCACTTTCCTCATACAGGTAAAAGCCCTCAACAAAACTGTTCATCGAACAATCATTGATGAGAGGAGCATCTACCTGTATTTTGTCAATGAGTTGATGGAAAAATTTAGGCTCTCCACACTTGTCACGATCATCAATGACATTAAAAGTTTTCTATGGAAGAACATACATGCCATATGGGATATTAAGTAAATTGCAAATCGAACTGGGGCAAGACAATAGAAATTGAAGTCGAAGTCATTGATGGAAACCTTAACTACAATATCCTATTGGGCAGGCCTTGGATTTATGCTATGGTTGTTGTTGTCTCAACATATTTTAGAAAGATTGCATTCCCCTTTCAAGGCAAAATTACAATCATTGACCAACTAACCTTCCTCCCCAATAGTTCCCAAGTTACCGGAAGCATTCCATTGATCCATGGAAGCTCTCAATCGCTTCAAAATATCAAAGTAGGTCTCCTAAAAGACCCTTCCTTAATGGGTACTTTTGCCCTTCCGCCTCTGAGTAATCTAGCGGAAGTGGCCACAGTGGAAACCTATCACATGATATCTTCTACATCGTCAAAGATTAAGAAGAATTCCAAACATTTTGTTAGCATGGATCATCACCAAGTGTTGCCCCCAAGCCCTATAGAATTGTTGTAGCAATCAATATTCTAGGCATGGGCGGCAAACCCAAATCAACGCTCAGCAAGTGTTTGGATAGATAGGTCTCTAGAGTATGGTACCTCTTCTGATCCTTAGTCTCATGTACATTCTGCAGATGAAGGAATCGTTCAGTCAATGATGATAGGAGAGGCACCATGGGAAGATCACCACCGTCGTTCCCGACCTCAAGATAACAACGAGATTATTCTAATGACCTTAATCATCCTTCAATTTTTGATTTTCTATCGAATACTATAAATACGGTGGATTCATAGTGAAATCTATCCAATATTGAAGAAACTATTGCCATTAATATATCGACCAAACTGAATGTTGTAGAGAATATACATGTTGGCAAATCTTGTTCTCCTTCAAAACTAGAAATATATTGTGCTCTCTTTCACGAATTCAGAGATGTCTTTGCTTGGTCATATGAAGAAATGCCAAGAATTGACTCGAGCATCGTTGAACATGAAATCAAGATGTATCTAGATGTCAAACCAGTACGAAAATGGATTCGACCAGTTCACCCAAAGAAAGCGCTACCATTAAGGAAAAAGTTGAAAAACTTTTACACGCTGGTTTCATTTACCCCATTCCTATTGTTCCAGCGATGAAAAAGGAAGGAACAATTAGAGTGTGCGTCGATTACAAGGATGTAAATCAAGCTTGTCCAAAGGACAACTACCCTACACCCTTCATTGACCAGATAATTGATGAATGTGTCGGATGTGAAGTCTTTCCATTTATGGATGGATTTTTCGGATACAATCAAATTAATATCTGCCCAGAGGACCGATCGAAGACTGCATTTATATGTCCATAGGGCACATTCACGTACTGCAAACTACCTTTTGGTTTGAAGAACGCAAGGGCAACATTTCATAGGGCAATGAACTACACCTTCCATGACATCAAACACATCGTTCAACCATATCTCGACGATTTACCAGCTCATTCGCGAAAGCAGACTGATCATCCACAACATTTGAGAGCTATATTTCTATGTTCCGACACTACAAGATATGACTCAATCCACACAAGTGTGTGTTTTGTGTTGGTTCTGGTCGATTACTTGGTTTCATAGTTTCTAAGGATGGAATTTGACTCGACCCATGTAAGGTTCAGGCAATCATCGACATGCCTCCACCTTCAAATTTTCTTCAGATTCAGAAACTCCAAGGGAAAGAAAACTTTCTAAGGAGATTCATTCCAAATTACGCCGAACTTGCTAAAGGTTATACACGTCTTTTGAAAAAAGAAGTACCCTTCAACTGGGATCAGGTTGCGCAAGCTTCCTTTGATGCTTTGAAAAGTTCCCTAGTAAAAGCATCATTAATGTATGCTCCCGATAATCAAAAAGACTAACCTGTATCTCGCTACTACAGATATGACCATCATAATGGTTTTACTACAAGAAGACAACGGAATAGAACATCCTGTGTATTTATTTAAGCCGCAACTTAAATGATACGGAAAGCAAGTGTCACACGGAATAAGTCGATCTTGCGGACAAGATAGACCTTCCTAGAATCTAAAGAAGACCTAATGACAAGCAAACCAACCAGACACTATCTTTCTCTAAATATGCTTTTATAAACAATGGCAAACAAGTGTTTTTAGGGCCTACCTTAGGTCCAACGCAAATTTGTGGATGCCCTCGCTCCTTTTATCCAAATGAGCTCCTTTGTCACAAATCTGCAAACACAAACAAGGCAAACAAATTAAATAGCACCTGAAAAGCCAATATCATAAAACATATTTAACATGAAAGTCAAGGAGTCCATGAAACAAATAACATGAGATACTTGTTGAGAAAAATGAGTTTGATTGTATTAATTCAAAAGAAGAAGAACTTTACAACCTTTGCCTTGACGCTGTACAAGCTCCTCCCAGGGTCCAGCAAGAAGTCTCCTCTACTTTGACAAGTTTCACTCACTCCCTAATGAAGCCAAAAAGGTATGTGATCTCTCCTCTTAAGCTCAACTAGGAAGTCTTGATTTCACTAGCATTTACCCTAAAAAATGTTCAGCTTCTAACCTCCCCAGCAACTAGCCCAATGCCTGTATTTATAGTGCAATGGAGGGAGGTTACTAAGTCCTCCTTCAAAGGGATAAAGCCCTCCTTCAAAGGGATAGCTCCTCTCATCAAGGGATTAGCTCCTTCTCTTTTGGGATGCATGAACCACCTCAGAGCGAACAATCCACGTCAAAATTCCTTCTAGAATCCTCTAGAATTAACCCAAAGTGAGTTTTTTAAGATAAAACTTTTTCACAGGGGTCCGCACCCACACCATTAGGGACAGAGCGGGCAGGTCTGCAGTTTTTGTAAACAGAAGGTGCGGGACCGCAGGTGACAGTGAGAGAAAGTGCGGAACCAGAGTTACATTGATTTTTAATGTCTTTCTCCCATTTTCAAAGCTTGACTTGAAGAGTTGAGGTCTGAGACTTGCCTAGGAGGACAGTACAAGTGATGATAGACCCATACTGACTGCAAATAATCATGGTGATATATTTTTGTGTAACAGATTGCCCCCTAAAGTGTGAAGTCTGTAGTAGATGAGGATTTCATTGATCATTTTGGAAGAGTGAAGTACTTTATCATTTCGAGGATCATCTTATGGAGAGCCCGGTTGGAACCTGTAAAAACATTCAATGCAAGATATATATATGAGATCATATCATCGCTGAGGTAGGCATTCCCATACTCAGATCAAAACTGACTAGAAAACTAACTACTGCTTTGATACAGGAATGATCTTGTAAAACATCACAAGTATAGACTCATGTGGACACAGTATGGACGCAACTATCTGTTTATGAATAGTCCATTATATAATGAATACAAAATTCCTCACAGCTTGGATCGTGGAAACTAAATCCAGGGTCTTCATCTCTACTTCTTCCTGAAACAAACGATTCTATCCATGCGAATGAATGTGTTGATGTCGAACATGGTAGAAGCCACTTGATTACCAGTCAATGATGTAAACTGTTAACAAGTGTGAGAGAAACCACCAGTGATGTCAATGGCTCTCAATTACCCAGTACAATCCATGAGATGCGAATAAATGTGTTGATGTCGAACATGTCACGGAATCCTTTGATCGAAGGTCAATGATGCAACCTGTCGTCAAGGGCGAGAAACCTGCCATTGAGGCATGCAGATCTCAAGGTACTGACAATTTCTAGATCATCTTTCTAGATAATGAGCTGATGTCGATAGAAAGCGATCCGTCGTAGGCAAGCCCACAACACGAAATCATAGATCAAGTTGAAGAAATTTAGTTGCAAGGACTGACTCAGGGATGGTCAAGATGGATGACAGATATTTTGCAGATGAATGGCTTATTGGCAGTGACCTCTTGAACACATAACGACACGACAGATGGTTTGGTGATAATTGACCCAAAGTTAATACCCAGAAACCGGCTGAAGACTTTCAATGTGGTTTGATCAACTGTTAGGCAAAGGATTTCCCAACCCAGGTGAATGAAAGTGTCGTGTTCAAGAGTGGTTACAAAGTATGACAAATAGGCTCATTTTTCTCTCTTTTCCCCCACCATTTCTGGCAAGTACCTCTTTATTTTTGACAAGCTTGAGGAGGATAACATTTGCTTGATTATAAGCTCATCCTTTGGACAAGTCCAACTTAGTTTGAATTCGAACCCTAAGAAGGAGTGGTTCGTTCCTGTTTGTAATTAACATGTCCTTTACTGTGAGATTTTAATGAGTCCAGTATAGGAGAAACTCGGCGTTTTTCAATTTTAGAGAGTTTGAAAAAACTTAAGAAGACTCCAGGGTTGACCTTTTTCATAAATTTGTGTCTCCCAAGCCGAAAAAGTATAAAATAATACTTGAGAGAACCGCTTGATCTTTTACGACCAAGGAGTACTTTTCGTCATTAGTGCCCTTGATCCAAAAAAGTAAAAAAGCGATCAACGACACGTCGTTTTATAACCAATATCGAATTTGAAATGACAAAAATCCGACAATCTTTTCATGTTTTTATGGTCGAAAAGAGCTGTAAGTGGACCGTCTTTTAATTCCATTTTAACGAGTTTAAAAGAAAAACTCGGCAATCTTTTCATGTTTTAGGAGTCGGAAAAGAGCTTAAAGGTGACTCTGAATGTTTTTCGTCGAAAATGATATATTTCGCCTGAATAATTAGTTATCCTGCACAAAAACACAAACATTACTCATACCTGTTTGAAATGGATAAAAATGTCGCAAAAATACCTTTCCAAAGTGAAACATAAACAAATTTGCAATTTATTTACTCAAAAAACTTATAAAAAGGGCCTTCGTCAATTCATTTTTACCGTTTGAGTTTTGGGTGAGAAAAGAGTGCTTTTGCTTAAAAACTTCCCGTGAAGATTGCGGAAAATCCAACCGTCGGAATTGAACGTCGTCTTCTCCAGGTAATCCACATCATCCTACTCTTCATTTTTAACCATTTCAATTTTTGTTTTAGTCATTTATTTCATTTTTGGGAGGGTTTTTAGGCATAAAACCCGCACGCGGGGGCCCGCAGGTTTACCACTGCTGGCCTGCGGACCCCGACTTTTTCTCCATTGGGAAAAAGCTCGGGGTCCACACCTTCCATGTAGACAAAGTGCGGTCCCACGCACTGTGTCTAACCCGGAGGGTGCGGTCCCCGTCGCAAGGGTTTTTAACCCAAAAATTCTCAAAAATGGACCAATCAAAATAATTTCTAGCAATTTAATTTATCCTTATGCTTGATGTAGAGAGTACATCATGCTAGATTGGTGTGAACGAGAGCATGAGGACGTGGATGTTGCCGCATGGAATCATCAGCCTTCACTTGATGCTTTGAGGGCGTGCGGCTTGTACAAATTCTGGGCCATTCCTGGCATGAGGGCTCAGGTGGATTTCTTACAGTGGTTGGTTGACAGATGGAGCATACAGGACCAGTGCTTCTTCATTGGTGGCCACCAGCTCGAAATCGAGCCGTGGACATATATTTCTTGACTGGTTTGCCTAAGAGAGGCAAAGACTTGACTCTGTTTGGGGCTAGGCCAGGTGGCCAGTCTGTCGATAGGCTCAGGCTAGAGTACTGCAACAGCCAAGCTAGAGACAAAGGGATAGACATAAAGACCATATCCCGTCCTGAACTCATGGTGATTGCGTTTACTGTCACCAGACTTTGCGGGGCTGCCGCATTACATATTGCCACCGGATCCCAGATGCATATGGCAGTTGATTGCTTCCGAGGCACCATCTTCAACTGGTGTGATGCCGTGTTGGCCAATGTGAAAGGCCAACTGACCAGGGCCAAAAACGGACAACTAAAGACCTTTGGTTATGGGGCTTTGGTTGTGAGTTTTGGCCTGGAGAGGGTTCCTATGTTGATCCTGCAGCACCTTACTATTGGAGCTGGGCTTCCTCGAGAGCCCAAACTGATGCGATGGGTCGCAGTTATGGCCCGTCACCTGGACGAGAGGACAGAGGTTGCTCGATTCAAACCTGAGTATTTCCAATGGCTGGAAAACTAGGTCTTTTCTATTCAGGACTTCCCTTATGCTGGGATAGATTTTTGTGGTGACCCAGACATGGTTCTTCCACCAGGAGAGCAGTGGGATGATTCAGGTAAAATCATTTTCAACATTTTTCCTATTTTAATTTTTTTATTATTTTTCCATCGTCTCAAAACTGATAGAAAAAGTTTCAAATGCAGATGTGGGTCCACAGCGACCAGCCGCTCTCCGGCCTTACGAGAGGAAACAACCAGTTGCACCCGCGCCAGCCCCACAGGACGAATCAGCAGAGGTTTTGGCCGAGTTGGAGGGTCATCTCGAGCGCTTGACAGGAGATATTCCGGAGACCACTATAGATGACATTCCTCGTCGACTTCAGCGCTATGTGATTGGGTCCCGGGACCTTTTAGGAGGTTCCTTTGCAAGGTGGCCCGTGCAGTGGTTTCTTATAGAGATCATCACCAGTGATAGGATGATCGCCTATTGTGGGCACATGTGACATTTTTGTTTTTTTTACTTATCATTTTTGCCGATCATAAGGTGTTTTTCAACCTATGATCGAGGACAATGTATTTTTTGACACACTCCTATATATATATCACTATTACCGGCTTATCTTGTAAATCATGTTATGGAATGGTTTTAAATTTACATGTATGATTATTGCAAATGTCTATTTAACATTCGAGAAGCAATTGCATCTGCTAATGTATTTAAAGATCTTGGAATATGCTGATATTCAATATAATCAAATTCACGTTCCAAGAGACGCACTCTCAAAAATAATCTTAATAACACTGGATTTCTAATGGCATGCACTCTATTAAGCTGTAATACAACGAGTTCAGAATCTAAGCCTCACTATCAAACTCTGAATCCCAAATGAAATAGATTCAGATAATAACTCAATCACTGCACTATACTCAACAATGTTGTTCGTTGTTTGACCGAGGCTTACCCCATGCATAGATACTAACTCGTCAGAGGGCGATAGATAACCCAAGCTGCGGAAGAGATGTTCCGTGTATTACGACAAACACCATCAGCGAAACCAATGTATGTTTGGAGAGGCATCGACATATGCAATATCAAGAGTAAAACCAAGATAAGCAGGAATAATGACGAAAAAACACTCTCTAACTAAGCTAAGCACACTGTTAAACTAAAACACCTAGCGAGAAAGAAAAGCTATCCTAACTAAAAATTTCCATACCCATCCTTTAAGCATAATACCTCTTCAAGTAAAGACCATTTTTGGGTTTACCCAAAGAGTCCCCGTCGAAGTCTACCAATTCATAGGCCCCTTTGGCTAGCTTTGCTTGACAACATAGGGACCATGCCACATAGGAACGAATTTTCCAGCGCCTAATTTATCATTAGCTTGATCGTAAACTAAGACTAGATCTCCTTCCGAAAAATTTCGAGGGGTCACATTTCGATCATACTGAGCTTTCATGCGTTTTGCGTGAGTCTCGATCGCCAATGCAGCATCACGTCGATTCTCATCTAATTGAGCCAAGTATAACAAACGTTTTTCCTCTTCAGAAGTGGCTGGAAGTAACTCGATGGCCATTTGCAGTGACGGGATTTCGCATTCAATGGGTAACACAGCTTCCAAACCATAGACTAGTTGGAAAGGAGTGAACCTTGTTGATGTTTTTACTGAAGTTCGGTACGCCCAAAGCGCTGAAAATAGCATGTTATGCCAATTCGACCGATGAATCCCAATGATTCGTCGGATCATGATAACTAAAACTTTGTTGATGGATTCAACCAGACCATTTGCTTGTGGATAATAAGGGGTTGAACTATCGTGATGTAAACCAAGCTGGCCTGTAAGTTCGGTCATCATAACGTTTCGAAAATGACGCCCATGATCAGTGATTATTGCTTGCGGGACACCAAACCTAGCAATTATATGATTGAACACGAAAATTGCAGTTGTCTTGCCGTCTGCCTCAAATGTAGGCATCGCCTCGGCCCACTTGCTAAAATAATCTACCGCAAGGATGATATACGCATGCCCCCCGGCCGAGTGAGGGTTACATGTAATAAAATCGATACCCCATTTGGCAAAAGGACCAACGGAAATTATAGGGTGGAGAGGAGCAGGTGGAGCGCACATCTTTCGATCAAAAATTTGGTAGTTGTGGCATTTTCGGACCGCTGTAATACAATCTTTAAATAAAGACGCCAAAAGTAGCCAGCGCGCAATATCTTTTGGGCTGTGGCAAACCTAGGCATATGACCGCCACACTCTCCAGAGTGCCAGTCATTTAGAACCCTTTCAGCTTCCTCGTGAGTTAAGCATCGTCGAAAAACAGAGTCCGCCCCACGGCGATAAAGAGTATCTCCAATAATCCTGAATTGTTGGGACTGGAATCGAATTTTTCGACGTTCTGACCTTGAAATTTCTGGCCGAAAGGATTGGGTCTGGAGATAAACGATGATATCCCCATACCACGGATCTAAAGTGCTGATTAGAAACAAGGATTCATTGCAATGGGCTCCTCCGCCACAGTTTCTGTGTTAGCACGCGGGAAGTCACACATTAACTCCGCAAAAACTAAAGATTTCTTAGACTTGGATTTTTCAAATTCCAAGTCGAACTCCTGCAGGATAACAATCCATTTAGAGTACTTGCCCCCTAGCAATTGCTTGGTCAAAATGTAGATCATAGGGTTGCAATCCGAAATTACTGTAGTTTTACGTAGTAAAATGTAGTGACGAAAACGTTGGACAGCTTGAACAGCTACCAATGCCAATTTCTCCACATGTGAGTATTTTAGCTCAGTTGGATTTAAAGTTCGACTAAGGTAATATATCACATGTTCAGTTCCGAATTCATCTTCCTGAACTAAGACCATTCCAATGGTGGAATGAGAGGCGGCGAGATACAAGAAGTAATCCTGGTTGTAGTTGGGAGGATGCAACAACGGTGCATGGGTCAACGCGTGTTTGAGTGCATCAAAATATTTCTGAGCTATCTCGTCCCAATAGAATGGAGTATTTTTCTTCAACAACCAGGTAAAACCCTTTGTAACCTCGGCGTAGTTAGGAATGAATCGTCGTAAAAAGTTTGCTTTCCCTTGCAAACTTTGGAGTTGGCAAAGACTCGAAGGAGGAGGCAATTTGATGATAGCTTCGACCTTCGAGGGATCGACGCAAATGCTGGCTTTCGAAACTACAAACCCCAGCAATCGACCCATTTCTATACAGAAGACACATTTGTGTGGGTTCAACCGAATCCGATAATGCCTACACCTCATAAATATTGCTCGTAAATGGACGAGCTGATCAGCTCGATGTAATGAATGAGCAGGCAAATCATCGAGATACGGTTGCACAATGTGCTTGATGTCATGAAACGCATAAGACATCACCCTTTGAAAAGTTGCTCCGGCATTCTTAAGCCCAAAAGGTAACTTGCAATAAGAAAATGTCCCCCATAGACAAATGAAAGCTGTTTTTGGTTGATCGGTAGGTAGAATATTGATTTGATTGTATCCGGAAAAACCGTCCATGAAGGAGAATATTTCGCTGCTGGCATAATCATCAATGATTTGATCGATATAGGGTGTTGGGTAATTGTCCTTTGGACAGGCTCGATTAATGTCCCTATAATCGATGCATATTCTTATTGTTCCCTGTTTTTTGTTAACCGGAACAATATTTGATACCCAATCCGTTAATGGGATCGGATAAATGAAACCTGCTTTCAGTAATTTTTCAACTTCTGCTTTAATTGCAGCAGCTTTTCGTGGGTGAATCTGACGCAAACGTTGCAGGATGGGTTTAGCGTCCCGATAAGTCTTGATCTCATGAACAACAATCACGGGATCAATTCCTGGCATTTCCTCATATGACTAGGCAAACACGTCGCGGAATTCTTGCAATAGGGCCTTATATAGCTGAATTTCGTCATCTATACACGAGGCACCTATATGAATGTTCTCAACAATTCCGGGCTTAATTGAAATGTCAACAGGAATAGTTTGAGAGATGTTTCCCAAATTTAACTCTGAATCGGGATGTTTCATTGGATTCTGAGGTTCCTTGACATATTTAGTCGTAAAAATTGATGAGAAATCATTTTCAAAACGATCATCCTCGCGTAAAAACGAAGATCTGTGATGGAGATCTTCCCATGGTAAATCATCTACACATAGGATTTCACGAATTTTCTCATCAGAGTGAACAAGTTCAGAAAACGTGATTAAATCCGAGCTTGATGTGAAAAGTGATTCCTCACGGACCACATTCATGAAGTCATTTTCGGTTGAAGATGGGTCGGTAAACGATTGCACAGCCTCATACGCAATTTCATATGGACTCAAAGGCATGACATCACCAAATGAGTCTATCTCAGATTCAGAAGGAATGATCCAAGGATCATCATAAACAATGGTGTCTGATGTAATCATATGAATGGTTTCAAATGAAGACGATGCGTTGATTGGAGGAAAAGGAAAAGTTCCCAGTAAACCAACATCTTTAACTAATCCTACTCCAACATCCTTATATGGGATAGTCATTTTACCGACATGCTAAGTACTCTCAGAAGAGACTGGGTCAGATGAAAAGTAAGCCAGCTGGTCTATTGTTACAATCTTTCCATTATGTGGAAACTTTATTACTCAAAAGACTGATGAAACGACCGCTGTCATAGCGCAAGACCAACTTTGACCGAAGAGAAGGTTGTAATCTAGAGGGGCATCAACCACCTCCACATCTAGACTAACGGTTTTTCCTTCAACCCCTATAGGCAAATCCTGTAGAATGCCAAAAGGATGAAACCCACGGCCATCAAAGGCCTTTAGAATTGTCGGGGATTGATTCAGTGAAGGAGAACCAAGCGATCTCCAACACTGTATCGACATAATACACGTTGAGGCTCCCTCATCAATTACAGTCCAATGAATAGGCCTGTTTTTTACTATCACTGGAATCTGGAAAGCCATTTGATGAGGCAAACGCGGTGTACTATTTTCTAGATCGAAAATTATTAGGTTCGAGTCCTGAATATCAACAGCTCCTATAGCCGACAGAAGTAATTTACGTTGTGCTGGACATGATTGCAGCACTTCTAAAGCCGACATTGCTAAGGGTGAAACAGCTAAATCCTAACAATGTTATAATTCTGAGCTGCTCTCGCATGTGGATTGAAAGCTGACTTTCAAAGTATACCCTTGGCGGGCAGTTTGATTACCAAGTCTGGATTAGGTTTTTCGAATCTATAGTGGATCGGAACCGGGAGCTGAGGTTGATGGATTAGAATGAGAAGATTATGCTTCTTTACCATCAACAGGACTTTTACTACCATAATCTTGCGATCGAGTCACAATTCTAACATGGGACATCATCAGTATGGGTTCTTCATTGGCACTCGAGGATGAACCTATCATCTTACTGTCTTGAGCTGGAAAAGGATCCTTCAAAACAGCAGGAGTTTGGGAACCTTTGACAATCTTCGCATCCTCTGCACGATGAGGGCAGTCTCTTGTAAAATGTTCATCGTCACAAATGAGACAAGGATAATGAGGTTTGCGCTTTTCATCATTGGATTCCGCCTTTTCAGGTTTCTCCTTTGAACTTTTGTCTGTTTTATTCTTCTTCTTTCCTTTCTTCTACCGTATTTTGATTTGGCTGTAGATGACTCTACAACGTGAATATCGGCAGAAATCTCTGCAGAAGAATCTCCTGTTGGGGAATCAGGTAAGGTTATGATGGGAGAAGAATTCTTGGAAGATTTCTTCTTACTTTTAGTGTTAACCATGCCAATCATACCATCGGCGGCATGAGATCCCGAAGGAGCTGTAGCGATTTGATTTCACTTGGGAAGATCGGGGATTTTCTTGTGTAACGTACTTGACTGAGTATAGACCAAGTCAAGGTACTGTGCTTGAGCAATTACTTGCTCCTCAGTAACCACTCCGGCTTTAGCTACATCTTCAGTGATCTTTGGCAACAAAGATTTTACAAACCACTCGGCCAAGATCTGATCCGGAATAAATACCTTCACTAAACGCCATCGACGTCTCCACTCATGAATATGATCTGAAATATAAGTGGATGTCGATTGTTTTAACGAAGTTAGCAATTCCGTGCCATTGTCATATCGGACCGGCAACTGAAAATGAGTAAAAAACGAGGTATCTAACTGACTAAAATTATAAAAAGTGCCTCGCGGTAGCTCAATGTACCACTTGGCCGCGAGACCAATTAGAGTGCATTGGAAAAGTCTAAGACAGATTGAATCATCTGAAATGGAGTTAAATGCACACCAGAGGTGGTAAGTCATCACATGGTTCGACGGGTCCTCTCCTGATTTACCTTCGAACTTAGGAATGTCACTGGGCAACTTATTCGGCATTGGCGGCCAAAACGGAAGATAATTAATGGGATCGTTCGTTAGGCACGACAAGTCAGGCAAGTCCAAAGTTGCGATAAACGGTAACTTCCGATTAGGATCCCTAAAACTCTGGGTCATGAGACCAGCCCCAGGAGGAGGATATCCAGGATAACTAGGAATAGGAATTGCGTTTGGGATATTGTATCCTCCCAGAAAACTAGGATTAACCAGACCGTACTGTGGTTGTTGAGGTTGTTGACAAGTGTACCTAGGATACAGTTGATACTGATAGACTAGTTGTTGCACAGCAGGACCGAATTGGTACTGTCCCTAGTACGATTGATAAGTAAATTATGGTTCACTTGTGACAACCATACTTGAACCAGGTTGTCCTACAGGCATCTGAACCGAAGTTTGAATCGTGGATCCAGACGGTGGTAAAGATGTCTGAGGAGTAGATACAGGAACAGTAGAAACCGGAGCTGTTGATACTCCAGAAGTAGGTGGGGTAGATTGAATAGATGTTGCGGTAGTTGTAGTAGTCGTTTGAGGCGGAGTACGAGGTGTACTAGGCCCAGGCTGAGAAACTACCGAAGGTACAGAAGTTTGAATATTAGACTGGACAGGTTGTTGGGGTGTACCAAAAACTAAGGGTTGTCCAGTTTGAGATGACAACTGTACATTTTGCTGCAACACCTGTTGAGTTTGTGATGGATCCCACACTATATTCATTCAGGGGTACTGACCCATAACTGGTTGAGAATACTGAGGACCATAACCAAGTTGAGAGTAGGATTGATAATTGAAAGGTACATTTCCCATTCCTTGAACATACGTTTGACCGAAGGGTGGTTGGAAACCTTGGTTCAAGTACTGACCTTGGGGTTGATACCCTTGAGGCACGTACTAATACTGGGGTTGACCTTGAGGTATAAATTGATACTGGGGTTGACCTTAGGGTACATATTGAGTCTGGGGTTGATCTTGAGGAATGTACTGTCCCGTAGGTATGTATTGTCCTTGAGGTTTCCCCCAGATGCAAATTGTGTACCTTGAGGTTGCCCCCCAGGCGAGAATTGAGGCTGCCCCCCAGGCGGTAACTGGCCACCTTGAGGTTGAGGATTGGGAATAGAACCTGACATCATAAGAATGTCTTCTACGCTCAACGGCTTAGTACCATTGCTTCCAGTTAATAACCCTTGCTCAATGGGTTGAGGAGATGCTCCCGAAAAAGTACCAGAAAGTGACTGATACCCGAAGGGAACAGAAGGACCGCCGTACAAAAAGGATTCAGGCGATTGAGTAAACATGGATGACTGTCCTGACATATTTATGGGAGTATAAAAACCTCTAGGTGTTGGGTGATAAGGAGCGCGAGGTGGTGAAAAAATTAACCCTGAGTTTTCTAAGAAATTAATCAAAGAAAGATACCAAGAACTGCTCCTAGGTGGACTGTAAAAAATTGATTCACACTCCCTTAGCTCAATAACAGGTTGATTTTCAGGGATAGGGATGCCTACTTCTTCTTCTAGAGTAGCAAGTTCTTCAATAGCAATAAGTCCAGTAGGAAGATCTTGGGTGATTACTCTTTCTACCCTAGGTGAACTAGGACCACTAGAAGCTGGAGAAACAAACCCCGATGTCGGAGTAGCAACAAATTCACTTTTAGGCTCGGATATTTCAAGTCCCTCACCTATATCACTAGTAGATGAAAAGATACCATTAACTTCGGAAACAGACACTTACTGTGGATTATAATCTGCCACTAATGGTTGAAAATCAGGATGTACTATCAAAGAAGATTCTCCTTCTTCAGGTGACCCAACTCTACTGTCTCTAGGAGTTATGAGGACTTTCAAGCCTTCAAGCTGGCTTGGTACTTCCTCAGGAGGTTGGCCCCGAAGTCTACGGGACTTCCTCAGTAACTCAGCCACGTTTACAAACTCAGGAGATTGGCCCCGAAGTCTACGAGACTGCCTTGGTAATTCAGCCACAGTTAAAAAATTTTAACTACTTCACACGCAAACAAAGTAAAATCTCAATGAAAAGAACCTAAAGTCTCTAAAGAAACAAAAAAATTTGAATCACATGCCTAAAGAATCTAGGAGATCAAACACACACAAACAGTAACTTTCCGTACTGAAAACACTAGTTGGTGATGAAATCCAACATCGCAGAGTTCAATACAGAAATGGCGGTTGGAATAGTTACCCCGGCAACCTGCTTAATGAATAGACTGGCACAAGTTCCTCCACTTAACCGTCTCGAGTGAAGAGAACTCCCTAGAAAATCCAAGTGAGTCTAGCCGACGTCTGTTCCAGGTATAGTGGGATCTTCCCACCACTGTCACCTTAGGAAGAGTCCTAAAGAATATGGCCACTAAGGTTACCAACTGAAACAAATATACCTGGTGGAACAGTCTACGATCCAATACGCACGGAAGGGCAGAGTAGCAAGCTCAATCCCCTTGAAGGCTCCTTGACATAATCCAAGGTTTACCAACAAGTGACCCCAGGCTCCTCGACAATGGTTAATCCGAGGTTTACCATTTTTAATATGTGAATATCTGGAATCGTTCCCAATGAGGAAGGATTGATTCCCACAGTGGTTCGGACACGATCTCGTGCTTCTCCTTTAAGAGGAGCTTTCCCAGAGCATAAATGCAACAATTGGATTTCTTCCCTACCACAAGATACAGCTACTTGTTTGTTTTTACTGTCTTGGAGAGTTAATTACTCTCTTACTCCAAGATACTAGCCTAAGCTAAGTTGGTGTATCAGAGCCCTAGAAATAAAAAATGTTACTAGATGAATTTTACTTTAAGTGTTCTTTTTTATTGGCTTTTGTTTAAGTCAAAAGGTGCAGAGATGAAACTCGTGGTATGAAGACTTGACTCAAAATCACTAAAAATGCACCTAAGATGATTTAAACAATCTTTTTCTCTTCGATGAACTTCTAACTAAGAAAGAGTTTGAGAATGCAAATACTTTATAAACACAAATCTTTCTCAATCAAACAAATTAAAAGAAGAGCTTTTGGCTTTTCCAATGCACTCAAAACGAGACAACTAGTTATTTCACAAAAATTTCCCTTTTTCGTTTCAAAGCACTCAATCACTACAAAAACAAACCTTTTTTTTCAAAAGAGATTTTTTATATTTTTTATAAAACACTCAAAACTATGGAAATGACTAACTTTGAGATCTATAAACTATAAAAACCTATTTGAAGTCAAAGCCTACTAGATGTCTTTTTTAAGGATGTTTTACTTAGCTAGATGTAAGCTAAGGACCAATTTATGCAGAATCACAAATAAGTCAAGAACAACCAATTTTGTTTTCTTTTTGAAAATGAAAATCCAAACTTTCAAACACAAGCTTTTCGAAGTTTTGTAAAGAGAAAACTCAAAGCGGATTCCTCAACAAGGGGAGATTTCATAAATGGTCAGACTCATAAGAAGGCTGGTAGACACTAAGGTGATCTGAAGTCCCTAAAGCTTCTAAGCTCAGAGCCACTACACAACCAAAATGAAAAACAAACCCAACAAGCAAAACTCTTAGGAATTTCACCTAAAACCCTAACACTAACAAAATCAACCTAAGGAATGCTTCTGACAAGTTATATGCAGGTCTGGGCAGTGGATAACAATTTCTAAATAAAAACTAAGCTGACTAACAGAGGAAATCTTAGGTTTTTCAAAATTTTGACAGGGTCCGCAGGCCCACAGTTGACACAGGTGCGGTCCCGCTCTGTGCTAAAAGCAAAGGTGCAGATAGGTACGCACTGTGTCAAACGGCTAGGGTGCGGTCCTATCCCAAATCTATGAAAAACAAAAAATAACCATGGATCTACAAACTCTACCCAATTTTACACACAACAAGCCAAAAACAGAAACAAAAACACAGTTTCTCAGGTCAAAGTAAAAACAAGGAAAACAATAAAGTTCCCTAGCGGAGTCACCATTTTGTCACACGGAATAAGTCGATCTTGCAGACAAGATAGACCTTCCTAGAATCTAAAGAAGACCTAATGACAAGCAAACCAACCAGACACTATCTTTCTCTAAATATGCTTTTATAAACAATGGCAAACAAGTGTTTTTAGGGCCTACCTTAGGTCCAACGCAAGTTTGTGGATGCCCTCGCTCCTTTGATCCAAATGAGCTCCTTTGTCGCGAATCTGCAAACACAAACAAGGCAAACAAATTAAATAGCACCTGAAAATCCAATATCATAAAACATATTTAACATGAAAGTCAAGGAGTCCATGAAACAAATAACATGAGATACTTGTTGAGAAAAATGAGTTTGATTGTATTAATTCAAAAGAAGAAGAACTTTACAACCTTTGCCTTGACGTTGTACAAGCTCCTCCCAGGGTCCAGCAAGAAGTCTCCTCTACTTTGACAAGTTTCACTCACTCCCCAATGAAGCCAAAAAGGTATGTGATCTCTCCTCTTAAGCTCAACTAGGAAGTCTTGATTTCACCAACATTTACCCTCAAAAATGTTCAGCTTCTAACCTCCCCAACAACCAGCCCAATGCCTGTATTTATAGTGCAATGGAGGGAGGTTACTAAGTCCTCCTTCAAAGGGATAAAGCCCTCCTTCAAAGGGATAGCTCCTCTCATCAAGGGATTAGCTCCTTCTCTTTTGGGATGCATGAACCACCTCAAAGCGAACAATCCACGTCAAAATTCCTTCTAGAATCCTCTAGAATTAACCCAAAGTGAGTTTTTTACAATAAAACTTGCGCCTTTTGACTTTCACAGGGGTCCGCACCCACACCGATAGGGACAGAGCGGGCAGGTCCGCAGTTTTTGTAAATAGAAGGTGCGGGACCGCAGGTGACAGTGAGAGAAAGTGCGGAACCAGAGTTACATTGATCTTTAATGTCTTTCTCCCATTTTCAAAGCTTGACTTGAAGAGCTGAGGTCTGAGACTTGCCTAGGAGGACAGTACAAGTGATGATAGACCCATACTGACTGCAAATAATCATGGTGACGATATTTTTGTGTAACAGCAAGTACTCCTATGTTGAAAATCTGGATTTGGCAGCTGTTCAAGCAGTATAGAGATTTCAACACTATATTCTCTTTCACAAAACTATCATCCTGTCAGATTGCAACCCTATGACCTGCATCCTATCGCGTCAATTGCTAGGGGTCAAGTATTCAAAATGGATAGCCATTTTCCAAGAGTTTGATCTAGAATTCACCAATTTCAAATCAAAGAAATCTCTAGTCTTCGTAGAGTTACTTTGTGACCTCCCATCATCGTCCAATGATTTAACATCTAAAGCATCAATTGTGGATGAAACTTTGTTTTTGATATCATCAAGCGACCCGTGGTATGGAGATATACTAATCTATCTCCAAACCCAAACCTTTAGGCCTAACACCTCTCGCTCAGAACAACGACGTACTCGATACCAAGCAAAAGACTACATGATCATCGGTGATACACTTTACCGTCGTGGTGTCGATACAGTTCTGCGAAGGTGCCTCACGCATGAGGAGGCCGAAAAAGTCCTGAATGACTGTCATTCAGGCGCATGTGGGGGGCATCTATCTGGTTACGCTACTGCACAAAAAATCTTACGAGCTGGTTACTTCTAGCCTACTATCTTCAAAGATTGCATAATAGTAGTCAGAAGTTGCCATGCTTGTCAAATTTTTGATCGCAAAACCAGATTACCACCTGCACCACTACATCCAGTAGTTGTTGTTGGGCCATTCGCCAAATGGGGCATAGATTTCATGACATGTAACCCCACCTCGGCCGAGGGGCATGGGTATATCATAGTCGTTGTCGACTATTTTACAAAATGGGCCGAGGTGATGCCTACATTAAACAACAACGGCGAAATGGCTGCTATTTTCTTTTTCAATCATGTGGTCTCTAGGTTTGGTGTTCCACAGGCTATAGTCATAGATCATGGATCACATTTTCGCAATCACATGATCGTTGTATTGATTGCAAATTAGGACTGTCCCACGATAGTTCTACTCCATATTATCCGCAAGTTGATGGACAGGTTGAAGCGATCAACAAAGTTCGTAAGTGCATGCTGCAGAGAATGATTGGAGTCCACAAACAGGATTGGAATTTAATCCTGTACTTAGGTCTGTGGGCATATAGGGCCTCGGTAAGAAATGCGACTGGATTTACACCTTTTCAGTTGGTGTATGGCCTGGAAGCTGTCTTACTGATTCAGTGTGAGATTTTGTCTCTCAAGCTTGCAATTGATCTACTTCTCGAAACTTCAGAGGAAGAGGGTCATTTCTTGGAACTAATCCGCTTGGATGAAACCCGTTGTGATGCCGCGCTGGCTAAAGAAGCACATAAGAAACGTGTCAAAGCGCAATTTGACAAAAATTTCAAGCCTCGTGTCTTCTCAGAAGGTGACTTGGTCTTACTCTACGATCAGGACTCTGATAAATTGGGAGCAGGTAAGCTTCAATTGTTATGGATGGGCCCCTACATTGTTAAATGGGTATTAGTGAAAGGAGCCTACGAGCTAGTAGATTACGATGGAATTCCACTGTCACAACCCCAAAACGGGTTGTATCTTAAGCGATACTATGCTTGATCAAGTGTAGTAATCTCTTTATAGATATGCTTTTGTTTCATTTTTTTTTCGTCAAGAGTTGTCATTTTGATTAAGTAATCCAATTTGCATTTATTGCAGATGTCAGACTTTTTGGAAACATTCATTGGATACGCTGACGGAGCTAGTCATAGAATGTAGAACCTATCTTCTGCAGCCTGGGACATCTTTGATCCAAGCAACGAGTTAGTGAGTTTTAGAGGGATATGTATTGGTCAAGGTAAGGAGAAATCAAGCTAGGATCAAAGTGAAAGATCTAGGTTGGTCCTCTTTTCTTCCCTCTAATCTATCGCACTTAAAGGAACTCTCGAAAGGCTTTCATTGTTTGTTTATTTATTTGTTTGACTATGAGCACATGTTATAGTAGTTTTCAAGCTCATTAAAAAATAAATCTACCAAGATACATTATCAAAGGACTGGTAAGAGCAATGTTCCTACAAGGTTCAAGCTCGTTAAAAAATAAACCTGCACTGAGCATAGTTTCTCCTGGTTCAAGCTCATTAAAAAATGAAACCACCTTTGGTAAATAACCTTTGTGATCGCCATGCTATCAGCCCTTTTGAACCTTGGTTGTGTTCCTACCGTCACCTTCATTCATTTGGCCGACCATATGCTTCCACTTGATTGTTTACCCTTTTGAGGAACAGTTGCTACGAGTGATTCTGATTGCCACACTCTTCACACTGCCATGTTTTGAGAAGTTCCAAACTTACCTGGAACCAGTTGCTACCTGAAAATACCACTCATTCCTAAAAAATGAGTCCCTTTTAAACTCTTTTTAGACTCGTTAAATATAAAAAGATTGTTGAGCCATTGGCCTTTCTAGCTTGTTAAAGTAAAGGGAATGCCATCCCTCTCATATATTTTAATCTTTTTGGACCTAAGGGATTGTTAAACAAAAAGATCGAGCGTTTGTCTTTGTCGACTCGTTAAAGCTATCGAAAATTCGTCCCTTTCGTATTATTTTATACTTTTTCAGACTTAAGGGATTATGCCATGTAAAAGGACCGTTGGAGTTTCCTTTTTGTTCCTTTTCAAAATCTCTAAACATGAAAAGGACCAAGTTATCTTTGTTGTTAAACTCATTAAAACAATAGCGACAAGCTTGTCCACCCAGACAAGAACGAGTCTCACTAACGCTAGGCTCGCTAAACACAAAGCGATAGGTTTGCCCGAAGGGAAAATTATAGACCAAGCATATATTATCCTCCTCAAGCTTGACAAAAATAAAGAGGTACTGGTCAGAATTGATTGGGGAAAAAATGGGAAGAAAACTTGAAGAACTTTATTGGTAGCAGGTCGCTCTTGAACATGACACTTTCACTCCATCACTGTGATTGAGTTGGGTTGGGTTTTTCCGTTCACCATCACCATTGGTCCTCCGTACCATCCATGGGGTTAACACTACCATTCCATATCAGTGTCGACATATGTTCAAGAGAAGTCATTTAGAGAATTCACCATCCAGCAAATGCCTCATCCACTGCAATACATCCGCCCTTCATTTTTCATGGCCGCCATTCCTAAACCTTATATCATTAGATCGTTTTCACCTCCACAAAAATCATTAGCTCCGTTTCACGTCATAGATGTGGGATACATCAAGGCCCTCCTATGACAGGACACTTCTTGTCGACATCAGCTCATTATCCAAGAAGTCAACTTAGAAACAACCCTTTCAGTACTTTGAAGCTTGCATGCCTCAATGGAAAGTTTCTCACTTCCGGTGAAAGGTTTACATCAATGACCTTTGACTGAAAGATTTTGCGTGGTGTTCACATTGGCTCATATATTCACACCATGTGAATTGTACTACAGTACCTTGACGGTCATCATCATTATCAGTGACTCCTCTCGTGTTTGATAATAGCTCACATTATTGGCTAGTAATCAGTCGATGTCTTTCCATGTTCGACTTCAGAACATCTTTTCACATGGATCGACTAGTACATCGAGTGAAGATTGAACGAGTTTGAAGACCCCGAATCTAGTTTGATCCATTCAGGCTATGATATATTTAGGAAAATAAAGACATCAATTGTACACAGAAGCTGCACAGATAGTCATCTAAGCCAAGGAAGATGACTCTTCATGCGAAGAATCACCAACTGCAACAACAGACGATTGTCTTTCCTATGTACATGAAAATGAATTTATAAATCTGAGCATGGGAATGATCGCCTCAGCTAGATCATGAAAATAATATGATGATGATGTATTGTATTGTATCTTATACAGGTCACCTTCCAGTACGAATACCTCGGATCCTCATGATAAAGCATTTCACCCAACATCAGAAGATTTACGACCTCATGCTTTAGGGGGTAGCTGTTATAGACATATTTGGGCACTGCAACCCCAAAATCATATTTCCATAAACTAAGGGCTCTTTAATCCATAAAAGTGTTGTTTCATACCCTAAATAATCATGGTCAGCTGATTACATCATTTCCCAGAAGTTCCACCTGAAAAACTACTCAGAACTGGCCAAAACTGGACCATACAAATTGTTCCATGGGCAAGGTGTGATGCATACTAGCTATCAAACTAGCTAAGTGCGATGCATACTAAAATGGCCTTCTATGGGGTGCGATGGGTGAGAATAGACAAATGGAAGAGACAGTTTGCTAAGTGGATGATCATGGAATCTTCCAAAAACTTGTACTGTGACACTTGCCCCTCTGAATTCACCCAGCGATGAGTAAGAGATCAATAAAGTCTCCAAGTGGAACCAAGAACTATCACTGGAATGACACTAATCAAAAACCCAGAGCTGACTCACACCCTTGCAAGACATCCATAAATGGATCCCTCATTTGAGAGATCTAGAGGCTGGAATTTTGTATTTTGTAAGGAAGTGTTGTTGGTTTGTTGGTGAGAAGAGACATTGCATTGTTGGGTATTTGCTTGTTCATGAGGTGAAGAGGGCTTCTACATTGGGAGGATGATGTTGGATCAGACAGCTGGGTTGTAATCCTCTCTTTCACTATTATTATTAAATTTCTTTGAGTTTTCCTCCATATAATCGTGTATTTGTGAATCTTATTGTTTATGAATGCAATTGTATGGTCAATGTGTTTCTGATTCTACATTGTTTATGATGTTTTAGATGGAGATGATTTGATGGTTTTCTATTGCTTTGACTCTACAAGCACTCTTTGAAGTGGGAAAAGTAGGATAGGAGTGGCAAATTCTATCAAGGAAAGGAGAAAACAAGCTAGGATCAAAGTGGAAGATCCAGGTTGGTCCTCTTTTCTTCCCTCTAATCTATCACACTTAAAGGAAATCTCGAAAGGCTTTCAATGTTTGTTTCTAATATTTTTTGATTAGTGTCATTCCACTGATAGTTCTTGGTTCCACTTGGAGACTTCATTGATCTCTTACTCATCCCTGGGCGAATTCAGAGAGGCAAGTGTCACAGGAGAAGTTTTTGGAAGATTCCAACGATTTAACATATAAAGCATCAATCGTGGATGAAACTTTGTTTATGATATCATCAAGCGACCCGTGGTACAGAGATATACTAATATATCTCCAAACCCAAACATTTAGGCCTAACACCTCTCGGTCGAAACAGCGATGTACTCGACACCAAGCAAAAGACTACATGATCATCGGTGATACACTTTACCATCGTGGTGTCGATACAGTTCTGTGAAGGTGCCTCACAGATGAAGAGGCCGAAAAAGTCCTGAATGACTGTCATTCAGGTGCATGTGGGGGGCATCTATCTGGTTATGCTACTGCACATAAAATCTTATGAGTTGGTTACTTTTGGCCTACTATCTTCAAAGATTGCATAATAGCAGTCAGAAGTTGCCATGCTTGTCAAACTTTTTATTGAAAAACCAGATTACCACCTGCACCACTGCATTCAGTAGTTGTTGTTGGGCCATTCGCCAAATGGGGCATATATTTTATGACATGTAACCCAACCTCGGCCGGGGGGCATGGGTATATCATAGTCGTTGTCGACTATTTTACAAAATGGGCCGAGGTGATGCCTACATTAAACAACAACAATGAAATGTCTACTCTTTTCTTTCTCAATCATGTAGTCTCTAGGTTCAGTGTTCCATAGACTATAGTCACAGATCATGGATCGAATTTTCAAAATCACATGATGGCTGAATTGACTTCCAAATTAGGACTGTCCCACGATAGTTCTACTCCATATTATCGCAGGCTAACGGACAGGTTGAAGCGATCAACAAAGTCTTTAACAACAAGCTGCAGAGAATGATGGGAGTCCACAAATAGGATTGGCATTTAATCCTGTACTCAGCTCTGTGGGCATATAGGACCTCGGTAAGAAATGCAACTAGATTTACACCTTTTCAGTTGGTGTATGGCCTGGAAGCTGTCTTACCAATTCAGTGTGAGATTTCATCTCTCAAGCTCGCAATTGATCTACTTCCCAAAACTTCAGAGGAAGAGGCTCATTTCTTGGAACTAATCCGCTTGGATGAAACTCGTCGTGATGCCACGTTGGCTAACGAAGCACATAAGAAACGTGTCAAAGCGTAATTTGACAAAAATTTCAAGCCTCGTGTCTTCTCAGAAGGTGACCTGGTCTTACTCTACGATCAAGACTCTGATAAATTGGGAGTAGGTAAGTTCCAATCATTATGGATGGGCCCCTACATTGTTAAACGGGTATTAGCAAAAGGAGCCTACGAGCTAGTAGATTACAATGGAATTCCACTGTCGCAACCCCAAAATGGGTTGTATCTTAAGCGATACTATGCTTGATCAAGTGTAGTAATCTCTTTATAGATATGCTTTTGTTTCATTTTTGTTTTCGTCAAGAGTTGTCATTTTGGTTAAGTAATCCACTTTGCATTTGTTGTAGATGTTGGAATTTTTGGAAACATTCGTTGGGTATGCCGACGGAGCTAGTCGTAGAACGCGAAACCTATCTTCTGTAGCCTGGGCCATCTTTGATCCAAGCAGCGAGTTAGTGAGTTTCAGAGGGATATGTATTGGTCAATCAACGAACAACATCGCTGAGTATAGCGCATTGATGGAGCTTCTCTCTGATGCCATTTCACATGGCATACACTGACTTGTTGTCAGGCTAGATTCACAACTCGTCATTCTATAGCTTACTGGTGTCTATTCAGTTCGGAACCCAGCTATCTATCGTATGTTCCTGTTGAGGGCCCCGAAATCGGGTCGACAACAAGGGGGATACCCACCCGGTCCGGAGCCTGGTTGGCGGCTCCTTGCCCGTTTGGAGTAGCGGGTCCGACTGGGGATAACGGGACCAGCTTCCCGATGCAAGGGGTGTGTGTGTGTAAGTTTTGATTTATGTTGTTTCTAGAGAGCTTTTGAGAACTAATTTTAATCTAACTCATCATCTGGCTATAAGCTGCTAAAATCAGAATAAAAATAACATATACAACCTACGCTAACCCGGGATATATCTTTTCCATCATGCGATCTAAAAAGATTTCATATAATAACTGGTAATGAAGATTATTCAGCTACTATAAGAATATAAACCATTTAAGATAAACCATTCTGCATAAGAAGTTAAACAGGACAGTTGTGGACTTCATATCACATGATAAATCATTCATATGTCAAACATAAACAGATGATTCCACCGTACAAAAGTGCCAAATGGTAACCATAAATCTATACATTAACATACAAATAACATCAGCTGCATATCACTTTAAGCAAATCAATAGAAATTCGTCAAGAGATAAAAGTACCATTTATGACTAATTTCTACTCACAAACTTCAAGCAATAATGATCTACTTCTACTTACTTCGAACGCCTACTAAGAGTATAGAAATGCAACATCAGTAGCAGACATTAAAATGCAAATATAAATAAATCCGATCCTTCCATTCATCAAACCCTCCTCTGAGGTGCAGAAGTGCATGTTCTGAGGACAAGTTTTTGACAAATTTCTGGACCCTTCTCCAATGCAATGAGAAGGGTTGAAATACTACTACCTAATCTTAATAATAGTATGTTTACAAAATTGAGGATACGGTTCTCAAATGACCGCCCTTTTTCTAATTTAGTTAAAAAGGAAAAAACAACATTCTAAATGAAACTACTTCTGAATTTGGTCTCTGAAGTTGCAGCTGTCAAGCATAGGCTTGAGAAGAGTAGGATAGCTGATTTCTGTGCTTAGCTGGGCTGCGAAAACGGAATCCATAAGAGCTGGCGCTACCTTCTCGGCTGCGTTCATGATGCATCTTACTGTCATGCATTGGCTGTGTGGCTTAACTAAGTAAGTCCAATAACTTTCCCAATTTAGTCTAGCCAATGCCTGGATTGTTTTCCCGTTTGCCTGCGTTCTCTGTCTCCATTCTGCCTCCAGTTGCAACGTGCTCGGTAGGTACCCCGGGGTGGTTTCTGAAATCAAATTAGCCCTATGTAAATTTTCATTTACACAGTCGATAAGGATGCTCGCTTGTGTCGCCGCTGTCTCTGCTGCTTGCTCCGCCTGTGTGATTTGTTCGTCCCATTTGTTAAAGAGCAACTCCTTATGATTTTCATTAATCTTGGGTGCTCCCGCTCTTTTCCCTTCCTCGTCATTTTGCCAAGTTAGATATTATGTTACTCTTTTGTTGGCCTGGTCATAGTCGTTCCGCAATTCCACCACCTGGCTGGTGATCTTGTCGCTTATTTCACAAAAATGCCTCCATTGTGATATTCTACGTACCATATCTTCCTGTTGCTGTGACAGTTGGTCGTTCAAGCCGATGGACTCTGAAATGAACTCTGACAGCTTAGGTTCATCTTTATGCATTTCTTGCACCGTCTGCAGCTGCTTTTCTTTTTCTTCAAGACTTCTTTGATAGCTCACCTGCATCTGGCGAAAGTCTTCTTGTAGCTTTTCGAGCTGTCTGGAGGCTTCAATGTTCGCATTGGTTTGCTGCAACTGTTGTTGTAGCAGTTGTATTGATCTAGGTGGATATTGGTGGCCACCTGCCAAGTCCACCTGGACCCCCACCATTGTCTTTCTCAGCACTTTCAGTTTCCTTAATTGTAGCACAGTTTACTATTTTTAGCAGTTTTTCGGGTCCTGAACTTCCAGAGCCGTTTTGAGGCCCTAAACGACGTTTTTTTTGGGAATCTGGGGCAACATGGGTCCATGGACCGATGTTGCCTCCCAAAGTGGTAGTACTCGGATAGATCTTTCTAACGAGCTATCGTACATGTCAAACGGAGATCGTATGCCAAAGTTACGACCCCGGGAAATTGATGTACCAATTTACCCAAACGGGGCCCACAATTTGGTGTTTCATCTTCTAGGGTTAGGTTTCGGGATGTGAAGGGTTTTCCATTGTTTCTCAACAATAAATAGGCCTTCGAGCCTCATTGTAACACAGTTCAGAACAGTTCAGAGGCATGTAGCCATCACATCTCTTCTCAGAGATAAGCTACCATCGCCCTAGCTGGTTTATTTCCATTTCTGGTTGTAAGCATATTTCAGTATTTTCCATTAATGAAACGAAGTATTATTTCTGCTGCATCTCTGTGTATATGGTTATCTCTGTAATTTGTTGCGTTCCTGTTTAAATCTGGATCAGTGGTATCAGAGCGGTCTGCTTTTTCTCTGTTTTTCTTTGCATGTCCCCAACAAGGTCGGGATATAAGGAGTTAGGGCTTGAACTGGTTGAACCTTTGCAAGACCAGCCTCGCAAATCCCGACGGCCTCCCATGGCAGACAAGAAGAAAGACGAGGGGGCAGGAGATCCCATCAAAATCTTGCTCGAAGAAGCCCTCGAGCGACAACGGAACGCGATGATGGACAACTTTGCCCAGATCCTTCAGCGGCTACCCAGAAGCAACGCATCGACTTCCAGCAGCTACTCTGGAAACGCCACACCCTTTAAGGTACAAGTTAATTTTGAAATCCCCATATTCGAGGGTCAGATAGACGCAGATGCCGTAGATAAATGGTTAAATCTGCTAGAGGGTTATTTTTCTGTTCATGAATTTTCGAGTCGGGAAAAGATTGTTTTTGCTCTTCTCAAAGCAGCCCCCCACGTCAAGGACTGGTGGGAAACCTACTGCGAGCAGAAGGATGAAAGTACTGGCTCACTATTTTCAGCCGCACCCACCTGGGATTCGTTTCGGGATGCCATCAAGGAGCAGTACTACCCTGTCGGAAGCTATGAGGATGAATACATAAAGTGGACCACGCTGCGGCAGGGAAGGGACCAAGACGTGCCGGAGTTCACCAATATTTTCCATACCCTTCGCACAAAGTTGGGTATCAAGGATTCGGAGCAACATTTGATACTCAAATACCGTGGCTGCCTGCACAAGTACATCCAGGAAGAAATACAGTTCCTAAACATCCCCTCGCTCGGCGCAGCATACCGATATGCCGTCAAGGTCGAGCAGAAGTTTAAACAAAAGAAGCGAGACTTTGGATCTGCGAATCCAAAGCAGGGGAAAGGTGCCCCTAAACCACAGAAGAAAGGACAAAGCCAAGGAGGGATAGCCCAAGACAACCAGCCGAAGCTGCAAGCAAAGAACAGCGCCGCGAAGCCGAGAAAGGACACTGGAAAATGGTGCGAGTTCCATAAGAGCTCCACTCACAACACAAGTGAGTGTCGGGCCAAGCAGTCACTGGTGGTTGAGCTAAAGGTTTCAGAATCAGATGCATGTTCCGACTCTGAGTCAGAACCCGATAAGGGGTATGAAAAAGGGAAGCAGATCATTGATGCGGATCCCAGCGCCACTGTTGCTACCGCAAAGATCCAGAAAAATGAACCGGAAGATCCAGAGGAGGAGGAGCGTCTCTTCCACTCCCAGATGTGGGTAAAGGGCTCCCCGATACAGTTCATTGTTGATAGCGGGAGTCAAAAGAACCTCATTTCGGCAGAGGTCGTAAAGCGGTTGGGCTTACCGACCACAGAACATCCACAACCATACACCATTGGGTGGCTTCACCAAGGACGAGATCTTCGCGTGAGCCAGCAGTGTCGCCTTCCATACAACATCAAGCCCTTCACGGATGAGGTATTGTGTGACATTGCTCCCCTTGAAGTTTGTGATGTATTACTAGGACAACCATACTTGTGGAAGCGGCATGCTGTATATGAATCAAGGCCCCATGTTGTTATTATTACATTGGGAAATAAGTTGTTCAGGATACCAGAGGTAGCACCACCTGCCGCCATCTCTTTGATTACTGCAAAACAATGCAGTAAGATCATTTCCAAAACTAGACAATTTGTTTTCCTGATGATACGCCCTCAAGGAAAGAAGAAGACAATGGCCGCGGCCTCCAAACGGGGTCCCTCTGCACAACAACTACAGATGGACAAGGTTGTGGAGGAGTACGAGGACATCTTCACCTCCCCGGCAGGGGTTCCTCTGCACTGTCAAGTCAAGAACTCCATCGATCTGACCCCTGGTGCGCCGCTACCCAATGGACCAATTTATCAGCGCTCTATTCTGGAGAACGATGAAATCAAGAGGCAGATTCAGGAGCTCCTGCAGAAAGGTCACATCCGTCCGAGTTCATCGCCCTGTGGGAGCCCGATCGTGTTGGTACAGAAGAAGGATGGGACGTGGAGACTCTGTATTGACTATCGGGCGCTGAACAAGATCACTATCCGTAATAGGTACCCGATCCTGCGGATTGATGACCTCTTAGACCAACTAAAGGGGGCGAAATATTTCAGCAAGATCGATCTGAAGTCAGGATATCACCAGGTACCAATCGAACCCTCCGATGTGTGGAAGACTGCCTTCAAATCCAAGGAGGGCCTCTTCGAATGGTTGGTCATGCCTTTCGGATTGACGAATGCTCCTGCAACCTTTATGAGGCTAATGGATGACATCTTGCGGCCATTCACCAACTCCTTTGTAGTAGTATACTTGGATGACATTCTGATCTTCAGCCAGAGTTGGGAAGAGCACCTCCACCACATCCGACAGGTTCTCCAAACACTGCGGCAACACAAGCTATGTGCCAATTTGGAGAAATGCACTTTTGGCATGACCCAGGTTCAGTATCTGGGATACATCATTGATGAACAGGGGGTGCATGTCGATCCAGCCAAGATCCAAGTCATTCGGGATTGGCCCTCTCCAACAACTCTAACAGAGCTCCACAGCTTTCTAGGTCTTGCCAACTTCTACCGTAGGTTTGTGTTGGGGTTTTCTCATATTTCTTGGCCCTTGAGTCAAGTCACCAAGGGTGGGGTGAAAGCAAAATTCTTTTGGTCTGAATCTCAACAGAAGGCATTCAGGGAGTTGAAGGATCACCTCTGCACGACACCAGTGCTCGCGTTACCAGATTTACAACAACCATTTGAGGTCGAGACAGATGCCTCTGACTATGCTATTGGGGCAGTCCTTACTCAACATGGACATCCAGTGGCATATCACAGTGAAACACTTTCAGACACAGTCCGGAAGTACCCCACTTATGATAAAGAGATGTATTCCATTGTACAGGCCTGCCGACAATGGAAGCATTACATTTTGGGGAAGGAAACGGTCATCCACACAGACCACCGACCTCTGCAGTTCATACAGACCCAAGGGAAATTGCAGAATGATCGCCATCAGAAGTGGTCTACATACCTGCAACAGTTTCACTTGAACATCAAGTATAAAAAGGGCAGCACCAATAATGTTGCAGATTGCCTCAGTCGGCCACCGATCATGGCGCTAACCACCGTGCTCAACTCTTGTGGGCACGAGACTTCTGATTGGCCACGTCTCTACAAAAGCGACCCAGAATTCGACCACACATACCAGACACTCTTGGAGGGTAGGCATGTTGCAGATTTTCACCTCCAGGATGCCCTATTATGCCACCTCGGTCACCTTTGTGTTCCTTCAAGCGAGCGTGCCAAGATGATTTGGGAAGCACACTACAGTCGGGCTGCTGGGCATTTCGGGGTCGAGAAAACAGTGGCGGTACTGCAAAATTATTTCTATTGGCCGAATCTTCGACAGGATGTTGGGAAGTACATCCGATCATGTACTGCCTGTGCTATTGCCAAACCGACCATTAAGAAGAACGGCCTCTATACCCCGTTGCCTACCCCTAGTCGACCTTGGGAATCCATCTCCATGGATTACATGTCAGGCCTTCCTTCCACTAAGCATGGAAATGACTGTGTTTTTGTGGTCGTCGACAGGTTCTCGAAGATGGCCATTATGATGGCCTGCAAGAAGAATATCACAGCAGAAGCCACTGCTAAACTCTTCTTTGAACGAGTGTGGGTGCACTTTGGGATCCCACAGTCTATCATCTCAGATCGGGACAGTCGGTTTCTCAGCACATTTTGGTCCAGTCTCTGGTCAATGCTGGACACCAAACTCACGAAGTCCACAGCCTTCCATCCTCAAACTGATGGCCAGACAGAGGTTGTCAATAGGATGATTGTGCACATTCTGCACATGTATAACTCAAAGCATCCACGCACATGGGACGAGAGCCTCCCCTATGTTCAGCACAGCTACAACCGAGCTCTTCACAGCTCCACTGGCCATAGCCCTTTTCAGGTGGGTTTGGGATTCCAGCCACTATGCCCCATTGATGTGGCCATGCCACTTGCAGCTACTCACATGAATTCAGCTCATGTCCAGTCCGAAACAGATAAGGCCACTAGCTTCATTGAGCGCATCCAACATATTCACCAGCAGGTCCATGACATTCTTGAGAAATCCAATGCCAAGTACAAGCAGCGACATGATCAACACCGGGTGCCACACAAGTTTCAGGTGGGCGACAAAGTCTGGTTGCATTTGCAAAAGGAACGCCTTACTGGAGCCTATCGGAAATTGAGACCACTCCGATATGGTCCTTACACCATTACTAAGGCGATGGGAGACAATTCATTTGAGCTCAGCATTCCCCCATTCCTTGGCCTGCACCCAGTGTTCAATGTGGACCGCCTTCGGCCATACTTTCCACCATTGCTAGACACATCCGACATTGCAGAACAGCTCAAACCCACAGAATTAAATCCAGATTGCATGGAACAAGCTGCAACTGATCGGATCATGGACACACAGATCAAGAACACTCACCAACAGAATATCCAACTGTATCGAGTTGTCAAAGCAGGGCAACTCCTTCAGCAGGGCAAGTGGCTCACCAGGGAACAAGTTCAGCAGAAGTTTCCTCATCTCATGGAGGAGCTCAACGCAATGGGGACCATTGCTTCCTAAGGGGGGAGGAATGATCCAGGTGGATATTGGTGGCCACCTGCCAAGTCCACCTGGACCCCCACCATTGTCTTTCTCAGCACTTTCAGTTTCCTTAATTGTAGCACAGTTTACTATTTTTAGCAGTTTTTCGGGTCCTGAACTTCCGGAGCCGTTTTGAGGCCCTAAACGACGTTTTTTTGGGAATCTGGGGCAACATCGGTCCATGGACCGATGTTGCCTCCCAAAGTGGTAGTACTCGGATAGATCTTTCTAACGAGCTATCGTACGCGTCAAACGGAGATCGTATGCCAAAGTTACGACCCCGGGAAATTGATGTACCAATTTACCCAAATGGGGCCCACAATTTGGCGTTTCATCTTCTAGGGTTAGGTTTCGGGATGTGAAGGGTTTTCCATTGTTTCTCAACAATAAATAGGCCTTCGAGCCTCATTGTAACACAGTTCAGAACAGTTCAGAGGCATGTAGCCATCACATCTCTTCTCAGAGATAAGCTACCATCGCCCTAGCTGGTTTATTTCCATTTCTGGTTGTAAGCATATTTCAGTCTTTTCCATTAATGAAATGAAGTATTATTTCTGCTGCATCTCTGTGTATATGGTTATCTCTGTAATTTGTTGCGTTCCTGTTTAAATCTAGATCATGTATTTGATTTTCATGTTCTTTTAGAAGTTGCCGGACTTCAGAGGCCTTGTCGATGTTTGCAGAAGCATATGCTCCTGCAATCTGAGACAGTTTCGTAAGATTCTCGGTTGGATTACTATTCGGGTCTTTCCACAAGACATCTAGATGTTCAGCATCTTGAGATAGTGCATTCTCAAGTTTCCTCTTCTTTCTTTGTCTCCTTACAACTGCTTTGTGCTGGGAGCTGTAGAATACGTCCAATGGAGGAATTTCTTCTACGCTGAGTAGAAGTTCTGAGGATGGAGCGATAGGGAGATGCTCCGTTTCTACGGCACTACTGACTATGGTTGAGACGACCTCTTGCACCACCTGTGTATTGCTCACAGGTGTCTTTGGGGTTTGACCTTCAAGATTAATTAATTCATTGAAGGTGTCCCATTCTTTATCCAACTCTACTGTGACAAGAGGTGTTTCGACGACAGGAGGGGGAACCTCTCTTGGTGGCGAGGCGATAACTTGCTGCTGAGCCATCGCACTTGATTGAGCTGTGTCTTTGATTGTTTCTTCGTTCAGTTCTTTGTCATGCACAGACTCTTCAGGATGTTTAGATATTTCTTTTGCGGTGCTGGACTTAGATCTGGAAGCACTGGAGTTTCCGCTAAGGCTGATGCTCGGAGTCGGTTCTCTAGTAGTTACTCACAGTCCTTCCAGTGGAATACTAGCCAGTCTTCTCTCTCTAAACAATGTGAATTTCCGAAGGTCGTCTGGAGACAATCTTGACTGAGCTTCTTGCAAAACTTCCTTGAGCGAGTCCTTGTTCAGGAAGAGATCATCAAACAGATCTTTCTTCCCAAAGAATACCCTTGTCTTGAGATTGGTTGTAAATTCCTGGGCCACTTTATGTGGATCGAATGGTCTCGATGAGAACTTAAATAGTTGGAGACACGTCACATTCTCCACCTCATCAAAAGCGTGTCCCACATCGAACAAAGAGAAGACCCCACAAGTGACGGGAAATGGAGGCCAAATGGCCTTCTTTTTTTCCTTTAGTTCTTTTGTTAAGCCACCTTCAGAACAAGTTTGATAAGCAATTTCCCAGGCCAACAATTTATCAGGAACATACAAAGGTAGGACATGTGGAGGTACAGTGCTTCCAAAAACTCGAATATAGGTAAACCATTCTTCCCCAAACCATCTCGCGATGGGGAGGATGTCAACTTGGGCCTCGGGAGAGCACCTTGGGGGGTCCTTATCATATATCATTCTATGTATGGGCAATATGAGCCCATGGCAAATCTGGTAAAAATGGGGGGCAAACTGGGAATCCCATAAAACTTTATGATAGACGTGAATGGGCAATGGGTCTTGGGTAGTCCATTTCCAACCCATAGTAGGGAATTTCGATACAAGACAGACAGAGTCCATTATATAGGCAGACAGATAAAAAGGAGGATAGGTCCTTTGGGAGAAGGATCTCTTAGAACGGTAGTGGAGAACCGCCGTGTATAGAGTGTCAGAAAGGATTTTGGCCCAATCCACTATCTCAGAACTAGTCGCGGCATCAATTAACGGTAACCATTCAGATGAGAACTTATTGATATCAGGCTTAACAAAAGGCCTACAGAGCATGGCTGCAGCAAAACAATATGGAGAGGTGAGGGAACCAGTGCTATACATACCGTTCTTATCTTTTTTCAACGGCTCATCTCTTCTTGACCATTCCTTAGTAGTGTCTGATAGGTCCGGATTCTCCACTGCAAACTTCCTAACAAACTCTGCATTATAGGTCGCTTGTGGTTCAGGAAGATGATACATGAGCTTCAGGTCTGAGGCAGCAAACGATCCCACGAGCCCATATCCCTGGACTTTGAATTGTCTATGATGTAACTCCGCATCATCTAAAATCCATTTGATCATGTCTGTATACGGTAGAATCTTCGGCCTTGCCGCTATTCTATGGAGGAAAGAACACGCCAGGTCTTCCAGGGATGCCTCTGAAGGATGTGATGCACCCGCGACAGCAGCAGTTACCTTGACTATTCTAGGGTTCTCTTCTTCTAACAGCCTATACATGCCTTCCCATGTTGAGATACCTGCATCTTTATTGCATGCAGTATCTGTGTACAGGGGCGCCATCTCCTTGGTCTTCTCTCTTGTTTCTGAGCTTTGAGCTTTGTTCTTCTTCCCCATTTCGCTTAGCGTTTCTATCTGATTTTGCCTTCACACTTTGCTCCTGCAGGTTATGAGTAAAATGGAAAGATTGATCAGAAAGGTGATGGGAGAGTTTTAAATGCAAGAGATAAATCAGATACGCCACCTTACGTGAAGCAAATCCGCATTAAGGCACGCGTCTTTATTCCACTTAATAACTGACAACCGATTTATTACTATCATTAAAAGCGCATAACTCCAAGTCAGGTTATAGTAAGTGGCTTTTCTTTGGGTGGCGCGCCCGAGGGATTCGTATTAAGGTGCTTTTATGATCTGCCAACGTACCCTTGCATGTCGCGCAATCGCAAACAGTAGTGATCGCAATATCGCAGATCGCCATATCGCAGATCGCAATAACTCAATGCTTGTTAATCTTCGCCTGCCTCATTTCTGCGATATGCGATCGCGCGATCGCAATATCGCAAATCGGCAGGTTTGTAAGCTTTTCTCTATGGGTACTAGCATGTTGCGATGCGATGTTGTTATTAATACTGAGGCGGTGCGCATATTGGTCTTTTAGAAGGGAAATGAAGGTGTTTCTCATTCTTTTGTGATGCAACCTTAAAGATTTGCTTCCATGAACACTGGTTTAGGCTTAAGTCACTCAAGAAACCTTTTCTAAGTGCATGTTTGTACTTTAGAATGAGATCTTTGCTTTTCCAAAAATTAGCTAAGGGTCCCCATTCATTCGAGCATCGTGGCTGATACTAGATTGAACGAAAAGGGGGGGGGTTGTTGCTGGCCACAACAATTGGCGATTCACTTGGGAGAACCAGTTATCTCTGTTCTTTTTCTATTGATGTCTTCAGACTCCTAAAAAAAAAAATTCTCGGGAATTTTGAACTTTATTATAAAAAGATAAAAACAAATGATACTTCAAAGCGTCCATGATGTTTTGTTTCAGCCCCATTTTATTTCAATTATTTGCATTCCCAGATTGTTTTCGAATTCAGGTCAGTTATTACTTGGTCTTGTAAAGAACATAAAAATAAAGTGTTCTCTATGTATCAACCCTTTTTAAGAATGCTCCTTTGTCGCAGGTAGAGCCACTGCTGCCAGCAGGCGTCCATAGCCTCGACAGGGTTACCTATTATCCAGGAATGATCCTTTATCCTGCTTAAGGTTATTTACAACTCTTTCAGAAAAAATCCCTTTCTTGATGCCTTTTCCTTTTTTATTCTCTAAAGAACAATGTCTTGGTTTGGTGGCCAAATTATGACACAGTCATTCACTTGATTTACACTTTTGCTGAACAAGCTGGCTCGTGATGAGACCCCTTGTCTTTTGATTGCAACAATCTTGAGTCATTGCCCTGTTTTGGTAGACAGTTTCGGCAACGTCAGCAAGTTATAATATCTGTGATCATGATAAGTCGGCTCGTGATGAGACCTCTTATTCCTTGAGATATAGCATCTTTTTAGGTCATTCTTCTGAATGTTGTGTTTTCCTTCAGCAGGGAGGAAATCAAATTCTCTTTCCTTAAGAAAGTTCTGGGCGACAATGATGGGGCTGCTTTTGGTAGTGGCTGTTTTCACAGAGAATCTTTATTTTAATATTGATACCTTTCATTGTGCTGACCTAAAACGAATTCTTTACTGAGATAGCTTTTTTTTAATTTTTTGGAGCCGAAACTATCATCATTTCTGGGTTAAAGTTCTATTGATAATAAAGATCAAATTCTCAAAAGACTTGCTGTTCATAGGAGCCGAAGTTCAAAATCTTAAACAGAGACGAGGCGTCTTTAGTAAATGTCAAATACTGTTTAGTCAGAACAAACTTTATTTGAGAGAGGCAAACATTCTCTAGGGTCATGTAGAGAATATAACTAACTTTGCCTATCAATTATTTTGAAAGCAAAACTAATAACCTAGCTAAATTACTCCTACTCCTATTCTAATTATATACAGGAAATAACTAAGTAAAATGATATTTCCAATGGAACCAACGATTCATTATTATCCCTAGCCGCATGAATTTTCCAAGCATTGGTAAAAAGAATCGAATTTCTCTTGGATTGAATTTGTTGGCTAGGGAATAAGAACTTACAAACTCAATTGGAATTCTGTCTGATTTTATTTTCTCATGAGAGGTTTCTTCTAACTGAGTACCTATTGGATCATAAAAATCGGGATGGATTTCTTTTGTGATTTGGTGATCTTTCAATAGGAGGGATAACAAGTCAAATTGTGAAATGGGTTTTTCAGTTTCGATGGTTTGTAACCCATTGCTTGTTGACGTTGAGTTTTTAGCGATTTGGTTTGAAATGAAAGTTCTTATATGTAAATCGCTGAAATCTAATCTATCAAAAATTTGAAAATTTAAAAAGAGATTGGATTTTGTACAAAATGAACTTGAGTGAGAAAGAAATGATTGGGTATCTATACAAATTGTGGTATCGCACAACTGGGAGTTATTTGTGATTTTTTGCTTTTCACAAGAACTGGCCAAGTTTTGTGAATCAGGAACTGAGTTATGATCGCGAACAGGGATGAAACTTTCCTCTTGATATGAATCATAGATTGGAGTATCGTCTTGGATAGTAAAATTATTCAAATGAGCTTTTGCTTTGAGGTGAGGGTCAGCTGGTATAATTCCTGATCTAAGATGTTTTTTATCGTCTGACCTTAGTTGAGTTACTTGTGATAACTCATCATCATCACGATCGGCAAAGCAACTATCACAAAAGACCTTACAGTGTCCCCTAGGTTCCTCTTTTTCATTATATGTTTTCAGACGAGGGAGGTGAGGCAGCTCTCGTTTAATATGGGTCAAAGGCTGTGTTAAAGTGGTCTCTTTATTTTGAAAACCCAATGATGGTTCGTTTGAATAACCCTCTGTGTCCGTTGAAATATGCTTAATATTATGAGGGGAAAAATCGTCATCACTAAAAACATTGGGGTAAAGAGAAAAATGTAAATCTGGAACAACGCATTTAACAGAATCAACTAAATCTCGTTCATCAGATTCACTATAAGCATCGGGTTTTAGATCATACCTTTTTGTGCCGATACTTTTCGGAAGAGAAACAGTAGGGGGATCTAACCTTGGCATTAGCATTTGTTGATTTGAAATGATATTGTCTGACTCGATGTCGAAGTCATCTTCTGGTGCTAAGGTATTTTCCCTTTCGGTATTTTCGCCTTTGTTTTCTGGTGTCAGAGCATGCAATACTCCTAGGCTGAATTCTGTTTGGTCAGGTACAGGAGGTAGGAAATACTCATCATAATCTGAAGATTCTTCATCTGTGAGCTCGTTCTCGAGGTCATATTGTAGACACTTAAGATGAAATCGCATATTGAAATCCCTTACGGGTTCGTCTTCTTTCCGCAGATAGTCGATTTCATCATATACCTGGTCGTATTCATAGCAATCAAATTCCAAGATGAAAATCCTAATGAATTGGTCCCAGCTGTGAACTGATGCAACTGGGAGGCTTCTGCACCATTTTCTAGCTTCCGCTGTGAGTGTAAGAGTAAAAATCCTGCACAAAACGCCTTCGTCAATTTTTTGAATATCAGAACTCAAAACTCTTTGAATGAATTGCAGGGCATGATGAAATGCAAAAGAATTATTCTTACCATTGAATTTTACCTGAGACAATAGCCTTACCACATCTGGTGGAGTGTTGGAAGAGGCAGGAACATGGATGCAACTCCAAATAGGAATTTTGTGAGTAGCCATCCCGTTTCAAGATTTATAATTAAAAACATTCCAATCAGACAATGTGCTCAGGCCCTCCTTCTAGCGCCAAATATGTTGAGGGCCCCGAAATCGGGTCGACAACAAGGGGGATACCCACCCGGTCCGGAGCCTGGTTGGCGGCTCCTTGCCCATTTGGAGTAGCGGGTCCGACTGGGGATAACGGGACCAGCTTCCCGATGCAAGGGGTGTGTGTGTGTGTAAGTTTTGATTTATGCTGTTTCTAGAGAGCTTTTGAGAACTAATTTTAATCTAACTCATCATCTGGCTATAAGCTGCTAAAATCAGAATAAAAATAACATATACAACCTACGCTAACCCGGGATATATCTTTTCCATCATGCGATCTAAAAAGATTTCATATAATAACTGGTAATGAAGATTATTCAACTACTATAAGAATATAAACCATTTAAGATAAACCATTCTGCATAAGAAGTTAAACAGGACAGTTGTGGACTTCATATCACATGATAAATCATTCATATGTCAAACATAAACAGATGATTCCACCGTACAAAAGTGCCAAATGGTAACCATAAATCTATACATTAACATACAAATAACATCAGCTGCATATCACTTTAAGCAAATCAATAGAAATTCGTCAAGAGATAAAAGTACCATTTATGACTAATTTCTACTCACAAACTTCAAGCAATAATGATCTACTTCTACTTACTTCGAACGCCTACTAAGAGTACAGAAATGCAACATCAGTAGCAGACATTAAAATGCAAATATAAATAAATCCGATCCTTCCATTCATCAAACCCTCCTCTGAGGTGCAGAAGTGCATGTTCTGAGGACAAGTTTTTGACAAATTTCTAGACCCTTCTCCAATGCAATGAGAAGGGTTGAAATACTACTACCTAATCTTAATAATAGTATGTTTACAAAATTGAGGATACGGTTCTCAAATGATCGCCCTTTTTCTAATTTAGTTAAAAAGGAAAAAACAACATTCTAAATGAAACTACTTCTGAATTTGGTCTCTGAAGTTGCAGCTGTCAAGCATAGGCTTGAGAAGAGTAGGTTGGCTGATTTTTGTGCTTAGCTGGGCTGCGAAAATGGCATCCATAAGAGCTGGCGCTACCTTCTCGGCTGCGTTCATGATGCATCTTACTGTCATGCATTGGTTGTGTGGCTTAACTAAGTAAGTCCAATAACTTTCCCAATTTAGTCTAGCCAATGCCTAGATTGTTTTCCCGTTTGCCTGTGTTCTCTGTCTCCATTCTGCCTCCAGTTGCAACGTGCTCGGTAGGTACCCCAGGGTGGTTTCTAAAATCAAATTAGCCCTATGTAAATTTTCATTTACACAGTCGATAAGGATGCTCGCTTGTGTCGCCGCTGTCTCTGCTGCTTGCTCCGCCTGTGTGATTTGTTCGTCCCATTTGTTAAAGAGCAGCTCCTTATGATTTTCATTAATCTTGGGTGCTCCCGCTCTTTTCCCTTCCTCGTCATTTTGCCAAGTTAGATATTCTGTTACTCTTTTGTTGGCCTGGTCATAGTCGTTCCACAATTCCACCACCTGGCTGGTGATCTTGTCGCTTATTTCACAAAAATGCCTCCATTGTGATATTCTACGTACCATATCTTCCTGTTGCTGTGACAGTTGGTCGTTCAAGCCGATGGACTCTGAAATGAACTCTGACAGCTTAGGTTCATCTTTATGCATTTCTTGCACCGTCTGCAGCTGCTTTTCTTTTTCTTCAAGACTTCTTTGATAGCTCACCTGCATCTGGCGAAAGTCTTCTTGTAGCTTTTCGAGCTGTCTGGAGGCTTCAGTGTTCGCATTGGCTTGCTGCAACTGTTGTTGTAGCAGTTGTATTTGATTTTCATGTTCTTTTAGAAGTTGCTGGACTTCAGAGGCCTTGTCGATGGTTGCAGAAGCATATGCTCCTGCAATCTGAGACAGTTTCGTAAGATTCTCGGTTGGATTACTATTCGGGTCTTTCCACAAGACATCTAGATGTTCAGCATCTTGAGATAGTGCATTCTCAAGTTTCCTATTCTTTCTCTGTCTCCTTACAACTGCTTTGTGCTAGGATCTGTAGAATACGTCCAGTGGAGGAATTTCTTCTACGCTGAGTAGAAGTTCTGAGGATGGAGCGATAGGGAGATGCTCCGTTTCTACGGCACTACTGACTATGGTTGAGACGACCTCTTGCACCACCTGTGTATTGCTCACAGGTGTCTTTGGGGTTTGACCTTCAAGATTAATTAATTCATTGAAGGTGTCCCATTCTTTATCCAACTCTACTGTGACAAGAGGTGTTTCGACGACAGGAGGGGGAACCTCTCTTGGTGGCGAGGCGATAACTTGCTGCTGAGCCATCGCACTTGATTGAGCTGTGTCTTTGATTGTTTCTTCATTCAGTTCTTTGTCATGCACAGACTCTTCAGGATGTTTAGATATTTCTTTTGCGGCACTGGACTTAGATCTGGAAGCGCTGGAGTTTCCGCTAAGGCTGATGCTCGGAGTCGGTTCTCTAGTAGCTACTCGCAGTCCTTCCAGTGGAATACTAGCCAGTCTTCTCTCTCTAAACAATGTGAATTTCCGAAGGTCGTCTGGAGACAATCTTGACTGAGCTTCTTGCAAAACTTCCTTGAGCGAGTCCTTGTTCAGGAAGAGATCATCAAACAGATCTTTCTTCCCAAAGAATACCCTTGTCTTGAGATTGGTTGTAAATTCATAGGCCACTTTATGTGGATCGAATGGTCTCGATGAGAACTTAAATAGTTGGAGACACGTCACATTCTCCACCTCATCAAAAGCGTGTCCCACATCGAACAAAGAGAAGACCCCACAAGTGACGGGAAATGGAGGCCAAATGGCCTTCTTTTTTTCCTTTAGTTCTTTTGTTAAGCCGCCTTCAGAACAAGTTTGATAAGCAATTTCCCGGGCCAACAATTTATCAGGAACATACAAAGGTAGGACATGTGGAGGTACAATGCTTCCAAAAACTCGAATATAGGTAAACCATTCTTCCCCAAACCATCTCGCGATGGGGAGGATGTCAACTTGGGCCTCGGGAGAGCACCTTGGGGGGTCCTTATCATATATCATTCTATGTATGGGCAATATGAGCCCATAGCAAATCTGGTAAAAATGGGGGGCAAACTGGGAATCCCATAAAACTTTATGATAGACGTGAATGGACAATGGGTCTTGGGTAGTCCATTTCCAACCCATAGTAGGGAATTTCGATACAAGACAGACAGAGTCCATTATATAGGCAGACAGATAAAAAGGAGGATAGATCCTTTGGGAGAAGGATCTCTTAGAATGGTAGTGGAGAACCGCCGTGTATAGAGTGTCAGAAAGGATTTTGGCCCAATCCACTATCTCAGAACTAGTCGCGGCATCAATTAACGGTAACCATTCAGATGAGAACTTATTGATATCAGGCTTACCAAAAAGCCTACAGAGCATGGCTGCAGCAAAACAATATGGAGAGGTGAGGGAACCAGTGCTATACATACCGTTCTTATCTTTTTTCAACGGCTCATCTCTTCTTGACCATTCCTTAGTAGTTTCTGATAGGTCCAGATTCTCCACTGCAAACTTCCTAACAAACTCTGCATTATAGGTCGCTTGTGGTTCAGGAAGATGATACATGAGCTTCAGGTCTGAGGCAGCAAACGATCCCACGAGCCCATATCCCTGGACTTTGAATTGTCTATGATGTAACTCCGCATCATCTAAAATCCATTTGATCATGTCTGTATACGGTAGAATCTTCGGCCTTGCCGCTATTCTATGGAGGGAAAACACGCCAGGTCTTCCAGGGATGCCTCTGAAGGATGTGATGCACCCGCGACAGCAGCAATTACCTTGACTATTCTAGGGTTCTCTTCTTCTAACAGCCTATACATGCCTTCCCATGTTGAGATACCTGCATCTTTATTACATGCAGTATCTATGTACAGGGGCGCCATATCCTTGGTCTTCTCTCTTGTTTCTGAGCTTTGAGCTTTGTTCTTCTTCCCCATTTCGCTTAGCGTTTCTATCTGATTTTGCCTTCACACTTTGCTCCTGCAGGTTATGAGTAAAATGGAAACATTGATCAGAAAGGTGATGGGAGAGTTTTAAATGCAAGAGATAAATCAGATACGCCACCTTACGTGAAGCAAATCCGCATTAAGGCACGCGTCTTTATTCCACTTAATAACTGACAACCGATTTATTACTATCATTAAAAGCGCATAACTCCAAGTCAGGTTATAGTAAGTGACTTTTCTTTGGGTGGCACACCCGAGGGATTCGTATTAAGGTGCTTTTATGATCTGCCAACGTACCCTTGCATGTCGCGCAATCGCAAACAGTAGTGATCGCAATATCGCAGATCGCCATATCGCAGATCGCAATAACTCAATGCTTGTTAATCTTCGCCTGCCTCATTTCTGCGATATGCGATCACGCGATCGCAATATCGCAAATCGGCAGGTTTGTAAGCTTTTCTCTATGGGCACTAGCATGTTGCGATGCGATGTTGTTATTAAGACTGAGGCGGTGCGCATATTGGTCTTTTAGAAGGGAAATGAAGGTGTTTCTCATTCTTTTGTGATGCAACCTTAAAGATTTGCTTCCATGAACACTGGTTTAGGCTTAAGTCACTCAAGAAACCTTTTCTAAGTGCATGTTTGTACTTTAGAATGAAATCTTTGCTTTTCCAAAAATTAACTAAGGGTCCCCATTCATTCTAGCATCGTGGCTGATACTAGATTGAACGAAAAGGGGGGGGGGTTGTTGCTGGCCACAACAGTTCCTAAGGGTCAATATTTTGGAAAGACAGTTTGATTCCATTCAATATCAACACATTTCCAGAAACTTAAACACATTAACTGATTCATTAGTGAATTATGTGTTAGACAGACATTTGTAGCATTTGTAAAGAAAAGCATTTCATATCAACATTTGCAACTAGATCACATAACTTAACCAAATAAACTCTGAAAATCAAAAATATATAACTGTTTATAGTTTCACATAATGTTTTGTGTACAAGGCAAAATCGGTCATGCGACCAAGAAACTCAAAAGTAAATGCAGAAAAGCATCCTATACTAATGATGTTGGTGATAACATGTCACCGCCTATGCGATCATACGCAAGAGCCTAGTCCATCGACTCAGAACGCCAGTAGTATGGCACTGTAGCCTTAGAGGTAACTCGTCGGTCCTCACATCCTGAATACCAAGGGTAAGACCCTCGATCTGATCCTGCAATACTGCCAGGGTCTCTACTATGTCCAGATCGCGAAGGATAGCCCTCCCTACAGCCTCTCCTACTGGAACACCAGCTGCCACCCTTGGGCGTGCCGCTGGTCGCACTGGCCCAACATCTACACAAGTACATGGGTTCAATTAGTCTTGATAAATCACAAAAATATTATAAAACTAATAAACAAATATATGGTCAAATCATCTTTACCTATCACACCCCACTGCTCGCCAGCCGGTAACGCCAAATCTGGGTCACCTCGGAAATCCATCCCAACATACAGATACTCTGAGAAGACCATCAGGCATCAGAGAAAGTAATCTGTGGCTGACCAGCATGTCTGGCCATGAGATCAACCCATCTCTGCATCCTGGGTTCCCTCGGTGCTGGCAATCCTAGTGAAATGTGCTAAGGCTACATTAGTGGGATCCTCTCTAAGGCAAAAGTAGTCAAAATGGAACCATAGCCAATGTTCTTGGATCTTCCATTCTTTACTTTAGATAGCTATTCTTTTATGACCGAAATATTGCCTCACACCGGTTGAATACCTTTGGTTCCGGGTATTCTAAAGCATACTGCACATAAGATCTGTTTGCCAAATGAAGAGCCACGCTACCAGCCAATCTAGCAAAGGTGAATAAAATGGTCCTCAGAGACTGATTAATGACGTCCCTAATATTGATCTTGCAATCTCTACTAGGCTGAGATCCATCTCTACAAAGCTGATGGGTATAATCTCTCACTGATTTTCCCCTATAGGTGGATCCCGACAGTGAAAGAGGGGCACCATGCCTCGATAACCCCATCAAAAAGTAGATATCCTCGATTGTCAGTGGAATAGATTTACCTCTAATCTAGAATACCTGGTTGATCAGATCCCAAGCATCGAGAAAATACTGCAACAAATTAATTTTCTGCCTCATGTTGGATATACGGAAGAATTTGAGCAAACCATAGTTCCGCAATGCAGTAATAGTACCTTGATCATGTAAGGCAATCATGTATTCTTCTTCATGTTCACGTTCACACCATGTAACGATTGTCTTGATCTAAAAAATATCTGAGTCACAACCAAAATATGAATTAGGATCCAAATTTGAGCAAAAGCAGGCAAAAATTTCATTAAAAATTACTGTGCAAAGTTTCCCTTCTGCGCCCATCGCACCCTCCCTTTGGACTAGGTGAGATGCATACTGACTAGCCAATGTACAACTCAATATGCATCGCACCTTTTGATATAGGGTAGGTGCGATGATGGGAGAACGATTTCTTCAAACCCCAGGGGCTTAGAAGAAAAAGAAAACTTGCTCAAAATCAGAAAAAGATGGAACGAAAATGAAGAACTCGGGGTTAGCTCCTACCTGGTCCTGACGGTGTGGAGGATAGTCCACCGAATCTCCCTAATTCAGCTGATGAAGTTTGAGATGGAACCATATGTACGAGTTTGAAGACCTAAGATCTAGTTTCATCCATCCGAGCTGCGATATATTCAGGAAAATAAAGACATCAATTGTACACAGAAGCTGCACAGATTGTCATCTAAGCCAGGGAAGATGACTCTTTATGCGAAGAATCACCAGTCTGCAACAGCAAACGATTGTCTATCCTATGTACATGAAAATGAATTTATAAAGCTGAGCATGGGAATTCCCACCTCAGCTAGATCATGAAAATAATATGATGATGGTGTATAATATTGTATCTTATACAGGTCACCTTCCAATACGAATATCTCGAATCCTCATGATAAATAATTTCACCCGATATTAGAAGATTTACGACCTCATGCTTTAGGGGGGTAGCTGTTATATACATATTTGGGCAATGCAACCCCAAAATCATATGTCCATAAACTAAGATATCTTCAGTCCCTAAAAGTGTTGTTTTATACCCTAAAGAATCATGGTCAATTGATTACATCATTTCCCAGAAGTTCCACATGTCAAACTACTCAAAACTGGCCAAAACTAGACCAAACAGACTACTACATGGGCAAGGTGCGATGCATACTAGCTGCCAAACTAGCTAGGTGCGATGCATAATGAAATGGACTTCTGTGGGGTGTGATGAGCGAGAATAGACAAACGGCAGAGACAGTTTGCTAAGTGGATGATCATGGAATCTTCTAGAAACTTCTCCTGTGACACTTGCCTCTCTGAATTCACCCAGCGATGAGTAATAGATCAATGAAGTCTCCAAGTGGAACCAAGAACTATCAGTGGAATGACACTAATCAAAAACCCAGAGATGACTCACACCCTTGCAAGACATCTAGAAATGGATCCCTCATCTGAGAGATGTAGACGCTGGAATTTTATATTTTGCAAGGAAGTGTTGTTGGTTTGTTGGTGAGAAGAGACATTGCATTGTTGGGTGATTTGCTTGTTCATGATGTAAAGAGGGCTTCTACACTAGGAGGATGATGCTGGATCAGAGAGCTGGCTTGTAATCCTCTCTTTCACTACTATTAATAAAGTTCTTTGAGTTTTCCTCCATATAATCGTGTGTTTATGAATCTTACTGTTTATGAATGCAATTGTATGGTCAATGTGTTTCTGATTCCGCATTGTTTATGGTGTTTTAGATGGAGATGATTTGATGGTTTTTTGTTACTTTGACTCTACAGGTACTATTTGAAGTGGGACAAGTAGGAGAGGAGTGGCAAATTCTATCAAGGGAAAGGGAAATCAAACTTGGATCAAAGCGAGAGATCCATTGGTCCTCTTTTCTTCCCTCTAATTTATCACACTTAAAGGAACTCTTGAAATGCCTTCATTGTTTGTTTCTAAGATAGCTACCCATCTTAGTGGGACTAGCAGTTTGAATCAACATTAGGACCAACCTAGATCTCTCGCTTTGATCTTAGCTTGATTTCCCTTTCCCTTGATAGAATTTGCCACTCCTCTCCTACTTGTCTTGCTTCAAAGAATACCTGTAGAGTCAAAGTAACAGAAAACCATCAAAGCATCTCCATCTAAAACATCATAAACAATGCAGAATCAGAAACATATTGACCATACAATTGCATTCTTAAGCAGTAAGATTCATAAACACATGATTATATGGAGGAAAACTCAAAGAACTTTATTAATAGTAGTGAAAGAGAGGATTACAACCCAACTATTTGATCCAGCATCATCCTTCAAGTGTAGAAGCCCTCTTCACCTCATGAATAAGAAAATCACCCAACAATGCAATGTCTCTTCTCACCAACAAACCAACAGCACTTCCTTACAAAATACAAAATTCCAGCCTCTAGATCTCTTTGATGAAGGATCCATTTATAGATGTCTTGCAAGGGTGTGAGTTAGCTCTAGGTTTTTGATTAGTGTCATTCCATTGATAGTTCTTGGTTCCACTTGGAAACTTCATTGATCTCTTACTCATCCTTGGGCAAATTCAGAGAGGCAAGTGTCACAGGAGAAGTTTCTGGAAGATTCCATGATCATCCACTTAGCAAACTATCTCTGCCATTTGTCTATTCTCGCTCATCACACCCCATAGAAGGCCATTTCAGTATGCATCGAACCTAGCTAGTTTGGCAGCCAGTATGCATCGCACCTTACCCATGGAGCAGTCTGTATGGTCTAGTTTTGGCCAGTTCTGAGTAGTTTTTCAGGTGGAACTTCTAGAAAATTATGTAATCAGCTAACCATGATTATTTAGGGTATGAAACAACACTTTTAGGGACTAAAGAGCCCTTAGTTTGTGGGCATATGAGTTTTCGGTTGCAGTGCCCAAATATGTCTATAACAACTGCCCCTTAAAGCATGAGGTCGTAAATCTTCTGATGTCAGGTGAAATGCTTTATCATGAGGATCCAAGGTATTTGTTCTGGAAGGTGACCTGTATAAGATACAATACAATAAATCATCATCATATTATTTTCATGATCTAGCTGAGGTGGGCATTCCCATGCTTAGCTTTATAAATTCATTTTCATGTACATAGGATAGAAAATCGTCTACTATTGCAGACTAGTGATTCTTCGCATGAAGAGCCATCTTCCCTGGCTTAGATGACTATCTGTGCAGCTTCTATGTACAATTGATGTCTTTACTTTCCTGAATATATCGCAGCTCAGATGGATGAAACTAGATCCGAGGTCTTCAAACTCGTTCTATCTTCGCCCAATGTACAAGTCGACCCATGTGAAAAGATGTTCTGAAGTCGAACATGGAAAGACATCGCCTGATTACCAGCCAATAATGTTAGCTGTTAACAGGCACAAGAGGAGTCACTGATAATGATGATGACCCTCAAGGTACTGCAACACAATTCACATGGTGTGAATATATTAGCCGATGTCAAACACCATGCAAAATATTTCGGTCGAAGGTCATTGATGTAAACCTATCGCCAGAAGTGAGAAACTTGCCATTGAGGCATGCAAGCTTCAAAGTACTGAAAGGGTTGTTTCTGAGTTGAATTCTTGGATAATGAGCTGATGTTGACAATAAGTGACCTATCGTGGGAGGGCCTTGATGTATCCCACATCTACAACGTGAAACAGAGCTAATTATTTTTGTGGAGGTGACAATGATTTAATGATATAAGGTTTAGGAATGGCTGCCATGAAAAATAAAGGGCGGATGTATTACAGTGGATGAGGCATTTGCTGGATGGTGAATTCTCTGAATGACTTCTCTTGAACATATGGCGACACTGATATGGACTGGTAGCGTTAAACCCATGGATGGTACGAAGGACCAATGCTGATGGTGAATGGAAAAACCCAACCCAACTCAATCACGGTGATGGAGTGAAAGTGTCATGTTCACGAGCGACCTACTACAAATAAAGTTCTTCAAGTTTTCTTCCCATTTTTCCCCCAGTCATTGCTGACCAGTTAGAATCGAAATCAGGGAAAACTAGTGTCAATTTGAACTGCTAGTCCCACTAAGATGGGTAGCTATCTTAGAAACAAACAATGAAAGCCTTTCAAGAGTTCCTTTAAGTGTGATAGATTAGAGGGAAGAAAAGAGGACCAACCTGGATCTCTCGCTTTGATCCTAGCTTGATTTCCCTTTCCCTTGATAGAATTTTCCACTCCTCTCCTACTTGTCCCGCTTCAAAGAGTACCTGTAGAGTCAAAGTAATAGAAAAACATCAAAGCATCTCCATCTAAAACATCATAAACAATGTGGAATCAGAAACACATTGACCATACAATTGCATTCATAAATAGTAAGATTCATAAACACACGATTATATAGAGGAAAACTCAAAGAAATTTATTAATAGTAGTGAAAGAGAGGATTACAACCCAGCTGTTTGATCCAGCATCATCCTCCCAGTGTAGAAGCCCTCTTCACCTCATGAGCAAGCAAATCACCCAACAATGCAATGTCTCTTCTCACCAACAAACCAACAGCGCTTCCTTACAAAATATAAAATTTCATCCTCTACATCTCTCAGATGAGGGATCCATTTTTAGATGTCTTGCAAGGGTGTGAGTCAGCTCTGGGTTTTTGATTAGTGTCATTCCACTAATAGTTATTGGTTCCACTTGGAGACTTCATTGATCTCTTACTCATCCCTGGGAAAATTCAGAGAGGCAAGTGTCATAGGAGAAGTTTCTAGAAGATTCCATGATCATCCACTTAGCAAACTGTCTCTGCCATTTGTCTATTCTTGCTCATCGCACCCCACAGAAGGCCATTTCAGTATGCATCGCACCTAGCTAGTTTGGCAGCCAGTATGCATCGCACCTTGCCCATGGAGTAGTCTGTATGGTCCAGTTTTGGCCAGTTCTGAGTAGTTTTTCAGGTGGAACGTTTGGGAAATGATGTAATCAGTTGACCATGATTCTTTAGGGTATGAAACAACACTTTTAGGGACTGAAGAGCCCTTATTTTATGGACATATGAGTTTGGGTTTGCAGTGCCCAAATATGTCTATAATAGCTGCCCCCTAAAGCATGAGGTCGTAAATCTTTTGATGTCGGGTGAAATGCTTTATCATGAGGATCTGAGGTATTCATACTGGAAGGTGACCTATATAAGATACAATATAATACATCATCATCATATTATTTTCATGATCTAGCTGAGGCAGGCATTCCCATGCTCAGATTTATAAATTCATTTTCATGTACATAGGATAGACAATCGTATGGTATTGTAGACTGGTGATTCTTCACATGAAGAGTCATCTTCCCTGGCTTAGATGTCTATTTGTGTAGCTGTTGTGTACAATTGATGTCTTTATTTTCCTGAATATATCGCAGCCCGGATGGATGAAACTAGATCTAGGGTCTTCAAACTCATTCAATCTTCGCCCAATGTACAAGTCGATCCATGTGAAAAGATGGTCTGAAGTCGAACATGGAAAGACATCACTTGATTACCAACCAATAATGTGAGTTGTTAACATACATGAGAGGAGTCACCAATAATGATGATGACACTCAAGGTACTGCAACACAATTCATGTGGTGTGAATATATGAGCCGATGTCGAACACCACGCAAAATCTTTCAGTCAAAGGTCGTTGATGTAAACCTGTCGCCGGAAGTGAGAAACTTGCCATTGAGGCATGCAAGCTTCAAAGTACTGAAAGGGTTGTTTCTAATTCGACTTCTTGGATAATGAGCTGATGTCGACAAGAAGTGACATGTCGTAGGAGGGACTTGATGTATCCCACATCTACGATGCAAAACAGAGCTAATGATTTTTGTGGAGGTGAAAACGATCTGATGATATAAGGTTCAGGAATGGTGTCCATGAAAAATGAATGACAGATGTATTGCAGTGGATGAGGTATTTGCTGGATGGTGAATTCTCTGAATGACTTCTCTTGAACATATGGCGACACTAATATGGACTGGTAGCATTAATCCCATGGATGGTACGAGGACCAATGGTGATGGTGAATGCAAAAACCCAACCTAACTCAATCACGGTGATGGAGTGAAAGCGTCATGTTCAAGAGCGACCTGCTACCAATAAAGTTCTTCAAGTGTTCTTTCCATTTTTTTCCCAATCATTGCTGACCAGTACCTCTTTATTTTTGTCAAGCTTGAGGAGGATAACATATTCTTGGTCTATAATTTTCCCTTTGGGAAAATCTATCACTTTGTGTTTAGTGAGCCTAGCATCAGTGAGACTCATTCTTGTCTGGGTCGACAAGTTTGTCGCTATTGTTTTAACGAGTCTAACGACAAAGATAACTTGGTCCTTTTCATGTTTAGAGAGTTTTAAAAGGAACGAAAAGGAAACTTCAACAGTGCCTTTTCATGGCATAATCCCTTAAGTCCAAAAAAGTATAAAATAATACGAAAGGGACAAATTTTCGATAGCTTTAACAAGTCGACAAAGACAAGTGCTCGATCTTTTTGTTTAACAATCCCTCAGGTCCAAAAATATTAAAATATATGAGAGGGATGGCATTCCCTTTACTTTAACGAGATGGAAAGGCCAATGGCTCAACAATCTTTTTATATTTAATGAGTCTAAAAAGAGTTTAAAAGGGACTCGTTTTTGAGGAATGAGTGGTATTTTCGGGTAGCAACCGGTTCCAAGTAAGTTTGGAACTTCTCAAAACATGGCAGTGTGAAGAAGGTGGCAATCAAAATCACTCGTCGTAGATGTTTCTCAAAAGGGTAAACAATCAAGTGGAAGCGTATGGTTGGCCAAATGAATGGAGGTGACGATAGGAACATAACCATGGTTCAAAAGGGCTGATATCATGGCGATCATGAAGGTTATTTACCAAAGGTGGTTTCATTTTTTAATGAGCTTGAACCAAGAGAAAACTATGCTCAGTGCAGGTTTATTTTTTAACAAGCTTGAACCTTGCGGGAACATTGCTCTTTGATATTGGTCAATGATATTCAGTTTACCATTTAACATGTTATATTCTTTCTTCGGTCATTCAACCTGCTCAATTGCTCCATCAAATTGATTAGAAATACACATATATATGCCTGAAAAATGAATTAAAAACTAACATTTTACTTGAAGTACATGAATAGTAACATAAAAAGTAGTTTTACCTCTCATTTTTACCATTTCATTTCAAATTTGGGATTTTGGAGCTCTGGAGTGGTTTTCCCCCTCAAACTTCATCAACTGATTTCGGGAGATCTGGTGGACTATTCTCCGTGCCATCAGGACCAGGTAGGAGCTAACCCTGAGCTCTTCATTTTCATTCCATCTTTTTCTGATTTTGAGCAAGTTTTCCCTTTCTTCTGAGCCCCTGGGGTTTGAAGAAATCATTCTCCCATCATCGCACCTGCCCTATATTGAAAGGTGCGATGCATACTGAGCTGTACACTGGCCAGTCAGTATGCATCTCACCTAGTCCAAAGGCAGGCTGCGATGGGTGCAAAAGGGAAACTTTGCACAGTAATGTTTTATGAAATTTTTGCCTGTTTTTGCTCAAATTTGGATTCTAATTCATCTTTTGTCTATGACTCAGATATTTGTTGGATCAAGATGGCCATTACATGGTGTGAACGCGAACATGAAGAAGAAGACATGATTGCCTTACATGATCAGGGTACTGTTACTGCATTGCAGAACTATTGTTTGCTCAAATTATTCCATATATCTAGCATGAGGCAACAAATCAGTTTGTTGCAGTATTTTCTCGATGCTTGGGATCCGATCAACCAGGTATTCTAGATTAGAGGTAAATCTATTCCACTGACAGTCGAGGATATCTACTTTTTGACAGGGTTATCGAGGCGTGGTGCCCCTCTTTCACTGTTGGGATCCGCCCATGGGGGCGAATCAGTGAGAGATTATATCCGTCAGCTTTGTAGAGATGGATCTCAGCCTAGTAGAGATGGCAAGATCAATATCTGGGATGTCACTGATCGGTCTCTGAGGACCATTTTATTCACCTTTGCTAGATTGGCTAGTAGCGCGACTCTTCATTTGGCAAACAGATCTTATGTGCAGTATGCTTTAGAATGCCTGGAACCAAAGGTATTCAACTGGTGTGAGGCAGTACTTTTGGTGATAAAAGAACAACTCTCTAAGGTAAAGAATGGAAGATCCAAGAACTTTGGCTATGGTTCCATTTTGACTGCTTTTGCCTTAGAGAGGATCCCACTGATGCAGCCTCAGCATATTTCACTAGGATTGCCAGCACCGAGGGAACCCAGGATGCAGAGATGGGTTGATCTCATGGCCAGACATACTGGTCAGCCACAAATTACTTTCTCTGATGCCTTATTTGAGTGGTTCAACCATCAGGAGATGGTCTTCTCAGAGTATTTGTATGTTGGGATGGATTTCCAAGGTGACCTGGATTTGGCGTTACCGGCTGGCGAGCAGTGGGGTGTGATAGGTAAAGATGATTTGACCATATATTTGTTTATTAGTTTTATAATATTTTTGTGATTTATCAAGACTAATTGAACCCATGTACTTGTGTGGATGTTGGGTCAGTGCGACCAGCGACATGCCCAAGGGCGGCAGCTGGCATTCCAGCAGGAGAGGCTATAGTGAGGGATGTCCTTTGCGATCTGGACATAGCAAAGACCCTGGTAGTATTGCAGGATTAGATCGAGGGTCTTACCCTTGGTATTTAGGATGTGAGGACCGATGAGTTACCTCTGAGGCTACAGCGCCATACTACTGGCGTTTCGAGTCGATGGACTAGGCTCTTGCGTATGATCGCATAGGTGGTGACATGTTATCACCAGCATCATTAGTATAGGATGCTTTTCTACATTTACTTTTGAGTTTCTTGGTCGCATGACCGATTTTTCCTTATACACAAAACATTATGTGAAACTATAAACAATTATATATTTTTTACTTTTGTAGTTTATTTGGTTAAGTTATGTGATCCAGTTGCAAATGTTGATATGAAATGCTTTTCTTTACAAATGCTGCAAATGTCTATCTAACACATAATTCGCTAATGAATCAGTTAATGTGTTTAAGTTTCTGGAAATGTGTTGATATTGAATGGAATCAAACTATCTTTCCAAAATCTTGACCCTTAGGAACATACAATAGATAGCTGGGTTCCGAACTGAATAGATGCTAGTAAGCTGTAGAATGACGAGTTGTGAATCTAGCTTGACAACAAGTCGGCGTATGCCATGTGAAATGGCATCAGAGAGAAGCTCCATCAACGTGTTGTACTCAATGATGTTGTTCATTGATTGACCAATACATATCCCTCTGAAACTCACTAACTCACTGCTTGGATCAAAGATGGCCCAGGCTGCAGAAGATAGGTTCCGCGTTCTATGACTAGCTCCGTCGGTGTACCCAACGAATGTTTCCAAAAATTTCGACATCTACAAAAAATTCAAAGTGGATTACTTAGCCAAAATGACAACTCTTGACAAAAACAAAAATGAAACAAAAGCATATCTATAAAGAGATTACTACACTTGATCAAGCATATTATTGCTTAAGATACAACCCGTTTCGGGGTTGCGACAGTGGAATTCCATCGTAATCTACCAACTTTAGGATCCTTTTGCTAATAGCCGTTTAACAATGTAGGGGCCCATTCATAGTGATTGGAACTTACCTAATCCCAATTTATCAGAGTTCTGATCATAGAGTAAGACCAGGTCACCTTCTGAGAAGACACAAGGCTTGACATTTTTGTCAAATTGCGCTTTGACACATTTCTTATGTGCTTCGTTAGCTATCGCGGCATCATGATGGGTTTCATCCAAGAGGATTAGTTCCAAGAAATGAGCCTCTTCCTCTGAAGTTTCAGGAAGTAGATCAATTGTGATCTTGAGAGACGAAATCTCACACTAGATCGGTAAGACAGCTTCCGAGCGATACACTAACTGAAGAGGTGTTAATCCGGTCGCATTTCTTACCGAGGTCCTATATGTCCACAGAGTTGAGTACAGGATTAAATTCCAATCCCGTTTGTGGACTCTAATCATTCTCTGTAGCATGCGCTTAAGGACTTTGTTGATCGCTTCAACATGTCCGTTAGCCTGCGGATAATATGGAGTAGAACTATCGTGGGACAGTCCTAATTTGGCAGTCAATTCAACCATCATGTGATTGCGAAAATGCAATCCATGATCTATGACTATAGCCTGTGGAACACCAAACCTAGAGACTACATGATTGGAAAAGAAAAGAGCAGCCATTTCACTATTGTTTTTTAATGTAGGCATCGCCTCGACCCATTTTGTATAATAGTCGATAGCAACTATGATATACCCATGCCCCTTCGTCGAGGTGGGGTTACATGTCATGAAATCTATGCCCCATTTGGTGAATGGCCCAACAACAACTACTAGATGCAGTGGTGCAGGTGGTAATCTGGTTTTGCGATCAAAAATTTGACAAGCATGGCAACTTATGATTGCTTTTATCCAATATTTGAAGATAGTAGGCCAGAAGTAACCAGCTCGTAGGATTTTTTGTGCAGTAGCGTAACCAGATAGATGCCCCCCACATGCGCCTGAATGATAATCATTTATGACTTTTTTGGCCTCCTCATGTGTGAGGCACATTCGCAGAACTGTATCGGCACCATGATGATAAAGTGTATCACCAACGATGATGTAGTCTTTTGCTTGGTATCGAGTACGTCGTTGTTTTGAGCGAGAGTTGTTAGGCCTAAAGGTTTGGGTTTGGAGATATATTAGTATATCTCCATACCACGGGTCACTTGATGATATCAGAAACAAAGTTTCATCCACGATTGATGCTTTATATGTTAAATCGTTGGACGATGATGGGAGGTCACAAAGTAACTCCACGAAGACTAGAGATTTTTTTGATTTGGATTTGGTGAATTCTAGATCAAACTCTTGCAAAATGGATATCCATTTTGAATACTTTCCCCCTAGCAATTGACGCGACAGGATGTAGGTCATAGGGTTGCAATCTGACAAGATGGTAGTTTTGGGAAAGAGTATATAGTGTCAAAATCTCTGTACTGCTTGAACAGCTTCCAAAGCCAACTTTTCAACATAGGAGTACTTGCTTTTCGTATCATTTAAGTTGCAACTTAAATAATACATAGGATGTTCTATTCCATTGTCTTCTTGTACTAAAACCATTGCGATAGTCGTATCTATAGCAACGAGATACAATTTAAAGTCTTTTTGATAATCAGGAGCATACATTAATGATGCTTTTACTAGGGAAATTTTCAAAGCATCAAAGGAAGCTTGCACAACCTGATCCTAGTTGAAGGGTACTCCTTTTTCAAAAGACGTGTATAACCTTTAGCAAGTTCAGCGTAATTTGGAATGAATCTCCTTAAAAGTTTGTTTTCCCTTGGAGTTTCTGAATCTAAGGCAAATTTGAAGGTGGAGGCATGTCGATGATTTCCTGAACCTTACATGGGTCGAGTCAAATTCCATCCTTAGAAACTATGAAACCAAGTAACCAACCAGAACCAACACAAAACACGCACTTGTGTGGATTGAGTTATATCTTGTAGTGTCGGCAATGCAGAAATATAGCTCTCAAATGCTGCGGATGATCAGTTCGCTTTTGCGAATGAGCTGGTAAATCATCGAGATACAGTTGAATGATGTATTTGATGTCATGGAAGGCGTAGTTCATTGCCCGCTGAAATGTTGCCCCTGCGTTCTTCAAACCGAAAGGTAGTTTGTGGTACGTGAATATGCCCCATGGACATACAAATGCAGTCTTCGACTATTCCTGTGGGTGGATATTAATTTGATTGTATCTGGAAAATCCATAAATAAATGAAAATACTTCACATCCGGCACATTCATAAATTATCTAGTCGATGAAGGGTGTAGGGTAGTTGTCCTTTGGACAAGCTTGATTTACATCCTTGTAATCGACGCACACTCTAATTGTTCCTTGCTTTTTCATCACTAGAACAATATTTGATACCCAATCCGTGAGAGGAACGGGGTAAATGAAACCAGCATGTAAAAGTTTTTCAACTTCTGCCTTAATGGCAGCGGCTTTCTTCGGGTGAACCGGTCGAAGCCATTGTTGTACTGGTTTGACATTTGGATACATCTTGATTTCATGTTCAACGATGCTCGAGTCAATGCCTAGCATTTCTTCATATGACCAAGCAAAGACTTCTCTGAATTCGCAAAGGAGAGCACAGTATATTTCCAGTTCTGAAGTAGAACAAGATTTTCCAACATGTATATTCTCTACAACATTCGGTTTGGTTGAGATATTAATGGCAATAGTTTCTTCAATATTGGACAGATTTTGCTCTAAATCCATCGTATTTATAGTATTCCATAGAAATTTAAAAACTGAAGGATGATTAAGTTCACTAGAATAATCCTCGTTGTTATTTTGAGGTCAGTAACAATGGTGGTGATCTTCCCATGGTGCCTCTCCTATCATCATTGACTAAATGATTCCTTTGTCTGTAGAATGTACATGAGACCAAGGATCAGAAGAGGTACCATACTCTAGAGACCTATCTATCCAAACGCTTGCCGAGCGTTGATTTGGGTTTGTCGCCCATGCCCAGAATATTGATTGCTACAACAATTCTATAGGGCTGGGGGGCAACACTTGGCGATGATCCATGCTAAAAAAATGTTCAGAATTCTTCTTAATCTTTGACGATGTAGAAGATATCATGTGACAGGTTTCCACTGTGGCCACTTCCGCCAGATTACTCAGAGGCAGAAGGGCAAAAGTACCCATTAAGGAAGGGTCTTTTAGGAGACCTACTCCAATATTTTGAAGCGATTGAGAGCTTCCATGGATCAATGTAATGCTTTTGGTAACTTGGGAACTGTTGGGGAGGAAGTTTAGTTCGTCAATGATTGTAATTCCACCTTGAAAGGGGAATGCAATCTTTCTAAAATATGTTGACACAACAGTAGCCATAGCATAAATCTAGGGCCTGCCCAGTAGGATATTGTAGTCAATGTTTCCATCAATGACTTCGACTTCAATTTCTACTGTCTTGCCCCCCAGTTCGATTTGCAAGTTACTTAATATCCCATATGGCGTGTATGTTCTTCCATCAAATGCTTTTAATGTTGTTGATGATCGTGACAAGGGTGGAAAGCCTAAAGTTTTCCAGCAACTCATTGACATAATACAGGTAGATATCCCTCATCATTAATTGTTCGATGAACAGTTTTGTTGAGGGCTTTTACCTGTATGAGGAAAGTGAGTTGTGCTGGTAACTGAGGTTCGTATCCTTTATGATTAAATGCCACTAGATTGGAATCCGCTGGATCAATCCCACCTATCGCTGATAACAAAGCCTGGGTTCAATTAGTCTTGATAAATCGCAAAATATTATAAAACTAATAAACAAAGATATGGTCAAATCATCTTTACCTATCACACCCCACATCTACAATGAGTGATTTGGTTCCAGGCATTGTAAAGCACACTGCACATAAGATCTGTTTGCCAAATGAAGAGCTGCGCTACTAGCCAATCTAGCAAAGGTGAATAAATGGTCCTTAGAGACCGATCAGTGATGTCCTGGATATTGATCTTTCCATATCTACTAGGCTGAGATCCATCTCTAAAAAGTTGATAGATATAATCTCTCACCGATTCACCCCCACGAGCGGATCTCGACGGTGAAAGAGGGGCACCACGCCTCGATAACCTTGTCAAAAAGTAGATATCCTCGACTGTTAGTGGAATAGATTTATCTCTAATCTGGAATACTTGGTTGCTAGGATCCCAAGCATCGAGAAAATACTGCAACAAACTAATTTTTTGCCTCATGTTAGATATACGGAAGAATTTGAGCAAACCACCATTCCGCAATGCAGTAACAATACCCTGATCATGTAAGGAAATCATGTCTTCTTCTTCATGTTCGCGTTCACGCCATGTAACAACCATATTGATCCAACAAATATCTAAGTCACAGACAAAATATGAATTAGGATTCAAATTTGAGCAAAAACAGGAAAAAAAATTCATAAAAAATTACTGTGCAAAGTTTCCCTTCTCTGCCCATCGCACCCTGCCTTTGGACTAGGTGAGATGCATACTGACTAGCTAGTGTACAGCTCAGTATGCATTGCACCTTTCGATATAGGGCAGGTGCGATGACGGGAGAACAATTTATTCAAACCCCAAGGGCTTAGAAGAAAGGGAAAACTTGCTCAAAATCAGAAAAAGATGGATCTGATTAGTTCTAAACTGCTAGTCCCACTAAGATGGGTAGCTATCTTAGAAACAAACAATGAAATCCTTTCAAGAGTTCCTTTAAGTTTGATAGATTAGAGAGCAGAAAAGAGGACCAACTTGGATCTCTCGCTTTGATCCTAGCTTGATTTCCCTTTCCCTTGATAGAATTTGCCACTCCTCTCCTACTTGTCCTGCTTCAAAGAGTACCTGTAGAGTCAAAGTAATAGAAAACCATCAAAGAATCTCCATCTAAAACATCATAAATAATGCGGAATCAAAAACACATTGACCATACAATTGCATTCTTAAATAGTAAGATTCATAAACACATGATTATATGGAGGAAAACTCAAAGAACTTTATTAATAGTAGTGAAATAGAGGATTACAACCCAGTTATCTGATCCAACATCATCCTCCTAGTGTAGAAGCCCTCTTCACCTCATGAACAAGAAAATCACCCAACAATGCAATGTCTCTTCTCACCAACAAACCAATAGCACTTCCTTACAAAACACAAAATTCCAGCCTCTAGATCTCTAAGATGAGGGATCCATTTATAGATGTCTTGCAAGGGTGTGAGTCAGCTCTGGGTTTTTGATTAGTGTCATTCCACTGATAGTTCTTGGTTCCTCTTAGAGACATCATTGATCTCGTACTCTTCCCTGGGCGAATTCAGAGAGGCAAGTATCACATGAGAAGTTTCTGGAAGATTCCATGATCATCCACTTAGCAAATTGTCTCTGCCATTTGTCTATTCTCACTCACCGCACCCCACAGAAGGCCATTTCAGTATGCATCGTACCTAGCTACTTTGGCAGCCAGTATGCATTGCACCTTGCCCATGGAGCAGTCTGTATGGTGTGTTGGAAATAATACTGAGAGGGGGGGGGGGGTGAATCAGTATTATCAAGTCAATAAAACTTTTTCACTTCCAAACTCTGATTCATATATTCTACTTCCACAACTTCTTATGATTAAGTTAATTGATCTTCAATGAGTGCATTAGAACATTATCAACCATATTATCAGTTAACAGATGCAGTAACATAGAATAGATCATCACACATAAGGCACACACATGAACACCATGATATAAGGTGGAAACCCAATGTGGGAGAAAACCACCTGCTGCAAGTCATCTCAATCTTCTTCCTTATAAGAAAATCCTTTTACAATATTTGTATTGGTGCAGTCTTATACCAGTACGGGAGCTACAACCCCCTTTTCTCTTGTACTAGCCGATCCATTTACTAGTACGCAGGCTGCTACCTGCTACAATGCTCCAAAGATTTCCTTTAGCTCTTGTACTAGCTTAGATACTAGTACGTAGGTGCTGGCCTACAATCTTTTCTCCTCCAGGTACCACGTTTCATCAATTTTCATAATCTGAAAGGCCATGTTTCATCCAATTTTCATATTGGGCCCAACAACATTGAAGCTCATAATCAACAACCTTCTGAATTACCCAAGCACTAGATCAATACATATACAAGTGAGTCATGAATCAGATCTAGTCCATCAGATCACATAAAATGAGTCAATAAGAACCTGATCCATTCATCCATCAATGTATAAACATTTAATCAATCACTGTTGTTATCAAAACTTAATACCAGACACCAGACATTACTTCAAAAACCCAGAACACAACAATAATAAACAGGGGCAGCTAAATAGATTTCATGAGAAGTACGCAGCTTCACCCATAGAACACCTGCATAGAAGTACGCACTGTTTCCAACTGCTTTCCTGCGTACCCACACACTGTGCCTCACTGACTTCCTGCGTACCTGTGCTCTGCATCCAATGAACTGCCTGCGCACCTCCGCATCTGCAGCACTTCTGGGCCTGCATATCTGCGCACCTGCAGCGCTTCTGCGCCTGCGTATCTGCGCACTTTTCTTTCACTGTACTTGCGTACCTGCGGGTATAGATAATTTCAAGACTTCAAGAATAACCCAGACTGTCAGATCTATAGATCTAAACATGCGCCAAAGGGATCTCAACCCATTAGTAGATCCAACTTGTAACTCTCATGTTTCTCCTTGATTTAGATTCAGCTATCTCTCACAAACCCATCACTAGAATTTCAGGTCTAGCTTCTCTTAAGATCTTCTTCTTTCACACATATCTAGCCAAATGATCTCCTTTGCTTTATATAGACAAGCTATTCCTAAAATCATGGATCAATACCATAGATAACCAAAACAAGAGGCCCAAAAACATGGGGCTCAATAATAATAATAATAATATAAAACAATACCACTGACCAAACCATAGGATCAAATACGTCGGGCTAAATACTATGGTCCACCATTGGATTCCCATGTGAGAATACTTTTTTACTGCATGAAAGTGCGTGAAATAGGGTCCGCATCTTTTACACGGGACACCTGCGTGTATGTACGCACTTTATCTAAGACATTCCTGCATGTCTGCACCTTTTGTACGGTGTACCTGCGTACCCCTTATTTTCTTCAATATTTGAGAGCTGATCATCAATCTCTGCTACTGACCTGAAGTACTGTGATCTATCACTTGTAGGGGTTGCCATCAAGGACAACACTTTAGCCATAATGCCAACAATCTTCCCCTTTGGACTTGATGGCAAAGCTTACTTGTGAATTATCATCTGATCCCTTTGAACTGTCCTACATCCATGTATTCTGTCATATCTGATATCTCTTCTGTGGATTCATCTGAATGTATACAAGTGAGATGATCTTCTATGAGTGGGTTGCCATCAAGTACAATACATACATCATAATGCCAACAATCTCCCCCTTTGGACTTGATGGCAACAACACCAAATCACTCTCCCCCTTTGACATCAAGGGCAAAGGGTTATGCTCCCCCTAAGAACATGCTCCCCCTGACGATAAGCAAGGTCTGCAAAAAGATGTTCTACAAGAAGAACATGACTCTATATATCATAAATGACCTTCCTATCAAAAGAATTAACCAAGTGGGGATACATCAGGAACTAAATACATTACATCTTCATCCCAGGCATAGTGGGGAAATCAACATAGGTCGTTACATGACCTGAAGAGATGACTACAATAGATAGAGACATACTATTACATCATGAGTCGTGATATGACATTCATAACAGAGACCAATCACCTAAGATCAGCAACAACACTGTATGATCTGCTCCATAGTATCTGTCAACAGCAACTAGATCAGCAACTTGCATTAGTGCATGAATCATCAAGGTATGTCCACATCAACAGAATTTCAAACACCATAGCCATCATGATCATCATTTGGGAATATCTGCATCAATCAACATATGTACGAAACAACCTATCATCATATAGGTAAGAGCTCATCATCATCATGTCTTCAACAATGCAACTTTGAATAATCATCCCTGTATCCAGCCAACAATCCTCATCCATTTGTGCCAAGAATGAAAGGAATCATGCATCATAATTGTAATATATGATCTTTATGCATATGTCAACAGCAGCATATGAGTGACTCATCATCAAGAAGATGTGAATTTAAGCTAAGTGCTTCTCCTTATCCTCATGAAAGTTACCATGTAAGCACCATTAGAGAATCAACCACAAATCTGATCCAAGAACCATGTGAACAACTCATAGCAAGATGAATCATTTATCTATATAAGCATCATCACCAAGGATTATTACCCATAATGCCAACAATGCATTAAAAACATATGCTCCCCCTAAACTGGTGCCATCTGTCAGATCTTATCAACAAGAAAAGTCAGCCATTAAATGCCTTAAGACAGATACACAGTTTCTCATTATATGACCTGCGTGGCTCCGCACATCATCTTTCGCTCCTCTGCGTATCCCCGCACCTGACTTTCTGTGTTTCTGCGTATTCACACAGATAGCCTTCTACTACAGTGCATACCCACGCACCTGTGCCATCAATTGCGCCGCGTACCTCACGCATCCTTTGCTTCTATCGCGCCGCGTACTTCTATGTACCTCCGCAGGTTTTCCTTCTATCGCACTGCGTACCTCCGATCTTGCTCCGCACCGCCTCTTCTGTCTCGCCACGTCTGTCCACATGTGCCCTTTTGTTACGCTGCGTACTTATACTGTACCTACGCAGCTAGACCTCCTATGTCGCCGCGTACCTACGCACCAGGACCATTGTTGCGCTGCGTACCCTCGCATTTTCACTGTGTATCACCTTCGTACCTCTGATTAGAACCCAACAGTCCTCCTCTGTGCCACTGACAGTTAGATTCTCAGATCTGATCTTGTGCTCAAGAGATCATACTTCATAGATTCACTTCCAACTTCACTTTCCCTACTGCCTTTCTTCAAACAATCATATACGCGATTGTGCAGTATCCAACTCGCGTATATACGCGACTTCCCTTTATGGAGTTTGCATATGAGATTCAGGACACTGAAGTTTTGTACTTTCAGCTCCCTCTGATTCTGGTATGTCTGTACGTTGTGCCGTGCCGCCTTTTTCTGATTGTACTTCATTTTTCCTCCATATCTTCAAGCGTGATGGTGTTTTCTCCTTTTGGTGTGATGTACGTGCTTTGTTCCTGCATTCCTTTGCTATATGTCCAAGCTTGTTACATGCATAACATATTACATGTTTCATATTCCTCCTGTAACAGTCAGCAGCTTTATGACCATTCATATTGCAAGCAAAGCAATATCCATTAAAGTACCTTGAATGTGATAATCTTTCTACATAATGGTCTTGAACCCTTCTTGTTCTACATCTAGCTGCAACATGTCCAAGATTATGACATACATAACATTCAACATTATTCATAGGAGGAGTAAAGGATTTTCTTTGAGGAATCTCTTTCCTTGGTTGATGATGAGATTGATCTTTCATTTCTTCGTTGATCACTTTAGATTTCTCTTTAGAGTTCCTTGCCTCACCTTGTGAGTTAGATTCACCTTCAACAGATTCATGGAAACCAAGACCAGTCTTTATAGCGGGAGACCTTTGACTACTAAAAATATCATCCAAGACTTTAGAACTATCTTGAAATCGTAAAAGCTTATCCTTTTCTTCTAATTTACCTTTCAAGATATTTACCTCAACTTGAAGTTGTTCTTCCTTTTCAAGAGATTACCTTTTCAAATCTTCTTCAGCTTTCCTTCCTTCTCCCATTTGTTCCCTTAGTTTGAGAATCTCCTTTTCTTGTTCTTCATTCAGATCCTGCTGCATTTGACGAACTCTGAAGGCACTTTCCAGCTGGGATTTTAAGCTGATGACTTCGTTGTCTTGTTTTTCAATTGCTTGGTGTAGATCTTCATTCTGCTTCTTTGATTCTTCAAGATCTTCCTTTAGTGAGAGGATTGTAGCTTCAAGATTTTCATAGTAGCTGGATCTATCTTTGAGTTTCTTGATGGTTGTGCTTCTTTCGTTGACTTCTTTTCTTAATGATGTCACTTCATGCTGCAATTTTTGACATTGGTCTTCCTTGTCCTTGAGTAGTTTTATTACCTTGTTTCCTTCTTCTAGTTGGGCCTTTAGTTTGGTAGCTTCTTCTTTGAAGTCACATTCCCTTTTGTTCAATAGATCTTGTTGATCTCTAATTTTGTCTGTCAGCCTTTTAAATTTTGCCTCTATTTGATATCTTTCTTGTTCACCCATAAGAGCAAATTCAGTAGTTTCGCTATCACTTTCATCTCTTCCAAAAGGAAAGATAGCTGGAATATCAAAGGATAATATATTCGTACCTGATAATGATTCTGAATATGCTTCTGAATCTGAAGAGCTTCTTATACCTAATCCCCAATCGCTTCTCCCACTGTCATAGTTCTTCTGAGATGACTTATTTTTCTTAGGTGCTTTCTTCTTAAGCTTCTTTCCCATTGTTCCACAGATCTCCTTCAAGCGATCAAGCTTCTATTAAAGGACCTGCTCTGATACCAATTGTTGGAAATAATACTGAGAGGGGGGGTGAATCAGTATTATCCAGTCAATAAAACTTTTTCATTTCCAAACTCTGATTCATATATTCTACTTCCACAACTTCTTATGATTAAGTTAATTGATCTTCAATGAGTGCATTAGAACATTATCAACCATATTACCAGTTAACAGATGCAGTAACATAGAATAGATCATCACACATAAGGCACACACATGAACACCATGATATAACGTGGAAACCCAATGCGGGAGAAAACCACCTGCTGCAAGTCATCTCAATCTTCTTCTTAATAAGAAAATCATTTTACAATATTTGTACTGGTGCAGTCTTATACCAGTACGGGAGCTACAACCCCCTCTGCTCTTGTACTAGCCGATCCATTTACTAGTACGCAGGCTGCTACCTGCTACAATGCTCCAACAATTTCCTTTAGCTCTTGTAGTAGCTTAAATACTAGTACGTAGGTGCTGGCCTACAATCTTTTCTCCTCCAGGTACCACGTTTCATCAATTTTCATAATCTGAATGGCCACATTTCATCCAATTTTCATACTGGGCCCAACAACATTGAAGTTCATAATCAACAACCTTCTGAATTACCCAAGCACTAGATCAATACATATACAAGTGAGTCATGAATCAGATCTAGTCCATCAGATCACATAAAATGAGTCAATAAGAACCTGATCCATTCATCCATCAATGTATAAACATTTAATCAATCACTGCTGTTATCAGAACTTAATACCAGACACCAGACATCACTTCAAAAACCCAGAACACAACAATAATAAACAGGGGCAGCTAAATATATTTCATGAGAAGTACGCAGCTTCACCCATAGAACACCTGCGTAGAAGTACGCACTGTTTCCAACTGCTTTCCTATGTACCCACGCACTGTGCCTCACTGACTTCCTGCGTACCTGCACTCTATGTCCAATGAACTGCCTGCACACCTCCGCATCCGTAGCGCTTCTGGGCCTGCGTATCTGCGCACCTGCAACGCTTCTACGCCTGCGTATCTCCGCACTTTTCTTTCACTGTACTTGCGTACCTGCGGGTATAGATAATTTCAAGACTTTAAGAATAACCCAGACTGTCAGATCTACAGATCTGAACATGCATCGAAGGGATCTCAACCCATTAGTAGATCTAACTTGTAACTCTCATGTTTCTCCTTGATTTAGATTCAACTATCTCTCACAAACCCATCACTAGAATTTCAGATCTAGCTTCTCTTACGATCTTCTTCTTTCACACATATCTAGCCAAATGATCTCCTTTGCTTTATATAGGCAAGCTCTTCCTAAAATCATGGATCAATACCATAGATAACCAAAACAAGAGGCCCAAAAACATGGGGCTCAATAATAATAATAATAATATAAAACAATACCACTGACCAAACCATAGGATCAAATACGTCGGGCTAAATACTATGGTCCACCATTGGATTCCCACGTGAGAATACTTTTTTATTGCATGAAAGTGTGTGAACTAGGGTCCGCACCTTTTACATGGGACACATGCGTGTATGTACGCACTTTATCTAAGACATGCCGGCGTGTCCTCACCTTTTGTACGGTGTACCTGCATACCCCTTATTTTCTTCAATATTTGAGAGTTGATCATCAATCCCTGCTACTGACCTGAAGTACTGTGATCTATCACTTGTAGGGGTTGCCATCAAGGACAACACTTTAGCCATAATGCCAACAATCTCCCCCTTTGGACTTGATGGCAAAGCTTACTTGTGAATTGTCATATGATCCCTTTGAACTGTCCTACATCCATGTATTTTGTCATATCTGATATCTCTTCTGTGGATTCATCTGAATGTATACAAGTGAGATGATCTTCTATGAGTTGGTTGCCATCAAGTACAACACATACATCATAATGCCAACATGGTGTTTTGGCTAGTTCTGAGTAGTTTTTCAGGTGGAACTTCTAGGAAACGATGTAATCAGCTGACCATGATTCTTTAGGGTAAATCATCTTTCACCTTGGAAATCCATCCTGACATATGGATACTCTGAGAAGACCATCTCTTGACGGTTGAAACACTCAAAGAAGGCATCAGAGAAATTAATCTATGGCTGACCAGCATGTCTGTCCATGAGATCAACCCATCTCTGCATCCTCGGTTCGCTCAGTGCTGGCAATCCTAGTGAAATATGCTGAGGCTGCATCAGTGGGATCCTCTCTAAGGAAAAAGCAGTGAAAATGGAACCGTAGCCAAAGTTCTTGGATCTTCCATTCTTTACATTAGAAAGTTGTTCTTTTATCTTCGGAAGTACTGCCTCACACCAGTTGAATACCTTTGGTTCCAGGCATTCTAAAGCATACTGCACATAAGATCTGTTTGCCAAATGAAGAGCCGCGCTACCAGCCAATCTAGCAAAGGTGAATAAAATGGTCCTCAGAGACCGATCAGTGACATCCCAGATATTGATATTGCCATCTCTACTAGGCTGAGATCCATCTCTACAAAGCTGATGGATATAATCTCTCACTGATTCGCCCCCACGGGCGGATCCCGACAGTGAAAGAGGGGCACCACGCCTCGATAACCTCGTCAAAAAGTAGATATCCTCGACTGTCAGTGGAATAGATTTACCTCTAATCTAGAATACTTGGTTGATCGGATCCCAAGCATCAAGAAAATACTGCAACAAACTGATTTGTTGCCTCATGCTAGATATACAGAAGAATTTGAGCAAACCACAGTTCTGCAATGCAGTAACAATACCCTGATCATGTAAGGAAATCATGTCTTCTTCTTAATGTTCATGTTCATGCCATGTAACGACCATCTTGATCCAAAAAATATTTGAGTCACAGAAAAAAGATGAATTAGTATCCAAATTTGAGCAAAAACAGGCAAAAAATTTCACAAAAAATTACCGCGCAAAGTTTCCCTTATGCGCCCATCGCACCCGCCTTTGGACTAGGTGAGATGCATACTGACTGGCCAATGTATAGCTCAGTATGCATTGCACCTTTCAATATAGGGTGACTCGATTGGGGAACAAATATTTTGTTTTGTTTGTTTATTGTTTGCTTTATAAACTACAGACGAAGCCTGAAGTTAGCTAACTAGCCTTCGAAACGCCTTTGCTATGCAATTGCAAAGTAGATGAATGTTGCTTCAGTCAATCTTCGGGTTGGTTTATGAACTGAACATCTAACTTACAAAGAATTCTAAGTGACCTTGTGGTAGCTCAGAACCTCGTAAGATCTTACCCCTATGCTTTGTTTTTTATTGTCCATCATTACTCAGCCTATATCACTGAACTTAGCTGCAAATTTTGAGCAAAAACCAAGCTTCGTTTCTCTCCTTGGTCCATCGCATTGTCTGTAGCTGTGCAACCTGGATGCATCACACCTCCCATGTGTTGCAGGTGATATGCATCCCTGTTTCCCTATGTTGCAGTTGAGATGCATCCCTGCTTCCCTGTGTTGCAGGTGTGATGATTGAGTGATACTATTTTCTTCTCTGAAAGTTGGGTTTTTTTTCTCTTTGTTTTTGGCTTTATTCAGTAGTTTTGCTGTTCATGATCAATACCTTCTTGCTGGAACCTTCTTCCTTCACATATTTCAGCCTCTATCAGTTAGGAATTGTAAATGTTTTTGTGTATTTGAGAATCATTTATAGTCTTCCCTTGTCGAAAGTAGCTTAATCGAACTGTCGTTTTCGATACAAGTGTCGTAATTGTCATTTTGAATCAAAAGAAGAGTGTCGTAAAGTCTTCCTCTTCTAGATAGTTGATTGCATTTTTGCAATTGTACTTGATTTGAGTTATTAGTATTTGAAGTGTCTAAAAACAAGTTTTAAATTCGAAATCGAAAAGTGTCGTTGTTTTGAAAAGAAATTGTTAGAAATGTCGCTTTGAAAGAAAATAGTTTAGATATGTACTTAGCTTTCCTTTTTGGCATTCACACATTAAGGAAGTGGAAAACAAATACATGCATGTGCATTTTCATTTTGACTGCATGTGAAATTTGATTTAAGAAAGTGCATTTAGTGTGTGCTCTATGCTCTCTGCTGAAAGAAAAATCATTATCTTCTTTCCTTTGTAGCTAGGATTTTCATTGCTAAAAGAACATAAACAACTGTTTATCATTTTAGATTTCATATTTAGGAATTTTACATCTATATCACGCGGTGAACCTTGAAAGACAAACTTCTAAGAAATATCAACTCTAAAATAAATCTCAATGAACATAAAAACGCTTTGGAACCTAGTGCAACACATCTAGAAGTCTAGGCTAGAGATGTGTTACAGCATCGTAGAACCTGGTAACTATCGTTTTCATCAAAGGTTAGGTGATTCCTCCTATTTGATATGACAAGTTCCAGTATGGACTTCTGCTCCCCATACCGTCGAGTATATATTGGGAGACCACAATAGGCTGATATCCTTTTATCCTTAGGAAGCCGTGTCTACCGCCCTATCGATCGCAATGCATTGAACACAAATTCGAGAAGATTGATTGTCGTACATAAGTCCTTGGTAATTTCTCTATCGTTTATCACCAAGGTGTCTTTTGTAGTTTTTCGATCAGTTTGGTAAACCCTCGGTCTAGATTTCTAGAGTAGTCACTTTCATTCCTTTTTGACTCCTTAAAAGAAAAGGTCCATCTGAGCACTTGTCACTTCAGGTTCATTAAAAATCGAAGGCGACTAGAGTCACCTTTATCTTTTTCTCGTCTCTTAAAAATTTAAAAAGCAAGTTGCGTCAAAGTGTCTTAAAATTTATTTAAATCGGAATAACATCCCTATTCCTTCGTTGATCTGAGGTTGAGACAATGGAGTCTACCAATCAAGGAATCCCTCTTGGAGGGAATCCTAGTCCTTTCTCCTCTTGGGGAGATATTGGTTCTCCATATATGGCTACATTGTCCCTTCCAAGAACCACAATCGGCCTGCCAGTATGGATTTTCTCGACCTCTGTCATTCAAAACACCGTAATTCCTCAACAATCTAATCAGCAACCAAATGATACTAAAGTTACTCGTTCACCTTCTACTTCGTTTGTTTTTCATTCCCCTTCTTCCTATTCGCTTGGTGAAACTAGTGACACTAAAAACCAAGTAGCTGAGAAGAAAAAGAAATGGAAGGAGAAGAAGAAGAAGCCAGCTAAACAAGGGAACAACCATGCATCATCTGGCGAAAATCCGCACACTAAGCTTTCTAAACCAAAAAATCCATGCGCAATTTGCAAGGGAGACCACTACCATCGAGATTTCCCTTGCATTTCATGGATCTTGAGAGAATGGTCTCCTCGTTTGCACCATTAGGTGTCATCAACCTCTGACAATCAGGTTGACAGCGCACCATCAACTAGTGAAAACGAAGTCAATAGATAGAAAGGAAAGGTTAGAGTTCCATGTAGGTTATGTGAAGGTGATCATACTCTTCACCGTTTTCCTTTTTTGGAAGAAGCCAAAATTATTTTGGATAACTGTCCTACTTCACTGTGGCAACTTCCACCTGGATACAGGAAACTCTTGCCAAATCTTTCGCTAGTTGAAAACCCAATTTACATAACTCAATTATCGATCAAAACGCCTATCATTGAAAGTGAACCTTCTGAGTCCACACCGGATCAAAGTCAACTAGTCGAGATGGCAGTCGACCCAGTATTGCCTTCAGAAGGCCCACCTTCAGATGATACATTTTCCAAAGAGAATGAGAACGACACCATTCAAATTCTTTTTGTCGATACAGAGTCTAATGAACTTTGGGGAAATCCACCCATTCCTTCACAACAGGAAGAGGCCCCCCAGTTCACGAAACTTATCTGGACATTTATCCGGTACCTCCTCCAAGCAGTCTAGTCGTTTTCTTTGATTGGAATCAACTATCAAAACCCTGCCTTCCATCTAATGTACCATTCCGAATCATAGTACAAGTTTACAAAATGATTGTGTCTGACACTATCATAGATGAAGGGGATTCAGTAAGTATCCTTTCCTCAACTGCTTGGAAAGCGCTTGGTTCACCATCGCTTTTTCCTGAAAAACAAAATTTGTCAGGCTTCAACAAAGGAACCAGTCGACCTTTAGGGATCCTTCCAAAGTTACCAATAACTTTGAGAAGGAAAACCATTCATTTGAACGTGATGGTAGTCCAAGGTCCACTAGATTACAATTTACTCCTTGGACATGACTATATATATAGCATGGAAGCTATTGTTTCCACATTCTTTCAAGTGATGTGTTTTCCACATGAAGGCGGACTGGTACAACTTGTCGACCAGCTTTCATTTCCTGGTTCAAACATAGCTACGAGTCAACCATCATCCCTAAATGGTCTCTTCGCGTCAACAATGTCTCTTCAACCTTCATTCCGTCCACCTAATTATGGAAAGTAGTTTGGTGAGTGTGATGAAGTTTAGGGGGTATGCACCCTAGTCTGCTTCGGCAGTGAACCCAGAGGAAAAGAGAGATTTTCTTGAAATATGGTAATGCTTGGACTGAAAAAATTCCCGTGTAGGTTATGTGATCAATATGATACACTTATTTCTTTGATCGTTATGTGATTGGAAGCTCATACCATTCACCTTTGTCTATTTCGATGGATAAAGCAAAGGAAGAGTTTTTGTCTACTGACAGAAACAATCCTACCTAACCACAAGGACTTCCATTTGGTAACCTCGAAAATCTCCTTTTGCTAAAACACCTGGGGCATGCAAACCTTTGTATGCAATTGAAAAATGACCTTTGATTTTCTTAGTTTGTAGGTTCTAAACCCTTTAACCTCGTAGCTCGATCGTTTCTAGCTTGCATAAAAAGGCCATGATTACATGTCATAGTAGTGTTCAAGCTCATTTCAAAATACATCTATCAAGAGACATTATCAAAAGACTGGTAAGAGCAATGTTCCCGCAAGGTTCAAGCTCGTTAAAAAATAAACCTGCATTGAGCATAGCTTTATCCTGGTTCAAGCTCATTAAAAAATGAAACCACCTTTGGTAAATAACCTTCATGATCGCCATGCTATCAGCCCTTTTGAACCTTGGTTGTGTTCCTACGTCACCTCCATTCATATGGCCGACCATATGCTTCCACTTGATTGTTTACCCTTTTGAGGAACAGCTGCGATGAGTGATTCTGATTTCCACCCTCTTCACACTGCCATGTTTTGAGAAGTTCCAAACTTACCTGGAACCGGTTGCTACCCGAAAATACCACTCGTTCCTAAAAAACGAGTCCTTTTTAAACTCTTTTTAGACTCATTAAATATAAAAAGATTGTCGAGCCATTGGCCTTTCCAACTCGTTAAAGTAAACGGAATTCCATCCCTCTCGTATATTTTAATCTTTTTTAACTTTAGGGATTGTTAAACAAAAATATCGAGCGCTTGTCTTTGTCAGCTCGTTAAAGCTATCAAAAAGTTGTCCCTTTCGTATTATTTTATACTTTTTCAGACTTAAGGGATTATGCCATGAAAAAGGATTGTTGGAGTTTCCTTTTTGTTCCTTTTCAAACTCTCTAAACATGAAAAGGATTGAGTCATCATTGTCGTTAAACTCATTAAAACAATAGCGACAAACTTGTCCACCCAGACAAGAACGAGTCTCACTGACGCTAGGCTTGCTAAACACAAAGCAACAGGTTTGACCAAAGGGAAAATTATAGACCATTCATATGTTATCCTCCTCAATCTTGACAAAAATAAAGAGGTACTGGTCAGCAATGACTCGGGAAAAAATGGAAGAAAACTTGAAGAAATTTATTGGTAGCAGGTCGCTCTTGAACATGACACTTTCACTCCATCATCATGATTGAGTTGGGTTGGTGTTATAGACATTTTTGTGCCTTACAGCATTAAGCATGAAATGTCCATAATCTAAGGGATCCAAAGTCCCTAAACATGTTGTTCCTACCCCTAGAGGAACAAGGCTAACAAACCACAGCAATTCACAGAAGTTCTCCACCAGAAACTGCTCAAAAACAAGTCAATTCAGGATCAATTCAGTGGCTCCACTAGCTGTCTACGCTGAATGTCAAAGCCAACACTGGCTACCTGCACTACAATGCAGGTAGAAGCACTACCAGGGTGTGTTGAGCGAGATTTGACAAATGGCAAGTTCATTCCAAGAGGTGTCAAAACCCAGGAAGCTTCCAGAATCTTCCTCAATGACACTTGCCTCAGTGAATTCGACTGGTGATGAGTAAGAGGTTCCTAATCTCCAAGTGGAAGCAAGAACCTCCAAGTGAAAGCAAGAACCTCCAAGTGAAATCAAGAACTGACAGAGGGAGAGGACACTAGTCAGATCTCAAGCTGACTCATCCTCTCTCCAAACATCTATATATGGATCTCTCCTCCATGAGATCTAAGGGCTGGAATTTTGTTATTGCAAAGAATTGCTGTTGGTTTGAGATTGGGATCATTGGTGCTTAATGCTTTGAAAGGGGGTGAAGATAGGAATTCCATTTGCTGGGAAGGAGATGCTGGATTGGAGCCCTCTGGGTTGTATCTCTTCCTGAACCTTGTTATTCATCAATAAAGCTATCTTGGTTTCTCCTATATATTGATGTATCTTTGATGTATGATTGCATTAGTATGTTTAGTTTATTTCTAATCCTGAACTAGTTATGAATATGAATCCATGTCTTGTGTAGTGTTCTCTTCTTGTGATCTTGCAGAAACCTCTTGAAGCTGGGCGAGCGAGAAGGCAAGTAGCTGGGAACCCTCAAAGAGAAGAGAGACCAGATCGAGGGACAAACGGGAGACACCGGTTAGTCCATCTATCTCTCTTCATTCTTAATTCATAAAGGAAGAATACTAGAATAGTTGTCTCTGTTTGTTGCTAAGGCATTGTCACACCTTAGGTGGATAGGATTGTCCTGCATAGGCATTTTTCCCCACAACAAATTGGCGACTCCACTGGGGAGATCTGTTTAGTCATTTTATTTGTGTTTCTATCATTGTTTGTTTCATAGACTCAACAACAACAATCGAACTGCATCTGCTATTCTCAGATGCAAAGTAGACAGTTGCTGCTTTGATCCAATCACTGGATTTGTCTATGATCTGAACAATGGATTCACAAATGATTTGATGATCCTTTGTGATAGATATTAGTACCCCCTCAAAGCATCCCTTTGATTGCACCTTGCTTGTTGCTTTTATTTGGCCTGAAACAATAGATTAATTAGCAATCTGTGACCCAGAACCCAGTGAGAAACTCTCGTTTCTCCTTCAGCGCAGACCCTCTGAAGAGGTTCTGCATTTCAACGCAGGTCCCGTGAAGGCTACCTGCGCTGAATGTCAAAACCCCTGTGTTGAGGTTGCGCTGATCTAGTTAGGCCTTGTGCAGCTGGGGTTCTTTGCTCTGTTTTGCCTTGTTTTGATCTCTGATTTTGCAGCCTGTAACCAGCATAGGTACCAGTCTGATAACTCCTTTTCTCTGCTTAAATTCCGCCTCCTTTTGTACAAAAAGACTGTGAGTGTTTTTATGTGTTTGTGGCGTCATTTACATTTTTCCTTTGCATGAGTGAAATAATCATCCTGTAGCCCTTGATTCAGATCTGTTGATTGTGATCTTAGGAGAGAGTTCATTGGCTGTTTACAATTGATTATACATTTGCTTTTGCTTTTGGTTTGAGTTTGTCTCTTTTAAGTGTTGAAACAAGTATTCATTTCGGAAATCGTTAAGTGTTGTAATCTCTTCTACCCTCTCTGATTTCGGAAAAAGTAAACTTGTTTGTATTTGTCATTTAAAAGCAAATTCAAAGTTGTACAAAAAAGCTTTGTTTGTAGGCATCAATACTAAGAAAGCGGAAAACAAACACCTGCATTGTGCATTTGCATCTTGATAGTTTGCATGTTTGATTTAGGAAAAGTGCATTAGAGTGTGCTGATTGCTCTTTGAGAAAAGATGGTGTCTTTCTTTTCCCTTAGTAGCTAGGATTTTCAAAGTTGAAAAGATATAAAGCTTGCTTATCATCTTTAGACTGCATTTAGGAATTGTATCATACATCTTGTGGTGAACCTCAAAAGGCAAACTTCTAAAAAGATCAACCTAAAATAAATTGAATGAACTTAACAACGCTTTGCAACATAACGCACAACATAGAGGTCTAGGCTAGAGACGTGTTCCCGCGTCGTAAAGCCTGGTGACTGTCGATCTCGTTGATGGTGGGTGATTCCTCCTGAGGGACGATAGCGCCAGTACGGATTGTGCTCCCACGTACCGTCGCATATATATTGGGAGACCCCTATAGGCATAAAACCTTTATCCTTAGGAAGCCGTCTCGGCCGCCCTACTGATCGCAATGCACTGAACACAACATTCAGGAAGATCGACCGCCCGTACCCTAAAAAGTATTCTGCGGTTTTGCGAAAAGTTTGGCACACCCTCTGCCTAGAACTCCAGTGCAGTTCCTTTGGGCCTTTTTCAGACTCCATAACAGAAAAAGTCCATCCGAGCATTTGTCACTTCGGGCTCGTTAAAACATCGAAGGACACTAGAGTCATCTTTAGCTTTTTCTCGACTCTTTAAAATTGAAAAAGCAAGTTGTGTCTAAAGCGTCGTTAAAATTTATTTTAAACGGAACAATCATTGATGAGGGGGCATCTACATGTATTATGTCGATGAGTTGCTGGAAAACTTTAGGGTCTCCGACCTTGTCGCGATCTTCGACGACATTGAAAGCATTCGACGGAAGGACCTATACCCCGTGCAGTATCCTAAATAACTTGAAGGTTGAACTGGGGGGAAAAACAATAGAAATAGATGTTGAATTCATCGATGGGAATCTTGACTACAACATCCTACTGGGAAGACCGTGGATATATGCCATGGCAGCTATAGTGTCGACTTATTTTAGGAAGATCGCATTCCCTTTTCAAGGAGGGATTACGATCGTCGACCAACAAGACTTCCTCCCTAATGGTTCACAAGTTACGGGAAGCATTCCCATGATCCATGGAAGCAACCATTCGCTTCAAGATATCGGAGTAGGCCTACTGAAATACCCCACATTAATGGGAACTTTCGCACTTCCACCTCCAATCTATATAGGAGAAGTAGCGTTGGTAGGAGCCTGCAACATGATATCTTCCACGAAGATCTCAGAAGACGATATCGACATGGATCATGCAATGGTTTTACCCCCAAGCCCAACAGAAATATTGTAGCAATCAATGTTTCGGGCATGGGAGGCGAACCCAAGTCAACGCTCATCAAGCGTTTGGGTAGATAGGTCTAGAGAATATGGTACCCCATTAGATCCTTGGTCGAAAGTGCATGGGACTGACGAAGGAATCCTACAATCAATGTTGATTGAGGGGGCACCATGGAATGATTGCCACCATCGTTCCCTTCCTCCGGACTATGAAGAAGATACTCAACAAGACCTTTATCACCCTTCAGTTTTTGAATTCCTATCAAACACTGTAAATACGGTGGATTCCGAGCGAAACTTATCCAATATTGAAGAGACTATAGCCATAAATATATCTACTAAAAAAAATGTTGTAGAGAATATTTATGTCGGCAAAGGTTGTTCTCCTTCAGAACTGGAAATATATAACGCTCTTTTTCGCGAGTTCAGAGATGTCTTTGCTTGGTCATATGATGAAATGCCAGGCATTGACTCGAGTATTGTTGAACACGAAATTAAGATGTATCCAGATGTCAAACCGGTAAGACAACGGCTTCGGCAGGTGCACCCCAAGAAAGCCGCTGCCATTAAAGCAGAAGTTGAAAAACTTCTCCATGCTGGTTTCATCTACCCGGTTCCTCTAACCGATTGGGTATCAAATATTGTCCCTGTTATGAAGAAACAAGGGACAATTAGAGTGTGTGTCGATTATAGGGATGTAAACCAGGCTTGTCCAAAAGACAACTACCATACACCCTTCATCGACCAGATAATTGATGAATGCGCCGGATGTGAAATATTTTCATTCATGGATGGATTTTCCGGGTATAATCAAATAAATATCCGCCCACAGGACCAGTCACAGACTGCATTCATTTGTCCGTGGGGCACATTCGCTTATCGAAAATTACCCTTTGGTTTAAAGAACGCATGGGCGACGTTTCATAGGGCAATGAATTATGCCTTCCACGACATCAAGAACATTGTTCAACCATACCTCGACGACCTTCCGGCTCATTCGCGAAAGTGGACTGATCATCTGCAGCATTTAAGAGCGATATTTCTACGTTGCCGACACTACAAGATAAGACTCAATCCGCACAAATGTGTATTTTGCGTCGGTTCTGGTCGTTTACTTGGCTTTGTAGTCTCTAAGGATGGGATTCGTCTCGACCCTTGCAAGGTTCAGGAAATCATTAATTTGCCTCCACCTTCAAGTCTGCTTCAAATTCAGAAACTCCAAGGGAAAGCAAACTTTCTGAGGAGGTTCATTCCAAATTACGCAGAACTTGCTAAAGGTTATACTCGTCTTTTGAAAAAGGATGTACCTTTTGTCTGGGATCAGGTGGCGCAAGCTTCTTTTGACGCTCTAAAAGATTCTCTAGTAAAAGCATCATTAATGTATGCCCCAGACTATCAAAGAGATTTTAACCTGTATCTGGCTGCAGCGGATACGACCATTGCAATGGTTTTAGTTCAAGAAGTCGATGGAATTGAACATCCTATGTATTATTTAAGTAAAAACTTGAATGATACATAAAGAAAATATTCTTACGTTGAAAAGCTAGCACTCGCTGCTGTTCAAGCGATTCAAAGATTTCGACATTATGTCCTCTTTCGGAAAACTACCATTTTATCAGATTGCAACCCCATGACTTATATATTGTCGCGACAGTTGCTGGGGGGCAAATGTTCAAAATGGATAGCGATCCTTCAAGATTTTGATCTGGAATTTGTAAAATCCAAATCAAAGAAAGATTTAGTTTTCGCAGAATTATTGTGCGATCTCCCATCGTCGTCCAATGATGAAACATCCGAAGAATCAATCGTGGACGAGAATTTGTTTCTGATATCTGCAAGCAATGAGTGGTATGGAGATATAATAATTTATCTCCAAACCCAAAAATTCAGGCCTAACACCTCTCACTCAGAACAGAAACGTATACGATACCAAGCAAAAGACTACATGATCGTCGGTGATACGCTTTACCGTCGTGGTATCGATACAGTTCTGAGGAGGTGCCTCACCCACGAGGAGGCCGAAAAAGCCCTGAATGAATGTCATTCAGGCGCGTGTGGGGGGCATCAATCTGGATATGCTACAGCACAAAAAATATTACGAGCAGGATACTTCTGGCCAACCATGTTCAAAGATTGCATAACCGCAGTCAGAAGTTGCCATGCTTGTCAAATTTTTGATAGCAAAACCAGAAGGCCACCCGCACCTTTACAGCCAATAGTTGCTGTTGGGCCTTTCGCCAAATGGGGCATCGATTTCATGACATGTAACCCCACCTCGACCGGGGGGCATGGGTATATTATAGTCGTCGTTGACTATTTTACCAAATGGGCCGAGGCGATGCCTACATTAGATAACACTGGTGAAACAACTGCCATGGGTATATTATAGTCGCCGTTGACTATTTTACCAAATGGGCCGAGGCGATGCCTACATTAGATAACACTGGTGAAACAACTGACCTTTTCTTTTTCAATCATGTAGTCGCCAGGTTCGGCGTACCACAGGCTATAGTTACAGATCATGGATCGCATTTTCGCAATCACATGATGGTTGAATTAGCTGCCAAGCTAGGGCTATCTCACGACAGATCTACCCCGTATTATCCACAAGCCAACGGACAAGTTGAAGCAATCAACAAGGTCCTGAAGCGTATGTTGCAAAGGATGATCGGAGTTTACAAAAGAGGGTGGCACCTAATCCTGTACTCAGCGTTGTGGGCTTACCGAACATCGGTAAGGAATGCGACCGGGTTCACACCTTTCCAACTGGTGTATGGCCTGGAAGCAGTCGTGCCAATCCAGTGTGAAATCTCGTCTCTTAAACTCGCAATTGATCTCCTCCCCAGAACTTCGGAAGAAGAGGCCCGTTTCTTGGAATTAATCCAATTGGATGAAACCCGTCGTGATGCCGCTTTGGCTAACGAAGCCCATAAGAAACGAGTCAAGGCGCAATTCGACAAAAATGTCAAACCCCGTGTCTTCTCAGAAGGTGACTTGGTCTTGCTTTATGACCAAGAATCTGATAAATTGGGAGCAGGAAAATTTAATGCTTTATGGATGGGCCCCTATATTGTTAAATGAGTGTTAGCAAAAGGAGCCTACGAGCTAATGGATTATGACGGAATTCCACTGGCACAACCCCGTAATGGGTTGTACCTCAAGCGTTACTATGCTTAAATAGTGACCAATATGCATGCACCTCGATTTGTGTTATTATGCTGGGGGCATGCAAAATTATCATCGAGCAGTTTTAGCGCACAGTTCATGCTCGTTAAAAAATAAACACAAGATCCGAGCAGTTTTATCGTATAGTTCATGCTCGTTAAAAAATAAACATAAAATTGAGCAAATGTTTCCACCCGCGTCTAAGCTCGTTAAAAAATGAACTATCCCGGTAAATAACCACAGTGAATGTAATATCATCAGCCATTAAAGCCTTGGTCATGTTTGCCTGTCACCTCCACTTTTCCATTGGCCGATCGTTCACCTCCATATGATTGTTTACCCATTTTGAGGAACAGCTGCGAAGAGTGATTTCACTAGCCATCCTTGTGACACTGCCGTGATTGGAAAATTCCAACCTGTACCTGGAATCAGTTGCTAACCTGTTTCATCACTCGTTCCTCAAAAGACGAGTCTTCTTTAAGCTCTTTTCATCTGACTCGTAAAATATGAAAAGATTGCCGAGTCCTTGGCCTTCCAGCTCGTTAAAGGGACAAGAAGAGCTATCCCTCCTCTAGATTTTAATCTTTTTGGACCTGAGGGATTATTGCACAAAAAGATCGAGCGCTTGTTTTGTTCGGCTCGTTAAAACTATCGAAAACTCATCCCTTCTGTATTGTTTTATACTTTTTCGGACTTAAGGGATTAGATTACGAAAAAGGACTTTTGGAGTTAACTTTATGTACCTTTTCAGACTCTCTAAAAATGAAAAGGACCGAGTTATCTTTGTCGTTAGACTCGTTAAAATCTTTAAATAGCGACAAACTTGTCTTTAGACGAGAACGAGTTTCACTATCGCTAGGCTCGTTAAAACATAGCGATGGGCTTGCCCGAAGGGCAGGTTATAGAACAAGCATATGTTATCCTCCTCAAGCTTGATAAAAATAAAGAGGTACTGGTCAGCAATGACTGGGGAAAAATTGGGAGAAACTCAAGAAAACTTTGATGGTAGCAAGTCACTCTTGAACATGACACTTTTCCTCCGTACCACAATCGGGTTGGGTTGTTTCATTCACCGGTCACATCACCATGGTCTCGCCATACCATCCATATTTGGGGTAATGCTACCGATCCATCGCATCAGTGTCGCCATATGTTCAAGAGAAGTCGTTCAGAAAAGTCAACCGTGTCCCATTTACTGTCGTACATTATCCTTCATCCTTTCATGACCGCCACCCTGAATCATATGTCACAGATCGTTTTCACCTCCATCAAAATCATTAGCTCCGTTCCATTTCATTGATGTGGGATTCATTAAGGCCCTCCTTTGACGGATCACTTCTTGTCGACATCAGCTCATTATCCAAGAAGTTGATCTAGGAACAACCCCTTCAGTACTTTGAAGCTTGCATGCCTCAATGGCAAGTTTCTCACTTCCGATGACAGGTATACATCAATGACCTTCGACCGAAAGATTTTGCGTGGTGTTCGACGCCAAGTCCTTTATTCACACCACGTGAATTGTACTGCAGTACCTTGAGGGTCATTATCATTATCGGTGATTCCTCTCGCGCTTGTTAACGGTTTACCTCATTGACCGGTAATCAAGCGATGTCTTTCCATGTTCGACTTCAGAACATTTCTCACATGGATCGACTTGTACTTAGAGTCAAGATCGAACGAGTTTGAAGACCCCGGATCTAGTTTCATCCATCCAGACTACGATATATATTTAGAAAAGATAAAGACATTGACATGTACATCATTGCAGCAGATAATCATCCTACTCAAAGGATGATAATTTCATCAAAATTATCAGTCTACCATCAGACGATTGTCTGTTCTATGTACAGAAAAATGAATTTATAAAGTTGAGCATGGGATTGCCCGCCTCAGCTAGATCATGAAAGCAGTATGAAAAATAATGTATTGTATTGTATCTTATTACAGGTCTCCTCCCAGCATTGGATGAACTTCGGATCCCCCTGATAAAGCATTTCACCCGATAAACGGCCTCATACTTTAGGGGGCAACTGTTATAGACATTTTTGTGCCTTACAACATTAAGCATGAAATGTACATAATCTAAGGGATCCAAAGTCCCTAAACATGTTGGTCCTACCCCTAGAGGAACAAGGCTAACAAACCACAGCAATTCACAGAAGTTCTCCACCAGAAACTGCTCAAAAACAAGTCAATTCAGGATCAATTCAGTGGCTCCACTAGCTGCCTGCGCTGAATGTCAAAGCCAACACTGGCTACCTGCACTGCAACACAGGTAGAAGCACTACCAGGGTGCGTTGAGCGATATTTGACAAATGGCAAGTTCATTCCAAGAGGTTTCAAAACCTAGGAAGCTTCCAGAATCTTCCTCAATGACACTTGCCTCAGTGAATTCAACTGGTGATGAGTAAGAGGTTCCTAATCTCCAAGTGGAAGCAAGAACCTCCAAGTGGAATCAAGAACTGACAGAGGGAGAGGACACTAGTCAGATCTCAAGCTGACTCATCCTCTCTCCAAACATCTATATATGGATCTCTCCTCCATGAGATCTAAGGGCTGGAATTTTGTTATTGCAAAGAATTGCTATTGGTTTGAGATTGGGATCATTGGGTGCTTAATGCTTTGAAAGGGGGTGAAGATAGGAATTCCATTTGCTGGGAAGGAGATGCTGGATTGGAGCCCTCTGGGTTGTATCTCTTCCTGAACCTTGTTATTCATCAATAAAGCTATCTTGGTTTCTCCTATATACTGATGTATCTTTGATGTATGATTGCATTAGTATGTTTAGTTTATTTCTAATCCTGAACTAGTTATGAATATGAATCCATGTCTTGTGTAGTGTTCTCTTCTTGTGATCTTGCAGAAACCTCTTGAAGTTGGGCGAGCGAGAAGGCAAGTAGCTGGGAACCCTCAAAGAGAAGAGAGACCAGATCGAGGGACAAACGGGAGACACCGGTTAGTCCATCTATCTCTCTTCATTCTTAATTCATAAAGGAAGAATACTAGAATAGCTGTCTCTGTTTGTTGCTAAGGCACTGTCACACCTTAGGTGGATAGGATCGTCTTGCATAGGCATTTTTCCCCACAACAGTTGGGTTTTTCCATTCACCATCACCATTGGTCCTTCATACCATCCATGGGGTTAATGCTATCAGTCCCTATTAGTGTCTCCATATGTTCAAGAGAAGTCATTCAGAGAATTCACCATCCAGCAAACGCCTCATCCACTGCAATACATCTGCCCTTCATTTTTCATGGCCGTCATTCCTGAACCTTATATCATCAGATCGTTTTCACCTCCACAAAAATCATTAGCTCCATTTCACATTGTAGATGTAGGATACATCAAGGCCCTCCTATGACAGGTCACTTCTTTTCAACATCAGCTCATTATCCAAGAAGTCGACTTAGAAACAACCCTTTCAGTACTTTGAAGCTTGCATGCCTCAATGGAAAGTTTCTCACTTCCGGCGACAGGTTTACATCAATGACCTTCAACCGAAATATTTTGCATGGTGTTTGACATCGGCTCATATATTCACACAACGTGAATTGTACTGCAGTACCTTGAGGGTCATCATCATTATCAGTGACTCCTCTCACATCTGATAACATCTCACATTATTGGTTGGTAATCAGGTGATGTCTTTCCATGTTCGACTTCAAAACATCTTTTCACATGGATCAACTTGTACATTGAGCAAAGATTGAATGAGTGGATATATTCAGGAAAATAAAGACATCAATTGTACACAGAAACTGCACAGATAGTCATCTAAGCCAGGGAAGATGACTCTTCATGTGAAGAATCGCCAATCTGCAACAGCAGATGATTGTCTGTCCTATGTACATGAAAATGAATTTATAAAGCTGAGCATGGGAATGCCTGCCTCAACTAGATCATGAAAATAATATGATGACGATGCATTGTATTGTATCTTATACAGGTATCCTTCCAGTATGAATACCTCAGATCCTCATGATAAAGCATGTCACCCAACATCAGAAGATTTACGACCTCATGCTTTAGGAGGCAGCTGTTATAGACATATTTGGGCACTGAAACCCCAAACTCATATGTCCATAAACTAAGGGCTCTTTAGTCCCTAAAAGTGTTGTTTCATACCCTAAAGAATCATGGTCAGCTGATTACATTATTTCCCAGAAGTTCCACCTGAAAAACTACTCAGAACTAGCCAAAAATGGACCATAGAGACTGCTCCATGGGCAAGGTGCAATGAATACTGGCTGCCAAACTAGCTAGGTGTGATATATACTGAAATGGCCTTCTGTGGGGTGCGCTGAGCGAGAATAGACAAATGGCAGAGACAGTTTGCTAAGTGGATGATCATGGAATCTTCCAGAAACTTCTCTTGTGACACTTGCCTCTCTGAATTCGCCCAGGGATGAGTAAGAGATCAATGAAGTCTCCAAGTGGAACCAAGAACTATTAGTGGAATGACACTAGTCAAAAACCTAGAGCTGACTCACACCCTTGCAAGACATCTATAAATGGATCCCTCATTTGAGAGAACTAGAGGCTGGAATTTTGTATTTTGTAAGGAAGTGTTGTTGGTTTGTTGATGAGAAGAGACATTGCATTGTTGGGTGATTTGCTTGTTCATGAGGTGAGGAGGGCTTCTACAGTGGGAGGATGATTCTGGATCAGACATCTGGGTTGTAATCCTCTCTTTCACTACTATTAATAAAGTTCTTTGAGTTTTCCTCCATATAACCGTGTATTTGTTGTTTATGAATGCAATTGTATGGTCAATGTGTTTCTGATTCCACATTGTTTATGATGTTTTAGATGGAGATGCTTTGATGGTTTTTTATTGCTTTGACTCTACAGGTACTCTTTGAAGCAGGAAAAGTAGGAGAGGAGTGGAAAATTCTATCAAGGAAAGGAGAAATTAAGCTAGGATCAAAGCGGAAGATCTAGGTTGGTCCTCTTTTCTTCCCTCTAATCTATCACACTTAAAGGAACTCTCGAAAGGCTTTCATTGTTTGTTTCTAAGATAGCTACCCATCTTAGTGGGACTAACAGTTTGAATCGACACTAGTTTTCCCTGAAACAAAATGGGGTTTAGCAAGATGATGTCACCCTAGCGGGTTTTAATCATGACGTTACCCTGACATTTTAAAAAGGAAACAGAGGGGAAAGGTCGATTTTTGTCCTATGATGGGGATTCTTCTCATCAACTAATGTTAAGGGATTTTTCCCTGCTCCCTAGACCTCAAGGTTTTGAATGGTGGCAAAGGGAGGAACACCCAGGATTTTAATCCCAAGGTTACATGGAACAATGTGCCCTATTTGGCTATGGTTTTATGTGATATGGTGTGTTTCATATATATATATATATAATTTCAAAGGTGAGGGTTTTATGTATAATATATACATATCTAATGCAAGCCATGGAAAGGGGTCATGTATAGTGAGGTGGCACGACCACGATGACAATCACATTTAAAGAGATATGACATGGACCCCTTGGGAAAGTTACATGGAAATGACTTGGGGAGCCATTTGGGCAAAACGTGGGGACCATGTGGGTGCCACATGGCAGGTTTCAATGTTGTGGCAAGATTTCATTGGCTAAAACATTGAATGGCCATATCTTTTGATTTGGTAGTTAAAATGAGGTAAATTGTATATCATCGGAAATGTCTCAATGAGAAAAATGCAATGAAAATGTTTATCTTAGGTGTTGAGAAGTATGAAAAATGACAAAAATTTTAGATCCCATTTCCATAACATGACATCTTGGAGGTTGGGTAAATCATAGTATCTACCTCTTTACACCTTTTGTGTGGTCTATGGGTAGTAAAGGGGGTATGTTAAAGATACATTTTCTCACATTTTCTTAGGCTTATGTCTCGATGTTGTTGGGGTAGGGGATCATCTTCCCATGTCGCCATAGGCACTTCCCTCAATGAACCTTTGACATATCATGTGTGTTCATGGCATACTAAACAATACCCTTAATTTGAATACATATTGGAAAACACATCTAAAAATCACATTATTTATCCCCATACCAATACAAGCCCAATACATCTTCCCAATTTAAAAAACCCCTACTTTCACTAGATATTCTAGGTATCCATTTTTTCATTAACATTGTTTATACCCCTTTATTTTTTCATTAACCTTGAGCTTCATTTTTTATACCTGGAAATATAAAAACCCTTTACCCCCTATTATATGCTCAATATATTATGTCATTTTTTCCTCTATATATATCCCCCAATATGAAAATACATGGTATGGTTTTCTCCCCCAGTGAAGCCCTTGTGCATGCCACAATATATATATATATATATATATATATATATATATATATATTCTTCCAATCCATAGCTCTTATCTGTCATTTTAATGGCTTCTAGCCCAAATCCAAATATTTACATCAATGGATTTTCCTCAACTGGACCAAAGACTGTGATATCTACCTGTGTGCTAAGGGATTTTTTGTAGTTCAATTCAACAATTGACAAGATCTAGAATACATCATAAACAAGGGTCCATGTTTTTGGGGGAGGGTGATTCTCTTCATAAATCCATGGTTTCTCGCTTTTGATGCCACAACAATGGTGGTTACATAAATGCTGGTATGGGTAAGGTTACATCATCACCCTCTCCCTTTTTGGCACGACCAAGTTTTAGAAGGCATTGGAAATTCATCAAGGGTGATTTATGATGATAGATCGAGAAAGAATGAAAAGGTATTTTTACCTTTGACAACATCTGCATGGATATAGACCTAAGAAAAGGCCTATCGGACCACAGCCATTTGGTTCATCAAGATTTCAAATGGACACAAATGTTAGATTTTGGAAATACTGCTTTCAGGTGTCAGGTTTACCATCATTTAGGGCACCTGTAGAACTCATGCCCTCAACCAAAATAAAGGACAAAGAAAAGATTGAAAAATCCAAAGGGATGGAAATTTTTAGATCTTCCTCCTTCAAATGACGAAGATGAATAAATGGATTAGAGTCATCAACAACCAGAAGAAAATAATAAAAATGGCTCCCAGGTGGAGGGAGAAAAGAAGCAAATGGACCATGCCAAACATGACGAGAAAGCCACCGATCTAGCAGTGACCCGAACTCTTGGAAATGAGAAAGAGGAAAATGGCAACAACCAAGGAGCAACAACAAATATCATAGTAACAAAGCAGTGAAATGTGGTCATACCCATTCAAAAGGAAGTAGGGGGAATAAAGCAAACTCATACAACTTAGAGTTTGGATGCAGACAAAGAATCTCCCACGAAAGTGGAAGGAAACCAATTGGAAATAGTACTAACCACTCACAATCATATAGTTTGGAAAAAGGTGGAAAAAACAAAGGAAAAAAGGGTGAACTAAGCAATTATTATCACACTCAGCCCCATCAATTTCATGTATTTATTATTTTATTTTATTTTCTCTTTTTGTGCATCGAATGAAAGGTTGATATGATCAAATGCTTTTAGGCATCTGAAAAATGTAATTTTGTTCCTTGTTTTTTAGTTTGAATATAATTAAGAATTTTCTTCGATATATATGTGTGTGTGTGTGTGTGTGTGTGTGTGTGTGTGTGTGTGTGTGTGCGTGTGTGTGTGTAACACTTGAAATAAAAGCACGGGAAACCCTAGAATACTTCTCCACATTTCTTGGATGGTAAACCAAGTAAACCATCGACCCTAATTACAAAGCCTCACCCCAAGTGAATCAAAGATAGTTGAACCCATGATCAACAACAATATAAATAAAAACAAAATAATTAAATAAAATCTAATGGTGAAAACCCTTTGGGGCATGGTTAGACAAGTGTCAACTAAAAGCCAAATTTCTCGTGGTTGACAACATTTATTTTTCTAAAGTATATCGTGTTTTTCCTAACAATTGCAGTTTTTTTTTTTCACAATAATAACCTTCATATTTAGATCCTAAAATATTGTGTAGTTTTTGTTACATTGGTTGTTATTGTTGAGGATACAATTACTCCAAATTGTTGTTACTATAGTTTATGTTACACTAGTTGTTCTTACTATGGGCATGGTTACTCCAACTTTTTGTTTCTATGATTTTTGTTACACATGTTGTTGCTACATTGGTTGTTGTTACTAAGGCCACAATTAATCCAAATCGATGTTATCGCAATTGTTGTTACTATGGACACAATTAATCCAACTTATTGTGTGGGGTGTGAAGCCTGATTATCTTCCTAATTTAGAGATCTTGTTTGAGATGCATTTGGATCGCAGTGCTTTACAGGGGGTGTGGGGAGGCTTCCCCCCCCCCCAACCAATGTCACTTGGGGGGTGGTAGTGATTCTTTGGAGGCCCCCTCCGACAAAATTTAGATGAAATTTCCTTGTAAAATATTGTAATTTCATAGTCAATATACGTCGTTCATTAAGCGAAAGATATAACGGTTGAAGTTATGTTAATTTAGGGTTTTTTTCCCTAGAAGGAAACCTTCGGTTTATATGAGGGAACTGTATTGTGTATTTGTATTATTCTGTGTGAGAAAAATAGAGGAGACTATGTGAAAATAATTTGTTGTAGGTTATATCCCTTTAGTTTTCTAGATAATATAAAAGGAATGACTGGTTGTTTCTTCGTGGACATAGCCCAAATTGGGTGAACCACGTATATGTGTGTCTCTCTTGTTTTATGCTATTTCGCGTTTATGTCTCTATGATATTTTACGTGTTCTGTTGCCTTTTTATTTAATTTCTAACATGTTATTGTTGTTGCTTTAACTATGGACCTAGTTACTCCAACTTTTTGTTATTATGCCTACTGTTATTGTTATTGATGTTACTCTTGTGACCGCACATTGAATTCCATCATTTTTTACTAAGAGAATCCATTGATGTCATTTGCCACAAATATTGCGAGCATTGTATTTTTCCTGTCATGTCAACATTGTTGTGGTCACATCTTCCACATCATACTTGTTACATGGTCATTTCATACAATAATCACTTGATAGGTGCACTCCTTTTTCATTTATTCACATAATTTTGGTTTGAGTGACAATTAGATAAGTCTATTTGAACCTCCTTCCATGTCGGCTGAGGATGACCTCCATTTCAATTGGGGAGGGTATATCATAACATCATCACCTAGTGCCACAACATATATCATGACTCGTCATGCCACATAATTACTCTATATAGGAACTTTATGGTTTTATTTTCACATCATTTCACCATTTACTACCTTTTTCCATCCTTCTAAAATGTCATACCACCTTTTTCCTGACACAATCCTCCATAAATCTCGTTCATCTTGTTGTGTTTTCTATTATGGCATTTGTTTTGAAACCACCATCCTACCAATTCTTCTGAAATCAATGATATTTCCCCCATTTGACTACATGTTTCTCATGTTGCAACAATAACTTCACTTGAACATTCAACTATTGGGGGGGAAGATATTTTACATGAACCATACTTTATTTTTTGTGTAGGAACCGAAAATTTTACCGAATTTTCTAGGATACAAGGTGGCTAGTTTATATTGAGAAGTTGCAAGGGTTTTATGACAATGTCACCCTAGATTTTTCTCAAATTTTTGATTGGATAGATTTTAATGGTGAAGGGGATAAGAATTGCAATCATAGAGGTAGTAATTTCTAGGGTGACTAGTCTACCAAAAACAGGGATGACATGGTTCAATTGAAAGGCATTGATATCGATATTGAAAACTATTTTTTTGGAAAGGAGATGAACAAGTAAAGAGTAAGGGAAGATTAATAGAGAGGACTTCATTGCCACCCCCCAGGTTGGATGTTGTTTATTTTGTGTAGAAGTACATCACCTATGAAGGAAGGTTTGGGCTAGTATTCAACTGCCATTTCATGTTATTGACTCACCTCTACCTATGAATATTGGTTAACTTCCTACACTTGCTATTGGAGTCTTTAAAACATATGGCCAACATAGTTCAATAGTCTAACTATCTATAGAGTTTCTTAACAAACCACGAGCTTATCAAGCTCATGGTTTTTAATGCACTAGAACAACAAGGGAAAGTATGTTCAAAATCCATGACCATTTTTGTGAGTTTAGAATAGGAGAGTGGAAGGAAGGAATCAAAGAATGAAGAAGAGAAGGGGACAAAAGAAATTGAGGATGATGATATGGAGGTGGGTAGGTTGAGTGGGAAGAATGGTGCATAGAAAAATAATCTCCATGCTAACATACCTATCAAAGGTCTTCATGCTTATATATCGGTTGAGGTGACCAGTAAACAATATAGGATCCCGAGAATTGAGGATTTCCCCAATGGGGAGGAGGAGCCACCACAACATATGAAGGGGAAAAAGTGATTTTCAAAGGAATCTATGGTTGGTTTTCTCCTAAGGAGAACTAGGTATCTTGTGACAGTAATGGTATCCCAAACATCTAAAACCCGAACCACTACCAAGGAAGATGGAGTGGGATGATGCTAAGAGGAAGAAGCCTAAAAATAAGAAGGTTTATAGTTCTCCACCTGGTAAGGCTAAAAGTAATCATTTTTCTAAATAGATTGTTCATTTTAAAGAATAAAATGCTAAGTTTAAAAGATAACTTGCAACCCTAGAAAATAAAACTCGAATTGAGGAACCCTCGGGACTAGGAGCCCTTGTTAAGGTTATACAAACCTCCTCTTCTAAGACCAAGAAGTGAAAAACTAAGGAGCCTGAAATTAAGTTATGTGTAGTTTTTGGAGAACTCCTTGGTGAGGTAGGATATATGTAGGAAAGAAAGACCGATTGAAGGAGAAGCTATTGGACTTCCATAGATTTAGGGGTGGAGTAATGAAGAGGAAATGTAAGCTGATACATAAGACCCTATCAACAACATTGTTGTTACTTGAGTAAAAACAAGCAAGGAAGTATAATTTGAGGAATAATAGATCATGTATGATATACAAGAACCTAATGATGATACCACTAACATAAAAGAATCAACAACTGAGGCAGTCTATCTTGAGAAGGAACTAATTACAGCTGGCATACAAGAACCTACCAATGAAGTTTCCATCCCATAAGAACTAGTAGTGAGGAAGTTAAACTTGCGGATGGAGAAGAAGAAACTCAACCTAGCCAACAAGAACCAATAGTTTAGGAAGTTAAACTATAGGATAGGAAAAGAACCTAGTGGATTTACAAAAACCTAACAATGACATTGTTGTTACTCAAGTAACAAAAATCGGGGTAGTCTAGGATAACAAGGATAAAATCTAGAATGTCAACTCTTATATTAATTTTCTGGTCACTAAGAGATATGAGTGGAAGTAGTTATTTTTATCATTGCTTTTAGATGCCATCCCCATTAGTGAGCATAATAAGATCATCCATTATCTCATGGAGGATTGGGAAAAATAACTCACATTTTAGAGGTTCTAGTGGGAGTATCTCAAAAAGGGTAGATGGAAGGAAAAACAATATTTAAAGGAATTCAAGATTGAAATTTAGGTACTACAACAAGAAATGGAACAAATATATGATCTTGCACATGAGTGGATAATTTATAGAGGAACTTACCATTCCTATCCCTTGTTTCTTCATGAGCAATATGTTCTTTTCAAGATGAAAATAATAAAGGAGAAAATCTCTTATGAGATCGCTACTACAATGATCTTTTTATACAAATTTTCTCAAAGAAATATTGCTCTCGATATATTGAATTGCAAAAACAGGATTCTCTAGAAGGAAGCAAACTCAAATGGGAGATCTCTAACAAAGAGTTGAAGAAAATGGATTTGCACTATTATCCTAACTTTATCCAAGCCATCTCAAGTGTACTGAGGTATATTAGTTATATGAGGAGATGTGGACCTAGTTTCCTTAGTATTAGGCAATGGTTTCCTTTAATATGGCTCCCTATGGAAAATTATCAAAATTACTACCAACTTAAGCTTGAGATGCAAAAATTTGGTGGTTGGAGTTAATTATTTCTAATGGCTATAGAGCTACTATGGATGATACCAAAAACACCTATGATTGCACAAAACTTCATTTACAACACTCCCATTCTGAAAAAGAGTCTGATTGATCAGTGGTTTGCATAAGGACATGAAATTTCTTCTTTTTTCCTCAATAGTCACATCCTTTCTACCTAATGTCCCATATTTTAATTCAAGTATGCCAAAATATTTATGTCACTCTAATCCACCAAGTTCCATTGGTATTTAAAACGAGAATAGTTATTTTTGGTGTTTTACTGATAATATGCTGAGGAAAATGTCTAGAAGATGACCCAACTAACCCAAGATGTTGTTACTCCAAGATTTCATGATGTTGTTATTGTAAAAATTCACTATATTGTTACTCCAAGATTCTACTTTTTTGTTACTCCGACATACCCAAATGTCATTATTCTACTATGTTGTTACTGCCAAAGTATCAATGTTGTTTTGAGATGATGTTATGTATGTTATTACTCAACATGTTCAACATGGTTCTCTATGAAAAAAGTGATTTTACTCTTCCTAAATGATATGGTTGATTTGGCCTCGGTGGTTATAATCCTCATATTTTTAGTCATTTTCTAATTGAGGCAGTCGTTCTGGAAACAACCCTATTGTATACAATCTATTCTAATTAGTTATTAAGAACCCTCACTTAAATTTATTTTAACAAATTAAGAATCAAAATATTCTTAAGACTATTCATGTTTTGATTTACTACCAAGATTGGATGTAAAAGAAAAACCCATAAAAGGGGATTCCCCTACCCCAAGAAGGGGTTTGGCATTATTTTTCTCTAACATTGCATCTATATCTTTGTTTTACCATTAATGCAAGACCAAAAATGTTCATGTCTCATTTTATGAATTATTCTGTAACCTATAGGCTATGAGCTTTTCTTCAATACCTTGTTAAGGGGTAAGGGTCCTCCTCTTTAGCATAGATTTTTATGATTGTACATGTAGATAGTTGTTTCATTTAATTATCTTGTGGGATATGAATTAAATTTATAGAATTTAAGTTTATTGTCATTACAAATTTCCAATGTAATTAGTGCATTTTTATTACTATTACTCATGATAGTTTGTAGGAATTCCTAAATGCAACTCATTATTACTCAACCATAGCCATCATAGATCTTCACCAAATTGTAGAGTTATTGATAATATTTAATGTTGTTATATATTTCTATGATTTATTACAATTACAAAATGTTGATTGGATTTTCATTACAAATTGATGATCATTGCTTGTTACTCGATTCTTGTTATTAATTCTTGTTACACGTTAATATTATACAACAATGTTATAGGTAGTCGGTATAATTTTAATAATGCTATGCTACATTGTTTCCATATTGATATTATTAATGCAATTACAATAGTAACATTTCATTTTCTGATTGGTTATGTTTTTTGAAATTGGTGATTCATTTTTAATTGGTTGTTGTGCTAAATGATTTCCTTTATGCAAGTGAGAATTTGGTTGTGTTGAGTGTTATCTTATTTCCACAACAATGACCGAGTGATGTTTCCTTCCTGCAAAGAGTGATTTACATTTCTATAACTTTGTGCAGAGCGTTTTTATTTTCACGCAATTGTGGTTTTCAACAGTGAGGTTTAATTCTAGAATTGAGTGAAGAGTGATTTCAATTCCTACAAGTTTGAAATAATTTATAGTAATCATTGGGCTTTGATTGAGGGTTGTGTTCTTGCTGAGGAAGCACGATAGAAAGAGTTAATTAATGTCATTTAATGATTGCTTCATGCACATATTGTGTGACAGCCTTAAAATAAAAAGACTTACCCTAGTTGATGATTTATATTGGAGTGGATGCATTGTTTTTAACATGACAATAAAAATTCCCAACACTTTCCATATAGGGGTAGGTTTCGCTCATCCATTTTCAATGCATTTTTTACCATCATTTCCAAATTCATTTTTCCTTAGTTTTGATCTTGTATGGTTATGAAATTAAGCCATCTATATTTACACGTCACAACTTACATGGTAGAGGCTTCTTCCTTATGTATTTTTCTATGATATGAATGAAATACAATTTCCTTCTCCATTTCATGTCTATGTATGTGAGAAATTGATTGATTTACTGCATTGAGTTTATGCTTCATGTTAATTTTCCTTCTGCAAAGGTAAATTTCGTCCTTGTTTATTTGTACTTTTGTGTAGGGGATCGGATTGAGGTGTTGGAGTGGGATCACTAAATAGGAGCAAGTTTTTTAGTTGAAAAAGGGGTCTGCAAACTACATCATCCTATAAGGGTTTCAGGTACAGTCATCTATGAATTTGTATTTTTTATTTATATGATTTAATATGGAATTAAAACTAGGATATTAGCTCGGTTCTTTCATCGAAATTCTGGCATATCTTAAGGTGAGATATATGGAGAAATAGTTGGTTGGACTCTATCTAATTTTAGGGCTAATAATTGTGATCAAGGTGTGGAGATTTTAGTCGAGGTAAAAATGTCCCCTTATCTTATTTGTGCCAATCCTAGTAGGTTTCATGGACCTTTGAAACCCTTGTAACTTTCTTGGTAACATTTTTTAGCATTGTTGCCAGGGATAAGGTCATTTTGTTGGCATTATGATTCAGGTTTTGCGCTATGGCACAGGTGTTGTACTTGATGGCAACTCACTCAAGTGGCAAATATCTGTTCTGACTCTCAAAATGATGGAAAATAAGGGGTTCGCAGGTACACCATTCAAAAGGTGCGGGCCCGCAGGCACGCCGTTCATCAAGTGCGGTCATGTCCATAGGTTATCCGAACAGAAGGTGCGGACCCCAGTCCACTCACTCCAATGCAGAGAAAGCGCGCACTCATGGGAATTCTTATCTCTGGCCCATGGTATTTACCCCAACGTTCATGATCCTATGGTTTTGGCCCGTGGTATAGGATCTAAATTATTAAACCTCGGTTTGGATCCCTTGTATTGGTTTTCGATGGTTTTGTCCCATGGTGTGAATAAGGGCTTGCCTATAAAAAGGAAAGGACATCACTTGGCTAGTCACTTGTGAAATTTGAATATCTTAAGATCTGAAATTTTGGGTGATCAGTTTGAAAAGCTAGATCTAAATCAAGGTGAAATTTAAGGTGAATCTATTGATAGGTCGTGATCTCTTGGGCACATGATTAGATCTATGGATCTGACTGTCTGTGGCACATTGGAGGACTATTAATTTGGCTCTATTCAGAGGTCCGCAAGCGATCCACAGCGCAGGGGTGTGGGTCCGCAGCGCAGCAGAAGGCGCAGGTGCGGGGGTCTGCAACGAAGCAGAAGGCGCTGGTGCAAGGTACGCAGCACAGAAGAAGGCACAGTGCGGAGGTACGCAGAGGAACAGAAGGACCAGGTGCGGAGGTACGCTGTCAGGCAGACAGTGCAGGTGCAGATCTGCGCAGAGGTACGCAGTGTAGTAGAAGGAGTAGGTGCGGAGGTTCGTAGAGCAGAAGAAGGACCAGGTGCGGATCTGCGCACTTTAGACACAGAAGAGCTACGAATATTCACAGTTTTCTATTGGTGAAGTCGCAGACTTTTCTTCAAATATTTGTTAGCTGCCTTTTATTTATTACTGAAGAGTTCTGGGTTTAGATTACTGGTATTGGTGTTCTGGTTACTGCATTCTGAGAAGTTATTGGGTGATTGCAAAAAGATATTGGTTGATTCACATGTACTTGATTATTATTTGATGTTTATGGATCCAGTTTGAAAATTTATGAAAAGTGGTCCTTGGAAGAAAAGAAGTAGGTCAGCACCTACGTACTAGTAGATTAGCTAGTACAAGAGCTAAGGGGGTTGTAGCTCCCTTCTAGGAGAGACTGGAAAACGAGAGAGGGTTGTAGCTCTCAGCAGGTTGCAGCCTACGTACTGGTAAAGGACTGCACCAGTAAAAAATCATTGTAAAAGAAGTTTCTAATTGAAAGAAGATAGAGACATATTACAGCAGGTGGTTTTCACCCACATTGGGTTTCCACCTTATATCTGGTGTTCCTTGGTGTGATTATCTATTTTTCCTGTTCTTGCTCATTATTATATGGTACCGACATACAAACTAATGATCAATATAGGAAGAATAAATTAAAGTATAAATCTGGAAGATATATTGAAAAGAATTTGATAAAACTGATTCACCCCCCCTCTCAATATTATTTCCAACAGTTGGTATCAGAGCAGGTCCTTCTGAAGAAGCTTGATCGCTTGAAGGAAGATCCATCATCATGAGCAACTACGAGAGAGAAGCATCTATCAGGCCACCAATTTTTGACGGGACAAACTTTGTATATTGGAAGGTAAGAGTTACTGCCTATCTTCAATCTCTTGGTACAGAAGTTTGGGATATCTTAGATACAGGGTACACTTTTCCATCAGCAACTCCTACCGATCTGGCTGAGAAGAAGAAATATGAAACAAATGCAAACACTGTCAATACTCTACTAGGATGTCTATCTCAATCAGAATTCGTGAAGGTTATGCAATATAAATCTGCAAAAGAAATATGGGACAAGATTGTTCTAAGCTATGAAGGAGATGATCAGGTAAAACAAGCAAAACTTCAAACCCTCAGAATTCAGTATGAAAATCTCAGAATGCACAACGATGAAAGTGTGGCTAACTATTTCCTTCGTGTAGATGAGATTGTTAATTGTTTGAAAAATTTGGGTGAAGAAATAAAAGAGGCAGTTGTGGTTGAAAAGGTTCTAAGATCTTTGTCCCCTAAGTTTGAATCTAAAGTTTCTGCAATAGAAGAAAAGGAGAATCTACGGAACCTTACCATGTAACGAATTCTAACTGCTTATGAAATGAGGAAAGGAGGACCATCAGACAGGAGAGAAGCTTCCTTCAAGGCTTCCGGCAAAGGAGATTACTATGAGTCAGGACACGTGTTAGAAGAAGAAGAAGAATCAAATTTTGTCAAAAACCTTCAACGAGGTGCTGGACGGTTCCGAGGTAAGTTACCTTTCAAATGCTTTGCTTGTGGAAGAGTCGGTCACTATGCTGCCAAATGTCCTCATAAGGATAATATTGACAAGGGGAAGGAACCTATTAGATGGAACAAGAAACATAATGCAAATAAGAAAAGCTATTACACTCATGAAGATAGTGGTGGACTTTCAAATAGTGACGAAGATGAACAAGGTAATAATTATAAACTTTTAATGGCTTTTGAAGATGATGATTATATGGATGCTATAGATGAAGAAGGTCTTTATGAAGAGATTTCTAATCTCAAAATTTGTTTAGAAGAGAAAAATGTGATTATTGATTCTCTGCAATGTCGATTGGCTGAAAGGGAAAAACATCACGAAAAATTGGAATGTGAAATTGTTAGTCTTAGAAAAGAGATTGAGAAAACAAAATCTCTTAATCTTAAATTTGTTAAAGGGTCTGAAACTCTGGATGAGATTATCAATGTGCAGCGTTCTCCACTAATCAAGACAGGTCTGGGATATAATGGAGAAGCATCTCAAGCATCCACCTCCAAAAATTATCTTGATGCAGCAAGGAGGAGCGAGCAAAGGCCTAATAGAAATCATCAGGTAAATCAAGGACAGTTTACCTCAAGAACGAACAAAGACTATCAAGAAAATCGGGGGCAAGCTACCTTAAGGAAAAACAGAAGCTACATCCAGCCACAGGTAAAATCTTCACAATTTGCCTCAAGAATGGATGTCAATAGAAACTACAATCGGTTGGGTGATAGATTTGATAATTGCAGGAGTTTCTTCAATGGCCAATGTTTCTCTTGCCATAAATTTGGTCACAAAGAAGCTTAATGTGTTGCCTATAAGAAAATCATGACTAGAGAAGCTCAAAAACAAAGAAATATGATTGGAATCACAAAAAGGACCTATAACAACTTTTCCACCCTTGAAGTGAAATTGAATGTTCTATTTGTAATAACTTTGGTCATGAAGAGTCTGAATGCAGGAGCAGGTTTCGGAAGACAACTCAGAAGGAACAAACCTCAAATGCCAGAACATGGAGAATGAAGGAACCGCAACCAGAAAGATGTGGGATAGCTTTATATGCAGAAGGACAGGAAAATCAATGGTACATCGACAACAGATGTTCGAAGCATATGACAGGTGATAAAGAAAAAATTCAATCATATAGTGCTTTAGAAAAAGGAAAGAAAGTTTCTTTTGGAAATGATACCCCTGCAGTCATAAAAGGAAAAGGCGTTGTTCAATTGAAAGAGAAAGTCAAGGCTGGAAATTTTTTGTATGTTGATGGCTTGAAGCATAATCTACTGAGTGTCAGTCAGATGTGTGATCAAGGAAATGAGGTAATATTTCAATCAAATGGATGTAGTGTTTGTGATCTTGATACAGGAAAAACAATGATCAAAGGCATAAGAAATCCAAATAATTTATACATATTTGAAGAAGGACAACAACAATGCTATTTGAGCAAGAATGATGAACACTGGTTATGGCACCGGAGGTTGGGGCATCTAAGCTTTTCACAGATGAGGAAAGCATGCAAATAACAGGCAATTCGTGGTCTTCCAGACATCAGAATTCCAGACAATACAATATGCAAATCATGTCAGTTTGTTAAGCAAACCAGAACTAACTTCCCTGAGAAGGAAGGATCAGCTAGCAGGCCTCTTGAACTAGTCCATACAGATGTATGTGGACCATCTAGGAAAAGGTCACCTCGAGGAGAAGAATACTTTATATTATTAATTGAAGACTTCTCCAGGATGGTTTGGATAGGACTTATGAAGCACAAAGACGAAGCCTTCAAAAAATTCAAATCTTTCAAAGCCTTGGTTGAAAACAAATCAAATCACAAAATTAAGTGCCTCAGGTCTGATAGAGGTGGCGAATTTACCTCTAATGAATTTTTCGATATTTGTGAAGAACATGGAATAATAAGGGAATTCTCTACAACTAGGACTCCTCAGCAAAATGGAGTAGTGGAAAGGATGAACAGAACGGTTCAACAAATGGCTCGTGCAATGCTTGATGAATCTGGAACTCCCGCAACCTTCTGGGTTGAAGCTGCATTTGTTGTGGTCATTATTCGTAACAAAACAAATGTCCGGGTGAATAGCACTCAAACTCCTCATGAGCTCTGGTATGGTGAGACTCCTTCGGTAAAACATTTCAAAATCTTTGGAAGCAAATGTTATATTAAGAATAATGATGAACATCTTGGCAAGTTTGAACCTAGAGCGGATGAAGGGATTCTCCTTGGTTATTATCCTCACAGCAAAGCATATAAGTGTTACAACAAAAGACTTTGAAGAATAGTTTACAGCATTGATGTAGTGGTTGTTGAAGAAGGAAACATTCCTAGGCAACTAAATTATGAAAATATCGAAGAGGATGAAGATCATCCTTCAAATCAGACTGATGATGAAGAAGAACCTCAAGAGGCACCAGAGGAACAGATAAGGATAGAAGAGAAGACTCCATCCAGGTATGTTCAAAAGAATCATCCAGAATCTCAAATCTTGGGGTAAAAGGAGGTAGGCGTACAAACAAGAAGAACAATTGCAGAAGCTTCAATCTATTTGGCATTACTCTCCTCCACTGAACCAAAAAATGTAAGAGAGGCATGCAAAGATGAATGCTGGGTCAAGGCAATGGATGAAGAACTTGAGCAGATCGAAAAGAACAACACTTGGGAGTTGGTTCCTAGACCAAAAGATAAGAATGTCATAGGGACAAAATGGATCTTCAAAAATAAGTTGAATGAAAATGGGGAAGTAATTAGAAACAAGGCTAGACTTGTTTGTAAAAGGTATGCTCAACAAGAAGGAATAGACTTTGAAGAAAAATTTTCTCCCGTTGCTAGACTTGAGGCCATCTGAATGTTCCTTGCTCTCTCAAGCTTTCAGAATTTCAAAGTATTTCAAATGGACGTGAAATCAACCTTTCTGAATGGAGACTTAGAAGAAGAGGTGTACATTGAGCAACCAGATGGTTTCATTCTTGGGAATGATCCAAATCTTGTATGCAGACACAAAAAGGCTCTTTATGGTCTTAAACAGGCTCCAAGGGCTTGGTACTATCGTTTGGACAAATATCTTCATCAACAAGGCTTTTCAAAGGGATTAGCGGATAACAATCTTTATATAAAAATTGAAAATGACAAATTGCTAATACTTGTTGTGTATGTAGATGATATTATCTTTGGCAGCAATGAAGAAACTATGAGTCAAAGCTTTGCCTTGGTGATGTAGAAAGAATTCAAAATGTCATTACTTGGAGAGCTGACATATTTTCTTGGTGTACAAATCCAACAAAATGAAGGCGATAGCTTTTTGTCTCAAACCAAATACCTCAAGCAGATCTTGAAGAAGTATGGCATGGAAGATTCAAAACCAGTATGTACCCCTATGGTTACAGGATGCAGCCTCAGTGAAAATGATGAATCAGTAGCAGTGCATCAACCAACCTATAGATCCATGATTGTAAGTCTACTTTATTTGACAGGTACCCGACCAGACATCATGCATGCAGTGGGAATAGTTGGAATATTTCAAGCAAATCCCAAGGAAACTCATCTTCAGGCAATTAAGAGAATCTTCAAGTACCTTCAAGGAACTCAAAACTATGGCTTATGGTATCCTAGAGATACTGATCTCACACTTCATGCTTATACAGATGCAAATTGGGCCGAAAGCATGGATGACAGGAAGAGCACAAGTGGTGGTGCATTCTCTATGGGTTCCAGATTAGTATCTTGGTTCAGCAAGAAACAGAGTTCGATTGCTTTATCTACAGCTGAAGCAGAATATGTGGCTGCTGCATCTTGCTGCACTCAACTCCTTTGGTTGATGCAGACCTTGCAGGATTTTCAAATCACTTGTACACCACCTATCTCCATCCTATGTGATAATACAAGTGCTATCAGCATTTCAAAGAACCCAGTCATGCATTCAAAGACTAAGCATATACCTATCTAATATCATTTTCTTCGGGAACAAGTGCTTGAACAAAAGGTCAAGTTGGAGTATGTTCCTTCTAAGGAACAAGTTGCTGATATACTCACCAAACCATTGCCCAGGGAGACCTTTGAATACCTCAGGCAAAAGCTAGGGGTAGTTGATGCATCATCTTGTTGTTGAATCTCATCTGTTTCAAAGATTGTTGGTTGTACGCGAGTTTCATATGGGGTATACGCATACATTTCTGGGTTATGGATTGGTCGAAGATCGAATGGCATAGGTTCAGGGGGAGCATATATTCCTCTAATAATGCATTGTTGGAATTATGGTAGAAGATCTTGGAGGATAAAGTACAAAAGGAGAACATGGATGCTGATCTGAATATTGCTGCTAATATGTCTCTATCTCTCTTGTCAAGGTCATGTATGGTGTATAGTAGATTATGGTTCTTCTTGAAGAATTTTTCTTTTGCAGATCTGGTCTAGAGTCAGGGGGAGCTCATTCAGAAATTTTAGCAGGCACTCAGGGGGAGTATGGATCGCAAAGGAAGAGAATATCTTGGTCCACCCTTTGCCCTTGATGTCAAAGTGGGAGAATGACTTTGAGGATCTTGGGGTTGCCATCAAGTCCAAAGGGGGAGATTGTTGGCATTATAATTCAGGTTTGGCGCTATGGCACAGGTGTTGTACTTGATGGCAATTCACTCAAGTGGCAAATCTCTATTTTGACTTTCAAAATGATGGAAAATAAGGGGTTCGCAAGTACACCATTCAAAAGGTGCGGGCCCACAAGCACGTCGTTCACCGAGTGCGGTCATGTCCATAGGTTATCCGAACAGAAGGTACAGACCCCAGTCCACTCACTCCAATGCAGAGAAAGCACGCACTCATGGGAATTCTTATGTCTGGCCCATGGTATTTACCCCGACATTCATGATCCTATGGTTTTGGTCTGTGGTATAGGATCTAAATTATTGAACCCTGGTTTGGATCCCTTGTATTGGTTTTCGATGGTTTTGTCCCATGGTGTGAATAAGGGCTTGCCTATAAAAAGGAAAGGAGATCACTTGGCTAGTCACTTGTGAAATTTGAATATCTTAAGATCTGAAATTTTGGGTGATCAGTTTGAAAAGCTAGATCTAAATCAAGGTGAAATTTAAGGTGAATCTATTGATAGGTCGTGATCTCTCGGGCGCATGATCAGATCTGTGGATCTGACTGTCTGTGGCACATTGGAGGACTGTTAATTTGGCTCTATTCAGAGGTCCGCAGGCGATCCACAGCGTAGGTGCGGGGGTCCGCAGCGCAGCAGAAGGCGCAGGTGCGGGGGTCCGCAGTGAAGCAGAAGGCGCTAGTGCAAGGTACGCAGTGCAGCAGAAGGCACAGTGCGGAGGTACGCAGAGGAACAGAAGGACCAGGTGCGGAGGTACGCTGTTAGGCAGACAGTTCAGGTGCGAATCTGTGTAGAGGTACGCAATGCAGCAGAAGGAGTAGGTGCAGATGTTCACAGAGCAAAAGAAGGACCAGGTGTGGATCTGCGCAGTTTAGACACAGAAGAGCTGCGGATATTTGCAGTTTTCTATTGGTGAAGTTGCGGACTTTTCTTGAAATATTTATTGGCTGCTTTTTATCTATTGCTGAAGAGTTCTGGGTTTAGATTACTGGTATTGTTGTTCTGGTTACTGCATTCTGAGAAGTTATTGGGTGATTGCAAAAAGAGATTGGTTGATTCACATGTACTTGATGATTATTTTATGTTTATGGATCCAGTTTGAAAATTTATGAAAAGTGGTCCTTGGAAGAAAAGAAGTAGGTCAACACCTACGTACTAGTAGATTAGCTAATACAAGAGCTAAGGGGGTTGTAGCTCCCTTCCAGGAGAGACTAGAAAATGAGAGAGGGTTGTAGCTCTCAGCAGGTTGCAGCCTACGTACTGGTAAAGGACTGCACTAGTACAAAATCATTGTAAAAGAAGTTTCTAACTGAAAGAAGATAGAGACATATTACAGCAGGTGGTTTTCACCCACATTGGGTTTCCACCTTATATCTGGTGTTGCTTGGTGTGATTATCTGTTTTTCTTGTTCTTGCTCATTATTATATGGTACTGACATAAAAACTAATGATCAATATCTGAAGAATAAATTAAAGTATAAATCTGGAAGATATATTGAAAAGAATTTGATAATATTGATTCACCCCCCCCCACTCCCCCTCTCAGTGTTATTTCCAACACATTTAACCCTGCTTGTACATGACAACACATCTGGTAATATTTTCATTTTGTATTTGTCATTGATGAGATATTTGTTAAGGGAATAAATTTTAGGATCTCATCTGGTGACTCTAGTTCAACAAACATAAAATGGTATAGTAAAGGCTACTCTCCAAGGTAAGAATTAAGGTAAATATTGGTGACTCCACATTTATGGTAATTGTTTCAATTTAGGGAATCATCATACTAATTTTTGTGGCATGGATTTTCATGAGATGTTGTCTATTAAAGATATATTTTGGATTTTGGATTTATCATGCATTTTGAGATATCCCCATTCTCTCATTGCTAATTTTAATACGTTGTCCCTAAGTTTAAGAGAAATCCATGGTTAAATCTATATTTTTTAGAGTGTTTTATCAATTATATTGTAGAGAATATCATTGTCTTTAAATATGGCATAATGAAATCATTTGCATGGGAAACACAAGGATATGAAGCATGGAAATCGTATTGCAGATTTCACTCCATAGAGTTGAACCCATTCCCTCAATGCATTAGAATTTGTTAGTGGTTATAGGTCTACAATTATGAAAATATTGAAGATAGTGATGTTTGTATTTACATGTGATAAAGAATGGAAGATAAAATTAATGAGTTGATGGTGGAATATGATAAGAATCTCTCCTTAAATATTTGTATGAGAATGAAAAAGAGAATGCACTCAATTTCTTATCAAACTATGTCAAAGAAAAATATGTTGAGCCTTGTGTGAGAACGTTTGAGGAAAGAACGATCATAGAGGAAATTCTAGATCCCATCGCTTTCATAAGAACATAGATAAATAAATTACAAATGATCACAACCCAAGATCACAATGCAATAAAGGTACTAGTTTGAAATAAATTATGTAGGTAAAGAGAAAAAATATCTCCATGAAGAGGCTCAACCTTATACTCCTCTTGAAATGTTGTTGCATGATTTAGAGAATGATGATGAATGGATGAATTATTTGAAAATTGTCCAACAAATAGGTAAGGAAATGTTTAAGGGAGATATTCTTGAAGAAAACAACCAAGAAACTACTTGTCTTCCTCCCCAAAATGAATAAATTAGTGAAAATAACATGATAGAACCACATTTGAATCATATTAGGACAATGAATGGAACATTTATCTTCAAGGTACTAAAGAACCTGGGGACAAAGAAATCCCTACAATAGAGTTTACTGTATCACTTCAAGAAGAGAACAATAGTAAATAATTCCACATCATTCAAGAGGATAAATGGTGCAATTAGAAGAAGATACTTCTACTCTTATAGAAAAATAATATGAAGACTTTGAGGCAGAGAGAAATGAATTATGGCCTCATGAACAACCCATACATTCCATTAAGTGTGAACTTCCATATCAACTCATATAGGATCCAACTTATGTATTGATGCATAAAGGTGACATCTACATTCAAGATCGAACATAAACTCTTTGGTAATGGATTTCCTTGATATATGGTTCTCGACTCTGCAAATATCCAATCAGCATGAATAATATGAACCTTGTAGTGGGAAATCCATAACATTTTTAGATTGAAACATACTTTAGAAGCTTTAAACACCCTTTATCAAAACAACTAATTGTAAGTTGTGGGTTTTAATATATTTTGAATTTTTCCACATAGTCTTGTCATTTATGTGTGAATCTGATTAGTGTCAACCAAGGAGGACAATAGTGCTTTTCAAGGTTCTAGTTGGAGTTTCCATCAAAACCTTCCTGCCTTGTATTAGGTGCCTTGAACATTGTGTTTGGTTGACTATAGATGGTCACTTTGGGTACACCTTTAGGTCCTTTCACCCTAGACATGATTTGAGGGCCTTGGATGGGCTTATTTAGGACTCATTATTTTAGAGGAGCCTATTTATGTAAGGGTTATCACCAATATATGGGCCAATCCAACCCTCATCAAGGTGCATCTTTGTGTGATTACATGGTTATGTGTCTATTGAGATGGTATGTGTTCTTAGCTATGGTGAAGTATCTCATAGATAAAGTCTCAATATGGTAGTCTCACATAGTCAAATTTTCATGTTTGGTGAGGTAGTCCATGTTTCCCAATGCAAGTGGTCCTAAAAGAAAAAAATGTAAAATTAGCCCCAAAATGCCTAGTTTAATGAGGAGATGACATGCCATGTTGAAATTTTTCTAAATAATGAAGGCATTTTCAAGTTACAGGTGGTCAAAGCTGGTCAGCAGGTATAACAGGACTCTAGGTGGAAAAACATGGGCAATGTTGGATAGTTTTGGAGTCACATGCATTGCATCAAAATGTGTTTACAAAAGATGAGAAACACAACCAAGTTCTCAATTTTTTCCAAAATCCCAAGTGTGGTAGAGATCCAGCACAAGGGTAGTCATGATGTCAAAATGCAAGGAACTATATGGACAAATGAAGAGAGACCTAAGAGAAATTAGGCTAAGTTACAATAAACCTAGGTACCATAATTGTCAAATTAATCAAGGCATTAGAGAACTAGGACAATGGTGGTGAAGTCGAATTTTACTAGTCGTTATAGTCAATTCCACTAGTTGTTTATAGCCATTATGGAATTCAAAGTGGAATGCTAAGGCACTATGGGTGAAAAGTTAAGAAGTGGAAACCTTTCTAGCTATTGTATAGTAAAATCAAACTTTCCTTCAACCAAGTTGAACTCTACTATAGACAAAGTCAAGTTGCATGGACCAATTAAAGCATCTAGTAGTTGCTTTAGTTGGATGTTGGTATTCCAAAGTTTAATCTTATTTATTTTTGGTATTCCAGACCATGAGAAAAGAGGAATATGGACCTCCAAGGGAAATTTGAGCCAATTACACGTAGTGTGAAAATATATGAATGTAGTTATAATATCTTAGTAAAATTACTTAGCCTTTGATGTATGGGTGACATGTAAATAATATTTCCTAGAGAAAGAGTCAACTAGACATTATCTAGTTGTTAGAAGAGTTTTATAATAGGTTAGACCCTTCATGATGTCATTTTTATGTGAGATCATATGCCATAATAAAGAATTATTTTTGCAAACCTTTATGTGAGCAATGTGTGGGTTATATTTTGCTATTTTTTATTTTCTTGGATATTTTTGTAACCAAGGTATAATCTAAAATAGTTCACACTAAGTAAGATTACAGAGTACTTGGAGGAATAATCCATTAATAGGATACATGGCCACAAAAAAGAGGTAGACTAGGCATTACTCATTACTAAAAACGAAGCCAATTTTCAACGTTCATTTCTTGTTCTCTTCATGAAGTCGTCACTATAACGACAAAGGGAGGTCTCACTAAACGTCATTTCAGGTACAATCCTACTATCAACATTCTAGAATCATCAGAGTTCCGATGATAGATATGGAAATGTGTCATCCAAGACAAAAGGTGTTTCCTGATACAATCACTCATTGGAATTCTGACGCCAATAACTTTATTCCATATTTTTGCAAAATTGACGGAGTGACATTTTCTTGGGGTCATAAGACCAAATAAAGCTAGCTTTGTTCGAATGACGATGTCAAATATCCTTCAACGAACTTTCCATACCCACCATGATTTCCATTCGACAGTTGGATGTTTCTGGTCATCGTAAGACCAATGAACGTGGGCGTCTATTAACCAATGACATCAAATATCCTTCGACGAAGTTCACATACTCGCCACACCTTTCGCTCAATAATTGGAGTGTTGCATGTTGTCATAACTCCATTGATCACCATCATTGGAAGACTGATGAAATTGAGTATTATATGTATAATTAATTCATAATAAAAAATTCTATCATCTATGGTTTTTTATGCCTAGTTAGTGAGTCCTTCTAGGATAGAGTCATTGTGGACTTAGTCCTATGCTATCAATTTCTTTGCTCTATTTTACCAAGGTTACAACCATAAGTAAATCTAGTTCTATAGTTATAATACCTTAATTTTACAAAAAATGAAACTCTATAGGAAATGAAATAACAACTTATAGAATAAACATCACATGCCAAATTACAATATATATATATATATATATATATATATATATATATATATATATATATATATATATATAATATATATATAAAATTAGCACAACATCTCACCTTGAGTGCCCCCCCTCAAGGATTGGTGTGTGAATTAACTATGAATCACCACACGCCTTTAAGATATAGTCATGGAGAGAAATAATCTTGAATATAGGTATTATTGCAGAGTATCAAAAAAATAGATAAAAGTTCTCCCCCAAAGATGAGGATATTTATTTGTATATATGAGTAGGGTACTTTCTCATCTAAAAATAGAGTGACAAAGACCCTTCAATCAAGGTTTATAGTTATGGTTACAACAAACTTTGGAGTGATACGATCCATAGTAAATGTAGGCTCCCAACACACATATACAAAAATTGATCCATTCCTTTGTTGGTTCACAACATTGAAGCACAAGAGTACCATGTTTATTGGCATAAGAAAGAGCATATTCCAATGGATTAGCTACAGGTTGGCATGTGTTCATTAATTTCCTAGGAAAAATAGGTATAGGTAGTTGTGATGGAAATGCCTTGAGTAAATTGCATATGCTTTTGGTTATGGTCAATACTATATTTATCCAACAAATTGATAGATGCTTTACTACCATAAATGTTGGTATCTTCTCAAACTTTCTTCTCATGCAAAACTCGCTTGGTTCCCTACATAATATATTGTGAAAATGTGCTACATGTTACATTAGAAATCTTATTTAAAAACCACACACATATGTATACATCATGGAATGTCCTTTATCATCATTAACAATACAAGTAATTTCACAACCCTTTCTAAATTAACCGTGAAAAACAAAATAAGTTTAGAACTACAATCCATTTACCTTTGAGCATATACAAAACATGGATACGGTAATGGTGAATTTTATAGTATTATTGGTAGACTTTAATATTCAGTTCTAGGTCAATATAAGATATTATGAGTGGAAAACAATGTCATTTTTAGACTCATCATGAAGGCCACATTATCTTCCCCATTTTATGATAGGATTATAAATTTACATAAGGTGATGCAATAATGTACATATCAATGAATGTTTGGTACAATTGTAACAGTAGGCCCCACTAGTTGAATAGAAGGTTAATGAAAAACAAAACAAGTTTTACAACATCAAATAAGCAAGGAGAAAATAGGGATTTGTTAAAGAAGAGAAGAGAGAAACCTATAACTTACACTTATTAATGGATCTTAGTAAAAAAAGGAGGTCTTGGCTCCAAGAATATTGCAAACAAAACATGAAAATAGATTCCAGACTCTATAAGTAAAAATACTTTAGAACTAACTCACAAAACTAAGTGAAATAATACACTATTGTTTCGATAAAGAAGGGAAGAGAGGGACCTATAACTTGCACTTATTGATGGGTCTTAGTAAAATAAGGAGGTCTTGTTTCCAAGAATATTGCATGCAAGACATGAAGAAAAACTCTAAAAATAAAAAAATAAACTTTAGAACTAAATTACAAAACTAAGATAAAACACTTTTTAGATATACTTTATTACTTTAATGAAGGAAATAAAATAATTTAATAAACAACACTAAACCAATAATAAGAAAAATGAGGGGAAAGAAAGAAGAGTCTATTAAAGTAGAATATATTGCATCATGTTCCATAATTGTGAGTGGTGATATGGCTTTGAATCCTTTCTCCTTGGGTTTGTTCCTATTATAGGATCTCTCATTTCCAATGTTCACTTGATGACATCCCCAATAATCCTCTAAAGGTTATCCTAAAACCTCTACAAGCAAATTCAACAAGTAGGTACAAAGGGAAAATTGGGTCTTCCTTCACATGAGAAGAAAAGCAATTTCCCTTAGCTCCAAGGCCAATATAAAATCTAATCAATCCAAAATCTATATCTAAGGTTCCAAGATCAAAAGTTATGATAAAAATATTATTAATAGTATGCAAAGTATATCTTATTGCAGGCATATTTCATCCTTCTAGGGTTTTTACATCAAGGGTCCATAATTTAGAATATTCCTAAGATATTCAAACTTTGGGTTCCTAAAAAATGATCAAAAAGGGCATATTTCATCCTTCTAGGGTTTTTACATCAAGGGTCCATAATTTGTCCTAAGATATTCAAACTTGTTCCTAAAAAATGATCAAAAAGGATTGAATTAACTTCTTGGTCTATCAATTTCCAAATATTCAAATTCAAAATATGGCATTGCTTGACAGGAAAAAAAAAAATGGTCTAAAAAAAAAAAAAAATAAAAAAAAAAAAAAAAAAAATTGGACCACACTGTAATGCACCTTGGGGCTATGACTACTTGTTACATGAAAGAAAAAAGTCCATAATAATATTATCAAAATGTTTCTTATTGAAAAATATACTCACTTTTCAACACCTTGGTACAAGCTTGGGAAGAAAATCCTACAATTTTATTACGAAAATAAAATTTCATTTCTATATACCTTAAGAATTCTTGTTTAACCATAAGGGGCCCTTTAAATATATCTAGATGGATCTTACACTGAAATCATGTGCTCATAGAGAGACATACAATCAAAAAATCAAGAAAACCTCCATATTACATATCTATACAAAAGTTGTTGGCTTTAGAAAATGACATATTAATCACCTATAAATTGCTGAAATGTTCATATACTATACAAAAATTATATAGATCAAATGGTATAACTAGAACCAAGTGTCATGAAAATGTTTCATTTGTTGGACTTCCTAAGTTGTTATAATTTCCATGTACCAAGGTTTAGGTCCAAGAAAACTTTTAATAATTGATCTACTTCTTGGCTTTTGATCCTATATACATGATCCATTGTAACAAAAGTAAAAGTTGTTATAATATATTGTATGTTTTGATAGAGATGCTCCAAATAATCTTTTTGAAGTTATGATAATCCCTTCATATAGTTGATGAATATCAAGGAGTCTCCATAAATATGTAGTTGAGTAATCCCCTACCCATTGGAAAAATGCATCAATAAGTTAATGATAATAAATCTACAAAGTTGTTTGTAGCTAGACTAGTGTTGGCAGAGGATGTAACATAATGGGAGTGTGAAACAAATAATATTCCTCCTAGGTCCCCTCGAGAAGGGGTTCCTTGGGCTTCTCCATTAGAAAAAACCCAATGATTACCTGTATGGATAATTGGCTCGAGATGTAGATGTTGCTTCCAGAAACTCTAGTTGGATTTGAACGAGTCCACAGTAGATAAGCTTTGAATTGTAATTTTTAAGATGGATCTCCCAAAATCACAACCCTTAAATTTCATAACCTAAAATAAGTATTGAGCAAAATAAGAAAACTGAGATACAACATCCTGGGTAATATAAAATACCAATGATCTTTTGAAATTATACCAATTTAACAAAATTATTGCAACATAAACTATTTTTCTTTCCCCACAAGTATAAACATAGGTACAAAATATAATATTTGGCTTATTCTCTAAATAAATAGGATGCACAAACAAAATTTAGCTTGATCTTCGTAGGCTAAAAATATTTACAGGAGTAAAAGTATGTCAAGTTAGTAGTAATTTCTCTGAGTACTAATCCGTTAATATAAATATAGTATTCCAACCAATCCAGGAACCAAAATTGGTACTCTAAATATAATAAAATTAGGTAAATGGTCCGGATTTAAATAGGAACACAAAAAATTACAGAGATAACCATAAATACAAAGATGCAGTAGAAACAATACTTCATTTCATTAATGTAAAATACTGAAATATGCTTACAAAAAGAAATGGAAATAAACTAGTTCGGGTGATGGTAGCTTATCTCTGAGGAGAGATGTGGTGGCTACATGCCTCTTAATTGTCTTACAATGAGGCTCAAAGGCCTATTTATTATTGAGAAACAATGGAAAACCCTAAACATCCAAAAACCTAATCCTAGGAGATGAAGCACCAAACTATGGGCCCTGTTTTGGGTAAATTGGTACATCAACTTCCCGAGGTCGTAAATTTGGCATACGATCTCCATTTGACGTGCACAATACCTCGTTAGAAAGATCTATCCGAGGACTACAACTTTGGGTTGAGAAACATCCATCCATGGACCCATGTTTCTCCCATTTTTTCCAAAAAAAAATCGTTTAGGGCCTCAAAACGGCTTCGGAAGTTCAGGACCCGAAAAGCTGCTAAAAATAGTAAATTGTGCTACAGTTAAGGAAAATAAAAAACTAAAAGAAACAATGGTGGTAGTCCAAGTGGAATTGGCAAGTGGCCACCAATATCCACCTATATCATTCCTCCCCCCTTAGGAAGAAATGGTCCCCATTGCTTTGAGTTCCTCCATGAGATGAGGAAACTTCTGCTGAACTTGGCCCCTAGTGAGCCACTTGCCCTGGTGAAGGAGTTGGCATGCTTTGACAACTCGATACAATTGGATCTTTTTGGTGAGTGTGCTTGATCTATGTTTCCATGATCTGATCAATGTCAACTTGTTCCAAGAAATCTAGATTTAACTCTATTGGTGTGAGTTGTTCTGCAATGTCGGATGTGTCTAGTAATGGTGGAAAGTATGGTCAAAGACGGTCCACATTGAACACTGGGTGTAGGCCAAGGAATGGGGGAATGCTGAGCTCAAATGCATTGTCACCCACAACCTTGATAATAGTGTAAGGACCATATCAGAGTGGTATGAGTTTCTGATAGGCTCTGGTAAGGCGTTCCTTTTGCAAATGCAACCAAACTTTGTCACCCACCTGAAACTTGTGTGGCATCTGATGTTGGTCATGTCATTGCTTGTACTTGGCATTTGATTTCTCCATAACGTCATGGACCTTTTTGAGGGTATGTTGGATGTGCTCAATGAAGTTGTTTGCCTTATCTTTTTCGGACTGGACATGAGCCAAATCTGCTTGAGTAGCTGCAAATGGCATGGCCACATCAATGGGACATAGTGGCTAGAATCCCAAGCCTAGCTGAAAAAGGTTGTGGCCAGTCGAGTTGTGTAGAGCCCAGTTATAGTTGTGCTAAACATAGGGGAGGCTCTCATCCCATGTGCGTGGATGGTTTGAGTTGTACATGCATAGAATGTGTACAATCATCCTGTTGACAACCTCTGTTTGGCCATCTGTTTGGGGATGGAAGGTTGTGGACTTAGCGAGTTTGGTGTCCAAAATCGACCAGAGACTGGACCAAAATGTACTGAGGAACTTGCTATCTTGATCTAAGATGATAGACTGTGGGATCCAAAAGTGTACCCATACTCGTTGAAGAGTTTAGCAATGGCTTCTGCTGTGATATTTTTCTTGCAGGCCGCCATAATGGCTATCTTCGAGAACTTGTTGACGACCACAAAAACACAATCATTTCCATGCTTAGTAGAAGGAAGGCCCGACATGTAATCCATGGATATTGATTCCCAAGGTCGACTAGGGGTAGGCAGTGGAGTATAGATGCCTTGCTTCATGATGGTCGGTTTGGCAATGGCGCAGGTAGTGCAAGATCTGATGTACTTCCCGACATCCTGTTGAATATTTGGCCAATAGAAATACTTTTGCAGTACTTCCACCATTTTCTCGACCCTAAAATGCCCAGTAGCCCGACTGTAGTGTGCTTCCAAAATCATATTGGCATGCTCACTTAAAGGAACACAAATGTGACCCAGGTGGCATAACAGGGCATCCTGGAGGTGAAAATCTGGAACATGTTGACCCTCCAAGAGCGTCTAGTATGTGTGGTCAAATTTTGGGTCTCTTTTGTAGAGAAGTGGCTAATAAGAAGTCTTGTGTCCACAAGAGTTGAGAACGATGGTTAACGCCATGATTAGTAGTCGACTGAGGCAATCTGCAACATTATTGGTGCTTCCCTTCTTATACTTGATATTCAAATGGAACTGTTGCAGGTATGTGGACCACTTCTAATGGTGATCATTTTGCAACTTCCCTTGGGTCTGTATGAACTGTAGGGATAGGTGGTCTGTGTGGATGATTGTTTCCTTCCCCAAAATGTAATGCTTCCATTGTCGGCAAGCCTGCACAATGGAATACATCTCTTTGTCCTAAGTGGGATACTTCGGGACTGTGTCTGAAAGTGTCTCACTGTGATATGCCATTGGATGCCTGTGTTGAGTAAGGACTACCCCAATAGCATAGTAAGAGGCATTATCTCGATCTCAAATGGTTTTTGCAAGTTTGGTAATGTGAGCACTGGTACTGAGCAGAGGCAATGTTTCAAATTTGTGAATACCTTTTGTTGAGATTCAGACCAAAATAATTTTTCTTTCACTCCTCCCTCAGTGACTTGACTCAAGGGCCAAGTGATATGAGAAAATACCAACACGAATTTGCTGTAGAAGTTGGCAAGACCCAAAAAGCTACAGAGCTCTGTCAAAGTGGTTGGAGATGGCCAATCTCGAATGACTTGGATCTTGGATGGATCCACATGCACGCCCCTCTCCTCAATAATGTATCCCAGATACTGAACTTGGGTCATGCCAAAAGTGCATTTCTCCAAAGTGGCACATAACTTGTGTTTTCGCAGTGTTTGGAGTGTAGAAATTCTGCAAATTCTCTACAAATCTAGCTCTAAGACCATGTAGAAAATATGACTATAGATTAACCTGATAATACAATATAACCAAATAAAAATACTATAACCTACTTCTACTATCAATTTGTGGAAGCTTAAAGATCGAGCTGAATTAGAGATGAACAATATAACTAAAAGAAGAAGAATCAATGCACAATACACATAAAAATACTTTGGGGAAAGCCCCATCTAAAATACCCACTATCTGTATTATCATACAAGGTGTAAATACATAGAGATTATACAAAGCCTTAGCTCTCACAGCTAGCCATCTCTCAGTACAATCATCACAGATGCTCACAGGAAATCAAATCTTCTCTCAAGCCTTCTCCTCTGCCCTCCAAGCTCCTATTTCCTTGTGTTGTTCCTCTGGGATGATTCACCTTCAACCAAGTGGAACACTACTCTCACACACTATGAAACTACGTAATCTTCAAGGAACCTTATTTCTTCTGCATGCATGAGTTTCCTTTATAGGAAAACATATGCAACTGATAGTACAATGCCCTTGACTTTAGCTCAACTAGGTCTTTCTCATAATAGACATGCATGAGTTTCTGATGAGGGAATCTTTAGTTATCTGGAGTACACTAATTGAGTGCATGCATGCACCAACTAACTGATAACTCACAATTAGTTCCTCAAATAGTTTGGAACTAATTTAGCTAGACTTAACTCAGTAAACTGAGTTAACTAATTACAACTCAAATACAACTCAATGTTATCTCCTTAATTAAGGTATAATCTCCTTAATTTAAGGGATAACTGTTGCATGACTTTAGAAAGACTTCTAACTTGAATTTCTCCAACTAATTAAGTCAAAATAACTTAATTAATTATTTCCAAGTAGCTTGTGAGACTAAATTTGAATTTAATTCACAATTTTAATTCAAGGACAAATTAAAATTGGAATATTCTGGATTCTATTTTTATCATTTCTTGTTGTTATTTTCAACATGGAGAACCTATCGGATGTGGTGTAGGTGCTCTTCCCAACTCTGGCTAAAGATCAGGATGTCATCAAATTATACCACTACAAATGAGTTGGTGAATGGCCACATGATGTCATCCATTAGCCTTATGAAGGTTGCAAGAGAATTCGTCAACTCGAAAGGCATAACCAACCATTCAAAAAGGCCCTCCTTGGCTTTGAAGGTAGTATTCAACACATTGGAGGGTTCGATTGGTACTTGGTGATATCCTGACTTCAAATCGATCTTGCTAAAATATTTTTCCCCCTTAAGTTGGTCTAGAAGATCATCAATCCGTGGGATCGGGTACCTATTCCTGACAGTGATCTTGTTCAACGCCTGATAGTCAATACAAAGTCTCCAAGTCCCATCCTTCTTCTGTACCAACACAATCGAGCTCCCACAGGGCGATGAACTTGGTCGGATGTGATCTTTCTGCAGCCGCTCCTGAATCTACCTCTTGATTTCAACATTCTCCAAAATAGAGCACCGATAGATTGGTCCATTGGGTAGTGGCGCACTTGGGGTCAAATCGATGGATTGCTTGACCTGACAGTTTAGAGGAACCCCTGCGAGGGAGGTGAAGATGTTCTCGTAATCCTCCACGACCTTTTCTATCTATAGCTGTCATACGAAGGGGCCCTATCTGGAGGTCGTGGCCATCATCTTCTTCTTTCCTTGAGGGCGTATCATCAGGAAAAAAAAATTTCCCGGTTTTGGAATGAGCTTATTGCATTGTTTTGCAGTAACCAAAGAGATGGAAATAGGTGGTGCTACCTCTGGTATCCTGTACAACTTATTTCCCAAAGTAACAATAACAACATGAGGCCTTAACTCATACACAGCATGTCGCTTCCACAAGTATGGTTGGCTTAATAATACATCGCAAACATCAAGGGGAGCTACGTCACACAATACCTCATCAGTGAAGGGTTTGATGTTGTATGGAAGATGACACTGTTGGCTCACGTGAACGTCCCGTCCTTGGTGAAGCCACCCGATGGTGTATGATTGTGGATGTGTTGCAGTCGGTAAGCCCAACCGCTTCAAAACCTCTACCAAAATGACGTTCTTTTGGCTCCCACTGTTGATAATGAACTGTAGCAGGGAGACATTTGGGAGTGGAAGTGGCGCTCCTCCTCCTCTTGATCTTTGGGTTCCTCCTCTGGATCTTCGTGGTGGCAATGGTGGTGTTGGGCTCCACATCAATAATCTGCTTCCCTTTGTCATTCCCCTTATCAGGTTCTGACTCAGAGTCAAACATGTATCTGATTCCGAAGACTTTAGCTCAGCCACCAGTGACTACTTGGCCTGACACTCACTTGTGTTGTCAGTGGAGCTCTTATGGAACTCACACCAATTTCCCATGTCCTTCTTTGGCTTTGTGATGTTGTTCTTTGCTTGTGGTTTTGACAAGTTGTCCTGGGCCACCCCACTTTGGCTTTGTCCTTTGTTTAGCGGTTTTGGGGGGCCTTTCCCTTGCTTCGAATTTGTAGATCCAAAGTCTCGCTTCTTCTGTTTAAAATTCTGCTCGATCTTGACAACGTATCGTACGTCGTATTGAGTGAGGAGATGTACAGGAACTCCATCTTGTCCTAGATGTACCTATGTAGGTAGCCGCAGTATTTGAGTACCAAATGCAACTTATAATCCTTGATACCAACTTTGTGCAAAGGGTATGAAAAATATTAGTAAACTCTGGCACGTCTTGGTCCCTTCCCTGCCGCAGCGTGGTCCACTTTATGTATTTATCCTCATAGCTTCTAACAGGGTAGTACGACTCCTTGATGGAATTCCAAAATGAATTCCAAGTGGGTGTGTCTGAAAATTGTGACGTCGTACTTTTGTCCTTCTCGCAGTAGGTTTCCCACTAGTCCTTGATGTGTGGGGCGGCTTTGAGAAGAGCGAAAGTAACCTTTTCACGGCCGGAAAAATCATGAACAAAAAATACCCTTATAGCAGACTTAACCATTTATCTACAGTGTCTGCATCTATTTGACCCTCAAATATGGGAATGTCAAAGCTAACTTGTACGTTAAATGATGTGGCACTTCGAGAGTAGCTACTGGAAGTAGATGTGTCACCCCTGGGTAGCCACTGAAGGATCTGGGCAAAGTTGTCCATCATTGTGTTCCTTTGTCGCTCAAGGGCCTCTTTGAGCAAGATTTTGATAAGATATCCTGCCCCATCGTCTTTATTTTCATCTGCCATGGGAGGTTGTCGGGATTTGTGAGGCTGGTCTTGAAAAGGTTCGACCAGTTCAAGCCCTAACTCCTTATATCCCAACCTCGTTGGCGACATGCAAAGAAAAGAAAAGAAAGAGCAGACTGCTCTGATAACACTGATCTAAATTTAAATAGGAACGCAAAAAACTACGGAGATAACCATAAATATAGAGATGCAGCAGAAGTAATACTTCATTTCATTAATGTAAAATACTGAAATATGCTTACAAACAAAAATGGAAATAAACTAGCTCGGGCGATGGTAGCTTATCTCTGAGGCGAGATGTGGCAGCGACATGCCTCTGAACTGTCTTACAATGAGGCTTGAAGGCTTATTTATTGTTGAGAAATAATGTAAAACCATAAACATAAAAAAACCTAACCCTAGGAGATGAAGTGCCAAACTATGGGCCCTGTTTTGGGTAAATTCGTACATCAACTTCTCGGGGTCGTAACTTTGGCATACGATCTTCATTTGACGCGCACAATACCTCGTTCCAAATATCTATCCAAGGAATAAAACTTTAGGATGAGAAATATTTGCCAATCAGCTGATGTTGCTCCCATTTTTCCCAAAAAAAGCATTGTTTAGGGCCTCAAAACGGCTCTGGAAGTTCAGGACCCGAAAAACTGCTAAAAATAGTAAACTGTGCTACAATTAAGGAAACTGAAAAACTAAAAGAAAAAATGGTGGGGGTCAAATTGGAATTGGTGGGTGGCCACCAATATCCACCTAGATCAGTAAATAATATGATATAGTGCTTTGATTTTCAGTAAGGCTAATCAGATAACTAGGAATTATTCCTGATATTTTTGGGCTCAAAACCACAAATAGAGTACTAATAAATGGAAAAAAATATTGAGTAGGGTATATGACATATGTTTTTAGTAAAATTTCACCTAATAACACATAACCAAGACAACAATTCAAAGGAAGGGGACCAATAAAGTGCATAGGAACCTCTAAGCTAGTTGTTAGTACCAGAGTGTAGGATGTTATCACATCTTCCCAAAAATTTCCCAAATACAACTTCCACATTGGAAATCAAAAGAAAACGGACACAAAAAGCACATAGGTAAATTTAAGAAATGTTTGTAATAGACTGGAGGATGAGGCTCCCACTTCAAGCCCAGAACTTGTCCCCCAAAAACCACCTTCCATATTTTCAAACTATCGGTTGCTTGCAATAGTTCATAGACCATCTTTGAGCTTTCAGTTATTTCCTTTAAGAATAGAGATCCATGTGGTGTGAAAAAAATAAATCCCCACATTTCTCAAAAAATACTTTTAAGGTTACTTGCTACAAATATGACTACTTATCTAATTGTTGGGAATTTTATAGTGTCATACATTACCATCATAGGAAGCTTGGTTTGGCATTTAAAACTTGACTGAAAAATGCATGATTCAGATTGAAATGACATCAATAATCAATAAATAAAGCACAAACCATGGTCTATTTTAATTAATCACTTACCAATAGTGGGGATTGTTGTAACAATTTATCCAAGTTTCAGCTTGTACAAAATGGTGGTCTTACCATCAACATCAAGACCTACAATCAAAATATGCATTTTCTTCTTGGAAAATACACATTGAAAAATCTTAGTGAATATGATCTCAATATTGCCAAACTGACAAATAAAAACAAGTAAAACACACTCAATAGTTTAGACTTTGGCAAATCTAGGACTCATAATTAATAATTGAATCTTGAAACCCTGAAATCCCAAATCCAGATAGAAACCCACGAAAAATCAAAATGCACCGCATGCATTCGATGCACCTTAAAACCATTAACATGAGTTATTATTAGCCTAATCTCTAAAAGGATATCTACTTGGAATAACAAAATGGTATGTCATGTAGCCTAATAGATTTCTAGGTCCCTCTCTAGATAGAACCCTAAGGTTTTCGCCCAACCTAAAACCCTTATGCAATGATCCACGAGGAAATGGTAGTTACAATTCCTATGATTTTTTTAATGAAAATTGATCACTCGATTCAAACTCCAACTACTAATTCATATAGTATGTCCAAGCCTATTGGGCAAGTCCATCATGGAGAAGTTGATCCATTCTGTAGTATTGGTCATTCCCCATCGTTCTATTACGAAAATAGGTAAGCGTTGTCCCAAGGAGAAATGGTGTTAGTGAGCACTTCAATAATCTCTTCATTGTTTAAGTTTAGAGTCAGTATGATGTGGTTGGGAGAGAGGAAGTAATAAATATATACTACCAACATCTGTCATAGACGAGCGATCTAACAAAATAATCTTCATAAGCATAGAAATATGATTGGAATTACTAGTTTAAACCCTAACACAAGCATCTAAGTGTACAAATATTCCCAAACATAAAACAATCCAGGAAAGAATAAAACATACCCAATTTAAAAAAGAAAACCCCAAAATCCCTAATTCAATACCCAATATCACCATATTTCTAGGGTTTCAATGCACACCTCGAGAGAAAACCATATATTTTGTAAGATTGTAGACCTTGCTAATGAAGAGTTCATTTATGCAAAGCCCTTAAAGGAATGAATATATTCCTTTACCATGGTTTAAATCTGGTTAAATTAACTCTAAGAAAACTGTAACCTAGCATAGTGGAGGCCATGTGACCAGGGAGGAATTTAAGGTCATGGTTACATTCAAAGGATAATAAACTTTAATTATTTTAATTGCCCAATGGTTATAATGGGTGTCGAGTCATAACACCATATGCTTGATGACTTCAAGCTAAGATATGTTGAATTAAAGAAAATAATGTAACATGTTGTTTAAGTAGTCCAATGTCAGATGTCCCTAATAAAATTTTGAATGAGCATGCATTCCCATTGCAAAAAAAATTGAGAAACAACTTATTGCATCCACCCATAAGATTATACACATTAAGATTTACATGACACACATTACAAGATGATTATACCTTTAAGTGAAAATATTTTTTCTAACTTATTTAACTAATAAATATAACTTAAATAGTTAATGGGTTTATGGCTTTAAACCTAATACAAGGTTCCATTCCCACTTCCCCCTTGAGTGTCTCTTCATGATATCCATTTTGAGTATCAACACCATTGATGTTTGAGTACAATAGAGAATAAAAAAATAAAACACACTTAAGAACACCACAATATAACTGAACTCTCTTGTTGCAACATGATGCATTAAAAGACATCTCTCATGCTTTACACCATGCCATAACCCTTTCTAGTGAAATGAGACCTCTCCATGGAGTATTTAGAATATGAGTTGAATATGGGTTCCATTTCATAGTCTTGAGCATCAAAAATGAGTCTTGGTCCCTTAAACGTAGTCTAGGTAAGTAGAAAACAACCTTTAGTGCTAATAATTGCTTTTTAGGATCAAGAACCATCAATAATTCATTGAACCAACACATATGATCATTATAGGGTATAATTCACATCTATGAGGGATACAACCACCATGAATAGGTTAGTTATGAACCAAGAATAGGTTTGAAGGTCTAACATGCAAAGGAATGAATAGCATGGATATTTTAGATGGATAATTTCATCTCCTTAACATTATATCATAATTTTGTTGCTTGATTATCGAACTATTTGTGTGATTCATACTTGAGTGTTCAAACTCTCCCATACCATCAACACATGCATCTACTATAGCCATGTCAAGTTTCAATGCATACAAGCACAAACTGAAAAAATTTCAAACTTGGCCCCATTCACAGGTCACTACATGGGGGTTCAAATTAAAGCATAATTTCCACTGATTGGTAAGTGTTATGCTGTGGATTGGTTCTCAGGCCCTTAGGCCCACAACTGGTAACAATAAGCTTGATATCAATGATCATTGGTTCCTAACCATCATTGTTGCATTCATGGGGACTCATATACTTAGAGATTGGAAGGAGGAGCATAATATACATATAATAAATTATGTGTGATTCATTAAGGCATCATTTCTTTTCATATAAATGGGAAAGATAATTTCAAATGCAAATTTACAAAACCAAAGCTATTTCCCCTTCTTCCATAGGTTAAATCACTAAGCTTGTATAATAATAACAATAACTAAGCACTTTTATTGTACTAAATAAAAACAACCATAGCCTTCACATAAGAAAAATACATACCATGATAAGGACACTAAATAATAATAAATAATTTCACATCCTTGACATTTATGTTATATTTTTTTCATTTGATTTTCGAATTCTTTGTGTGAGTGGTATTTTAGTCTCGAAAGATGTTTTTAAATACATATGGTTATTAAAAGGGAAGTGTCTATACTCATTAAACACCTCCTTTCCTAAAATTTGTGAACAATGAGATTTCATCTTAGGACCACAAACTAGACATGCAAGTTTTCCCTTTGTTTTAAGACCTGCAAGAGATGGATTAATGTCAATTATACAAAGGGTTTATTTAAAAATCATGCATTATATGTTCAAATAATCATATACTATTAAAGTGCAATGGAACATTACATACCACAAAAATCTATTATTCCCGGGGCATCATGAATTTTCCGTACAAGTTTTCCATGGAGTTGAAATTATCTCTACCTTATTGGTTTATAGACGTTATACATAATGATTCTAGTCCATAACTTTAGTAACTCATAAATAAGAGGGTCAATATATACATTCATATATTTAACTTGCTATTTACCTAATTGTTTGAAATTACACATAATTACTATGATCATGATATGTATATACAAGTAAATAAATAAATAAAATATATTATGCAACAAACAAGACAAATGAAAATGTTACATTCGAAAAATTAATATAAAAAAAAAATACTTGGAACAATATTTTTCAAGATTATGTGCTCCCTTTTTATTTACATCCAAGGAGGAAGTTTAATTTTGATAAACAAAATTGGCCACACTGAGTAAATAGACCTGATCTCTCCAAATGGATTAACAATGTCAACTGCCACTGAAAGGCTAACATTACAAGGTCAATATTTAAAATGTGGCTATTTTTCCTCAATTTCCGTAAATGCATAACCATCGACAGGAATTCTAATAAAGCATCTTCACTACTCTTCCGTGTATGGTAATCTATAAACTATGTTATGCTTTCACACTTGAATAATCACTACAAACTCGAAACGATGGGAATATGACAAAGAACCTTTTTAGTCACCTTTATTTTATTTGATTAGTTCGATATCTACTTCTCTAACATTGCAGACATTTTTTTATGCATGTTGTCCACAATATATAATATGAACATTAGGACATGAATTTATAGCTTGATACTCCATTCCAATTTATTTCATAATGGCATATAAATCTTGGTATGTGAGAGGCAAAATATTTGACGATGGTAATAGAAATTCATCAAACAATCTACAACATAAAATATTACTAGTTATTGTAAAGAATATTAGGTTAAATAAATATTGCATTCTTATTTTACACATTAATTAATACTAAAAAATGGAAAAAATCAACCTTTATGCATAACATGTGATGAAACATATTACATACCTTAGGATTTGTGTCATACAAGTGTTTGACAAACCATTCAAAACCTTTAATTTCACCAACAATAATATAGAGGAGATACTATTTTCTCTTGAGCCTTCATAAAGTGGCGTCTTTGCCTTCTCTGGTAGAGGTACATCAAAAATAACATCATTGTCCTCATCCTTATCATTGACCATTCAAGCGAACAAGTCTTGGATCAATTCATTTGACCCATCATCTTGACCTATGTTATTATTGTCATATTCTCTAATAGGATCATTAACTTTATCTTCAATATTCACTCAATGTTCCTTATCTTTTACAACATCGTTTGAACACTAATTGGTGCATTCAGACACCTAGGGGGCTAGCTTGACTTTAAAATTACCAACTATCATGCAAAATTAATTTGCATAACAAACATTATAACAATATAAAATTTTACAAATATGATTAATATAAGGATAATATATAATGAATATATAGCTTAGCAAGGGACTATATTCCTTTGGTCCCCCTTCAATATTCCCTTGTCTCCTACAATGTCTCTTAGTTGTTCCTTTTAAAACACTTTCAAGATGTAAGATCATGCATATAGCGTAAGGGAAATAACATCTCCCATCATCCCCTTGATTTTTTTCCTTACTAATGTTTTTTGACATTCTTCCACATAAAAAAATTATGTGATGATTATGTTATAAAATTGAGTGGTGTACTATATCTATTATATTTTTGTAATGTAATGTATATGATATATATATATATATATATATATATATATATATATATATATATATATATATATATATATATATTGTATATATATATATATATAACCTATATATATATTATATATGTATATACATATTGTGGTATATAGATATATATATGTTGCACACGTATATATATGATTTTTGTTCAACAAGAAAACCTTATATCCTTTAAAACTATTGTGGTTATAGAAAAATGTTGCAACGTCTCTTAATTGCAACATATTTATAAGTTTATGTACCGTCGAAATTTCGATGTTCATTGACCAAGTCAAGGTTGAGTAGACAAAAGTGACCAACAATTTGAATAACTCAATGTATAGAAGCTCCCTCATTGTAACTATAGTGAATTGACTTTTCATTGGTATTGCAACATACATGGAAAATTTTTGTAAGAATGATGAATTCAAGATAATTCATCATAATACCATCAAACATGGGTATATTAGACAAAAAATAAATTTGACATTATTCTTGTAAATTTTGAAGGTAGTCAATTTTGGTTGTACTTTCATACTATTTCATCGAAATTTATTCCTATTGTTATGAAACCAACTCACAAAAAGATATAAAAGATAGATGAACGCCTTAGAAATAAGCCTCTTCGTAGGGGAAACCTTCTTTACATTACACAAATGAACAATTCTTGGATGACTTAAATGACAAAACCTCCTTTCTATATATAAGAGTCTAAGGGGTCACAATATAACCAAGCTGACCTAACAATAATAATATAAAGGCACAAAAATAACAATAGAGGGATTCTACGGGGCATAATAATAACAATATGGGGAGTACAATAGGGCACAACAATAACAATAAGGGTTACAACGACAATAGTAATGGGGAATCACTAGTATTATAGGGACCTAACATGCCCCTCTCCTTCAAAATAGTGTTGTCCTCAACGCTTGAGTAGTTCTGGATGCTTCTATATAAAATTCTCATCCTCCCATGTGGAATCTTCAACGGGTAAGTTCTTCCACTTGATGAGATACTCTGAAATTGATTGATTTCGTAGTTGTTGAGTTCTTATTTCTTTGACTGCTTAAGGTTCCAATATGATATTTCCTTCCTCATCAAGTTCTAGAAATGTCATTTGAACTGGAATCTTGTCATCTATAACCTTCTTTAAGTATGAAACATGGAAATCTGGGTGCACTCGGGAAGCTGCAGGAAGCTCCAATTTGTATCCCATAGTACCTATCTTTTGCAACACCTTGTACGGACCATAATACTTTGGTGATAATTTATTATCCTTCTTAGCTTGCTTGAGGGACATTTGTTTATATGGTTGTAGCCGTAGGAATAACCAATCACCTACATCAAAACTTCTTTCACTGCGATGTTGATCTACCTGTTGTTTCATTCTATTCTGCACCAAGGTGAGGTTATCCTTTAAGAGTTGGAGAACTTGTTGTTGATGCTCGATGTGATCTTCCACTGCTTGAACCTTAGAATTTTCTCTTAAATGAGATGTGATGGATGGTGGATGATATCCATAAAGTGCCATAAATGGGGTCATTTTTGTTGCAGTATGGAAGGAAGTGTTATACCACCATTCAGGCAGAGGCAACCATTTGACCCATTATACCTATTTATCAGATATAAAGAAACAAACATATCCTTCCAAACATTTGTTTACTATCTTAGCTTACCCATCAGATTTAGGATGATAAGATGAGCTATGAGATAACTGAGTACCAAGACAAGAAAATAATTTTGTCCAAAAATTTCTAGTGAAAATGGGATCTCTGTCACTTACAATAATCTTTGGGTTTCCATGTAGCTTTTGAATTGTTTCCATAAATGCAATAGAAACTGTACTCGTTTTAAATGGATGAGATAATGCACAAAGGTGTGCATACTTGGTAAGTCTATCAACTACCACCATGATAACACTCTTTTCTTCGGACTTGGGTAAACCTGTGATAAAATCCATTGAAACCTCCTCCCAATGTTGGCTTGGAATGGATAAAGGTTGTAATAGTCCTGGGTCTTAATTTTTTCAACTTTATTTTGTTGGCAAACCAAACATTCCGCCACAAACTTTTGAATATCTTATTTAAGGCCATCCCAAAAAAAAATCCTTCTTAACCCTGTGGTAGGTTTTTAGAAATCTCGAGTGCCCTCCTAACGGAGAGGTGTGCAATTCCCTAAGAACCTTTTGTTTGAGTTGGGAATTCTTACATAGGTATAACCGATCCTTGTATCATAACGAATCATTTTTCCAGCTAAATGTATTAGATGTAATGGGATCTTGTTGTATCTTTTGAATGAGTGCCCACACTTCCTCATCATTCTTCCATTCATGCCTTGCTTCATTTATCCAATCTAGTTGGATAATAGAAATGGCGCAAAGAAATGCTTCCACATCCTCATCCTTTCTTGAGAGTGCATCTGCCACAACATTTTGCTTCCCTTTTTTGTAGATGATTTCAAAGTCATAACCAACATCTTTGTGACCCATTTTTGTTGCTCTTCTAAAGATAATCTTTGTTCTAAAAAGTATTTAAGGCTATCATGATCTGTTTTTACCTTGAAGTGTCTTCCCATTAGGTAGGGTCGCCATTTCTTAAGTGCATGTAGTATTGCCAACATTTCCTTCTCATAAATAGCTTTGTGTAAATATTTTCCTTTGATTGGACAACTTTCAAAAGTAATGGGTCTTTCTTCTTGCATTAAAACAACACCAATTCCATTTCCTGAGGCATCACATTCCACAATAAAGGTTTTTGTGAAGTCCGGTGTAGCTAAGACTGGTGCTTGGCACATTGCCTCTTTAAGATGTTCAAAGGCCTTCGTTGCCTTTGGAGTCCATGAAAATGCATCTTTCTTCAAGAATGTTGTTAGAGGTGTTGCTATCCTCCCATAATTCTTAACAAACTTGTGATAATACCCTATCAATCCGAGAAATCCTCATAGATGCTTTATGAATGTGGGGATTTTCCATTCCTTAATGGTTTTTATTTTGCTAGGGTCTACCTTAACACCTTGATGAAATACAATATGACCTGGATATTCCACCTCTTGTACTCCAAAGAAACATTTGGATATTTTTGCATATAATTGTTTCTCCTCCAATAGTGCAAGCACCATGTCAACATGTTGGACATGATCCTTCTAGGACTTGCTGTAGATTAGTATATCATCAAAAAGTACTAACACAAATTTTCTAAGGAAGGGTTTGAAAATGGAATTCATCAAACCTTGAAATGTAGAAGGTGCATTAGTAAGGCCAAAAGGCATGACAAAAAATTCATAATGACCCTCATGAGTTCCAAATGTTGTTTTTGGAATGTCTTCAATCTTCATTTTGATTTGATGATATCCTGAATGAAGATCCAACTTGGTGAAGTAAATTGATCCATGCAATTCATCCAATAATTCATCAATGATAGGAATGGGAAATTTATCTTTAATAGTGAGCTTGTTGAGCTCCCTGTAATCTGGACACATGTGCCATGATCCGTCCTTCTTGTGAACCAATACTACTGGAGCAGAGAAAGAACTTTGACTAGGTTGAATTATACCAGCCTCTATCATTTTTGCAACCATACATTCAATTTCACTCTTTTGGACATAGGGATATCTATATGGCCTGATGTTTGGAGGAACACTTCCTGGAATCAAATTAATAGCATGATCATAATCACGAATAGGTGGGAGGCCTTTGGGAGTCTCAAATACCTTGGAATGATTTTCCAAGACTTTTTGGAGATCTAGAGAAATGGATGATTTCAATGTGGGAACCTCTAGTGAACATAATTTTGCAATTATGCCTCATTGTTCTTTCTTTAGAAGCTTTGTCATTCCGTTAGAACTGATTATCTTTCCTGGTTTCCCTGTGATACCCCTTAATTCTACTTCCTTTCCTTATGAAGAGAATTTCATGAAAAGTTCTTGAAAATTAAAAGCTATTGTACCTAAGGATTGTAGCCATTGGACTCCTAGTACAACATCAACACCATCCATTGGAATGGAAAGCATTGGGCTATTCAATACATATTCTCCCATGGATAGCTTGATATTATGGCACTTTCCTGAGCAATTTATGGCTCCTCCACTTGCAACCATCACTTAACACTTGTGCTAGATATAGGAAGCAATTCAATTCCTTGGCTATCTTACAATGAATAAAATTATGGGTACTTCCCAAATCAATCAACACTATTACCTTTTTCTTCTTGATATGCCCTTCTATCTTGATAGTTTGAAGAGTGGTAATTCCAGCCAATGCATTACAAGATATGGTCGGATTCATTTCTTATTTTTTCTAGGGTTTGTTCATGGTGTATATCTTCTTCTTTTGACATTTCTTGTTCCTTTTCTTCCTCCTCTTGGCAATCTATGTAAAATAATTTCTTCTCTGCACACTTATGACCTTTAGTGTATTTGCTATCACAATTGTAACAAAGCCCTTTTGCTCTTTTTTCTTCCAATTGTTGTGGTGTCAACCTTGTAGGTTGTGAATGGCTAGGGTAGTAACACTTCCATCTTTATGATTGTAAGTGGTAGACTTCCTTGTTGCCATAATTTTGCTTTCCATTTTTCTTGCCAATCTAAATGCCTTCTCCAATGAATCTGGTTCCCAAAGGCGAACCTCATGTTGTATGTTATATTTTAAATTCCCTATGAACACATCAATCCTATGCTCCTCTGGAATATCTTTTACCCTTATATTCAATTTTTGGAAGTCCTCAATGTGCTCCATCATTGAACCCTTTTGTTTGAGATTTATCAATTGGCTAAAAAAAGTGTTGCTTTTTGTATCCTCATAATGTGCTATCATTTCATCCATAAAAATAGCCCAAGTGACAATTTGTTTACAAGAGAAAAGCCATCGATACCATACAAACTGATTTGGTTCCAAATATAAAGTTGCAATGCGTACCTTTTGTGTGTTTTGCACATTATGGAGATTGAAAAATTGCTCCATCTGTAGTATCCATGTTCCGGGATCCTTGCCATCAAACCTCCTCATATCGATCTTTGGAACATGGTGGTTCTTCGATCCAATGTTAGAGTCTATGAAATCATGATTAACATTTATTTTGTTCTCATCATGATTTACCTTGCCTACCCTTTGCCCATTAGTAAGCATTTCTTGTAGAAACTTTGTCAAATTTCTCTTCAAACTTGTTTGCAAATCTTCCATGCCTTTCTTTAAATCATCCATCTTAGCTTCCACACCATCCATCTTAGCTTCCACACCGTCCATCTTAGCTTCCATGCCATCCATATTAGCTTCCACATCATCCATTTTAGCTTCTATGTCTTTCTTTAAACCATCCATCTTATTTTCTATTACTTTTTGTGCGAGTGAAATTTGTTGCACTTGGTCTCGTAATTTTGATATATCATGTTGCATTTCTTCCTCTTCTTCATGAGTCATGCTAGAGCTTTCAGGTTTCTTACTAGGTGTTTCCATTTTATTTCTTCGGGGCATCAATTACCGATAATAATTCTTCACTATGCCCTTTGAATTCCTTCAAACTAATTTTTCAAACCAAGCTTATGCAAAAATTTAAAAAAAACTACACACCTTTTTTCACTTTGTAGGAGCTTGATATTGAATTTGATGTATCTCTATAATTTTGGATCTCCCAGGTCTGAAATTTCTTCCTGTAGTAACCCTCTGAGTAATATTTCTAACCCCACAAGTCCAATCAAGATTGGATTCTCCAATGAAGAGTTATGGCAAATCTCCCACAATGACCTGAGTATAGACTAGTTCAGTAGAGCGAACTTGTACGATGTGCCACGGGTCACTGTTTCAACCTTAGGTTCTAAAACTAATACCCAAACAAACTACAGTCTTTCCTCGTTGTTCAACTTCTTACGAAAATTCAATCTAATGCCAAAGTGAAAGCTATGACAATTTTCCCAAGGTGACTTGTTTGGAATGTAATTCGGGGTATGCAAAAACCCTAACTTCCTCAGATTATATCTCTGAAAATATTGCGAGACAAGATATGAAATTTGGACCGGAGGTTCAACGCAATTTTTTCTCAAATGGGTTTTTTTTTAGCTTCTGAAACGTTGTAGAAAAAAATTTATAGTGAAAATTCCACGATGACCTGTTTGGAGCAGCGAAACCATGGAATCCAAAGCTCTGATACCAAATGTTATGAAACCAACTCACAAAAAGATAGAAAAGATAGATGAACACCTTAGAAATAAGCCTCTTCGAGGGGACAACCTTCTTTACATTACACAAATGAACAACTCTTGGACGATTCAAATGACAAAACCTCCTTTCTATATATAGGAGTCTAAGGGGTCACAATATAACCAAGCCGACCTAACAATAATAATATAAAGGCACAAAAATAACAATAGAGGGATTCTATAGGGCACAATAATAACAATATGGGGACAATAGGGGCACAACAATAACAATAAGGTATACAACGATAGTAATGGGGGAAACACTAGTATTATAGGGACCTAACACCTATATGTAGTAGTGAGTTTATTTTATCTCTTTATCCCAAGTGGGCCTCTTGGAAAAGTATTGGACCAATATTCTAGGAGGTATATTCAACAAGGAGAAGAGTTCATATCTATCATACACTTGATTTTAATATCAGACATTCCACTCTAGGGGATGCTCCTAGTTGTATTTGAACGATGTTGAGTGTTTTAAGACAAAGGTGGGGTGATATTCTCTTTCAAGACCAAACCCACCTCATTGTCAAAGTGTATGGTTAAATTAAGTGCAAGTATGTTTCACAACTTGAAATAATGAGAGAATTTATTGTGTTACAGGGTAAGACATCCTAAAAAACATTTCATATACTAGAAAATCATTTTTTTTAATATAAATTTTCTATTTTAGTTTAGGATAATTAATTATCTTATTTTTACACTTTTTTTTCATTAAAATCTAGTTTATTTACCTTGGAGTTATGGGAAATAAATTTATATCCTAACCAAGGTTTAATACAATGAATTTTGAGCTATTACTACATATATATTTCACTATGTATTGAGTTTTATGTTGCAGATCTACACTTTTTCTTACTATAGCATAACAAATTTGCAAGGTTTTCAAGGTCGCCAATGCCATACAAGTAAGTATTTTAGTTTGGGACTTAATAGATAGGTTATATACTAAATTTTATTCTTTATATTCTACTTATAGAGCCTAAAATTCATTATTTCCCACCATTCTTAGTTTATAATTACTTTTTAGAAATTTTCTAGACATAACTCCTAGAGGGATTGATCCTAAGACTCCGAAAATTCAATTTATATCTTGCTATAAATTGTAATTTGCTACTAATGAAAGCCTTTCGACTGATCCTAAAGTGTCAATCTCACATCTGATATCCTTCCCACCCCTAGATCTTAGATCTAGAGTGCTATGGCACTACCTAGGTGGTCATTTCAAGGAGAATAGTTTATTATCCCTGTGACATAATTTACAATCTCTAGTCACAGGAAAACATAAAAAATAACATTAGAATCCCCCTAACTAAATCTCAAATCATAAAAATAACATGAGATTTGGTCAGTATATTTTTTTATACACACATTTTGACAACTAACATGATATATCTTATGCATTTGAGTGTTTTATCTTTTTGGTTGTGAGTTTTTACTAACTGCTCCATTTCATCCTTTGACCCCATTTAATGCACTAGTTTTCACTCGATTTGTTGAGATACTCTAATGGAATCCTCCCATAGTCGTTTCAGAGGAATTGTGCTTAAAGTGTGGGGATTTTTGCCAAGGTGACAGTGGATCCTTATCTTTTGTGCACCAATTATAGTAGGTTGCATGAACCTTTGTAACCCTACTAAATTTATCAATAATAGGACCATAGTGAGAGATCCTCTAGATAGAGGATGATTAGTATTATGAACCAGACAACTTGAAAATGATAAAAAGTTAATAAATAACAATCCACTTCAAGGGGAGACCTCCTTTTATGGTGAATCTATTGTAGAAGACAAGATATGATACTTATACACATGAATATTTGTTGGTAATATTAAGCAATTAGAGTTTACCTGGTAAATTTACTAGTCGACAAGCTAACTAGGGATGAACCTCAACAAGTCTAGCTAAGGATAATCAACTAGGAGAAAAGGTTAACTTCATCATGAAATTCAAGTTGATGAGTTGGTTAGTTGATGGTTGAGTCAAATATATTAGTGTTGATGGTTAACTCAATGGGTCAATATTGAAGTCGAGATAAATTATTGTAGTCAAAGTTGAAAGAAGTCAAGTGGCCAACAAAAGTTGATAATTTACTAGAGAATTTGTATGGATTGTAGTAGAGCACACACATGTAGTTGAATAATATTAGTGGTTGAATAGTGGTCAAAGGATAAACTATAGTCAAAATTATTTCATAATTAATTAGAAATCCCAAGATTTCCAAGATCTTAGCTAACATGATTCAACCATGTGCATTGATTTGGGAAGCTATGAATTATGGTTTTATGTGCCTATAAATAAAGTACGATGTAAGGTTGATGATAATAATGGAAAATTCATGATCCGTAGAGATTAAGTGATGTATGAGCACATTGGTCTTAAATGTGGACCAAGGTAAACATTAATTTTAATCTAATTAGATATCCAATTGAGAATATGATAGAAACAAAGCTCAAAGGTTGGATAATTTTCCTAGTTAAGGGTTTCTAGGGTAAAATTGCTTATATTGTGTGAATATTTATGGTGTGCCATTTTTTAGTTTCCATTATTTATTTTCTATTATTTTCATTTAAAGTTTTATGTTAATAGAGATTCTAGACTAGTTAATATGTCTGGTAGACTCTACAATCGTACATGCTTACATAATTTGGTATCAAAACTATAAACATGCCTAATGCCCAATATCTATTATTAGAGGATGTTTTGGCTACAAGGGGACACCTCTACCATCAAATATTGTGGATCTTGAACTTGTATCTAGTCAAAAAAGACATTTTTGATTAGATATGAGATAAGCATGTTTGAGTGAGACTCTTCATACAAAACTTGAGTTAAGGAATAATAGCTAGTAGTACAAGATTTGAGATCGATAAGTTTAATGGCTAGAAATTTAAGCTGTAGAAATTCAAGATGGAAGATATCCTTATGGATTGAGAAAAGTGGAACGTTGTGCAACCCAAAACACTTCCGACTAGCATGTTGATGGAGGGTTGAGAGAAACTCAAAAGAAAAGTGATTAGTATGATGCAACTTTGTCTTGTATATTTGATATCAATGAATGTCTTAGGGAAAAATGTAGCCAAGAAACTATGGGATATGTTGGAAACTTGTACTAGTCAAAATTACTAGTGAACAAGTCACTTCTTCGAAAGAAACTTCATATTTTGATGATGAGAGTGGGCGATTTAGTTAAAAACCACTCGAATGCATTTGATACTATTATATGTTAGATATTTCATGTAGATATCTCTAAAAGAGAGTTTGAAAAATATATTAGTATGTTTTTATTTTTTCTAGACTCATGGGATAGTCTAGTTGTGGCTATTGGGAGTAATACAACTCCACTGACACTTGATGATGTGATGGAATATATGTTGTCAAAGAAGATGAGGCAAAGGAAAATGGAAGGATCAACCAAGGACATACTATTAATGTGAGTTCAATTGGTCGACAAAGATAAAGGTAAATTCCCAAAAGGGAGATCTAGGTCAAAGTGAATATCTGAGTCTCTTGGTCAATCAACAAGAAGACACTAGAGGTGTAGTAAAGTAGGGAATTACAAAAGATATTGCAAGTCAAAGGTTTTTCAGTAGATCAAAGGATCTAATGAGTAGTTATATTAAGGAGGGAATGTGTATTTAATTTCATCAATAAAATAGCTAGATCATAAGGCATGGTTGATTGACTCAAAAACATCATGTCATATGTGTAACACCCTCATCCCACATTTACCCAAGATAACTGGTCCACCAGGGTAAATATGTGACAAATATTTACTATGATATGATTCAACTCCCCATGTACAGTTAAGGAAGTGGAACCGACAAGACAAGACCAATCTAACCTTCCTCAGGAACTACAAAACCTTCAAGAGACAACCAACCCTTCTAGGTGCCCAACCTGTGAGACAACTTGATGTTTTACTGAACTAGACCCCTAGTCACTCCCATACAATCCTTCCATGTGAATGGGACCCTCCATTCACTCCCACAGCGAAGAATCCATGCGATTGTGGCCCTTTCAAGAAGTTTTGTGCTAGCGACCACAGATTCTGAGCCACTTTTTCAGGGTTAGGACTCAAGCTTCTGCCCAGAACTTCATGAAACTTCCATAAATGATAAATAAAATTGATACAAGGCTAATAATACAAACACTTGAACAAGGATTTAACTTGACCCCTACCAACCATGACAGACATTCTGTCAAACATATCATGAACATGTAATCTATAGGTCATAATAATAGATCTAAACATAGGGGCTTCATACTTATCTAAGAATCGTCAAGAAGGACTGATGCCTCCTTATAATAGCTACAATATCATCTATTATGTCATGAATTCATCAACATTTCATATATTAATAAAAACATGATGAGAGTCATAACTCAAGTCTATCATAAAACATGCATATAGCGAGCAAATAACTAGAGAAAAATTATTGATGAGATGACCATTCAAGCCACATAATGACAAGAAAATTTATTCATATAATACCAAAGGAAAAAGAGCTTATATTCACATATGCAAATCCAAAAAATTCAGAGACTTCTTTGTAACACCTGACCATATATTGGGTTAACTAAATCTCTCTTTTAGCCAATCACCCCCACACCATATTCCAAGCATGAATGTGGGATCTCATGGAATAAACCAAGAACACAAAACCAGGACTTCCAGAGGCTAAACCACCTCAACCCTCAACCAGTGATTCCACCTCACGGTCATACATCACTAACCATAACTAGATTTGTCTCTACCCAAGTCTTCTAGGTCTCTAGAGTGTTTGTTCCAACCAAGGCTTCCAAGAATAGTAACTCAACTGACGGTTGTGATCAGGCTCTAGAGTGTTTGTCCAACCAGGCCTTCTAGGACTAGTAACTCAACCCACTAAGTGCTCTAGAGAGTTTTTCCAACCAAGTCTTCAAGGACCAGTAACTCAACACAAGTTTTTATTGGGCTTCTAAAACGTTTGTCCAACCAAGCCTCCAGGAACTAGTAACTCAACCCACAACCAAAGGAACATGAGAACCAACTAGAAAACAAAGATAAAACCCACAACACCATGTCTATCCAAGAAATGGAAAGCCTAGGAAAAGCCACTATCAATCCAGGAAATCTTCCATGTCAATGACAAATCATACCCAAGAAACCACATGCATGTGCCATGCATGCCAAAACTAGCAAGGAAAGCATACATGCAATTTGGTACCTGCAAGCAAAACGCATTGTAGATGTTGATCTCGTTGTCCTCTTGCACTTTCCTTATTTTCTTTTGCCTCCTAGCCCCAAATCCCAAGTATGCCACACTCCTACAAGAGTGATCCAATAAAACTCTAAGTGTCCAAAAGTATGAGAGAGAGAATAGAATAGAGAACTCCAAGATAAAACTAATAAAAGGTTGTGAATTAATCCTCATAAGCCTTTTTATCATTAAGGCCTTTAATTTCTCCATTTTCCATTAGTTTCCTTCATTTTTCTCCTCACATGCAACAGGTGACCTTTCACCTTCCTTTTCTCCTATTTTCTAGTATTTTCATAGATAAATGCCAATTAATGCTTCATGATTTTCCAAAGTCTTTGCCACTGCCTTTCCCAATTTCTATAGCCATTAATTAATCACAAGTGATCCCCATCATTATGTTTTTTTCCCAACATTCAGCTTGGAATATGTGTTCCATGACCTTGGTTATTGTTTTGTATTTATTAACTTTATTACATGGATTTTTAACATGGGGCTATTATAGACCCCTCCCCCTTAGGGGAACACTGTCCTCGATGTTCAATGACACCTACAAACAACAAGACCGTTGAAAAGAAAAACATACTACCTATGGAGATTTATAAATCAGCTCATTGTAGTATTTACAATGAACAACCTACTAAAAATCAAACTAACATGACAAACATAATGTTGAGCGCATCCCAACTTGGCCTAGTTTTTAGCAAAGACTCCACATTTTGTGGAGCGGAGTGCGTAGTGGATCATGTAGCAAAGTGCGAAGTGGACCATGTAGTGAAGAAGTTGGAATATACCGTGTGGTATAAGGGTGTCAAAGTAGGTCAAAGCCCCACCTTTTTGTAAAATCATGTAATAATGTAAAAGATCAATGGGTTTTCAGACCATAGATGCTTGTTTTAGGGGGTCCATGGTATTTGGACCATGATATTGTAATGATGTAACCCTTGATGTAATAGTATATATAGGGTCAAATAATAAGAATAAATTCATCTTATGATCCAGCTCTGTGTTATGGTTGAAATTTTTTGATTTGTTGTTGGGGAAAGAATGTGAGGCTCTGCAGCTGAGTGCGCAGACAACCTGCAGTGGAGTGTGCAGGTCAAGAACTATTTGTTGTACAAAGTATCATTATACTAACAACAATTTCTTGTGGAAATAGCCCCACATTGGGGTGAACCATGGTCATTTGGTGTCTTCATGTGTATATTTTCTTAGTATATGTTGTAGCATAGTAGTTTATTACAGTTGCACTTAATTTCAGTACAGTGATTATCTATGGCTTTATATGGTATATTTGAATGATTAAATGAATGTAGTGAAGTGATTAGTGAATGATAAGAATAATTAATAATATAAAACACCACATCGCATCATCCTTCAAGGCTGCATAAACCTAGTTCTGCATCCTGCCATAAGCACTTTGGGTGAGACTGTGATCTTCCTACAGGTTGTTACCGAAAGGGCCAATGATTGAGGGTTTTGTTGGTGCATAATATATATCAAACCTAGATTAGCCCAAATCATAACCAACACATGGTCCTGGATCCTTTCTAGGGATATGTATATTTGGCATCCATCGAAAAAGGAAATTCAAGATTGGCTAGAATTGAAAGAACAAGAATTTGCAGATCAAGACAACAGAAACCCTCGTGTGACGTCTAAATCTTGGTTACAGAAGTGTGTTTTCATAGATCAATATGAAATTTTCTTCGAATTATTTCCTGTCAAACTGTACAAGTGGATATCAAGGTTGAGTGAAAGAAAGACCTGTTTTAAAGGTGGAGAACCTATGGTATGGACTCCTGAATTGATACAATGATTCAAGAACACTAACAATAGGATTTCAAGGGCTGTCGTTTTCTAGATTGATAGCATCTTGGGAGGATTTATTACTGAGTTCATAGTAGAATCAACTGTGTCCTACAACAAATCGGAATGATGATTCTTCAGAGGACCACAAGGAAAGTATTTAAAGTCTTTGAAACTTTGGATTAAGATGCTTCTATGTGAAAAGGGAGTTTTACAGATGCAATCAGATTGTTAGTTTACTTATGTTTGGAAGAAGAGAGGATAAATTTGAGCCATAGATTGCAGTAACACAAAGTGGAAAGAGATATAGAATAGATACCAAAAAGAGAGATCGTGGACAAGACCCGAAGACTTTTGTAGACGCTGAGTATATTCCTCTTTTGAGTGAGTCTAAAAGTGAAATAGAAGATAGCCACCCTGATAAAACCTAGGTAACTTCACAATATTCACCTTCCCAACCTGAGAGTTCACAGAAGCCAAAATCCAGTAATAGCCAGGGTGTTTTTTTCTCTCCCCCTCCCCCTCCCCCTCCCCCTTTTCCCCCCACTCCCCCTACCCCCCATCCCCCTCCCCTTACTTATCCCCCTCCCACTCCAAGAATAAATATGGCTGATGATATTAAACTACTTGTTTTCAAAGGAACTGGATTGGAGGATCTAGAACAGTTTTGGTTTTTATGTGAAGTTGTATGGACCATGAAGCAGATCAACGAGGAAAATATAAAGAAAGCGCAGCTCATTATGACGATCTGAGATAGAGCATTGACATGGTATATGAAGTATTCAAATAATAATATTAGAATATTTGCAGATATTAAAGCATAGTTGATAAGAGAATTTAAGAAGTTGAAGATTGAGTCGCAGTGCATCACTGAGTTAAAAGAAATTAAACAAAAACCTATTGAGTTTGTTTGGGAATTTGATCAGAGATTTAAGGAATTGTTGGATCAAGTGAGATTCAACATAGCTCTATAGAAACATCAAGAATGGTTTATAGTTGTGTTGTTACCACATATCATATTACCATTGTCACAACAAAAGATAACAAGTCAAGTTGAAGCTCTATAGATTGTGATGAATTTGGAAGCTTCGCCTATAGGAGATACTAATGTAGGTATGCAATAGATTCAAAGCCAAATGGAAAACCTAACCTTGCAAATACAAGATATCAAGAAAATCAAAGAAGTTAGAGAAGAAGTATGGTGTACGAAGTGTAGATCAGATGGCCATTCTAGAGAATAATGTCCTATCTTTAAGATTACATGGCTAGTGGTGCACTGAATCCCTTAAATGCAAGATCTAGCATATGGTACGAGATATGTAAGATCGAGGCCAACATCACTCAGAATATTTTTATCTATTACAAAAATATGTGCAAACCCCAACGAACCTATATTGAAAATTGTGTAAATCAGTAGGACATGCTGAGAATAATTGTCGAGCTTATGAACTAATGATGGAGCATAGTGCTAAAACTTATAGAATGCAAGAAGAAGAACATGGACATGAAGGAAGTGGACAATGTGGTGGTCAAGGAGGCTACCAAGGAAGAGGTCGAGGTGCTGGAGCTAGTCGAGGAAGTGGACATATCATTTTCTATAACTACGGCAAGGTAGGTGTTACACTAAAAAATGTCACCTTGACTACTTACAGTTAGTATGGCTCAAACCAACAGTCATACTACCCTCTTAGGCAAGTCTCATGCCTCTGTTATCCATCTCAAACTCAAAGAAGAGAGAAAGTCTTGTAAAAAATATGTTTATCTCTGGGGTCGCAGGTTCTCTCTAGCCTTACCTGCGGGGACGCTGACCATGTTCACAAAAGCTGCGTCCATGGACGCTCTGTATGTTAAGGGACAGGTGCGTCCCTCTGTAAAAGGCAAAATGTGCGAGTTTTATCTTGAAAAAGTTACTTGTGGTTACTTCTAGAACATTCTAGAGGTCGGTTTGATGAAATGGATGCGCCTCCAGTTGGTTCATGTATCTCTATTAAGGGGGAACTTATCCCATCAATAAGGGAGCTATCCCACCCATAGAGGGGGATGATCCCATTGATAGTGGACCTGAATAACCTCTTTACAGCACTATAAATAAAGGCATTGAGCCAGAAGGAGAAGAGGTTGGAGCTATACATTTTCTTTGGGTAAATGCTGCAGGATTTAGGTCTTCCATTAGAGCCTTTGTGAGGAGAGATTGTCTTCACTTGATTCTACTTGGGAGAGGGTGAGCTTTGTCAAAGTAGAGGAAAACCCTTGATGGACCCTGGGAGGAACTTGCACAACACCAAGGCCAGGTTGTAAGAGTTTCTTTGTTTCGTTATTAATACAAACTGGTTTATTTTTCTCAATAGCTTGTGTTAATGAGTTATTTCATGTGTTCCTTGGTCTGCATGTTGAATATATGTTTTATTATATGAAATGCAAGTGCTTGGTAATTGTTTGATTGTTTGTGGTTGCAGGAATTGACTTGAAGGAGGAGCTCATCCGGATCGTCAAGAACGGACTTCAACAACAGCATTTTGGAATAAGGTAAGCCTAAACACTTGTAGTTTTCATGTTGTAAAAGGTGTATTTAGAGAAAGATCACTCCATTTTGTCTTGTTTGTCATTAGAATGTCTTAGACTTCTAGGAAGGTCAGTCGTGTCCGCACCCTTGACAGATTCCGTGTGACAAATTGGCGACCATACTGGGGAATCCATTAATGAGAGAGTCTTTTCCTTTATATGAACTTTGCTTTGAGAAAATCATTTTTATTTTCTGGTTTTTGACTGTGAGAATTAGTATTTGGGTGGCTTAGCTTTAGATTTAGTTGGCTTTAGTTTTTCTTCCTTTTTCCAGAAGGACGCAGTCTCTGTGTGCTGCACAGTGCGTCCTTGGACGCGCTGTTGTCGACTGCACAGTGCGGGGCCGCACCTGTGACAACGGGTGGCCTGCGTCTTCCTGTAAAAATTTAGGAAAACTCCATTTTTGCTTTAATTGATTTTAGATTTTGGTTTTTCTTAGTGTTTTCTGCCCAGATCCTTTAGTACCCTGTCAAAAATTTTCACCTGAACTTGTTTCATTAGCATTCCTGCTTTTAGCTTTCATCAATTGGGTGTTTTGAGTCTCTTTTTGAGAAATTCTTGATTTGATTTCCTTTGGTCATTACTTGGAGGTTTCTCTCAGTCCTTTCACAATTTTACATCTTTTTGCTCTTGTTTTTGCAAAAAAATTTCCCCCTCATTCGCCGGGGGGGGCTAAATTGTGTATGAGTGTTAATCGCCTTTGAGTGTTTTTATGTTTTGATCTTTGGAACTCTCACCCAATTTTCTCGACTTGCACTTGATTGGTTCTTAGATTACATTAGAATCATCTTGTGTTTGAGAATTCTCTTGCATAGATCACATTTGCATAATTAGAGTTCTCAGTTTCAGAATATGAATGAAAAATGTGCATAGATTACATTTGCATACTTTTCAAGTGAATTGTGCATAGATTACAATTGCATAGTTTACATTCTGAAAAATCAATCGTAGATTTAGATCAACTTTCTTTGATTTGAATTTACACAAAAATAAAAATAAAAATTGGTTTGGAATTGATTTGCATTAGTTTTTCTTGATGAAATTAGTGCATTAGAGAATTTGTTAAATTTTCTCTTAATGATCAATTTTTTGCATTGTTGGAAGTGAATGGAAACTCTCTCCTTACTCTAGTTAGGATTCATCGAATTGAAAGGATTGCATTATCATATTCGATTGCATTCAGTTGAGTCGGGTCATAACACCATTGGTTTCATCTCCATTTACCCATTTGAGTAATAACAGCCTTAATAACACAGCGCTTAATTAAAATTCATCTAGTAATTTTTACATTTCTAGGGCTCTGAAACACCAACATAGATTAGGCTAGGGTCTTGGAGTAGGTGAGTACTTAACTCTCCAAGACTACAAAACCAAACAGATAGTTTATCTTGAGTAGAATAAATCCAATTGTTTCAATTGCACTCTGGGAAAGCTCCTCTTAAAGGAGAAGCACGAGCTCGTGTCTGAACCAGTGAGGGGATCATTCCCCCCTCGTTGGGAACGACGCCAGACAGTACGTATTACAAACGGTAAACCTCGGATTAACCATTGTCGAGGAGCCAGGGGTCACTTATCGGTAAACCTTGGATTATTGTCAAGGAGCCGGTAAGGGGATTGAGCTTGCTACTCTGCCCTTGCGTGCTGTCGGAGTTTAGACTGTTCCCCCAGGTGTATTTGTTACTGTTGGTGACCTTAGTGACCATAATCTTTAGGGTTCTACCGAGGTGACGGTGGAGGGAAGGTCCCACTGTACCTGGAGCAGACGTCGGTTATACTCACTTGGATTTTCCGGGGGGTTCACTTCACTTCGAGACGGTTAAAGTGGAGGAACTTGTGCCGGTCTATTCATTAAGCAGGTTGCCGGGGTAACTGTTCCACCCACCACTTCTGTACTGAATTCGGCGATGTTGGGCTTCATCACCAACTAGTGTTTTCGGTCCGGAGAGCTTACTGTTTGTGTGTGGTTTGACTCCTAGATTTGATAGCGCGTGTTAATTTGTTTGTTTTTACTTTTAGAGACCATAGGTGTGAATTGTGAATTTTAGTTGTTAAGTGTGAATTGTGAATTGTTAATTTTAGTTTTAAATTGTTAATAAAATTCACTGAAGTTGAATATAATGGCAAATGTTCCGGAATTTATCAACCTAGGAACCCCTCCTAATGAGAATCCTAGTACTTTTCCTTACTTTGGAAATGTTGGTCCTCCTTATATGGCTACTTTGTCATTACCTGGATTTACAATAGGTTTACCGATATGGTTATTTTCAACTTCGTTGGCCCAAAGTACTCCAATTGTTCCACCTCAACCGGGTGCTTCACCTCAACAGAGTTCACCATCTCAACATCACCAACCTTCTGTTGACCCTTTACCTTCTTCGCCTAATTTTTCTTCCTCCATTTCTTCCTCTTCGCCTGGTAAAAGCCTTGATGCTAGTAACCAGGAGGCTAAGAAGAAGAAGAAAGGGAAGAAGAAGAAAAAGAAGAAGAAGCAAGATAAGAAAGAAGTCAACCAACCAACCATGGCTGTAAGTGTTAGTTGTGTTGAGGAAAATTCCGACATGCATCGTAAACCCAAATACCCTTGCAGGCTTTGTAAGGGTGACCACTTCCTTGTCAATTGTCCTGGTATTCCAAAGGTCTTGGAAGTATGGTCAGAAAAATCCCATCAACTTTTCGTTGATCCATCAACCAGTGATAGTCAGGTTCCTGGGAAAAAAGGTAAAGTTAGGTTTCCTTGTAAGTTGTGCAAAGGGAGTCATCAAACTCACATTTGCCCTCACATGGATGAAGCCTCAACATTGTTGGAAAAACTTACTGTTCCACAGCAAGAATTTCCAACTGGTTACCGTAAACTTTCTCCCAACCTACCGTCAACTGACGGAGTGATTGATCTAAATTCAAGTACAGTCGATCACACTCTCCCATTGGAGAGTGAAACTCATGTCACTCAGGTTGATGATCCATTAGTTGATCAAGTGGTCGATTCAATTTCACATTCGGTCGATCACACTCTCCTTTTCGAGAGTAAATTTCATACCGCTGATGTTCTTCTTGTTACATCGGATTCTTCTATGCCGGGGGGCATTTCACCTGTTTCTACAGAACCCCCTCCAAGTACTGAGGTCTTTTCCTTTGATTGGAATAGACTGATAGAACCTCGTCTTCCTTCCTCCATCCCTTTCCAAATCATTGTCAAGGCTGGTGGTAGGGACATACATCGTACTCAGGTAGATGAAGGTGCTTCTGTTAGTATTTTATCCTCAGCTGTTTGGAAAGCTTTGGGTTCCCCTCAGCTTGCGCCTATTACACAGAATCTGAAAGCTTTTAACAGAACAATTAGTGAACCTTTAGGGATCCTTCCTAAGTTTTCTATTACCTTGGAAGGTAAAACTGTTTGTGTTGATCTTATGGTAGTTCGAGGTCCCTTGGATTTCAATTTACTCCTTGGGCGAGACTATGTTTATGCAATGAAAGCTGTCGTATCGACACTCTTTCGCGTGATGTCTTTCCCTCACAATGGCAGTATTGTGACTGTAGACCAGCTTTCGTTCCCTAGTTTTTTTTCAACTACCAATAATATGACACCCCTAAATGTTCCTGATTCTAAAGTGGTATCTACCCTGCCACGGGTTAATTATGTGGCAACCGGTCCCATGATTTCAGTTACCGATGTAAGTGAGCCTCTCACTGTTGATTTAGATCCGGTAATTGACATGGAAATTTCTATGGGATTACTTGCACACGATGTTCTTATCCCTTTTGAGTCCCTTGACATGTGTTCCTTCCAGAGAAATATTCTTCCTTCTGATGAAGACCTCTTGGAAGCCATGATCAAGGTGTGTCCATTGACATGTCTTTCTTCCAGTTGGAAGCCATGATCAATGTTACGAGGATAGTTTTTTCCTGTATCAACCTCGTTAAAAAATGAAATAGGCGGTAGTGAGGATAGTTCCTTTTACTGTGTCAACCTCGTTAAAAAATGAATCAGTGAGTGTGAGGAAAGTTCCTTTTACTGTGTCAACCTCGTTAAAAAATGAATCAGTGTGTGCGAGGATAGTTTTTTCTTGTATCAACCTCGTTAAAAAATGAAACAAGGAGAACGAGGATAGTTTGTTCCTTTTTCAACCTCGTTAAAAAATAAAATTGGATGGTCCGAGGAAAGTTCCTTTTACTGTGTCAACCTCGTTAAAAAATGAATCAGTGAGGCCGAGGAAAGTTCCTGTTACTGAGTCAACCTCGTTAAAAAATGAATCAAGTATGAGGATAGTTCTTTTACTGAGTCAACCTCATTAAAAAATGAATCAGCTAGATTTTAGGATATGTACGTAGATTGTAGAAAGTAGGATTTTGAGGACAGTTCCTATTACTGAGTCAACCTCGTTAAAAAAATGAATCAGGGTTATGAGGATAGTTCCTGTTACTGAGTCAACCTCGTTAAAAAATGAATCACGTATGAGGATACTTCTTTTCTTGTGTCAACCTCCTTAAAAATGAAACAACTCCCTTTTCAAGTTAGATATTGAAAGTAAACCTTCATTTCATCCAGCCGGTTGAATGCAATGAAGCCTGGGGGGCATGTACCTCTCTTTGCGTCATTATGCTGGGGGCATGCGAACTTTTTGAGCATAGTTCCTTGTCTTGTGTCAAGCTCGTTAAAAAATGAAACAAGGGTAGGTTAAGTAGGTAGATTGTAGAGAGTAGTCATGAGCATAGTTCCTTGTCTTGTGTCAAGCTCATTAAAAAAATGAATCAAGGATTTTAGAGCATAGTTCCTTGTCTTGTGTCAAGCTCGTTAAAAAATGAATCAAGGTTTTTTGAGTTAAGTTTTTGTTAGGTAGATTGTAGAGAGTAGTTATGAGCATAGTTCCTTGTCTTGTGTCAAGCTCACTAAAAAATAAAACAACTCCCACAATTCTTTCCAAGATCTTGAAAGTAAAGCTTCATTCCATCCACCTCATTGAATGCAATGAAGCTTGGGGGGCATGTACCTTGGTTTGCATCTTTATGCTGGGGGCATGTGAACTTATAACAAGCATAGTTTTTCGTTTCAAGCTTGCATAAACATGAAACTGAATCCGAGCATAGTTCTTTTCCTGTGTCAAGCTCGTTAAAAAATGAAACAAATCCTCCTCTAATTGAGTCGAGAGTTTGACTAGACCTCATAGATGTTAGGTTGTACGTTTAGGTTAGTTATTTCAGTTTTTGCATAATTTTCTTACAGTTTTAGGTCGAGTCTTTCAATGATCTCATTCATGAACCTTCATTTCATCCAAATGGTTGAATGAAATGAAGCTGGGGGGCATGCGCTCTAACAGTTATGCTTAGGGGGCATCAAGCACAGTTTTATCTCTGTTTCAAGCTTGTGTAAAAATGAAACTACTCTGAAGCATAGTTTTTCCCTGTTTCAAGCTTTTGTAAAAATGAAACCTATCTCGAGTCAATTTCAGTTATTTTCAAGACTCGTTAAACTCATGAAAATACCGAGATTATTTTGCTATCTTTCATTCTCGTAAAACAAATGAAAATGCCGAGTTCTTTCCGTCTTTTCCTGCTCGTAAATTAAATTGAAAGTCGGCTATATGAGTACATTTTTATCATTTTTTCGAACTCGTTAAAACTTACGAAAAAGTGAAACCTTGGAGTTCTCTTTTAAGCCCTTTTTAGACTCCTGAAACATGAAAAGATTGCCGAGCGTTTCTTTTACACTCGTTAAAACGGAATTAAAAGACGGTCCCCTTATAGCTCTTTTCTGACCGTAAAATCAGGAAAAGATTGCCGGGTTTTTGTCGTTTCAAACTCGATACGGAAATAAAACGACGTGTCCTTGATCGCTTTTTACTTTTCAGGTCAGTGGCACTAATTATGAAAGTACTCCTTGGTCGCAAGATCAAGCGGTTCCCCCAGGTATTATTTTATACTTTTTCGGGCTTGAGGGACACAAATATACGAAAAAGTTCAACGTGGAGTCTCCTTTTGTTTTTTCAGACTCTCTAAAAATGAAAAACGCCGAGTTTCTCCTATACTGGACTCGTTAAACTTTTACAGTAGAGGACCTATTCAATTACAAACAGGAACGAACCACTCCTTCCTAGGGTTCGAATTTAAACTAGGTTGGACTCGTCCGAAGGATGAGCTTATAATCAAGCATATGTTATCCTCCTCAAGCTTGTTAAAAATAAAGAGGTACTTGCCAGAAATGGTGGGGGAAAAGAGAGAAGAATGAACCTGTTTGTTACCTTTTGTCTCAAAAGAAACTTTATTACTACTCTTGAACACGACACTTTTTCATTCACCTGGGTTGGGAAATCTTTTACCTCACAGTTGATCAAACCACTTTGAAAGTCTTTAACCGGGTTCCGGGGATTAACTTTGAGTTATTTGTTACCAAGCCATCTGTCGTGTCGTTATGTGTTCAAGAGGTCTGTGAGCAAAACTTTCATCTGCAAAATACTTGTCATCCATTTGACCATCCCTGAGTCAGTCCTCACAGCAACATTTCTTCAACTTGAACAATGATTTCGTGTTGTGGGCTTGCCTGCAACGGGTCGCTTTCTATCGACATCGACACATTATCTAGAAAGATGACTTAGGAATCGACAGTACCTTGAAGTCTGCATGCATCAATGGCAGGTTTCTCGCCTTTGACGTCAGTTTACATCATTGACTTTCGATCAAAGGATTCCGTGAAGTGTTCGACATCAAAACATCTATTCACATTTCACGGGTTGTGCTTGGTACTTTGAGAACCATTGACATTACTGGTGGTCTCTCTCACGCTTGTTAACAGTTTACATCATCGACTGGTAATCAAGTGGTTTCTAACATGTTCGACATCAAATCATTTAATCACATGGCTAGAATCGTACCAATTCGGGAAGTAGAAGTGAAGACCCTGGATCTAGTTTCTACCATCCAGGCTGCGAGGAGTTTTGTATTCATTATCTATGTAGACTAATCATAAACAGATGGTTGCGTCCATACTGTGTCTACAAAAGTCTATAAAAATGATGTACTGCAAGATCATTCCTGTATCAGAATAGTTAGTCCATTAGTTAAAGTTTTGAATCTGAGTATGGGAATGCCTACCTCAGTGATGATATAATCTTATCCATGTATTTTGTGTTGAAAATTGCAGGTTCCAACCAGGCCATCCACAAGACAATCCTTGAAATGATAAAGCGCTTCACCCTTCCTAGAATTACAAAACCCTACTCTATTCCAGGCTTCGCACTTTAGGGGGCAATCTGTTACACTAAAAAATGTCACCTTGACTACTTACAGTTAGTATGGCTCAAATCAACAGTCATACTACCCTCTTAGGCAAGTCTCATGCCTCTGTTATCCATCTCAAACTCAAAGAAGAGAGAAAGTCTTGTAAAAAATATGTTTATCTCTGGGGTCGCAGGTTCTCTCTAGCCTTACCTGCGGGGACGCTGACCATGTTCACAAAAGCTGCGTCCATGGACGCTCTGTATGTTAAGGGACAGGTGCGTCCCTCTGTAAAAGGCAAAATGCGCGAGTTTTATCTTGAAAAAGTTACTTGTGGTTACTTCTAGAACATTCTAGAGGTCGGTTTGATGAAATGGATGCGCCTCCAGTTGGTTCATGTATCTCTATTAAGGGGGAACTTATCCCATCAATAAGGGAGCTATCCCACCCATAGAGGGGGATGATCCCATTGATAGTGGACCTGAATAACCTCTTTACAGCACTATAAATAAAGGCATTGAGCCAGAAGGAGAAGAGGTTGGAGCTATACATTTTCTTTGGGTAAATGCTGCAGGATTTAGGTCTTCCATTAGAGCCTTTGTGAGGAGAGATTGTCTTCACTTGATTCTACTTGGGAGAGGGTGAGCTTTGTCAAAGTAGAGGAAAACCCTTGATGGACCCTGGGAGGAACTTGCACAACACCAAGGCCAGGTTGTAAGAGTTTCTTTGTTTCGTTATTAATACAAACTGGTTTATTTTTCTCAATAGCTTGTGTTAATGAGTTATTTCATGTGTTCCTTGGTCTGCATGTTGAATATATGTTTTATTATATGAAATGCAAGTGCTTGGTAATTGTTTGATTGTTTGTGGTTGCAGGAATTGACTTGAAGGAGGAGCTCATCCGGATCGTCAAGAACGGACTTCAACAACAGCATTTTGGAATAAGGTAAGCCTAAACACTTGTAGTTTTCATGTTGTAAAAGGTGTATTTAGAGAAAGATCACTCCATTTTGTCTTGTTTGTCATTAGAATGTCTTAGACTTCTAGGAAGGTCAGTCGTGTCCGCACCCTTGACAGATTCCGTGTGACAGTAGGTCATTTTGTGAGAGATTGTCAAAGCCCTACAATGACATGTAATTACTATAAATCCTTTGACCATGTAATTGAAGAATGCTTTGTACTTATGGCGAAGGTGCAAGAAAAAAGGAATCAGCAGCCAACACAAAATATTCAAATGATGATTGTTGAAAGGAGGGCCAACAAACTTCGAATTAGTATTGTCACTGGAAGTGGAGCTGCAACCGGAAGTGATAAATCAGATAAGAAGAAAGAATCTAAACAGACTTGGGTTAGAAAAATTGTTGAGAAAGCTCCTATTTTTATATTCAGAAGGAAAAAGAAGTATTTTTGGAAGCGAAGCTAATCTTTATGGATGTTGAAGCTTCGACCTCTAGTGTAGAGCAAAAGTAGAGAACTACTTGCGACGTATCATTAGCTTCGACACAGAATCAAGCTTCAATGTAGAACCAAGCTTTGACACAGGACCAAGCTCCAACACAAGACCGGGATTCAGCAAATCAAGTATGTATTTTAAAGACTTTTTTGCAAACTTGTATGAAATTATTAAGAGATAAAAAGGTGGTAGAAGGGCTTCAAGAGTTGATAGATTTATGTACATCTAAAGAAACACTATGAAGTGAGATGCACGCAGTCAATAATTTGCATTGACAAAAGAGAACTAGAAGAGAGATGAGGCTTAGTGCACAGATAAGAGTATATGAGATGGATCAAGTTATCTTGGATCTAGGATCTAATGCTAATGTCTTAACGAAGTAGACATGGGAGTTAATGGGTAAACCAAAGCTACAATGGTCACCTATTCAGTTAAGGATGGAAAATCAACAAAATATCTTCCCCTTAGGAAGACTACTAGGTGTAATAGTGGACATTGAAGGAGTTCGTAATACTATTGATTTTGAATTAATAGAGATCGTTGATGACAGTAACCCCTATCCTGCATCGCTTGGACTTGATTGTGCATTTGAAAATATGGATATAATAAATCTGAAGAAGAGACATATGATATTTGAGGGGAATAATATGAGAGTAATTGTTCCCTTGGATCCATCAGAAGGGGTAAAATATATAGAACCAGTTAGAGAAGAATACTTCTTAACATATATAGATAATATCTATCAAATGAAAACAAAGGAAAAAGATTGGGTTAACCCTACTACAGAAGGCAAGTTAACTTGGGAGCATGATAGTTCTTGTACCTCAAACTCAGAAGAAGAGTTGGAAAACTAGCAGAATAGAATGCATGAAGTATCCATAAGGCGTTATGCAAGAATTACTAAATCAGTTCATTGTATGACATCTGAGGTATGTAACATACCTTCTTATGATGGTTTGGGTGATGTAAATACTTTTCTTGATGATTAAGAAGAACAGGTTCCATAGAATCAAAGGTTGTTAGCCTTGGATATAACTATGAAAGCTACCCCTGCTAGATGGTGGGGTGCACACAAGAAGAATATAGAAGGCTATAAGGAATGTCGAAGATTGATGTGGATAAGGTTTGGATAGCTAGATACAGAAATAGATATAGCATATAATGGTGAAACTAATCCTAGAAATCATATCCATATATGCACTACAACATGGAAGGAGATTCCAAAACAAGAATGGGTACATGGATTCATTCATACATTAGAGACAATCCCTAAGAACTGGTACTTAGAAACAGAGCTTTGACATGGTACAATAAATTGGGAAAACATGGGTTATGGCTTCATATTAACATTCATATTTGAGGATGATTTCCCATTAATAGATTCGACCCTTTAGATAGTTGAGAAGAATATCTTTGAGAATGTAACCCAAGTGACATGGCAGCAACCTAATTGGGATGCTCAGATAGAAAATGCACTAGAATGTTATAACCTTACTACAGAAGAGGAATAATTTCCTCACAACATCGACATAGCATAATTAGAAGGATAGAAGATACCAAATATAACGAAGCCACTGAAGACCAAGAAGGTGAACATAGGATCAGAGAAGGAATCTAGGTTTGTAACAATAGGAGATGATTGGGATGAAGAGACAGTCATTAAAGTTACAGAGTTACTTCATGAATACCAAGTATTTTTTCCCACTAAGTTTTCAGAGATGAAGGGTATAATAGGAGATCTAGGAGTCATGAAGATTCCCCTTAAGCCTGATGCGAAGCCAGTCAAGAAAATACCTTATAGGCTAAACCTGAAGTATAAGGAGAAAGTAAATATAGAGCTTGATAAGATGATAGAAACAGGAATTATTGAACCAATAGATGAATCAAAATGGATGAGTCCTATGGTGGTGCAAGAAAAGAAAACTCAAGGAGAAATCAGGATCTATGTTGATTTGAGAAAGTTGAATGATGAATGCTTACATGATCCCTTCCCTACCCATTTCGCAGATGAAGTGCTAGACAATGTAGGCGGTCAGGAAGCTTATTCATTTACAGATGGATTTCCAGGTTATCATCAAATTAGGATTGCACTTGAAGATTGGCATAAGACAACATTTTCTATAGAATGAGGCTCATATCAATTCACAATAATGCCTTTTGGATTAAAGAATCCCCTTGCTATATTTTCTAGAGTAGTTGTTGCAGCTTTTAAGGAATATATCCACAAATTTTTAGAGGTATATTCTGATGATTAGACAATATTTAGGTTGCTAAGAAAACATATTGGAAATTTAAGACTTATGTTGAACACATGTAGACAATATCAGATCTCCCTAAACCTAAATAAGTGCATATTTTTTGTACCTTTTCGCATATTTTTGGGACACAACTTTTGTAAGCAAGGATTAATGGTGGACCCTACTAATATTGCTATCATTGTGAAGTTTCCTCCACCTAAGACAGTAAGACAACTTCACACTACATTGGGACATACTGGTTATTATAGGAAATTCATCAAGGGGTATGCACAGATCACTGCGCCTATGGAGAAATTGTTAAAGAAGGATATAAATTTTCGGTGGAATGAAGAGTGCTAGAAGAGCCTCAACGTATTGAATGAAAAAATGGTAGCTGCACCTATATTAGTGTTCCCTAATTGGAATAAGGAATTCCATGTGCATGTGGATGCCTCTTGTATAGCTTTGGGAGTAGTGTTGGCACAATCTGGTGTAGGAAAAATTGATCATCCTATAGCTCTTGCAAGTAGAAATTTATCTAAAGTAGAAAAGAATTACACCATTACATAAAGGGAAGGATTGGTCATGGTGTATTCTTTGCAGAAGTTCAAACACTATTTGTTGGGATCACACTTTAAAATGTTTATTGATCATTCTGCACTAAATTATTTGGTTAATAAGCATGTCTTAGGAGGAAAGATTTGCATATGACCACTGTTATTCCATGAATATGACTTTGAAATCATTGTTAAACTAGGAATACTGAATGCAGGACCTGATCATCTATCAAGATTGGAAACATGGGAAGAACCAATCAGCATAGAGGATAATCTCCCTGATGCACAATAATTTGCAATCAGAGTTCTAGATGATGATTTTGCAGATATCATTTAGTTTTTGACCACAGGGATGGCTCCTTCAAAATATACTACATAGCAAAAGAAAGAATTAGTGGTTAAGGAAACTGACTTTTCATTAATAGCAGGACAATTATATAAGATGGGACCTAATGAGATACTACGCAAATATGTTCCTAAACATGAAAGACATATGATTCTAGTAGAAGCTCATGGTGGCGCAATTGATGGACACTATGCAGGAAAAGCTATTGCGCAGAAGATTTTCAGAGAAGGATTGTGGTTGCCTAAACTACAAAAAGATGTAAAGGAGTATTGCATAGCATGTGATGTATGTCAAAGAATAGGAAAACCTTCAAGAAGAGATGAGATGCCATTGGTACCACAAGTTACATTGCATGCCTTTGATAAGTGGGCTATTAGTTTTTTTGGACCCATCAACCCACTTGGAAAGAGGACTAGTGTGAGGTACATAATTACAACAATTGATTACTTGAAAAGATGGGCCAAAGCACTAGTAAGGGACTGCAGCACAGAGACTAATGCAAAGTTTATTTTTGAGTATATATTATCTAGATTTGGATTTCCAAAGATTTTGATGAGTGACCAAGGTTCCCACTTCCTGAATAAAACTATTGAAGCATTTACTGAGGAATTCCAAGTTTATCATCAAAAAAGTAACCCTTATCACCCTTACGCCAATGGAATAGTAGAATAATTTAATAAGATTTTGGAGAATGCACTGACTAAGGTATGAAATGTGAACAAAGATGACTGGGACCTTAGCATCCCAACAATATTATAGGCTTATAGGACCACATGTAAAAATTTGATAGGTCAGACACCCTTCAAGTTATTTTATGGGCAAGAAGTTGTGATTCACATGGAATACATCATTCCTAGCTTGAGGATTGTAGATTTTACAAATATGGAAGACCTTGACATAATCAAGGAACGAATGTCGTTGTTGACTGCTTTGGAAAAGTCATATTTATAGAAGGATTTCATCAACAAGTAAAAAAATCAAGAGAAAAGGCTTGGCATGACAAACATATTAAGCAGAAGAAGTTCCAGGTAGGATAAGACCTTGTTCTCCTCTATGATAGTAAGTTTGTAAATTTTCCAGGAAAATTCAAGATGCATTGGTTGGGCCCATATGTTATCAAGCATATTACTAATGGAGGCACAGTTCAATTAGAAAAGTTAAATGAATAATTGATTCAGGGAAGAGAAAACAGTAGCAGGTTGAAGTTGTATAGGGACAACCCTGCCCCTACAGCCTCTCTCTAAAGAAGAAGGGAGAAAATTCTTAGTGCCACCTACAATTGAAAGTGGGCACTGGACTATAAACTATGTTGCAGAGATATTTGATGTAGGAAGTGACTTCACTACAGTCTGGATTATGTCAAAGTACATAGAGAGCTGCGACATAAGACAATATGTTCACTACAATATGGATGTGTCGATGTTCATCGGAAAAACAAAAATATGACTATTAAAAGGGAAAGTTAATGTAAAACACACAGAAAGTTGCATTTATGCAGATAGATTGACAAGATCTAAGGATAGATATGCAATTAATGAACACAATCTAGATAAAATCTACGCTAATGATGAGGTTATAAACTTGAAATTTTTATAAAAAGTCGTGTCCTACCCATATTTGGAACTTTATTGAATTGAGAGTTTGAGTGTTGATAGTGTGAAGAAGTTGCAGAAATTATCACTATTGTATGTCATCTCAGCGTTCTTGGGAAGAAAATATTCTTAATTTTTGTGAGAAGGGCTTATCTCGAATCATGAAAGCTAGTACACTCGTAGCAGCATCAACAACAGTAGCATCATCACAAAAACAAAAAAGATCTCCACAGAAGAAAACAACCAAGGAAGAGAGAACAAAGAAGAAACAAGATAAGAAACTTGTCAAACCTCAACAACAAGCCGAGCAAGTTAGAGACAGTGAGGAAGAATCAGAGCATGCAAAGAAGATGCAAATAGATGGCGCATCATTTCCATCACCTCTACCATCGAGAAAACTGAATGCTAAACTAGTGAAATACTCAAAGGATGCAAAGTTTGGAACCTTCACACCCCTGTCGCCAAAGGAAGTACCATTTACTGGGGAATTACTTGGGAAAATACCACAGCTGAAGTTCGCAAATTATGACTTCAACTATAGGAATAAATACCCACAGTTCACACCAGACCAATATTTGAAACGAGTAAATTAGCTAGAGATCAGAGTGACAAGGTTAGAACCACAACAGTGGGCAAATGGATTGGCAAAGCTAGGATTGATGAACATGTTGAATGTGACACACTTCGACAAAAGTTTGGGGAGCATGGCTTGTGTGCAAAAGTTGCTTGTGTTGGTGCACGATGGATGCTTATGGATGGGAAATAAGATCCTTATAGATCCAATGTTGATATGGAGAATCACCAGACTTCCATATCAAGGGTGGAACCCCGCAGAGGAATTCATGGAAAATATGAGGACCACGCCATAGCCAACAACATGAAGAAAAAGTTTGGTCTAAAAAAAGGAAAGAGGGGATATGATATAAACTCAATCAATGACTAGGAAGTTCACTTCACGACACACATATTGGTTGGGAAGATCATGAGAAAGTGTCGGGCTAATGAAGTCCCTGCAACAGTGGTTTCATTAGTTGCACAGTGTGCCAATGGGGTTCAGTACAACTGGGCCGAATACATTTGCAAAGAATTTATGGATGACTTCCATGAGGTCGAGAAAAAATTTACAATGCTGGCATGGAGACAGCTGGAGGATTCACAATTCCCTCAAGTAGCTTCATATGTATGTGAAGTTGCACAATATGCCTCATTATGGTATACCACCCAACCGTCATGACCAATGGACAAAAAAATGTTTTTCGTGTTATATCACATGGATTTGCATATGTTGGTGAACCAGCATCCTCGAATTTCGCTGAGCCTATACAAACAATATAACACTGTTGCGAAGTTCAAACCTTATTTTCACAAAGTATATATACAGGCTCACAGAGACGCAAGGGAGAAATGGCATCCCCTACCATACTTAGTAACAAAAGATGATCTCCTTGCATTGGTACAATAGTGGCCAATAGAATGGATGATTGCGTCGAAGGCAAAGGTAGAGGTAGAAGATAGTGCAACAGAGGAGGACACGTCACAACATGGTGAGGCAAGTGGAAATGACAAAGATAAGAATGAGTAGGAATCATAGGAAGAGGAGAAACATGATGGTCATTTCCAGGATCCTCCTAAAGGAGATGAGAAGAATAAGGAGCCTGGAAAGATAGAAAAAGAACAAGCTGTTGTAGAAAAGAGGAAGGCACAGGGTGAAGCTGCCATGAAGATCAAGAAGAAGTAGAAGGAAGATAAGATAAAGGATATCATGCCAATGGTCCTTAGTGATGGGGACCTAGAGCATATTGGGATAGAATTTAGGAGCTGACGACAAAGTCATGGAATAAGTGGGAAGATCGCTATGATGCACTTCTCACAGGTGTGCAGGAACGGATCACAAAACTTAAAATTTTGGCACAAACAGTTAGACAACCCACACAGATAGTGGAGAGGATTGGAGAAGAAAGGAAAATAGAGCCTACACTTGCAGTGAGGTTAGGACCAATACCCATTGGAGCCCTACAGTTTGACTTTGCTGAGGTACAACAGCAAGAAAAAGGGTGGAAGCATGTCAATATGAACATCATAGCGATACCATTACAAAGACTACACAAGCTACACATGGATATCATTGAGGAGCTCAAGCTGCACGAAAAACACACTTCGCAGTTGAATATTTAGGTAGAGAAAGAGTGGGCTTTGCTTCAGCAGAAGCTCGACCAGATGATCTTGGAGAGGGATCAAGCAGTAATATTGTTATAGACATTTTTGGGCACTGAACCCCAATCAAACATGTCCATAAACCAAGGGCTCTTAAGTCCCTAAAAGAACAAGGTCAGCTGGTTACATCATCTCCTAGAAGTTCTCCATGAAAAACTACTCAGAACTGGTCAAAACTGGACCATCTCACCTACTCCATGGAAAACGTGCGTTGCATCCCACCTAAATGCACACAGGAGGTGCGATGCATACTGAAAAGCCCTTCTATGGGGTGTGATGGGCGAGAATGGACAAATGGCAGAGTCAATTTGCGAGGTGGATGATCATGGAATCTTCCAGAAACTTCTCCTGTGACACTTGCCTCTCTACATTCGCCCAGGGATGAGTAAGAGATCATCAATCTCCAAGTGGAATCAAGAACTATCAAAGAGAGGACACTAATCAAATCTCAGAAGCTGACTCACCCCCCTTGCAAACATCTATATATGGATCCCTCATCCCAGAGATCCAGAGGTTGGAATTTTGTATCTTGTAAGGAAGTGTTGCTGGTTTCTTGGTGTAACATCATAGTGTTGGGTGATCTAAGCTTTTCATGAGGTGAAGAAGGGATTTCTTGCTGAGAGGATGATGCTGGGTCAGAACAATTGGTTGTAATCCTCTTTGCTATTCTTGATATTAATAAAGCTATTCAAGTTTTCCTCCACATTCTTGTATGATTGATGATATATGCATTTGTGTGGTCAATATATATCTGGTCCTATATTGTTTATGATAGTAGATCTTTATTCTTGTATAGTGTTATGCTGGTTTGATTCCACTGGTGCTCTTTTGAAGCTGGGTAGACAAGGAAGCGAGTGGCAAAGATCTATCAGAAGGGAGAGGATTCAAGTAAGGAACCAAGCACAAGACAGAGGTTGGACTCCTTTGTTCCCCTCTTATCTACTTCTCATAAAGGAAAATGAAAGTAGTTTTAGTTTGTTTGTTTCTAAGATAGCTACTAGTCTTAGTGGGACTAGCAGCTCTGCATAGGCACTAGTTTTCCCAATAACAAAATGGCGACTCCACTGGGGAGCGAATAGATTGTTTATTTATCTATATTTTTTTGCTTTATAAGCTTACAGACAGAGCCTGAAGTCAAGCCAGCTAGCCTTCGAACTGCATTTGCTATGCAAGTGCAAAGTAGATCAGTGTTGCTTCAGTCTATCTCCGGGTTTTGTTTATGAATTGAACAATCGATTTGCAAGCTCTCTAATTTCCCTTGTGGTGGCTCTAGTAACCTCCTTAGATCTACCCCTGTGATTTATTTACTGATTATCACTTGCTCGGCCTAAATCCATGAACTGTGCTGCAAACTGTGATCAAGAACTGGATCAAAAGTCTCGCACTGTACCATCGCACCCTCTCTTCAAGGATATTAGTATGCATCACACTTCCCGTGTGCTGTTGTTGGGATGCATACTGGAATCCCTGTGTAACAGGTGCGCCGATCAGAAAAGGATAATTTTGTCTCCAGACTTTGGTTTTTCTTCACTCTTTTCAGCTTTATTCAGGAGTTTTGTTGTCTGTAGTCAGTATACCTCTGTTGGAAACCCCCTTCCTTGCCATTATTCTACCTCCATTGTGCAAAGAATTGTAAATGTTTTTATGTATTGTGAGCCATTTTCAGTTCTCTTTTACAAAGGAGTAGCGTAATTGAAATGTTGTTTTTTGATTTGGAAGTGTCACAAGTTTCGTTTTCAGTCATAGAAGAGAATTTGATTGTTCTTGATAGTCGATTACACTGTTACTCTTGTATTTTATTTGAATTAGTAATTTTTCAAGTGTCGAAAGCAAGTTTTCAGTTCCAAATCGCAAGGTGTCATCATTGTCTTCATTTTGTCTTGAAAAGAAGCTTGTTAGTAATTTCTCTTTGAAAAATAATTTAGATTTGTGCTTAGCTTTCTTTTTATCATTCACACATTAAGAAGGTTGAAAGCAAATACATGCATGTGCATTTGCATTTAGACTGTTTGTTGGTTTGATTTAGGACAGTGCATATAGTGTGTGCTCTCTGCTCTATGTTGAAAGAATATCATCTCTCTTTCTTTAGTAGCTAGGATTTTCATTGCAAAAAGAAGATTAAATGATTGTTTATCATCTTAGATTGCATTTTAGGAATTGTATATCTACATCATGCGGTGAACCTGAAAGGCAAATTTCTTAAGCAAGATCAACTGTAAAATAAATTTAATGAATCTAAAAACGCTTTGGAACCTAACGCACAACATTTAGAAGTCTAGGCTAGAGACGTATTCCAGTGTCATAAAGCCTGGTAACTGTTGTTTTCATTGCTGGTTGGGTGATTCCTCCACTTTGAGATGACAAGTGCTAGTACAGACTTGTGCTCCCACGTACCGTCGAGTATATATTGGGAGACCACAATAGGCTATATCCTTTATCCATAGGAAGCCGTGTCTGCCACCCTATCGATCACAATGCACTGAACACAGCATTTAGGAAGATTGACTGCCGTACCGTAAAAAGTATTCTACAGTTTTGCGATTGGTTTGGTAATCCCTCTGTCTAGATTTCCAGAGTAGTCTCTTTCGTTCCTTTTCAAACTCCTTAAAGGAAAAGGTCCATTTGAGCACTTGTCACTTCAAGCTCATTAAAAATCGAAGGCAACTAGAGTCATCTTTTGTTTTTTCTCGACTCTTAAAAATTGAAAAAATAAATTGTGTCAAAGCGTCTAAAATTTATTTTAATCCGAATAAACATCACCTTTCCTATGTTGGTCTTAGGTTGAGAAAGATGGAGTCCACCAACCAAGGATTTCCCCTTAGAGGAAATCATAGTCCTTTCTCCTCTTGGGGAGATGTTGGTGCACCCCATATGGCCACATTGTCGCTTCCAGGACTAACAATCGGCCTGCCCGTATGGCTCTTCTCGACCTCTGTCGTTCAGAACACTATGATTCCTGAGCAATCAAGTAAGCAACTAGATGATACCAAAGCTACCCCCCAACCTTCTACTTTGTTTGATTCTCCCTCTCCTCCTTCCTCTTCGCTTGATGAAGCTGGTAAAGCCAAAAGTCAAGTAACTAAGAAGAGGAAAGAGAAGAAGAAGAAGGAGCCGAAGATGATAGGGGGCAACCAAGCATCATCTAGCGAAAATCCACACACTGCACTATCAAAGCCTCAATCTCCATGTGTCATTTGAAAAGGAGATCACTATCATCGATATTGTCCCTGCATCCCTCGGATCTTAAGGGAATGGTCTCCTCATTTGCACAATCTGGTGTCAACAACATCTGATGATCATGCTGAAAGTACACTGTGAACTAGTGAAAGCAAAATGTCAGGACAGAAAAGGAAAAGTAAATTCCCTTGTAAACTGTGTGAAGGCGATCACGCCGTCCACCGTTGTCCCTTCCTAGATGAGGCTAAAAGAGTTTTGGATGGCCGTCTGATTTCACCGTTACGGCTTCCTCCTCGATATAAGGAACTCTTGCCAAGTCCATCACTAGTTGAAAATCTGACTGACACGCCATTGTGGTCGGTCGAAGCATCTATCATTGAAGATAAACCATCTGAATCCACACCAGATGAAAGTCAAAAGGTCGAGAAGGATGTTGACCCAGTCTTGCCTTCAGAGGGTCCATCTTCAAATGATATAGTCACCGAAGAGAATAAGAACGACACTGTTCAAATCCTCTTCACAAACACAGACTCCAATGAACATGGGGGCAGTCTACCCATTCCTTTACCGCAGGAAGGAAGTTCGTCAGAGTCATATCCGACCGTCTATTCAGTCCCACCTGAAGCAACCTAGTTGTTTCCTTCGATTGGAATCTACTAGGCAGACCCCGTTTACTGGCTAGTGTACCATTTCGAATCATTGCTCAAATATACAGAACGGTCATGGCCGGTACCATCATAGATGAAGGGGCTTCTATGAGTATCCTTTCCTCAACTGCTTGGAAAGCGCTTGGTTCACCATCGCTTTTGGCTGAGATGATAAATCTAACAGGCTTTAACAAAGGAACCAGTCAACCGTTAGGGATCCTTCCCAATGTGCCGATAACATTGAGAAGGAAAACCGTTCACATAAACATAATGGTAGTCCAAGGACCCCTGGATTATAATCTACTCCTTGGATGCGACTATATTTATTGCATGGGAGCCATTGTCTACTCACTCTTTAGAGTAATGTGTTTTCTGCATGAAGGAAGAGTGGTCAAGCTCGTAGACCAGCTTTAATTCCCTGGTTCACACATAGAAAATAGTCAAATACCATCCCTGAATGGTCTTTTCACGCAAGGAATGTCTCATCAATCCCTAGTCCGTCTACCTGATGAGCACGAGTGATTCGAGAGAACATGACTGAAACCCAGGGGGCATGCACCCTGGCCTGTTTCGACAGGAAAACCTTGGGTATAGGGTAGGTTTCCGCGAAGGATATATGACTAGTTTATGAGATTAGACTGGAATAAGATTCCTTCATCAAAGTTATGTAAGTGGAGGCAAGTTGCGCCACTCACCTTTGTCTATTTTGGTAGACATCGCCAAGGAAGTGTTTTGTCTGCGGTGCGGATGGAACAATCTTTGGTAACCTGGAAATTTTTCGCTATACATGGGGGCATGCAAACCTTTTGGCATGCAAGCGAAGAGCGACCATTTATTTTTTAAATTTGTAGGTCCTCTAACCCTTTAAACTCGTAGGATTGGTCGTTTCCTAACTTGCATAAAGAAAGAATGCGGGGCAAAGCTTTGAAAAAATGCCATCTTAGATGAGACATCCTTATTATACGACTGGATCAAGCAGTTTTTATGTGGAGTTCAAGCTCGTTAAAAATTAAACATAAGCAGTGAGCAAATGTTTCCCCCAAAGTTTAAGCTCATTCATTAAAAAATGAACCAATTTCTGGTAAATAACCATCGTGAATGCATTATCATCAGCCTTTGAAGCCTTGGTCGTGTTCTCATCATCACCTCCACTTTGTATTGGCCGATCATTCACCTCCATTTGATTGTCTAACCCTTTTTGAGGAATAGCTGCGAAGAGTGATCCTGTTAGCCATCCTTGTGACACTGCCATGATTGGAAAATTCCAAACCTTACCTGGAATTAGCTGCTACCCAAATTTATCACTCGTTCCTCGAAAAAAGAGTCTCCTTTAAGTTCTTTTCATCTGACTCGTAAAATATGAAAATATTGCCGAGTAATTGGCCTCTCCAGCTCATTAAAGTGACCGGAAGTACTATCCCTCCTTTAGATTTTAATCTTTTTGGACCTGAGGGATTATTACACAAAAAGATCAAGCGCTTGTTTTTCGGCTCTTTAAAATTACCAAAAAATCATCCCTTTTGTATTATTATATACTTTTTCGGACTTAAGTGATTATATGACGAAAAAGGATTGTTGGATTTTTCTTTACGTCCCTTTTCAAACTCTCTAAAATTGAAAAGGACCGAGTTATCTTTGTCGTTAAACTCGTTAAAACTGAATAGCGACAAACTTGTCCATACAGACAAAAATGAGTTTCACTATCACTAGGCTCGTTAAAACATAGCGATGGGTTTGCCCTAAGGGAAAATTATAGAACAAGCATATGTTATCCTCCTCAAGCTTGACAAAAATAAAGAGGTATTGGTCAACAATGACTGGGGAAAAATTGGGAAGAAAACTTGAAGAAACTTTATTGGTAGCAAGTCGCTCTTGAACATGACACTTTGGCTTCGCATCCGAGTTGGGTTGGGTTGTCCCGTTCACTGGTCATATCACCATTGGTCCATCACACCATCCACATTTGGGGTTAACGCTACCAGTCCATCATGTCAGTGTCGCCGGTATGTTCAAGAGAAGTCACTCAGAGAATTCACCTGTGTCTCATCCACTGCAATACATTCACGCTCCATTCTTTCATGACTGCCACCCTGAACCTGATATCATCAGATCGTTTTCACCTCCATTAAAATAATTTACTCCGTTCCGTGCCATAGATGTGCGATTCATTAAGGCCCTCCTACGGCGGGTCGCTTCTTGTCGACATCAGCTCATTATCCAAGAAGTCGACTTAGGGACAACCCTTTCAGTACTTTGAAGCTTGCATGCCTCAATGGCAAGTTTCTCACTTCCGGCGACAGGTTTACATCAATGGCCTTTGAACGAAAGATTTTGCATGGTGTTCGACGCCAAGTCCCTTATTCACACCACGTGAACTGTATTGTAGTACCTTGAGGGTCATCCTCATTATCGGTGATTCCTTCCGCACCTGTTAACAGCTTACATCATTGGCTGGTAATCAGGCGATGTCTTTCCATGTTCAACTCCAAAACATCTCTCACATGGATCGACTTGTACTTTGAGTGAAGATCGAACAAGATTGAAGACCCCGGATCTAGTTTCATCCATCCGGGCTGCAATCTATATTCAGGAAAATAAAGACATCAAATGTACATCATTGTTGCACAGATAATCATCCAATCTAAGGGATGATGTCTCTACCAGAATCATCAATTTGCACTCAGACGATTATCTGTCTTATGTACATAAAAATGAATTTATAAAGCTGAGCATGGGAATTCTCGCCTCAGCTAGATCATGAAAATATTATGAAGATAATGCATTTGTATCTTATTACAGGTCACCTTCCAGCTCGAAAAAACTTCGGATCCTCATGATAAAGCATTTCACCTGACATCAAAATATTAACGACCTCATGCTTTAGGGGGCAACTGTTATAGAAATTTTTGGGCACTGCAACCCCAATCAAACATGTCCATAAACCAAGGCTCTTAAGTCCCTAAAAGTGTTGTTCCATCCCCTAAAAGAACAAGGTCAGCTGGTTACATCATCTCCCAGAAGTTCTCCATGAAAAACTACTCAGAACTGGTCAAAACTGGACCATCTCACCTGCTCCATGGTCAAAGTGCGCTGCATCCCAGCTAAATGCACACAGGAGGTGCGATGCATACTGAAAATCCCTTCTATGGGGTGTGATGGGCGAGAATGGACAAATGGCAGAGTCAATTTGCGAGGTGGATGATCATGGAATCTTCCAGAAACTTCTCCTATGACACTTGCCTCTCTGCATTTGCCCAGGGATGAGTAAGAGATCATCAATCTCCAAGTGGAATCAAGAACTATCAGAGAGAGGACACTAATCAAATCTCAGAAGCTGACTCACCCCCCTTGCAAACATCTATATATGGATCCCTCATCCCAGAGATCTAGAGGTTGGAATTTTGTATCTTGTAAGGAAGTGTTGCTGGTTTCTTGGTGTAACATCATAGTGTTGGGTGATCTAAGCTTTTCATGAGGTTAAGAAGGTATTTCTTGCTGAGAGGATGATGCTGGGTCAAAACAATTGGTTGTAATCCTCTTTGCTATTCTTGATATTAATAAAGATATTCAAGTTTTCCTCCACATTCTTGTATGATTGATGATATATGCATTTGTGTGGTCAATATATATCTGGTCCTATATTGTTTATGATAGTAGATCTCTATTCTTGGATAGTGTTATGCTGCTTTGATTCCACAGGTGCTCTTTTGAAGCTAGGTAGACAAGGAAGCAAGTGGCAAAGATCTATCAGAAGGGAGAGGAATCAAGTAAGGAACCAAGCGCAAGACAGAGGTTGGTCTCCTTTGTTCCCCTCTTATCTACTTCTCATAAAGGAAAATGAAAGTAGTTTTAGTTTGTTTGTTTCTAAGATAGCTACCAGTCTTAGTGGGACTAGCAGCTCTGCATAGACACTAGTTTTCCCGATAAAAAATATCAAGGAGGTGATTGAAGCAACATGTAAAGAGATTTCGGACCTTGATGTCCACAAAGAAGAATCAGTGGAGGAAAAGGTCATGAAGCTTAGCCTTGCAGTGAAAGGGTACAAGGAAAAGATCACCACAGTACATTTTAAGTATGAAATGCAGAGCAAGGAGCTGAAAATGAAGTTGTAGCTAACTATGTCATAGGAACTAAGAGAGAAGAGGGAGACTGACCTAAATACTGCAATGGACAACATCTCTAAAATAGTGGCAGATTGTGCGAAACTGTTGGATGAAAGTTTATAGATTTGGACTTCGCTACAAGAATATCCAAACATGTAGAAATTACAGGAGATTCAGTAGAAGCGGCAGTAGTAGGAAAAGATTTGGGCATTTATGAAGACCTTACCAATCTTGCAGAAGCTCGCCAAAATCAATGAGGGAAAGGACCTCTAGAAGAAGATTGAGGAACTGAAGAAGGATGAATATGTGATAATAGAGAGGAATCATCCATGGAAGGATGAGGCTCCAAGAGCTTCGACAAAGGGAAACAACAATGGTGTCGAACGTTGCAAAACATGTGACAAAAGCACTATTGGAAGAGATGTGCAGTGAAGAAAAGAAATTCACAGAGACTCTACAGGAGTTCAACAATACTTACAATAGTATTGTAGCAAAAATCAGAGGCAAAGCATTTGAATGACTCAGGACTAGTCACATGTGAGTGTCGAGGGCCTATTGAGTGCAGCCCAACCTGGGCTAGTTTTTGGCAAAGACTCCACATTTTTTGGAGCGGAGTGTGCAGTGGATCACATAGTGGAGTATGAAGTGGACCATGCAGTGAAGCAGTTGGAATATACCATGTCGTATAAGGGTGTTGAAGTGGGTCGAAGCCCCTCTTTTTGTAAAAGCATGTAATAATGTAAAAGATCATTTTGTTTTCGAACCATAGCTGCTTGTTTTAGGGAGTCCATGGTATTTGGACCACGCTATTGTAACGATGTAACCCTTGATGTAATAGTATGTATAGGGTCAAATAATAATAATAAAATCATCTTATTATCCAAATATTTGTTATGGTTTAACTTTTGTGATCTATTGTTGGAGAAAGAAGGTGAGGCTCTACAGATGAGTGCGCAAAGGCCTGAGTCTATAGTTGAGTGTGAAAACGACCTGTAGCTGAGTGCATAGTTCAAGAACTGTTTTTTGTAAAAAGGATCATTATATTAACAACATTTCTTGTGGATGTAGCCCCACATTGCAATGAACCACGGTAATTTGGTGTCTTCATGTGTATATTTGCTTATTATCTGTTGTAGCGTAACATTTTATTAAAGTTGCACTTTATTTTAGTACAGTAATGATTTATGGCTTTAGATGGTATGTTTAAATGATTAAATGAATGCGGAGAAGTGATAAGTGAATGATAATAATACAATATAATATAAAAAACCACATCACATCATCCTTCAAGGCTATAGAAACTCGGTTCTTCATCATCCCATAGTCACTTCGAGTGAGACGGTGATCTGCCTGCAGGTCCTTGCCAAAAGCGCTAGTGATTAAGGTTTCTGTTGGTGCCCACTATAGATTGAACTTGGGTTAGCGCAAATCATAACCAACACATAACAACATGAAACTGATACCTCTTATTGGAGCTTTATAACAAAGCTCATTGTGGTATTTACAATGACAACAATATATAAATATGTACATATACCAAAACTACTTTGCCTCCACCAAAAAACAAGGAAGGATGCATAGCCCACATATGATCAACCATCTCCCATGTATCTTCATCAGGCTGAAATTGCTTCCACTGCACTTTAACCTTCTCGAATTCTCGGTTTTGGAGCATGAGCATATTTCTAAGTAAAATTCACTAAGGTTCCAATTGGAATTCTCCTTCTGGTTCCACTTGCAATAAGAATAAATAACATGATCAACATCTTTCACATATATTTAAAGAAATGAAACATGGAAAACGTCATGGCCTTTCACTGTCAGAGGTATTACAAGTCGATTGGCCACTGGTCCAATCATCTCAAGGATATCAAAAGGCTCGCAATGCCAGGGTTCCAACTTCACACATGACCCAATCCACAAGGAGATCTTCTTCAGCTTGATGCACAAGTGCACATGTTCCCTAACCTGAAACTCCTTAAACAACCTGTGTTGATCTACATAAATCTTTTTCTCGTCTTTTGTTTCATTTAGATTCGTCTCGATTACCTGCATTTCCTCTTCCATCTTTGCCAACAATATGGTCCTATCTATACCCTATTCAATGGATCACTCCAACTGATGGGAGTATTACATCTTCACCCATAGAGTGCCTCAAATAGACTCATCCTCAGTGAAATTTGATAACCATTGTTGTATACAAACTCAATCAGTGGAAGTTACTCTTCTCACTCCCATTATTGATACATCACATACATCCTCAACATGTCCTCAAAAATTATGTTGACCATCTCCCTCTGTCCATATTTTATGGTAAGTCATGTTGAAGACCAACTTTGTACCCAAACCTGCAAATAAATCTTTCCAAAACTTAGAAGTGAACTTAACATCCCTTTCTGACACAATATTCTTCGAAACACCACACAATATTACTACATATTTGATGAAAACATGTGCCACATCATTAGTTGAATAAGTAGACTTCACTAGAATGAAGTGTGCTACCTTTTTCAACATGTCAACCACAACCATAATACAATCATGTTGTTTGGATGTCCTCGACAAACCTATAATGAAATCCATGGAAATGACCTCCCATTTCAAGTCCATAATTGGAATCGATTGCAGTAATCGACCTGGATGCTTACACTCTTATTTTACCTATTGACAATCCAAGCATCTAACCACAAACTCTGCCACTTTCTTCTTCAAATTTGGCCAATAGTATAAATTCTTCACCACTATCAATGTCTTCTAATATCCTGGGTGACTTAAATATTAATTAGCATGAAATTATCTCAATATAAGCTTCTTGAGCTCATTGTTTTCCAGCACATCGATCATGTTCCTAAATCTAACTAAACCATCTGCTATGAGACGATAGTCCACTTCCTGATCACATGCATCCTGATGTAACTTTTGCCTAAGCTCCCTATAACTTTCATCTTGCTAACTTGCCTATAAGATCTAATCTTGTAAATCCGTCCCATAAGAACTCCTAGTTGCAATTTTATTTACATGTATTTGCCTGCTAATAGCATCTGCAACCCTGTTCTCCCTTCCCTTAATGTACTTGATCTTGAAGTCAAACTCACTAATCATCACCAACCATCTAGCTTTCCTAGCATTCAGATTCAATTGGTCAAACAAGTATCTTAATCCATTGTGGTCTCTCATCGGTACAAACCTATTGCCAAGAAGGTAGTGCCTCCACATATTTAATGCATGTATGATCACTCCTAACTCAAGATCACGTGTTACATAATTCTTCCCATGCTTATTTAGTTTCCTTGATTCATAACATACCACTTGTCCCTCTTGCATCAAGACTCCACCAAGTCCTCCCTTGCAAGCATCTGTACACACTACAAACTCTTTATCCAGATCTACAATCTTTATAACTGGAGCATTTGTCAATAACTACTTCAACTGCTCAAAACTAGTTTGCACATTCCTCTACCCATTCAATTTTTTTTTACCTTTCCTTTAAAATGATGTTATGGGATAAGAAATATGTGAAAATTTCCTAATGAACCTCACGCAATAACCTGCTAACCCCATAAATGACCTTCCATAATCCACATTCCTAGGAGCTTCCCATTCCTTGATAGCTCTTATCTTTTCTGGATCCACTGCTATGCCTTCCTTGGAAACAACATGTCCTAAGTAATGTACCTCTATCTAAAACAAACTGCATTTGCTAATCTTGTCATATAACTGATGCTCTCTTAGCAACCTTAGTAGTGTTTCTAAATGTTCAACATGCTCTTCCTCATTCTTAAAATATATCAATATATCATAAACGAATACAATAATAAACTTGTCCAGCTAAGGACACAACACACTATTAATTAAGCACATAAAAGTAGTTGGAGAATTAGTCAAACCAAATGGAACTATAACAAACTCATAATTTCCATACCTAGTTTGAAAAGTAGTCTTGTAGATGTCCTCTTCTTTAATGTGTACTTGATGGTATCCTAATCTCAAATTAATCTTTGAGAACACAATTGCCCACTTAAACTAGTCAAACAAATCATTAATCCTCAACAATGGATACCTATTATTTATGGTTACTTTGTTCAACTTCATGTAGTCAATGCATAACCTGAGAGTACCATCCTTCTTCTTCACAAATAACATTGGTGCACCCCAATGCAACACACTTGGCCTAATGTATCCCTTGTCAAGAATTTACTTCAATTAGAACTTCAATTCCACTATGGTGTGATCATCTTGTATGGTTCCTTGGATGTTGGTTGTTATCACCTGGATTGAACCTTAGGCTGAAGGAAGGCAATGCCAGGGTAACCACAAACCATGCTTAGCCAAGTATCTAGCACTACTAGCCCGGGAGAGGGCTCTCTTCGTAAGGATCTCAGCCAAGATGACTGGATCAGGAAAAGGATATTAGGCTAGGTATAGTAGCACAAGGTTTGATTTCATTTTGAAGGGGTTTTGTTGGATCAGGAGGAGCCAGACAGTTAGGGCTAGGGAATTAGGTTAAAATTGTAGGGTTTCCAATAGGGCAAGGTAGGCATAAGGTTTAGCACTCTAGGGCTTGATGGGTGAGGTGTTTTAAGACTAGTGAGAAGCTAGGAAGAGCATGTGATGACCATGGATCCTTCCTAGACTATAGAAAACATATAATGGTGAATATTTCCCCAAAGCAGAGCAGTGATGTTACGAATTCTACCTATCAACTTGAAAACATTCACTTAGAAGCAATGAAATGATTAATGAAGTACACAAAACATTCTAACATATGATCACAACAGAAGAAACTAAACTAAACTTTATACCACATGGATCCCAAAGAAATAGCTGCAATTTTTATTAATCTCCTGCTAAACTACTACAAAATGATGTACAATCAAGGCATAAGCATCCAGTTGAGTCCAACCCTTTACAATGAGAAAGAAAAAGAAGATATAAGCTTTGTTTCAACCTCATCCCATCCTTAGGTGTTGAATCCCTAAGATGAGGAGCTAATCTAACCAACTCTGAACAAGAAATTGGAATATAGGCATCTTAACAACTTGCCTCTAAAAGTGAAAAAACTGATTCATTTAAGCTCAAATTGACTTTTAATCTAATGAATCTACCCTCTACTACTAATTATCCATCATATTTACAAGCCAAGTCATCATTTACATCATTAAAACATCCTCCATGAGAGAAAATCCATGAACACAGTCAAAACATAGAAAAATAGCCATCTTGTGCAAAATTTGTCCTACGCGCAGTGCCACTTATAGGTCCTTTTTGGAAGCCTTCCTGGCATCCCAATTAAGCTCATGATAGCTCATTGGGAAGGTATTCAATTTTAATTTCCAAAAAACTTAGAATTTCTTCATTTGAAGCTCATTCGACCCCTAAAAATTTGGTTCTCCCAAGACTACTTCTATGTGTCCAAAAAGTGGCAGAAAGGTCATTTTTAGGGTGTTTTTTGACCTTTTGTTGGACTAGTTCTGCCCTAAAAACTTAGCAAATCCATAGGGTGCATGTACTAATCACTCCAAATCCAAAAATTCAATCCATTTGTGCATTGGGTGCCCCTAGGAAAAGCACATCGTTGTTGAGCCAAATTTTCTGTGTGTGCAATTTCCAAAATTTGCACAAAGCAAAATCTCCTCCAAACCTAACCAAAATTTGTGAGCAGCACCACCAACAAGCATGTTGATGAGCCAAGGAAGCTTCATCAAGAAACATAAGTCTATCCTCCTCTTTTTTTCCCTTTTGAGCCTGCCTTAGCCTCGCTTTCATCTTTCTGATCCTCATGTTGCAAATTTTATTTCAGGTCCTGTAATGGTAGGCCATGTGCTTTATCATCTGGTTGTCCCTATTGGCCTTCTGCAATAGCTTCTCTAGGTGAAAATTGACTGTATCAAGCCAAGTCTCTCTATCATCCTCAATTTCCTTCTCAATAGGAGACAAAGTGACTGGTGCCTCCTTGTCACCTTGTCATTTTACCTTGAGAAGTTCCAGCTCCATGAGGATCTGCTTGTCACACAACTGCTTGTTCTCTTGTTCCAAATATGTGATGACATACTTGGCTCTCTCCAAGTTGTCCATTAATGCTTGGACTTGAGCCTCGTTTTCCTGGATGATGATGTCCTTTATTGTTTCTTCATCCTGAGCCTCTAAGTCAATTGTCTCCATGCCATGATGAGTATAATGCTACTTTGGCTCATCATGCTCTATCAAATCAAAGTCTCTCTCTTCCTCCTCATCATCTAAACTTTCCTCCAGTATCTTTTCTTTCCCTTTGTGTAGCTGTTGCACCTATACCTGTTGTGTTGATGAAGAAGGAAAATCCCCTTCCACATCCTATGGAGCTAGCATTTTCCTATGAGTTGATGAAGAAGGCAAAGTCCCTTCCAAATCCTGTGGAGCAAACCTTTGCCTATCAACTGCAAAAAATCTCATTGTGCCCCTCTGATATGTCATGTAGGTCCTGGGCACCTCAGTAGCTCTAGTCTCTTTAGCCTTCTCATCTGTCTTCACCTGAGCACTGCTAGAAGGTCCTCCTGATTCTTGATACACTGGTGGAGGAATTTGAGGACCCCTAAAGATGTCATGAGCAATAAATGTCTCCAAAGAGATGTTGAGGAAGCTAAGATGATGAAGCACAATCATCTATCAGGGAATAATAATAAAAACTACTCATCTACTGAGGGTATGGCTTTTTCTGTACAAAGTGGGTCATTTTCTCAATATTCCTGAACAAGAAATAAGGGTGGTTTAACATCCTCACCCTGTTAAAATGCATGAGAAGCCTGATGTGATAGGTGTACATTTTGGAAAATCTGCCCTCACAAGTGAAATATTTCATGATGATTTTCATCATGGAGACATAATTATCTTCAAGAAATCTGAAAGGAAAAGGTATTTTCACCTCATTTCTATACCAGGGTTTGATATAAGGCTCATAATAGTGTTCATCCAGGTCCTGTGCCTTGTACCACTTCTCCCCTACATTCAAAAGCCTGGTTGCATCCGCAATAATGGAAGGTGAAACTGTAAATGTCACCCTAGCAAGAGTCACCTTGTTGTCCTGAAGATGGGCTACAAAAGGCCTGGTGAGCTCATAGATGTGTGAGACAAGTGACAACTAACTGAGAGGCCTGCAATTCTCTGAGGTTTGATAGCTCTTCCCTGATAATTATGCATCCCTTTTGCAGTTTTCTCTGATGTCGAGGTTTATCTGTCGAACTGTCAGTGTTTTCCTCCTCCTCATAGTCTCTGTCTTCTCTGCCCATGTTTGCAAAGTTTGAGGCTGTGCACTCCTAGAAAAGGGATGAAGGGAATGAGTAAGAGTGATTTAGGAGTGGGGGAATGGGAAATGACCTTGTGAGGTATTTTGGTGGGCTAGAAAATGAAGGGGAGGGTATGAATCATGAAAATTGGGGAGAGGGGCTTAGGTCCTTTTTTGAAACATAACTTGTGGGATGAAAGATGAAGGGGTATAGAATGTTATGGAGTGATATAGGGAATGGGTTTAGGGTTTTAGTGATAGATGGTGGGAAAAATAGACAGGATTAGGGTTTCTAGAATGTAATTGAGGGAGAAACTAGGGTTTCACATTTGCCATGGTAAATTCCTTTAAAAACTTCAATTGCAACTTCAATGATGAGGTATAGTGAGGGCACTTACTTGTTTGAGAGATGAGAGGGTGATTTTGGAAGTTTTTATGAAGTTGGAGGTTTTTCTAGTCTTTGTTACTCAACACGCAACGCCTGCTACATGCGAGCAACACCCTCCTGAACATGCAATGCAGTGTAATTTTTCACTACTGAAACCTCCCTACGTGTAGCGCTCAGCACAGACACACAGCGCCACCTCCGCTACCTAAAACACACAGCGCCAACCTCCAGAAGCGCAGTGCCACTCCTCCTTGGCCGAAAACTCACTCAACCTCCCCTGTTTTCTTCACTTTTTGACTCCTTCTTTGCCAAATGAGAATGATGAACTTGAAAATGAAATGTGACACCTTATATAGGAGTAGATTTTGATTTTTCACTAGAAAAACCCACTTTCAATTGTTTCTTGACCTTTTTCAAATCTCTATTTTTAATGCCTTTTCTTCTTTGTTCCTTTTCAAGTGAACGATGCTTAATTTGAATTGATTTTTGCAGTGTTTCTTTGTCTTGTAGCAAGGAGAGATGCATAGGTGCAACCAGGATCATTTATTACATAAAGTGACTTAAAATTACATAAGAAATACAAATTAACTCAAAATACTCTGTTTTCACCTCAAAAGCATGTTTTTTGAGGTGAAAATTAGATTAGTTAAAAAGATAATTATATAGTGACTATGACTTACTAGCCATCAATCTTGATTTATTTATCATCCTCATACCTTTGTTGCCCTTTATTTACACCTTTAAATCATGCTCTTGACCTTGGAAATGAAACCCTAAGACCTAATGAAAACATGCCCTATGACCTAATGAGAACATGATTGCATTTTGACCATGAAACCATGACTGAAGACAACCTAATGATGGGTCAGCAAGTATACTTTATGAAGGAGAAATTAAATTTTCTGAAGAGAAGACAACCATCAGTGGATTAGTTTGACATGACCTAATGAAATGACGTAAAAATTTTAGTATGGGACCCCTAAAATGAAAATGAAAAGAGCAAATTTGATCCCTGATGGAAGTATGCAAAGACTGACACTAACATTGGTGTTTCCCCTAGTACCAACTCAATACAAAATTCCACTTTCCTGAGAGGTGACAACTCTGAAATCTCTGCCGGGAACACATCCTAAAAATATTGTAGAACTAGGTACCTTTTCAAAACTTATGCATCCTCAACATCCCTACCTTTATCACTAGAAATATATACTGCAAATAACACACACCCTTTCCCGAGACTGTTCTTTTCCTGCATAGTTGTCACCATTGTAATTGATGTTTCCTTCTTCTTACCCTACAAGATCCTTTGTTCTCCACTTTCATCCAAGAATTCACTGGCCTTGTCATAACAATCCACCTTGGTCCTATGAAGATACAACCAGTCCATACCCAACAAAATATTGTATGATTCCAATGCAAGCACATTCAAATGTGTTGACGTAGGCATACCATTCAACTCAAATGCACCATCGCTTACCCAGTGATGAACTCTCTTCTTTGTACATGTAGCCAACTACACTAACCAAGATTCTGCATGTACTTCTTTATTCAAACCACACTTATCCACTAGGTTAGGATTAACATAACTATAATTAGATCCAGGGTCAATCAAAATAGAAAAAACTTGATCACAAATCTTACCGTCCATCTCAATAATAGATGACTGGTGATCTACCTACCTATTATCCAATGCTGCATAAATCCAAGGAATACTCTATCCAAAGTCCCCCACAGTATGTGCCTCTTGAACATTGTATATCCGCGGTCTACCACCCCGATGTTGTGGACAATCTCTCTTGCGATGATCTTTGCCACAAGTCCAACACTATAAAGGCTTCTTGCCATCACCCTTGTTCTGCTCCTCAAACTGAAATACCTACCCTCTATTAGATGCATTGAACTTCTTAGGCGGTGTTGCATTCTCTTCGTTACCTATGTTTTGAGGTCTTGGTCACTTCTCATCCCATTTTCCTTTATTCCTATCATTACCTTTCCAATCCTTCTTAGTTTTAAATCTGCACTTTGATTTTTAATAACAATGCTTTAGCTTTTTGATGTCTTCCTCCAACAATATAGGCTCATCAAACTCAATCCTTTTCTTGAATGCTACCTAAAACCCATTGATGAATCTTTGAATCTTCACTTTCTACTCATTCAGATAAGGTACAAACCTCAACAACTCCAAGAATCTGCTAGTATAGTCCTGATCAGTCATGGATCCCATCTTCAGATCATAGAATTCCTTTTCCCTTTCATCATAGTATCTCTTAAATAGATACTTCTTCCTAAAAAGTCTCTCAAACTCACTCCAAGTCAACTCTTCTTCATGAATACCTTTGGCATTCTTTACATCTTCCCACCAAATGTTTTTTTTACCTTTAAGACTGAACGTAGCTATTATGGCCTTCATGTTCTCTGAGTAATCATGCAATCTAAAGAACTTATTCATTTCAAGTGACCATGCTTTTGCGTCTTGTGACTTCTTCATTTCTCCATCAAATGTAGGTGTATTTTCTTTCTTGAACTCATCCGGAAAATATCCCCTGTGATTCCTCCTATAATGATGGTAGTGATGATGACCATGGTACCTATCTGAAACAGAACTAGAGTAAAGCCCATGCCCATTGCCTCTTTTATCTGGTGTATCCAAGAATATTCCATCTCTAACTGTGTCATGTCTATCCAACCAGTGCCCATCGTGAGACCTACTACCATATGATCCATTAGTCTTGTCCTCATGTCCATGACTGATCTTAAGTGGTCCCTGTCTCTCTAATTCTGACAAGCTCTGAAGGATGACTACATTAACCTCTTCTTGTTTCTCCTGTGCCCTGGAAAGTCTCTCTTATGACTAAATGATTCTGTCATTTTCTGTGTTGCAACTTCTTATTTTTTCCTTCAAACTTCTCTCAGTGTCTCTTATGTCAGGAGAGTACCCATCACCATGTTTCTCATCTGATTTGATGAGCCTCATCATTCGGTAACTATATGGACCTTAATTCACCTCATAGCTTAGTCAAATAACCTCCTCTCACAATTTATTACATGTTTTGATTATATTTTGTTTAATGAGATGAGTTAAAGTGAGATATTATTCCTAGTGGACTAATATGCATTGAATGCAGGTTTGAAAGAGAAAATAGAGGAATTTTGGCAAGATTAACGTTTGAAACTCAAATGGGACAAGGGAGAGAGATTGTAGAAGGTAAATCCTCCTCATTTACTCCTCCCTCATTCAAATATTTCTCCATTAAATCACACTAGCTCGGAGTACAAGTAGCCAAGTCATGAAGATCAAAAGGCAACCGAGCAAGTGATAGTCAAAGACTTAGTTCATCTCGAGTTTGGGAGCCGAGCATCCCTAGATTTAAGGAAGTCATTGGGGACATTAGTTGTATAAAAAAATATGCCTAGAGCCTCATTAGGATTCGAATTTTTGTTGACAAAAAAACACTAGTTATACTTGAGCTCCAGACTTGTGGAAGACATTGTTATGTAATTTTTTGTTTTGATAATGAGAATGAGACTTTTTATGATCCAGTACTAAGTTAACTCATAGGGATAAATCTCTTGGGTTAGGACCCAATCCTAGTAGCAAAGGCTCCTCTTCTTGTATTTTTATGCTTAGATTAGTTTCATAGGTTCATGGTTAAATTGTCCTTAGAAGTATTTCATTGTAAGTAGTGTAGATTTGATTAGTTTGTTTATTAGTTTGCTTCCATTTGTGCTTTACTTTAGTAGCAGGTTAGAAGGGATAAAAGGAGCATCACAAAGATATCAGTAGGTGTCTTGGCCTCACCTCTTCCTTCAGGGATCATGATTGGAGGAAATGACCCCTATGCAGCCCCAAAAAGACAGATTTCTGTTTTTTTCATAGAATTTAGAATTTATTATACTTGAACCAGCATTTGATTAGTTTTCAAGTGTAGGATTTAATTACCATCTCTTCCATCTTCAATCTTACAATAAATCTCATCAATGATTCCATTTCATTCTACAATTTTCCTCATGCATGAAGTAGACAATTAGCTCATTAAACTCTGTTTTTCTAGCTTATTAGAATTCTTCTTCTTTACATGAATTGTTGGAAAATAGAAATGTTTGATGTAGAATAGGTGTTTCAAAAGTAGAGAGAGATCCCATAGCAAGCAACCACCTTCCAACTTCATCCATCCATAATCATTCCTTGCTTTCACCAAGACCTTCACCTATTTCATCATTTTACATAGAAACTCCTCCAAGCATGTTGAGCAAATCCAACCATCTCCTAACCTTGGTTTTGAGTTCTGAGTGACCCTAGGAATTTTTTCACTCCATTCCACCTACCAACCACCTTCCCTCAACCTTAGATCACCTCTAGCACCCATCATTTTTCTCTCGGTTGCATCTTGTAGAAATATAGGGAATCCTGTAGGTTTTTAGTACATCCTGTAGCTTTTCTTGTAGTGGCCTGTTTTGAGGCTAAATTGAGGGAAAAACTCTAAGAAACCACACAAGGGTACTTGAGGGTCTCCCAAACCTCCCAACCATTCTCCAGCATCCCTAAACCACCTGGCACATCACCAAAAGAGATTAGGGTTCACACTTGATTTTCCATAAAAATAATAAAAAGAAAAAAAACAGATTTATTTTAGTCCTTTACATGCACAGTAGTGGTGTTTGATATTTTGAACTTCCATGCTTAGGACAATAGCATTTCATACATGTTATATTGGCATTCTTGTAAAGCATAGTTCCTCAGTAGTTAGTTAGAGAATGGTGTGTTTCTAGCATATGATTTCAGTCATTTTCCTTATTGCAGTAGACAAGCTTTCTCTTAGAATAGATTCCTCTTTCTCTCATTAGTAATCAAGCTTCTTCTGAATCCATAGAAGCCTGTCTTGAAAAACCTAGTGATCTCTCGCCGGTTGAACAATAACAAAAGGAAGAGCCATCACTTTTACTTGTGTATACAACACTGTCAACTCCAAGTTTGTACGAACCCCAGGTTGATAAAGTAAAGCTGGTAACTCCAGGAGTTGCGACATTCTTGTTGCAATACTGGTGCTCATCACTTTTTGGTGTAGTTTCTAGGGATATTTCTGAGTAATATGTGATTACTTCTTTCTTGCTTCCATTTCTTGTTTCTGATATTCTGATATTAGTTTCATTTCTGCTTCCTTTTCCATGTTGCATTCTTTACTTTCCTTTCCATTCTGTAAGTAAGATTTCAATCAAGTAGTTAGTTTTTCATTCAGTCAGAAGTTTTCATTTAGTCTACATTTTCAATTCTTCAATTACTTTCAAAGTTTGAAAAAAAAAACAAAACAAAACAAAAACATTTTCTTTTCATGCCTCGTAGGAATAGGGATAACTTAGGGAAATTTTTGCCAAATACCCCCACTGCTTCAAACAACCAACCTTCCCTCTTCTTTGATGGCTGTGAACTAGAGGAACCCTTAGGTGAGAAACCAAACATATTTGAAGAACCTACAGGGGAAGAAGAAGAAGGAGAACCCATTCCTACTAAACCTATGGCTGAAAATAGAAATGACAAAGGAAATAGAGAAAGAGTTGAGGGTGTCTTCCCCATCAGGGAAACGAATGGGGATACTAAGATGAAAATATAAGCCCTTTTTCCCTTGCTCATTTCCATGGCCTGACCACAGAAGACCCGGACACTTTCTTATTTTAGTTTGTTGTCATATGTCGAACCTATGACTATACAAATGATTAGCAGAAGTTGAAACTATTTCCATCCACTCTGAAGGATGCATCTTTGCACTGGTTCATGGGTTTTCCTGGAGATAGCATCACAACTTGGGCTCAGATGTATCAAGCCTTCAACAACAAGTATCAGGACTATTGTAGGTCTAAAGGCACTAAAGAGGAAATTTTCAGGATGACCTTAGGCAATGATGAACATCTAGAGGATTATGAAGAAAGATTCCAGCTTGGCTACAAAAGGGCCAGGTGCACACTTGACCATGAGTCACTGAAGTTAGTCCTTCTTAGAGGAGTAAGGGAATATCTTCTAGATATCCTACACTTGTTAGCAGGAGGGGATATCTACCAGTTACCCTATGAGGATATCAAGATTGTCTTTAGAAACCATTCTAGGGCAGCGAGGAAAAAGGGTAGGGGTAGTCGACCTATGGTCAATCCATCCTCTTCTAATTCATCTATCAAGGGCTAAATTGGAAATATGTTGGAAGATTTCAAGAGTGAGATGTTGCAAACCCTTGCCCTACAGATGGACACTATGGACATTAAGAGAAAGAAGGAGGAAGCAGAGAGAGCCTTAGCCATTTTCTGTCCTAGATGCACCAAGAGGCCCCCCCAGGAATGAATGTCCATTGAATTCTATTGAAATCTGCTCAGTCTGTGAAGAAAACCACTCCACAGACAAGTGTCCTTCTCTACCTGGACTAAAAGTTGTATATCAAGGAGCTGAAGGGGTCACTGAGCAGCTCTACTACATAAACTAAAGGAGGGCCTAGACCATACCAGCATGGCATGCAAGGGTCATCCCATGCATATTACAACCCCAGCCAGACCAAATCCATACTTTCTTTGGGGGGCCCTACTCATCCTTCCTGGTCTACACCTCCTCCTTGGTCCTTTTCACCTCAGTATCATTCCCAGCCAGCCAGCCAGTCATTTCAACCATATGCTCCACCACAACCTCAGTGGAATGCACCGCCCCAGGGGTGGAGGCCCCCATACAATAATTTTCTAGCTTTATTTCCTTCACCACCTGCCCAACCACAACTTTTACACTCTTCTCCACCTAAACAACCCTGGATTCCTGGCCAGCCAAATCAGAACCCGAACAACAGACATGCATAACAAATATATAGTGGAGAGACATCATATCCAACTTATGTTGTGGAAATTTAGGAAATCAACTTGAGATCTGCAAGAGCACTTTCAGACAACCAACCTCTACCTCCACCTAGGGAGGTTGACGAAGAAAGAGAGGAAAGAATTCTTAAAGTAAATCCACCACCCTTTCTTGAGAGATTAACCCAACCACTCCAACCTGCCCCAAAAGAGACTAAACTTATAGGATAATTGAAAAACCTATGTGTCAAAATTCCACTTCTCCAAGTGATTAAATATGTACCTATTTACAACAAGTTGATTAAGGAGAAGTGCTTCAAGCATCCAGGGAGGTGAAGAAGAGATGCCCCTACCATTAATGTCATTGGACAACTATCTAACTTAATGTTGGGGCAAGTAATCTGTCCAAAGTATTTGGACCCTAGAAGCCCTTTAGTAGATGTGCGCATCAATGGCACCATCATCCCACACACTTTGATCGTTCTTGGGGCTACCATTAATGTGATGACCAAGGACACCATGCTCAAGCTAAACCTCCAAGGTTCATTGAGAAAGACCACAACAGTTCTGCAACTTACAGACTGCTCAAGAGTGACCCCTAAGGGGATTGTGGAGGATGTGATGGTCTCCACTAATTATTGGGAGTAACCTGCAGATTTCCTAGTTCTGCAGCGTAAGGCTAAGCTTACTAGGTACCCTCTCATCCTTGGGAGGCCCTAGTTAGCCACTGTCAATGCTTACATTAGCTGCAGAGCTAGAAATATGACCATCAAGAATGGACATATGTCCAAGCAGTTAGTCCTAGACCCTCCTGCTTAGCCATCCCTAGAACATGACTTACCTTTGTGGCTGGAAGAGGAGGAAGAAGATGAAGTTTACTCTACCCAACTCTACACCTTAGAAACAACCATGGGAGGGGGACAATAGGATGAAGATTATTTGATTGAACACACACTCCAAAGTCCAACTCCTAGTACATTTTCCTTAGAAGAAGTAGTAAAGGAAACCCAGGACAACTATCAAATTTATCTATGCTTAGCCGATTCCAACCCTCTCTGTGTCAAAACCATAAAATTTGACCTAGAGAGAGCTTTGAAAATCAATCCATCTCTTTCTGTTCTCCAAGAAGAAAAGTTGTGCAACATGCTAAAGGAAAATCTGGATGCCTATGCTTGGAGTTACAAAGAAACGAAGGGAGTGCACCCCTCAGTGTGTACCCACAATATTTATATCAAGGAAGGTTGGAAGCCAGACCGACAACCCCAAAGGAGGATGAATCCAACTCTTAAAGATATAGTCAAAGAAGAACTGCAAAAGCTGCTAGATGCAGGATTCATTTACCCTATCCAAATAGTGAGTGGGTCTCTCCTTTGGTGTTGGTTCCAAAGAAAAATGGTAAGTGAAGGATATGTGTCGATTACAGGTAGTTAAAAAAAGCCACAAAGAAGGACCATTTCCCTCTACCTTTCATCGACCAAGTGCTAGATGGCCTGGCAGGGAATTTTTTTTTCTCTTTCCTAGATGGATTCAGTGGGTACAATCAAATCCAGATCAGCCCAGAAGACCAGGATAAAACCACCTTCACTTGTCCTTGGGGTACTTTCACCTATAGGGTCCTTCCTTTTGGCCTATGCAATGCTCCTGCCACTTTTTAGAGAGCAGTCCTAAGTATCTTTGCCGAGTTAGTCCATGATGCGGTAGAAATTTATATGGATGATTTTACACCTTATGGAGGTGATTTTGAGGAGGCTCTGTCCAACATAGGTAAGGTTCTGCACAAATGCATTGAAATGAACCTATCTCTCAATCCCGAAAAATGTGAATTCCTGATGACTGCAGCGACCGTGGTAGTTCATTCAATATCTCAACAAGGACTGTAGGTGGACCCAAACAAAATAGCTATCATCCAAAGGGTTCCACCTCCACAAAAGCAGAGAGATGTGAGAAGTTTCATAGGGTTAGTTGGATACTACCGAAGGTTTATAAAAGACTTCAACAATTTGGCTTCTCCCTTATTTGGGTTGTTGACCAAAGACTCTGAGTTTGTATGGTCAAAAAGCTATCAAGAGGCCCTCGACCCTGCATCGATTCTCCGAGGCCCAAATTGGGACCTTCCTTTTCATATACATGTTGATGCCTCACACAAAGCCATAGGAGCAGCCCTAGGCCACATAGATGAAAAATTGCCTTATGCCATTTACTTTATCAGTAAGAATTTGTCAAAGGCCAAACTAAACTACACAATGACCAAAAAGGAGCTCCTGGTTGTTGTGCATTCATTGAACAAATTTAGGCATTATATTATAGGCTATCAAACATTTTTATATACTGACCATGTTGCAATCAAATATTTAATGAATAAACCTAATGTGAATGCCCGGATAATTAGATGGTTACTTTTACTATAGCAGTTTGATCTAACTATTGTTGATAAGCCTGGTAAGGAAAATGTTGTTGTAGATTTTTTGTCCAAATTAACTTTTCCTGCAGGTGAGGAGGGAATGGTTGATGATCAGTTACCAAATGAGCACTTATTCGCCATTTCAATTCTCTCTCCATGGTTTGCTGACATAGCAAACTATTTGGTATCTACACAGTTCCCACAGAATTTGTCCTCCAAGGAGAAAAGCAAGATTGTGAGGAAGAGTGCACCCTTCACTTGGATTACGGGCAACCTCTTCAAACTAGGCCTGGATCAAATTCTGAGAAGATGTGTCAGGGAGGAGGAAGTCTTTGACATCCTTCTAACCTGTCATGATGGGCCTTGTGGAGGTAACTTTGCAGCAAAGAGGGCAACATTTAAAGTGTTACAAGTTGGGTATTACTAGCCCACTCTTCATCAGGATGTGAAAATATATACTAGTCAGTGTGATCGGTGCCAAAGGATGGGAAAGCATACTCCAAGAGATGAAATGCCTCTACAACCTCAAGTGACTCTTGAGCCATTTGACAAGTGGGGCATGGACTTCATTGGACCTATTGACCCTCATTCCAAGAAAAAGCAGTATATCATTGTGTGCACTGACTATCTGACTAAGTGGGATGAAACCAAGGCAATTAAGGCAACCACAAAGGAGAAGGTGGTTGAGTTCTTAAGGGAGAATGTATTTTACAAATTTGGGTACCCTAGAAAACTGGTCACTGATCAAGGTAGCCAGTTTACCTCCAACATGATTGAAGATTTGTTAAGCCAGCATAAGATCAAGCATAGAACCTCCACTCCCTATCACCCACAATCTAATGGCCAAGTGGAGGTGACCAACAGATCGTTGGAGGGTATCCTGAACAAAGTGGTTAGTAGCAGCAAGAAAGATTGGGCAGATAGACTAGTTGAAGCCACCTCGGCCTATAATACCACCTGGAAGATGACCACTAGATTCACACCCTATGAGCTGGTCTATGGGAAAAAGGCCCTGTTGTCCATTGAATTCAATGAGTGTAATACATTAAGGATGGCATTCCAACTAGATCTAGATCTCAACAGTGCACAAAAAGAGAGATTGCTCAAGTTGAATGGTTTAGATGAGTTCATAATGTAGGCCCTCCTACACACAGAGGTAACTCAAATTCAGAGGAAGATATGGAATGGTAAGAACATCAAAGATAAGAAATTTCAAGAAGATGATTAGGCCTTATTATATGATTCCAGATATAAAGACTTTAAGGGCAAGTTAAGGACAAGATGGTTAGGGCCTTATCTTATAGAGAGATGTCATGATAATGGTTCAATGCGGATCAGAACCATAGATGCAGAGGCCATTCCTTTACTTGTTAATGGGCACAGATTGAAAGTTTACAAAAGGCCATTGTCAAAGCAAGAGTTCATTGATGGTATCAATAAAACAGTGATGGTGGTGGAGCAAGTTTCAACTCCTGCCTCATCAAGTCACTGAGAAAAGAAAAAATAAAAATAAGGACTCAGGTGAAAACCTCCATGAGGCGCCTGAGTCCCACTATTGGGCTGAAAACCTCTTGGGGTAGCCCAATGGTGTCAAAAAGAAAAAAATAAAAATGAGAAATAAAAAGATCTTTGGGTGAAAACCTCTCTTGAGGCGCCCAAGGCAAGCAACTAGAATGAAAACCTCTTGGAGGTAGGCTAGTTGTTTTCAAAAAAAAAAAAAAAAGAGAAAAGAAAATTCATGAAAAATTGTTTGCAGGTCAGTGGGAGGATTATCAAAGAGAAAAGGAGAATCAAAAGGGACCTATTCCACTGATATTTTTATTCCTCCATTCATTATCCTTCATCATTCCACCATTCCTTTCATTTTTTCACTCATTTGCCTCAGTTTGCAAGGATCCTATGTTTTCTACAGGATTCGTTGTAAACCTACAGGATCCCCTGAAAGCCTACAGGATGATCCTGTAGGAATTACAGTGGCTTCAGAATCCTAAGGTCAGCAACCCTAGGGCAAGGAAATGACCTGCCCATGTCAAAAAAATAAATCAATAAAAAAACCCTACATCATAATCCCATTACCATACCTCTCTCCACCTTGATCACCCTTGCATCCATCATAATAAAAAAATAAAAAAATAAAAAAAAAAATTCACAGTGTTCAAGAGAAAACACAGAGAAAAGATGAAATAGAGAACAAAGAGGGACAACACCTAAATGTATTTCTCATTATTCACACTCCTAGACCTCCTCTCTATCTATGTCATCATCCTCAAGTCCCAACAGTGGAAATGATTAAAAATTCTAAGGGAGAAGCAGCTACAGGACATCTTGTAGTAAATCTTGTAGCAGCCTATCCCACAAAATAAAAATCATGGGTTGCAACAAGCTTCTAGCATGGATATCCAAGGGTAGAAGAAGCTCCAGAGCAGTAGCAGCATAATCATCTTCAACACCAAGTACCTGCACATCAAGGCAATCATCAACAGGGCAAGATATATATATAAAAAAGGAGGGAGAACATGCAACCAACACACAACAAGCACCTCATGTCCTCAAAAAACTGCAACAAGGTATTATCACCACTGGTAAGTATATCAGTTCACTCTCTCATTGCATACTGTAATCAAACGATGTAAAGATTGTGGACAAGTTGGTTTATAAGCAAAATGTGGCCAGTTAACTTGGCCACCTTCGTTTAGTAAGCAAGGACAAAACAGTTAGTCCCCACACACGTGGAAACAATCATGTCAAACAAAATGAGAATGAGATCAAAAGCAGTTTATACTACGGATGCTCGAAGTGGGAGTTGATTACAAGGAGAGGGGAATGATGATGTGGTAGTGGGGACCAATGGTCCAAAAATAGAAAATCGTACCTCGGCTGCCAGCACACCACCTCACTCAACTCGACCATAAGAGGAAATAAATGTTGATCCCCATGCACTCATGCATTCATCTTCTTGAGGCTCACTCTAGCAAAGTCGCTCTCATACCCAAGCAACCTACAAAAGAGAAAAATTTCATCTTTCTCCTATACAAGATTTCCTACAGGATCACATAGGGAATCCTACAGGATCACACAGAAATCCTATAGGATACAGTTAGCTAGTCTACAGGATTGGCAGTGAGCAGTTTCAGAGAAGGAAACACATGGGTTGGCTACAACAAGCACCATGAGGAGGTAGGCTGCATTTCCTTCCATTTTCCAAGTGAAAAAAGCAGAAAAATCTCCCAGGTTGATTGAATTTTGATAGATGTATAAGGGAATAGTTCCACAAGTATTTCAATCCAATTTCCTCCTTTATTAAAATTTGTATCATACATCTCTTCTCCTCAAAATTCACCAGAAAAAATGACAGGGGGGTCTAATAGAAGGGAGCCCATCAACACTATGAGGATTCATGAACACCCTCCTATGATGAAGTAGCCTGAGATTTTTCTCTCTCCCTCATTCCACTAACAAGAACCCATGCCACTGTGGTGGTGAGAGGCCTCTCCATAGAGATCACCCCTAAAGTCATAAGAAGAATTACCACGTTGCCCCTAGTAGTGCCTTGGAGAAAGGAAGACAAGGGGGATAGACAAACTGCCAAACAGAAATTATTTTTAGAGGGAGAGGAGCCCATTGAAGACAAGAATGGATTAAGGAGAACAAGCCTACCATAACCCTAGAATGAGGTAAGCTACCACCTTATAAAATACATATCATGTGAAGGCATGTATAGTTTGGTTTATGGTTATCACTTTAGGCTCCTTGAAGAATTGAGGTTTGGAATAGAAACACCTCCTCACCACAGGCTCAGCATACCATAATTCCTTCTACAATCACTGATAGATACAAGCATAAAGGTGGAGGAAGGAAACTACAAATAGTTAGCCCACCATGGGTTAATTAGAATCATCATAGAAGATGACCTCCAAAACCTCAGAATTCCTATCCAATGGGAAATTTTCAGAGACATGTAGACAAATGATGATATCAAAGCCCTCACATATGATATTAGCCCTACTGTCAATGAAAAGGATGAAGAAGAGACTGAAACAAATGGAGAAGAAGTAGAGAAGAATGAAGAGGAGATAGATGAGGATGAAGAGGGAGAGAAAGAGGAATAAGTTGATGAAGAAATAGAGGAAGATGTAAAGGAGGACACTGATAAACAAAATGAGGATCTAGAGGGAGAAGAAGAAGGGAAAGACAAAGGTGAAAAGGGAAATGGAAAAGAAGAGGAAGAAGATAAGGAGGAGTCACCTAGGGTGTCTCCATAACCCACTGAGAAGAGGCAGCAGCTACCCTCAATTCCCTTAGCACCCCTATCAAGAAAAAGGCAAAAGACAAAGACAAACCCCCTTATACTTTACAACAAGAAAAAGCACAAGGATAAGGCAAGGAAAACCCCAAACTCCAACCAAGGTTCCCATTGGTATTGAGGAATCACATAAATAGCAAGAGAATATGGCTCCTCTTATAAAAACTCAAGAAGAAGGATCCTTAGCACAAACCTCCCCTAAGTCTCTTATCACCTATGTGAGAAGGCCTATAACCAGATCCACCTCATCCAAAGGAAAAGACATCCTACAGGATACACATCAGGACCTACAGGAAGCAGAGGCAGCCCTACAGGAAACTCTATTGAACCTACAAGAAACTCAAAAATTGGATGAGGAAGGAAGTAAACAACCATAAACAAAGAGAGAGGACCTACAACTAAGGGAACCTAGTCCTCAACCTAACCTTGACTCCTATTATAGATTTATTGAGGGGGGCAGGGTCATTCCACAAAATTTTTCCATTCCATTATTCTTTGAGCTTGAGAAAGAAAGAGCTAGAAAACATAGATGGATGCATATTTCCAAGTCCAAGGGAGTGGAGGACATTGGCCCATGGAGGAAAAGCTCAATGAGATGGGCAGAGAACTAATTAGCCCAAGGAACAGAGAGGCCATAATGAAGGCTCAGTTGGAGACAAAAAATAAACGGTTGAAATGACAGCTGCAAGAAAGAAATAATCAATTGGAATCCATGGCCAGTCTATCTTTGGAAGCAATCCAGTGCAAGATGCCAGCTAAGTCCTATGCATTATACCTTAAGGAATAGCGGCTCCAGTTCCAAATCAAGACCCTAGCACAGAGAGGCACTATGTCATTCCAATATTATAGACAGTTCATTGATCTTTGTGATCAAAGTACATTAAAGGATAGGGCTAAGATGTCTGAGCTCTACTTGCATAACATGGCTTTGACAGATATGAATGTATGGGACCCTAATAGAAAGCTAGGGTATTTACAGTTGATGGCTTTGGAACCATGGATGAACCATGAGGAAGCAAGGGCTGCATAAATGAAGAAGATATTGGAAAGGGAACAAACAGAGCCTCTCATGATAAGAGCTTAGTAGTCCAATCCAATGGTTTTCATTAGCATGCATAATTTAATTGCAAATGATCCTCAACTTGCACCCAGGTATCTTGCAGCCCAAGAGCAAGCAATTACACATTTTGAGGATATGTTCAGACTATTAGGGGATGACAACATGCAAGCTTGAAAAAGGAGATGGAATACTTTTCAATATAGTTTGAAAATCATAGAGTACCATTCTCCTCAAAGGATGAGAGGAGCACTGAACAGGACATCCATGTACAAACAAACCATCCAAAGGCTCAAATTCAATTGGATTGGCTTGAGGCTCAATCCACCACTGCTCTTGGCGATGTTAGAAGGAAGGAAGAAGAAGAAAGAAAGAAGTGGGAGGAGGTATAAAGGAAGGTAGGATTCTATGCACAGGAAGAGGAAATCACAACAGAAGCATGGGATGTCAGGAAGGCCACTAGAGCTATGAAAGACATGGATATTGATTGAGTTTCTCAGAGGATAAGCAACACTTTCAGTAGGGGGTGATGATGAGCCTCATCATTGGGTAACTATATGGACCTTAATTCACCTCCTATCTTAGTCAAAACAACTCTTCTCACAATTTATTACATGTTTTTATTATATTTTGTTGAATGAGATGAGCTAAAGTGAGATATTATGCCGAGTGGACTAATATGCATTGAATGCAAGTTTGAAAGAGAAAATCGAGGAATTTTGGCAAGATTGAGGTTTGAAACTCGAATGGGAGAAGGGAGAGAGATTGTAGGAGGTAAATCCTCCTCATTTACGCCTCCCTCATTCGAATATTCCTTCATTAAATCACACCAGCTCAGAGTACAAGCAGCCAAGTCATGACGATCAAAAGGCATCCAAGCAAGTGATAGTCAAAGACTTAGTTCATCTCGAGTTTGGGAGCCGAGCCTCCCTATATTTAAGGAATTTTTTCGGGACTTCAGTTGTATAAATAAAGAGGCCTAGAGCCTCATTAGGATTTGAATTTTTGTTGAAAAAAGACACTAGTTATTTTCAAGCTTCAGACTTGTGGAAGACATTGCTATGTAATTTTCTGTTTTGATAATGAGAATGAGATTTTTTATGATCCAGTACTTAGTTAACTCAGAGGGCTGAAGATCTTGGGTTAGGGCCCAAACCTAGCAACAAAGGCTCCTCTTCTTGTATTTGTATTCTGAGATTAGATTCATAGATTCATGGTTAACTTGTCCTTAGAAGTATTTCATTGCAAGTAGTGTAGATTTTATTAGTTTGTTTATTAGTTTGCTTCCATTTGTGCTTTACTTTAGCAGTAGGTTAGAAGGGATAAAAGGATCATCACAAATATTTGAGTAGGTGTCTTGGTCTCACCTCTTCCTTCAGGGATCATGATTTGAGGAAAGGACCCCTATGCAACCCCAAAAAGATAGATTTCTATTTTTCTCATAGAATTTAGAATTTACTGTACTTGAACTAGCTTGATTACTTTTCAAGTGTAGGATTTAATTACCATCTCTTCCATCTTCAGTCTTATAATAAATCTCGTCAATGATTTCATTTCATTCTACAATTTTCCTCATGCATGAAGTAGATAGTTAGCTCATTAAACTCTGTTTTCCTAGCTTATTAGAATTATTCTTGTTTACGTGACTTTTTGGCAAATAGCAATGTTTGATGCAGAGTAGGTGTTTTAGAAGTAGAGAGAGATCCCATAGCAAGCAACCACCTTCCAACTTCATCCATCCATAATCATTCCTTGCTTTTTCACCAAAACCTTCACCTATTTCATCATTTTACATAGAATCTCCTCCAAGCATGTCGACCAAATCAACCATCTCCTAACCTTGGTTTTGAGCTCTGAGTGACCCTCGGAATTTTCTCACTCCATTCGACCTACCAACCACATTCCCTCATCCTTCCATCACCTCTAGCACCCATCGTTTTGCTCTCGGTTTTATCTTGTAGAAATACAGGGAATCCTGTAGGTTTTTAGTACATCTTGTAGGTTTTCCTGTAGTGGCCTGTTTTGAGGCCGAATTGAGGGAAAACCTCTAGGAAGCCACACAAGGGTACCTGAGGGTCTCCCAAACCTCCCAACCATTCTCCAACATCCCTAAGCCACCTTCCACATCATGAAAAGAGATTAGGGTTCACACTTGATTTTCCATAAAATTAATAAAAAGAAAAAAACAGATTTATTTTAGTCCTTTACATGCACAATAGTGGTGTTTGATGTTTTGAACTTCCATGCTTAGGACAGTAGCATTTCATACATGTCAGTTTTGCATTCTTGTAAAGCATATTTCCTCAGCAATTAGTTATAGAATGGTGTGTTTTTAGCATAGGATTTCAGTCATTTTCCTTATTGCAGTAGACAAGCTTTCTCTTAGAAAAGATTCCTCTTTCTCTCATTAGTAATCAAGCTTCTTATGAATCCATAGAAGTCTGGCTTGAAAACCCTAGTGGTCTCTCACCAACTAAACAGTGAGAAAAGGCAGAACCATCACTTTTACTTGTGTATACATCAATGTCACCTCCAAGTTTGTACAAACCCAGGGTTGATAAAGTAAAGTTGGTAGCTCCAGGAGTTGCAACATTCTTGCTACAATACTAGTGCTCATCACGATTTATAGGGAGATTCTTGTGAACTATAGTCTACCATTTTACTAGTCATCTTTGATATTATTCATCCTACATGTATATCATGTCAGCAAAACCAAAACATAAACATAACCAACATACCTCAGTATAGCTCAGGGGAGGATATCTCGTCTGCAAGATCAACCAAATTAACACAATACATGTATAAACATAATCACAGAAGTATATAGACATCATATCAATCGTCATCCCAGTTACCATGCATGATGTCACAACTATAACACCAACTAGACACAATGCTTGCACAACAACATATAGACACTAGCATGCATAACCATTGCATATACTACTGACATGCATTCACGATAAACACATCCCAACAACAACATCAAAAACTTCTACATGGAAACACAACTACAATGATGACCAATACCATGCATACATAACAAGCACATATACCACAAGAATAATGGACACATATTCAACCGACATGTCTGCATGACAAACTAATTCCTCCCTTCTAGTCCAAGGGTTGAATCATGCTTTGATACCACTCTGTAACACCCTCCTCCCACATTTACCCAAGCTAACCTGTCCATCGGGGTAAACATGTGACGAAGAGTTACTATGATATGATTCAAATCCCCATGTACAGTTAAGGAAGTGGAACTAACAAGACAAGACCAATATGACCTTCCTCAAGAGCTACAGAACCTTCAAGAGACAACTAACCCTTCCAGGTGCCCAATCCATGAGACAACTTGATGTTTTGATGAACTAGACCCCTATTTTCTCCCATGACAAGCCTTCCATGCAACTAGGACCCTTCAGTCACTCCCAAAACAAGGCATCCATGTGATTGTGGCCCTTTTCAGGCAGTTTTGTGCCAGCAACCTTGGATTCTGAGCCACTTTTCAGGGCTAGGACTCAAGCCTCTGCCCAAAACTTCATGAAACTTCCATAAATGATAAATAACATTGAGACAAGGCTTCTAATACAAAAACATGAACAAGGACTTGACCTAAACCCTACCAACCATGACATATATTTTGTCAAACATATCATGAACATGTAATCTACAGGTCATAACAACATATCTGAGCATAGGGATCTCATACTTATCAAAAAATCGTTAAGAAGGATTGAGGCTTCCTCACAATAGTTGCAAGATCATCTTTTAGGCCATGCATGCATTCATCTACTAATCAAAACATGATGATAGCCATAACTCAATTCTTTCATAAAACATGCTTATAACACATATTTCATTAAAATTGGAAATTTTTATTACAAGGACTTTAACAACAAAAACATTTCATTAAATTTGGAATTATTCAGTGGATCTAGAATTTATAACTTTAACTAGATTAAGTTTGAAAATTAGTTAGCTTACTACTTTGAATGTATTTAGACACCATTTTTGTAATAAAATTATCATGGTAAACTATATAAAATAAATTTATATAAAGATGCTGAAGTAAATCTTTGACGTCTTCATCTTGGACTCTTTATAATATTTCTTCTAATATTATTTATGGTTCCTTTTAAAATGTTGATTAATATTAGTTCGTGACAATAATATTTCCATATATTAATATTATTAACCAATCTAATTATAATTTTATATAGTAAATATGGCACTAGTTGTGTTGAGTTACTATTCTAGTAGAAAGTTGGCACAATTTTAAGTCTCCATAAATTTTATTTAATGATAGAATTACACCAGTATGCATAACAATTTGTATTTCAAGTACTATTAGTATTTTTTTTTATTATCATTTTTATTATATAATTTAGGATGTTGATAACATTTATAATCAACAAGAGAAAATATTAAATAAGACTCATATTATGTTTAAATTTATTCTTTTAACAATCAAAATGAACACAAGGACTTCGTTAACATTAATTATTTCGTAAACCAACATAGATCCATCTTATATCTAGATCTAACAAGTGCCAACATGGATCCATTCCAGAGTTAATATGGATCTAAGTTGGTAGTCTTATATTCCATAATGGATTTCCTGAAGCCTTTAAGTAGGCTTCATCATAAAAAATACCATGGAAAAATACTATGGGCTATGCAATACCATGGGCTTGTAAAGAAAAATCGGTAAACCCATCAAATGGATAACCCTGACTTATTTTAACTACTTTATGACCAGAACATTTAACAAGGACCTCCCCATATCCTAATAAACATTAAAATTTATAGGTGTAAATTTTTATGCAAAGTCTTGCCATACTAGGGTATATAGGACCTCTCGACATAATCACAATATTAACTTAAGATAAGATAAATATTTTTAGTAATGTCCAACCAATCTGTGACTTATGAATAGGGAAAGGCGCAACAATATCAATACATAGTAGGGGTATGAAAGTAGCTCTTAGTAGGAATCAATTGAATCATATCAGTGTGTCTAACATAAAAGAAAGATATTATAGTTACGAATAATAAACTAGATTCCTTGATGTCTAAATTTTTGTGCCTAAAAATTCTCACCCCCAAGTTTCCCACAACCTGGAGGTGGAGTTGTTATCAAAATATGATGGTGTTGTGAGGATCTCAATGTAAGACTTGGTAGGGAGTGCCTCCCTTGCAAATTTTGCATTGAAACTAGTCTACTAGAAAGTTACTGTGTAAAATATGTTTTTATGCTAAATTTTCTAGGTCCCCTTAGTGCCTTTAGAAAGCACCAAGAGGAGGTTCAAAGCACTTATACCACTTAGAAATAATTATCAAATAATTATAATTTATTTAAATACCATTTAGGGTTCATCATCAATTAATTGCAATTTGTAAAAAAATGGCATAATAATGTTGCAAAATGTCTAAAGACATCCATTTGTGACCCTTCTCTATAATGAGCCTTGAAAGTCCACTTAAAAATCATAATCACTCAATTATTCTGTGTTTTGGAAAAATATGACCCAGATTATCCAAAGTACTTTTTTCATCATGTTGACGTTTCGAACCCCAAAGGGGATCCATCATTAGGATAGAAAATGAGTGATAGATTGAGAGAAGAATTTACCGATCAGAAAAAATAAATAAATAAATACCTACTGCTAAATTAAACTAGAATCCGACTAATTGAATAGTTTATATATTTTAGTCTTATGAATTAGTCAGCTTCTACTTCAATTTAGAAGTATTTATTTATTTATTCTTATCGGTAAATTCTTCTCTCAATCTATCACTCATTTTCTATCCTCATGATGGATCCCCTTTGGGGTTCGAAACGTCGACATGATGAACAATGTACTGTGGATAATCCGAGTCATATTTCTCCAAAAAAATGATGCACAAAAGTTAAAATTTAACATATTCTATATTTTATTGGGAAAATCATTTTTTTAAATGGAGCTTTATTTCAAAAAGAACATCACCTTTATATGCTCATATTAAACCACATAATAGGAAAATATAATTCAATAGATGACTTATGACTTATTGACTTATATAAGTTGATTGCAAATACGAGTTACTGATTTATGAATATATAGTTAGAGAAGGCTATGGATTAAAACTCAAAGTAAACCATTTAAATTCATTATCAATTAAATTCTAAATTATTTATTTTGTAAAATTTGCATCTTAAATACTTACATTAAGAGTTTTATCTCAATAACCCATTACATTTATAAACATGTATTATGGAAGCATAAACAAAATATAATTTAATAAATGGCTTCATGCATTGTTGGCTTCTATGAGATTATATCAACCACAAATAATGTATTTAAAATTTGAATTTTACATCATTTTAATATGGATGGGAAAATCAAATGTCATATTATGGTGCAAAAAGTTTAAAGACATCCATTTATGCCTCATCTCTTGCACAAGCTTAAATATTCCACTTGACACTCAATATCAATTAAATATTCCAAGTTTTAACAAGAAATTCATTTTCTTTTACATGGATTTTTATTTCAAAAAAGACAATGCCACATATATGCACTCATATTAAGCCACGTGATAGGCATATAAAAGTCAATAAATGGCTTCTTCACTAATTTACTTACATGAAATGATCCCATATATAAGTAATTGATTTAGTAATACATACTTATAAAAAGTTATGGATTGAAAATCAAATAGACCACATAGAACTCATTATCAATTAATTCTAATTTGTTTTGAAAAAATATATCTTTACTTACATTAAGATCTTGAATAATTTCAAAACATACTACATTCATAAACGTGTATCAATGCATATAACTAAATATAATTCAATAAATAGGTTAATGTGTTGTTGGCTTCTATCACATTATTTCTATTAGAAATAATTTATTTAAGAATTGAACTTTACAAATTGTTAATGTGGATGGGAAAATCAAATGTCATATGATGCAAACTGCTTAAAGATGTCCATTTATGACCCATCTCTTGAATAACTTTGAATAATCCACTTTTCTTTTTGCTTTTCTTTTTTAACTTGGAATGAAAACACGGGAAACCCTAGAGCACTTCTCCACATTTTGTGGATGGTATACTGGGTAAATCATCAGCCCTAATTATGGGGCCTGTCCTCTCCCCAAGGGAATCAAAGAGAGTTGAACAAGTGACCAACAAAACCTAGCAACAATATCAAAGAACTTCACACCTGGCTCTAGACCATTTGAGCAAACGCTTAGGGCTTAATGAATAGTCCACTTAACATTCATTATCAATTAATTATTCCATGTTTTATTATGAAAAACATTTTGTTTTACATGGAGTTTGATTTCAAAAACAACGATGTCACATTTATACACTCTTATTAAACCACATGATAGGAAATGAAAGTCAATAAATGGATTCCTGATTTATTGACTCATATGAGATGATTGCATACAAAAATAATTGATTTACGAGCACATATAAGTTAGAAATAATTACGGATTTAAAATCAAATTCCTTCAAATTTAAATAGTTTGAGGTCACTAATCTATGTCCCATAGTCCACTAGTCTAAATAGTCTACTTAACGCTTATTATCAAGAAATTCTAATATTATGATTCATAGTTTAGACAACTCATATTAATCAATATAAATAAGTAAAAGTTAGTAACATAACTTTGTGTTTTGTTGGATCATATGATATCATTTCATTTATTTAAAATTACAAATTTATGAAAAGTTATTGTTGGACAATGAAATGAAATTCCTTACAATACAATAAGTTCAAAGGCATAAATCATCTATGATACATGCTCAATGAAATCTTAGCACTCGACTTAGTAGTCATTATCAATTAATTATATGTCTTTTTAAGAAATGATATTTTATTTACAATGGAGTTTGATTTTAAATATTGTATATCGCATTTATACACACATATTAATTCATTTTATAGGCAATTAAAATTCAACCAGTGAGTTTGTGCCTTGTTGATTTCCAATATAATATGATTTCAGTTACAAACATTGATTGATTTAAGTATATACAAATTGACCAAAAATTATGAATTGGAAAATTAGATATCTTCTACTTTAAAAAGTTCAAATCATTCACATATAACCCATTACCTATGCCCCATTTCCTATTAGCTTGAATTGTTTATGTAACATTTATCAACTAAATTATCTATAATTGTTTTAATAAGAGTTGTACCTTTATTTACATTGAACTTTATTTAAAAATTTACATTTCACATTTATATATGAGTATTAATGAATATAAGTAAATATAAATCAATAAAAGTAACATTTTGCTTCAATGTATCAAATAAGATGATTTTAATGACAAATGATTAATTTAAAAATGTAAATTAAAATACACACATTAGAAAAATAAATCCTTTGTACAACAAATCCAATAAAAAAATTATTATAAAGAATAATACTAATGTATATTAGTATAATTTTAAATTCCCATATATTTCAAAACAAATAAAAAATCATACAAATTAATTGACAAAAAACTATGTCTAAGTTACATTGAAAAAATGGAATGCTATTGTGAACAAATTTATTGAAAATATCGTCTTCATCCATTATAATTAAGTCAATGTTCTATTGAACATTCAAATGTACTCAGTTTCACTTTGATATAATGAAGTGACTTGAGAAATGGAAATAAAACCTACACAAGCCAAGTATCCTACTCTCGTCCTTGATAGGATTTTATTAAGATGTGGTTTGACCAATATCTAGAAAATTGAGAAATATATTTCGATGTATCAATTAAAAATATATTTTATTATTCATATTTATCACCATATCAGGACCACACATCAATCAATATTTTCTCATAGAATTTTATTGTTCTCCTTGCTTTCACTTTTGTATGCAAATGACAACAAGACCTACTCCATATGAATTTAAAGTCCCTTATAAAAATATTTGATTTTTCAAGTACTTGTCAGATGTACTTGTCAATGACATATCATGCCCATATTGCAACATCATAGATCTTTAAGAAATATTTAATACTTATAGTTGAGAAGGACTAAAAAAATAGGAGATATCACCAAACTGTCAATCTAGTTCTCTTTGAATATGACAATTTGGTTCATCTCCAATGTATGATTGGAAGAATAATCCTTCAATTTCAAAGATCAACATCTTTCAACTTTTATTAATTCCCATATGCATTTGCACTACAACCACATATATGACATTAACATATATCAACTTCAACATTTCATTAACATTTGAAGAAAGCACTTCAAAACATTTCAAAAATGATGTTAGTATATATTATGATTTTTTTCATTTGTAACAAAGTAAATTTTACGAGTTAAATGATAATAAAAAAACATTGTTACAATGGCCCCATTCAAATGAATAAATTAATGATAGATCTAGTTTATACATACAACCTAATAAATTTATTTAATTTGTATGAAACAAGCATTACATAAATAGATTGATCCACTATTTAAATAGTTGATTTTAAAATCTAGAATTATTTGTTTAATCACAATTGACAAATATAATTACAATGCCCCAATTCAAGTAAACAAACTAATTATATGTTAATTTCCACATAAAACCTAATACATCTTTTAAATTTCAAACATTCTAATTAATTATATATTATTTTCTAAAGTATATCCTTAGTTGTTTTTGGTGCTTATTTTAGTGCAATATCTACTTCTATTGTTGGTGTTACATACAACCTAATATAATTTTTAAACTTTTGTAGGAAAAAATAAGTTATAAGAACACAATGAAGCATCCTTCAAATCAGTAATTTTTAAGAGACCAAATGACAAGGTAAACCATAACTAAAAAATAATTGCAAAATCAAGTAAACATACCAATTTTCTAATAATTTCTATATACAACTTGGTCTATTTTTAAATTTCTATAATTAAACAAAAACAAAATGTAAAGTTAAAAAAATTGATATGAACACATTCAACAACCATGCAACTAATAAATGCCATTAGCACAATATCTTATTATAAATTAAAAAAATAAAAATTATTTTATTTCTATACCATATTGGTATCGTGAAATACAAGTCAACTCAAAATAATAAAGGCTACAAAACACAATAATAAGTCATGGTTTCTTTGGAATATTATTTGCACCGGTCCTTAAAATATGAAAACATTTGTATAGAAATAGTTGACAAATTTCAAATGAATTGAAAAAAAAAAACAAAATAAAAGATATAATGAAATCATCTTTTACAACCTTTCATTTCACACACATAAAAATAAGGAATTTCAAACCATATGCAAGTTGACAATAAGAAAATGTAGCTCATTCGCATAATACCTAACCATTTGTAGAAAAGTATAAACTAATTTTGAAAATGCCATAAAATCTAAAGCAAATTATGGTGGTGAATTTCTTGAACTTTCTTCTCCCTTAGATGCTTACTTTGAATTTTCTTTCGCTTCGTAGTCCATGAATTCTAAGAATAAAGGGAGAAACTATTACCAAATTTTTTAATATTAAAAAAAATATGAACTATAGATATAGCATTCTTTCATTATTATTGTTAAACACACAAGAATAATGGACAACTTAATAGGATAAATGTGAGTACATTTCTATTAACAAAGATGTACATTTATATTGCATTCTTATGACCCTTGGTTTTCATATACCAAGTGGTCTCTTGGACTTCAGTGACTTCTCACATTCCACACCAATCCTTAGCAGATTAGGTGTCCAACATTCCCCCCCTAATCCGAAGGGGTATATACAATTCCAAGAAGAGAGCTCTAATACAAAAATACAACAATTCATGACAACAATAAGTTGAATGTGCTCTTTGAGATGGCATATGGTGGGAGAACTTGTGGTTTAAGGATGACCACCAACACTAAAATGCTTAGTGCAGTTCCCAGAACTCTTCCAAATCTGGCAAGAAGATGAAATCTTCTGCTAGATGAAGTGTCCCTAATGCTTTGAATAGGGAGACCTTCAACCTAGAAAAAGGGAGGTCTACAACCTGTGTGGTTTAAGGAAGGCTGCCAACCAAAGGAACACTTAGTGTGATTCCCGAAACTCTTCCAAATCTGGCAATAAGTTGAAGTCTTCTTCTAGAGGAAGTGCTCCTTAATGTTTTTGAGAGGGAGACAACCAACTTGGAAAAGGGAGGTCTACAACCTATGGTGGTTTAAGGAAGACCACCAACCAAAGGCATGTTCATGGGATTCTATGTCTTTGGCTACAAATTTGAATTTGGGTATGGTTGTCTCTAGTTGTAGGCTCAAGCAGTAGGTTTAGGTTGTGGCTCATGCTTCTTTGATGCATTTTTGAAACTTGTATATCAATTACCCCTTTTTCAGATACAAGGTGAGAAGATGAGGAAAACTAAACTACAAGACTTTTCAAAACTCGAGAATAAACTCTGTTGTATGAGAGAAATATCTTCTTGGTTGTTGAATCCCATTGCGAAGAAGTGATCCATCCAAGGTGAATCTTTGTTATGGAAGGAGGCATGTTTTTAAGCATATGTTTGAGGAATGAGTGTGGTGAACACAATTATTACACGATGAAGATCAAACAATGATATTTCACATGGACAACGCAGTCACAATGTTGGCATCTACAAATCTGTTGTTGTGAAGGAGGAGTACAAACAGGTGAATATGAACTGTAATGAAGAAATCCAACACTGGAAAATTCGATTGGCTTGGAATAGTCTGGAATAAGAAAGGACACATCCTTGTCATATCTAAGATTGGTTTCATTTATTTTATTGACAATCTCTTTCCACTTCTGATAATTGGCTTGGGAAGTGCAGTTTGAACCTCTACATCTTTCTGCACATCTACTCCTAAAATGGGTACTGCATCTGCGTTTTCTTGTTACTGGTGGGAGACTTTCTCAATATTCTAAACAAAAATTGGTTCAGAATGATGTCTACATTGTTGTAGTTCATCTTGTTGAAGTTGTGATGTTATCTACAAGAAATATATTTTGTTATGTTCATTTTCCAGACAAATTATAATGTCAGAAAGAGTGTCCTTGATGATGTTTATCATCTCATATATAATGGAATGTATTAGAGTATTCAACAATTCTAATATGTCATCAATTTTGACCATTTTTCAATCTCAAGAACCAAATTCAGCAAATAAAAGTGTCAACTTCAAGTTCTCAAGTAAATTTGAAATAGATCTCTTCCATTCAAGGTGAAGCAGAAGGTGACATACAACATCCTCAGCAAAAAAGACTAAAGAACATAAAGGCCTCAACAAATTTTGCAACCTCCCTTCAAATGAATAAATATCCAATGGTCTGCAATGTTTAAATTATTTTAAAATATTCAAAAGGCCACAAGCTATAAAAACACCAACCTTAATCAAAATCCACCATAGCAAGAGAATTATTTGGTAGATCGATAAAACTGATGAGCTCTATTGCAGTGACACACAAAGTTGTTGTTGCTTGGGTACCAACAAAATCTATGAAGATTGGAGAACTGTAAGTGGCATCTCAAGTCTGGTGACAAGTCAATCGTTCGGTGACAAGTTTGTTGATAAGGTGCAATGAGTAGCAGCAGGTGCTTTGCGTACCTTTTTTTTAAGCCAGGTCCTTGAAATTATTGGAAATTTTTCTAATATCTGAAACAATGCCCCAGGTTACAGATTTTAAACGTTGATCTTTCTGGAAGATGAATAATAATTCTACCGAAAGAGGCTCGGCAGCAGTCACAATTTCGTTAACGCACATACCAATGCACAACCATGCACCAAACCCCATTGAAAACTTAATGCATGCAACATTCCACGTAAAGAATGAACCATATGCACAACAGGCGATATTTAATCGATGCGTCACCAACTTCCGAACATACCAAAAGTTGACAACAAAGTGTTGAGTAAAATAAGCAAATAGAGTTGTTTTGTTGCATGTTTGATGCAAATATGGAGACGACTTAATTCCTCAAATACAAGGCATTGTTAAAATCACTTTAACGCAAGTGACCATTCTTTCTCTAGCTAATCAAACCTGCGACATGCTTTCAGGAGGTTACACGTGCAGCATAACATATATCGCACTATACAAAACCTCTGAAGGCACATCTTTCACCGACAGTGTCAACCAAGAATGGAATGGAAGACCGAATCAAATCCTTTACCCTTTTTTTTTAATCCACAGAATGGTGACCCTCTTATATTCACTCAATTCAAAATTCACAAAATATGGAGGCACAAAGTGTTCTCATAACAAGAAAATTATTTCTTCTCTTTGTCCTCTCTGCCAACAATAGTATCATAGCTTTCAAAATATTAATACAACGCGCAGAGAATGAATATGGCTCATAAAAAATAGACATACGCCAAACTTAAGCGTGAAGGCTCATAAAAAATAAACATACCTAATTCTCTAAACTAATTGGAGACCTGACGTGAGGAGATATGTACGTAGGTAGGATCAACATATGCATGGAATTTAAACCAACTCTAATATGACTTCACTGCGTAGGCACAATGCACATATAACCAGTCTCCTATATCAATTCACTGCAAATGATTACTCGGAATCAACGCTTCAACATTGAATACAAAACTCATTGTGCAGTTAGACTGTAGTTATACTATTGTGGATGGTTTATGAGCAAGGAAAATTTTAAGGATGGAAAATTTCCTTGAAGTTTAAAAACATTGGTAAATTTTACTAATCTTTAATATGCAAACTATAGAATGTTTATTGATATATTTGTAAAATTATTCAAATTTATAATGATTTTATATATAATCTCTATATAATATTGGCAGTTTTTAAGGTAAAATAATTTTATATTCTAAAATTTGGGTGAATCATCTTTTATAAAAATTGGAAATTGGCAGATTTTTTTGTTGAAAATTTATAGAAAATTAACTAGTGAATATTAGCCCCTAAAATTTTCCATGCCTATAGGTAAACGAAAAATTCTTAAAGTATAAATTACCAACAATAAACTAAAACTATGTATTGCCTAGGTCCAAAGAAAAGTCTCCAGCGAACAGGCCAAATGCATCCAGAGGAGTCAAGGTAGGTAAATAGCCTTTGAGATGGTATTAACAAGCTTCGATGAATAGTAGGATGATGGGAAGACTACCATGACTCGAGCGCATATCCAGTTCAAAAATGTAAACAACAAATAATGCATGGTGTTTCATCGATGGCTTCACATTATTTCCAACAGACAATGAATAGTATTTTAGTTTAGACTCACAGGGAATACAAAACCATTTTATTAGAATAATAGCACAAAACCATCAACAGGAGTGCCTCCTCAAACATTGCATAAAACAGAATATGATTAGGGTAATGCCAAACTTCATTAATGATAGAGAGGCATTTTCTGGAAAGGCAATGAATTGATAGAGGAGTTACGGTGGGATAGGAAACCACGCAGAATATTACTACTAGGGAAACAAATAATTTTGATGAGCCATTAATCCAATTGTAGCAGAAGGCATAGCTAGGAGCAACAATGTTCAATCAATAAAAAGATTGGGACAAAAAAATATCATAGAGTGAATGATTAGCACAGGTCCATAATGACCACAAAATAATAAAAGGCTTAGGCTTGAGTAGGCCAAAATTTGCAAACACACAAGAATAGTGGACAACTTAATAGGATAAACATGAATACATTACTATTAACAAAGATGTCCATTTATATTACATTCTTGTGATCCTTGGTCTTCATATACCAAGTTGTCTCTTGGACTCTGGTGATTATTCACATTCCACACCAACCCTTAGTGGATTAGGTGTCCAACAATTATTTTGTAATAAGATAAACAAGAATAATAAAAATGTTACAAGGCAAAAGAAAATTTATCACATGCTAGATTTGATCTAGATTTCCTTATTGCACAAACAAAACCACATTGAATGGTGAAACAAATCTAGTGTGTGCTAAATTTGTTTTGCCTTGCAATGCTTGTGTCTGTGTTAGAAACAAATATAACTCATGCTAGATTTGTTTTACCTTGCAATGTTTGTGTTTATGCCAGAAGGAAATCTAGTGTGTGTTAGATATATTTTAATTTGAAATGTTGGTGTTAATGCTAGAAACAAATCTAACACACACTAGATATGTTTTACCCTGTAATTGTTTTTTTTGTACTAGAAACAAATCTATTGTGTGTTGTATTTATTTTACCCTTCAATAAATTTCCTTCACCTTACAATGTTTTTTTTTGTGTTAGAAACAAATCTAGTGGGCATTAGATTTGTTTTACTTTGCATTGCTTGTGTTTGTGCAAGAAACAAATCTAGAGTGAGCTATATTTGTTTTACCTTGCAATGTTATTTTTCATGCTAAAAACAAGTACAACACATTAGATTTGTTTTTACTGTGTAATATATTCTCTCGTGCTTTGGATTACAATAGATTTGTTTTACCCTATGATTCTTGTGTTTATGCTAGAAGCAAATAAAGCATGATCTAGATTTACATTTTTTTACCGTGACATGCTTGTGTTTGTGCTAGAAAAAAATTAGCATGCACTAAATTTGTTTTACCCAGCAATTCTTTTGTCTATGCTAAAAAAAAATTAGTGTGCATTGGTTTTGTTTTAAATTGTAATGTTTTTGATTGTGCTACAAACAAATCTTGTGTGTACTATATTTGTTTTACCTTGCAAAACTTGTTTTTGTGCTAAAAACAAATCTAGCGCACTGTAGATATATACTACCTTGCAATGTTTGTGTTTGTGGTTTTACTTAAATTTATTTTACTTTGCAATGCTTAACTCTAGCATGTGTTAGATTTGTTTTACTTTGCAATGTTGGTGTTTGTAATATAAATAAATCTAACATGTGTTATATTTGTTTTACTCTACAATGCTAGTGTTCGTTCTTTTCTTTTACCTAGAAATGCTCTTGTGTTTTTACTTACACTAGATTTCTTTTACCCTACAATGCTTGTGTTTATGCTAGAAACAAATCTAGTGGACGCTAGATTTGTTTTACCCTAAAATGCTTTGGTTTGTCCTAGAAGCAAATTTAGCACATGCTAGATTTGTTTTCTCCTGTAATGCTTGTGTTTGTGCTAGAAACAAATCTAGCAAGCACTAGGTTTTCTTTAACCTGAAATGATTATGATTGTGCTACAAACAAATATAGTGTGTGATAGATTGTTTTACCTTACAATGCTTTCTTCTGTGGTTAAAACAAATCTAATTTGTGCAACATTTGTTTCACTTTGCAATGCTTGTGTTTGTGTTGGAAATAAATCTAACACGTGCTAGATTTGTTTTACCTTGCAATGCATGTGTTTATGTTAGAAGGAAATATATCACATGTTATATTGTTTTTAAATTGCAATGTTCGTGTTTTTATTGGAAACAAACCTAGCACACACTAGATTTGTTTTATCTTGCAATGGTTTTTTGTGCTATAAACAAATAAAGCACACGCTAGATTTGTTTCTAGCCCTGCAATGCTTTTGTTTTTCTAGATTTGACTTACCCTACAATGCTCGTGTTTTTTCTTTTGTTTTACCCTACAATACTTATGTTTTTGCTAGAAACAAATCTAGCATGTGCTAGATTTGTTTGAGCCTACAATGTTTGCATTTGTGCTAGATAGGACACTATGCATCACAAAATAAGGGTGGAAAAGATATGAAGTTAGTTGTAGTTACGTTGACAGAAGATCAAGTGGAAGATTTTGCCAATAAGTTTGAGACAAAATTCACACTTATTTCCTAACTTTCCTCGAGCACCATACTAGTTGATGTGTGTTTATTGGATAGTGAAGCCAATTGTCATATGATAGGCACATGTGAGTTGTTTGGTACCCTGACAAAATCAAACTCAGAGATGCATGTTGAGTTTGGTTTTAATACTAAACATACAATAAATTAAGTTGGATCAATGGCATTCCAACTTGAGTTGAGAGGCATGTTGAAAGTGAAGGAATTTTTATGGGTTCCAAAACAAGAGAGGTTTGCTCTCAATCTCTATGATAGAGAATAAGGGGTTTTTTATGGTGTTCCAAGATGGATAGGCATTAATCAGACCCATCGGATCTAGATAAAACTATGGCCAAATTATTGGATTTAGAGAGGTCAACTTGTATATGGTCAAGGGCTATCCTATTTGATCCATGGAAAGCAGCAGAACAGAAATAGAGAACGAGGAGTGGGGAGCTTCGAAGGTTGAGAAAAATAGAGGAATTTGTTTGAATTTATAGGATATTCAAGGGCATGAGCCTTCTAGGAACAAGTTCAAAGGGAATAGGTCTTCAAAAATGATTTTGAAATAGGTGGCAGAGAAATCTTCTAGTTCAAAGGGAGCAACCATGGTAGCAAGATGTAGTTCCATGATTAAAGGCAGAGCCAACTTGAGGTGAAAAAAGTACATCCCTTGTAACATCCCTAAATAAACTCGGTGTAAAACTACACAGTTTAGTAAATAGTAATTATTTTAAAGATTACGATTCTTGTTGTTGATAAAAGTAATTGAGAGAATATCTTGGCTAAATGTGCATGGAGCCCATTGGTCCTCTACGCGGTGATAACTAATTCTTGATATTGGAAACCAGATGAGAACGTATGGTTACAGGTTTCTTCTCCTCACGGTTATTAGTTATGATGATTGTTACACCTTCATTCTTTCAACGAAAGACAAGTGTGTTCTTATGGTAACCACCGATGATTAGTTAGGGAGGTTCGTTGTCCTCACTTCGGATCTTTTGCCATCATACTCATACTTCCGGATCGTTCTGAAAGAAAAGGGGATCAATATACAGTCACCGGGGATGATATTGGAGCCGGGGGGGATTGGTGGCGAGGTCGAAACCAGTTTATCGCTGATAAAGAGGCGCGACTGAATGGCAGTTTAATAGCAGAGGGTAGTTATATGATATGAGAGATTTGAGCGAAGTGATGTCAATTGATAGCAGTGCGAATGGAATCCTAGCACAATGATAAATACAGATTGTTGTGCATTGAATATACTTGGCTTTGCAGAGATTGATTGGTTGCAAGGGCTGTGTTCCGAGACAGAGGAATGCTGACCTGAGTTTAATATAGAGACAAAGTTTTGATTGGCTGACATGTTTGTATTACAAGAGTCAATTTATAGTATTGGCAGAGATTGTTAGCATGTTGCGAAGTTGCTTCAAAGATTACGTTAGAGTGTTGATGTGTTGACCATTTACAGAGATAGTTTATTTGTTGATGTGTCCATGAGATCTGAGGCAGAGGTGGTTCCAAAGTGTGAGCGGACAGTTCTTTGGATACATTTTATAGAGCTGACATTGATTGATTGCAGAACTCGGTACCTCTGACTGTGTGTTTTGCAGGGATAAGAGTTCAATGGCAGAGGTTATATATATAGACAATGTTCTACAGGGGCATAAAGCTTATAGTTGGGTTTAATGCATTGATTGCAGTAGGCTGTAGCTTATATTAGGTATTGCCTGTGACTGTAACTGAAGGTAGAGTTTTGAATATTGATGCTAGTGTTTGTGAAAAGGACTGGAATTGAATTTACATTGTTGAAAGTCGTAGTACATTTTGTAATGTATTGATTGCTTAGGGTATTGAGAGAGTTGTATGAGCAAATTATTGAGTGTAGCGAATACAATTCGGATACCTGTGGCTGTATATTAAACTGACCGTAAGTCCATTAAAATGAAGAGCGCTAAGAGTAAATTCAAGCATGGTTGCTTTCTTTGTCATGAGATCACAATGATAGAAAGTGCATGCATTAGAAGAATGACTGATTTTAGATGTTCTCTTTGTAAGAGAGTGGGTTAATGCATGTGGTATTGTATATGGTAAAAGATTGACCAGTTTATCTCTTTTCTTGGTTAAAAGATCTCTTTAGATGTTGATTATTGTTTGAATAATAATGTAACTAATCTTGTTGCCAAGATTGTTAATGACTGCATTGACAGGAAACGATGGCAGATGGTGCCAAGGAAAGTGATGTTTAACATTATGGCAGGAAAAAGGATTATTCGTCCATGCAGATGAATTCAAGCTGCAGTATTGTCCATTGCTAGAACCATTATGCCACAAGGGATGTTGTATGTGGCGGTATGTAAATAAAAGATTACATGTAAATTGTATTAGCTAGTTATGTGACAGCTTAATGATCATTCATTGTAAAGATTTTAAGACAATGGTTAAGGGATGGAATCCCTTATAAACCATTGAGTGAGGGGTGAAAACCCTCACGAGCATTTAATAAAAAGATTAAACGTTTGCTGGTTTTCACCCTACGGGGTTTCCAGGGTATATCCGTGTTCTATGGTGTGATTGATGTGATTGCCTTATGTGTCTGTTGATGATGATGGGTCCTTGATGATGATGGTTCTTTATTTGTTGTGACAAGCAGAATGTCTTAGTGCATGATTATTTAATATGGTTAAGAATATCAAGAAATGGATGCAGGGATTCATGAGACAGCTTATGTCAGAACACTACCACATGGATGGTTAATGGTTATGAAAATGGATATATAACTTATTGTCTTTCACTGCAATTTACTTGATGTATTAGTGAATGTTATATCTAATCGTTAGTGATGATTTGTGGAGTTGTGAACTGATTAATTACTTGTGGTAATTGTATAAATTAATTCTAACTCCCTACTTTTACCTGCGAGGTTACCGGGGTATGTGACAAGTGGTATCAGAGCTAAAGGTTGCAGTACTGGCGCCTTTGGGAATTGGTAAGCGGAAAGGATATGGAGGTACGCCATCAGTAGGCATTAACTCAGGTATGAGTTTAATCAGTCGCATATTCATTTATGTCGTACACTACTTTTGGCATGATAGGTGTGATTCATGTTTATAACTTCTTTGAGAAGTAAGTAATAAGTTGTTGCATAACTACGTTCATAACGTCGGATTCCTGATGAGGATAAAAGACAATGAAACTTTTGTCACACTTAAGAACAATATTGAACACTCATTGAGGAAATGACAATCAACTACCAACTTTTGATTTGCACATATGGCAATAACAACAATGCATATATTGAACTAGATTGAAATTACAACGAACAAAACTTAATGAGCCAATGCATGAATATAAAATTAGGGGGAACATCCTTGAATAGGATGGAAAAATTGTTTTTAAAAGGACATTAGAAGAACCCCTTTAGATATTGAAAACATGCAATGAGTCAAGCAGCGAGATTTGATTGTCATAACTAACTTTGATTCAGTCTTGTCATGGATGCATGAAGACGATTGGTAGTTGAGATTGGTTAGTGTTGTATGACTAACCCATAGAACTTATATGTATTAATTGAATTGGACTTAAGATTATTACCATTTGTAAACAAGTGAAGGTTGATTGATGTTACGAATGTGTGTATGAAGATTCTTACTCTCCTTGTGCTATAGTTCCGGTTGTTTATGAGAAGAGTTCTTAATTTTATTCACCATGAGAATGCATGATGAATAGTATATGCTTATGTCTTCATAGATTTAATGATGTTACCCTTTAATTAATCGAAATTCACTAGCATGATATGTGTTTATGTTAATCATTACTTGTTGGGAGATAAAAATCATTCGAGCTTCGATTTAATGATGGTTGAATTTATCTCTACTATAGGAATGATGGATTTCTTATGCATGTTGCATTCAGTGCGAGGTTAATTGTAAAGGCATGTTCAGTGGGTAACGTTTCTAGGACCCATTCGTGGTTTGATTACATGCGATAATTATTCATAAATAGACTACCTGTGTTAATACAGTTGTCAGTAAACTTTAATTACCTTCCCCAACTATAGATGCTTCCAAAGGAAATGGAAGCAAGGAGAAGGAAGAAGACCGTGCTGTAGGGACAGACGGAGATGGGAAAAAGAGTTTGGGAATGACTAGATAGCGCTTGATGTGCATGTGAGTATTCCCTTGACCATGCTTAAGGAATTGGAAAATGATAACTATAGTGTGTTGCTGTTAATGATTTTCGTAATGTCTCCTTGAAGTCATTATTCTGAAATGGATACATAGTAGTGTTATGATATTTGTTGCATCTAGCATCAAGTGGTAACTCTGGTGCATGTGTGACACTTAGGAGATTATGTTTCTAATTGCATAAGTAGAGCAATTGCTTCCAGTAAGGGTGGTTTAATTTGTTAGTTATGCATGTTGATCCAAGGATAAGATAAGTATCTTGCTCACTTTCTTGAAGAATACATATGAATGTTTATATGATTTCTTAGTAGAGGAAGTATTTGAATGCATGCAATGAAAGAATGGTTCTTTTCTAGATTTTCTTGGTAAAGAAAATGTGTTAATGCATGCAATTAAAGATTGACTATTTTGTATGCTTTCTTAATAAAGCAAATAAGTAGTTCTTATTGGGAAGACTCCACGTGAGTCTTGTGTGTGAAATGCTTGTCTCTTGTCTATAAAATCCTTATTTGTTCATGAAAAGAACTATGTGCATTGAAGTAAGGTAATTGTGTTAGGAGAACACATGTTGCATATGAATAGCTATTGTGACTTTGAAATTGTAAGTCGGTGTGTACTTAGAGAAAGTGGTCATGCTAGCTTCTTTGAAAAAAGTAATATCTTGGAGAGATTGTCTTGTTGGATGAGCTGTGTCGATTGCTTGATTTTGATACATAAAGGATAAGTAAACTTTGTTTTTGTATCTTGATTTTTATGCCTAAAGATAGATATCTTTAATAATTTCTTGAAAGGGAATCTGGAGAAACCCTCACATCGGAAGATAGAGAAATGAGGATTAAAATGACTTCCTTTAAGAAAGAAGTATGTGGTTGTTGTATGAAATGATGGTAGTATTCTAGTGAAAGGAATATGGGTTGCATACATTAAAGAAAGGCTTATATGATAAGCAATGGTATGCACAAAGATTAGTCATTATGATATAGAGTTATGATCTTTGTATATTAGAGAGATTACGTTTAATTACATTAACAATGCATGACTAGAGCTAGCCATAGTAAACGTAAGCTAATACTCCATTAATGATGATTTGAATTGGAACAACAGACCAGGGCAAAATTGGAAATGTTTAGATTATTAACTCAACTATTGTTGACATTTATACATTAATGAGTATTTGCCTATGCTTTTATACATGACAATATTGTATGCATGAACATTCTTGGAAATGGAATACGTGTTAACTGATGCATATTTATAACTAACGTTGCTGATGGGATTAAGTAGTGGTAGCTTAACGGCAACAAGAAAACTCATCACATAAATTGCCGCAATGTGAAATACAATTATAAATGAGAAAGAATGATGTTATATGATATGCATGAATTATGTGATTTGGAAAATTTGCATGCATACAACGTGTATGATGGATATGTTTCCCATCAAACTTGATGTTGTGGACCCATGTTGGGGTTAAGTGTAAATGCATGGTATACATGCATGTTTGTTGTGCTAATGATAATGTTCATATGTTTCATTGTGTAAATTACTTTGAGAAAGAGTATTAAAAGAGAAAATATTCATGCTATGTCTGGTTAGGATCAGATGGCATAAGAGGAAAAGAATTTTCCTGTGTACGCTATGTCTGGTTAGGATCAGATAGCGTTTACTGGCGAGACCAGTGTAATTGCGGTCGAGTAGGACCTGCAAGTGCTTGGGTTGATGACAATACCTGCCCGGAGGGGTTGATGGTACTTGTCTGCCCGGAGTTGGGTTGATGGCAATACCTGCCCGGAGGGGTTGATGGTACTTGTCCGCCTGGAGTTGGGTTGATGGTAATTACCTGCCCGGAGGGGTTGATGGTACTTGTCTGCCCGGAGTTGGGTTGATGGCAGCTACCTGCCCGGAAGGGTTGATGGTACTTGTCTGCCCAGATCTCCTCTCCCTAGAATTCTTGAGCTGGTTGGCCAGTGGGATTCTATGTTAGACCTGGTAAGGTCTCTATCGAAGAAACTGTCTGGATGTGAAAATGACTCGGTTTGGTTGTGGAAACCAGTTCCCATGGGTTGGGAATTCTTTAGTCCATTGTGGTCTCATGGCTAAAGGAATTAACTAATCAGCTATATGTTATGTTAGAAATAAATTTTACATATAGTTGTGTGAAATGTGTTATGCACTTTTAACAGGAAATGAGTTTAATGTTCAATAAGGAGTAATTGGAAATTTTAATTCCTTTATTGTATTATTAATTTTATGAACATCTTAGTGGGAGCTAAGACAGTTTTTGCTGGATGCAGTGATTGACAGTTTTGATGGTTAGAGAGCTAGGTGCTCTTTTGGTACTTCTAGAAGTACATTATGGATGTCTTTAATGAAAATTCATGCAGTGTGCACGTGAGCAGTGATTTATCATTGGTTGATTAGTGTTAGTGCTCTTTAAGTACTTGTAAAAATATTGTGGTTTGGAAATCATTTAGCATTGCACAAGTGATTGATTGTCAAACATATTTCATTTGACTCAAAATAAAGTGACTAATGTGATTGAAATTGTTAGTCATATATTACAGGAATTACTTACCGTGGAGGAATGAAGAATTTTCCAACCACTATTAAAATACTTACATGAAAGTATTCATGGTTTTCAAAATAGATGGTAAGTAATGGTAAGATGACACAGAGAATTGGTTATTATGAATGAATAAGGGTCAAGTGGTGGCAATTAGAAGTTGCATATTTTTGCAATTACGAATGCTTATGACTATTGATGCCTAAACTAATGATATTTATTATGACTATATCATTACTATGTTGTTTGTCATCTTTTCTTGGAATGTAATCGTTGATGTCAAAGGGAAAGGATCACATTTTGTGTGGTTTAGATGGTGTATCAATAAGTAAAATCTCAAGTTCTCAATGAAAGATGAACACCGAGGACGGTGTTCCTGTTAAGGGGGGGAGTATGTAACATCCCAAAATAAACTCGGTGTAAAACTACACAGTTTAGTAAATAGTAATTATTTTAAAGATTACGATTCTTGTTGTTGATAAAAGTAATTGAGAGAATATCTTGGCTAAATGTGCGTGGAGCCCATTGGTCCTCTATGCGGTGATAACTAATTCTTGATATTGGAAACCAGATGAGAACGTATGGTTACAGGTTTCTTCTCCTCACGGTTATTACTTATGATGACTGTTACACCTTCATTCTTTCAACGAAAGACAAGTGTGTTCTTATGGTAACCACCGATGATTAGTTAGGGAGGTTCGTTGTCCTCACTTCGGATCTTTTGCCATCATACTCATACTTCCGGATGGTTCTGAAAGAAAAGGGGATCAATATACAGTCACCGGGGATGAGATTGGAGCCGGGGGGGATTGGTGGCGAGGTCGAAACTAGTTTATCGCTGATAAAGAGGCGCGACTGAATGGAAGTTTAATAGCAGAGGGTAGTTATATGATATGAGAGATTTGAGCGAAGTGATGTCAATTGATAGCAGTGCGAATGGAATCCTAGCACAATGATAAATACAGATTGTTGTGCATTGAATATACTTGGCTTTGCAGAGATTGATTGGTTGCAAGGGCTGTGTTCCGAGACAGAGGAATGCTGACCTGAGTTTAATATAGAGACAAAGTTTTGATTGGCTGACATGTTTGTATTACAAGAGTCAATTTATAGTATTGGCAGAGATTGTTAGCATGTTGCGAAGTTGCTTCAAAGATTACGTTAGAGTGTTGATGTGTTGACCATTTACAGAGATAGTTTATTTGTTGATGTGTCCATGAGATCTGAGGCAGAGGTGGTTCCAAAGTGTGAGCGGACAGTTCTTTGGATACATTTTATAGAGCTGACATTGATTGATTGCAGAACTCGGTACCTCTGACTGTGTGTTTTGCAGGGATAAGAGTTCAATGGCAGAGGTTATATATATAGACAATGTTCTACAGGGGCATAAAGCTTATAGTTGGGTTTAATGCATTGATTGCAGTAGGCTGTAGCTTATATTAGGTATTGCCTGTGACTGTAACTGAAGGTAGAGTTTTGAATATTGATGCTAGTGTTTGTGAAAAGGACTGGAATTGAATTTACATTGTTGAAAGTCGTAGTACATTTTGTAATGTATTGATTGCTTAGGGTATTGAGAGAGTTGTATGAGCAAATTATTGAGTGTAGCGAATACAATTCGGATACCTGTGGCTGTATATTAAACTGACCGTAAGTCCTTTAAAATGAAGAGCGCTAAGAGTAAATTCAAGCATGGTTGCTTTCTTTGTCATGAGATCACAATGATAGAAAGTGCATGCATTAGAAGAATGACTGATTTTAGATGTTCTCTTTGTAAGAGAGTGGGTTAATGCATGTGGTATTGTATATGGTAAAAGATTGACTAGTTTATCTCTTTTCTTGGTTAAAAGATCTCTTTAGATGTTGATTATTGTTTGAATAATAATGTAACTAATCTTGTTGCCAAGATTGTTAATGACTGCATTGACAGGAAACGATGGCAGATGGTGCCAAGGAAAGTGATGTTTAACATTATGGCAGGAAAAAGGATTATTCGTCCATGCAGATGAATTCAAGCTGCAGTATTGTCCATTGCTAGAACCATTATGCCACAAGGGATGTTGTATGTGGCGGTATGTAAATAAAAGATTACATGCAAATTGTATTAGCTAGTTATGTGACAGCTTAATGATCATTCATTGTAAAGATTTTAAGACAATGGTTAAGGGATGGAATCCCTTATAAACCATTGAGTGAGGGGTGAAAACCCTCACGAGCGTTTAATAAGAAGATTAAACGTTTGCTGGTTTTCACCCTACGGGGTTTCCAGGGTATATCCGTGTTCTATGGTGTGATTGATGTGATTGCCTTATGTGTCTGTTGATGATGATGGGTCCTTGATGATGATGGTTCTTTATTTGTTGTGACAAGCAGAATGTCTTAGTGCATGATTATTTAATATGGTTAAGAATATCAAGAAATGGATGCAGGGATTTATGAGACAGCTTATGTCAGAACACTACCACATGGATGGTTAATGGTTATGAAAATGGATATATAACTTATTGTCTTTCACTGCGATTTACTTGATGTATTAGTGAATGTTATATCTAATCGTTAGTGATGATTTGTGGAGTTGTGAACTGATTAATTACTTGTGGTAATTGTATAAATTAATTCTAACTCCCTACTTTTACCTGCGAGGTTACCGGGGTATGCGACATCCCTCTCTAAAAGGGTGTGTTGACGTTTGTATAAGCTCAAGTAGGTACTTCTGAATAGGCCTAACTTTCACGACAAAAATATCTCTAGTATACTTACTCAAGTGTTAAGTAAGTTTCTTTTGTAATTTAGCCTTATTCTAATTTAGGAAAAGCACATAATTAATTATTTTGGCTATTGAGCTAAAAAAATCCGATCTCAAGTGAGGTAAGGTCTAATCTTAGTCATCAATCACGTTGGATATTAGTATTACAGATTTAGCTCAATGAAGAATTATAAAAGAAAGGTCAAGGAGAGGATAAAGACATATCACAAAGTGAGCACAAGACTTGAGAGGAGATATCAATGATTGAGAGAATGAGAACTTATATTCAAGTGTGTTGGATCCAAGGAAGGCGCAAGGGTGTAACATGGAAGATCCAAATCAACCAAGAAGATCAAGGATAGATCTAGGGCTTAACCAATTGGATAAGGTTTAGGGAATGCTTGATTTTTAAATTCCTTAGTTAGGCCATTGTTCCAAGGTAGAAGCATAGGTATGTTTTGATTATTATAAACAAAGAAGTGATTTGATTGGGCATAAATTTGTGTGTCTAATGTGATTGAGATCAATTATCATTTTGCTTCCACAAAATGTTTATGTTAAGAAACTAGTTGTGATTTTATTCAATAGATCTGAGATAATATACTAAGAATGAATAGCCATCTTGCTAGGTTCAAAATAACAATTTTAAATTCCATCAATTATTACAAAATTCAAGATCCAAATATAATAGGGAAATGGTATATACAAAAAATATAAATAGATTTTATAATTTTTAAAAATAAAATTTGCATTAAGGAATATTTATAATTGATAATATATAACTATGCTCCCAAGGGCGCAACTCAATTGACTACAGTCGTGATATGAAGAATTAGTGAAGTATGTGATTCAGGGTTCAAATCCCCCCTCATTAATCTTGTGGGTCATATGTAAAGGTTCAACAAGAGGTTATATTGGTAGCAGTAGAGATTGACTTTATGTCATGTGAGTACGATTCCGAAACAGTTGTTGATTCCTCTAGATACATAATAATAATATCAACATATAAGTTAAGACGTTGATGAATAGAGGAAATAAATGAAATTCTAAAAAGGAAAAAGCAAAGAGGAAAAAATACTAATTTTATTAATGTCCAGTAAATGACTAAAAGGTAGGTGAATGAGACTAGGAAGTAGTCATCGATGCAACTTTGTAGGATCGCCCTAGACTACCCCGAAAGATTAAAGCAAGATAAAATACAAAACTTGATACACCTAAACTAAATATTGCATCCAGGGAGAAGGAAGAATAAAGAGAGTAAGAAATCAACTAGATGTTTGTCATGTGATCAATCATTGAAAAGGATTCACTACACCCTCTAATGATAATTTCATCTGGAGAGTGTTTGCGATAAGAGGGCCTAGTTGGATGAACTTATGAGGCATTCAAGAGCCATGAACATATTTTCTCTTGGAGTTTGATGCCAATCAAAAGAATCTCACGATATGGCTAAATCTTCAATTGGGTTGTCAATCAAATCTATACCAAGGGAAAGTACCCCTACCCTTGTGGGACTAAACTAAACCTTGGGGTAAGACATTGTGCTAGGTATCACTACATTGTCCTTCTTGTGCTACTTATCAGAAGATTTACACGTTCCTTAAATATTCCAAGTGTTGAAATTGAATAGAAAAGGAGGTAATTGATTTGGCTTGGCGGGGCCCATAGGAAAATTGGAAGATTTAATCTTTAAGAGTCACCACCTCACATATGCAAAGAGATAAACACCTAAAAACATAATACCATGAAACCAATGTTGCCTGGTGTACTTGAGGCATACAAAAAAATCTCTAAGAAAAATTCCATCATATGACTAAGATCCCATGAATGGGAGATCTGAGTAGATAATAGATATTATTAGTAAATGTCATCCTTGTTAGCTAAATTGATCTCTTGTTGTAGAAAAAAATCATTAGGATCAACCAAATAATAAATGAAGTGAGGAGACAAGTAAAAAATACATGAAAGGTTTGAAGTAAGGAGGAGGTTGTAGAGAACCAATCCCATTATTATCCTAAAAGTATGGAGGTCAGCTCCATCAAAAATAAAATGGACAAAAAGGGAACCTGCCTATCATGCCCTAAAGTTGAATCAATTATGGAACAAAACATTTGAATAAAGGATACCACTAAAAATATTCTCAAGTAATATGGGATGGGTTCCAAACTCAGCCTGAAAAATGGCATGTTGAGATCCCTACTTACACCAAATCATCCACTACAACCTAGGAAAATTTAGAAACTATACTAGCTTAATGTAGACCCAAGCAACTAGTAAGTTGGGGATTCATTAGTCATTTCTTAGCACCATAAAGAATGTTCATCTTGATGATTATGTCAAAAACATGCATCTTAGTTAAGATGACCTAGAAGTGTGTGTGGAAGCACTAGCACTGAAATTTGGAGAGAGAAACATCCCCCTTTCTAAGTTTGAGATGGAAAACACACCTCAAACTAAACTTGGGGTCCATGAAATGGATTCCCAATGGGTATAAAGGTTATGATGATCTAAATCACATGTCATCTAAAAAAGAGATGAAAATATCACATAACATTCTTGGACACATTGAAAACCACAACCTTAATCGAAGTAAGCCTCATTATAAATTGCCTACAATCACAATAATTAAAAAATCGCATCTAACTGGCTCTGTAAACATTTGAGGGAGGATGTTAAGAGGACATCATCAACATATTAATGTAAGAGAAATCAACACCTAATTTAGAATGCATATGTCATCAACATGCATGTCCTCCCTAAGATAGACCTCTAGATCATCAATATAAGCACCAAACAATGTTAGCAATAGAAGGTGACCCTATATAAACTCCAGTATATCAACTCCAATAATGCCCCTAATGAAATCAAAATCTCACAAAGGAGTGTGATATTTACCAATAACAATCTCACAAACCTTCACGATATACTTACAAGAAAATTAAAGCAAATATGTAAATATATAGCATTGTGAGTCACATCACGATTAAGATGGGTTAATGTGTAAGGAATTTCTAGACTACATTTACAATCACATCATAGAAAATAAATAGGCCTAAATCAAGCGAAAAAATTGACAATTTATAGGAGGAAGTATAGTAAGACTTAGAAATCATTGTTGAGGCCTTAACAGGGTGATAAGGAGATAATTGCCTACCTTGCCTAGCTATAGTGTCACGCTTGAATTTTCCTAAGGCGCAATCCTTATATTAGGTCTTGGGATTCTAGACAACCATGAGTGTACCCAATAAACTCCCCAAGAGATACTTGGATGCTTCAAATTTTTAGTGGGGAGAAGAGTTTTTTAAAATTTCTCCCAAGTAGAAAATGGTACCCCCTATCCTACCCTTTAAAAAGAACAGGAAACCAAACAAATATCTAATAGACCCAATGCCCTATATCTAGAAAAAAATGACTAAATAATGTGAGACATTACTAAATAATTACTTCACAAGCTCCTCTAGCTATAGCAAGATACTCTTCATGTGGTCATTTGCTAGTTACTTCATCTAAAAAAACTTTGCATGCAGACACTCTTGATAGCCCTAGATAAGAAAATTCCTTAATATAAACCAATATAGACAAAAAATTAGGTAACATTGAGACCAAATGTTTCCACTTATTATCCACCAATCTAATCCAATCTTGAAAAAGGAGAGAGTGAATCCTTATATAGGGTTGGGCTCAATCTCCTTCACACAATAAACAGTGAATTGTTCCTTGAATTCGTTAGTCTTCCTAGGAATAATAATAAAATAATCATTTCAAATCTTCTTAAAAAACTTCTTTTTAAATATAAACAAGAGTTTGTTCAGATCCACAAATTTCACTGAGAGGCTATAATAAAATATTCTAAGAATTATTTCTCCATGTAGCTCACATCTAGCTACCTCCATGAGATGAGTCAATAAGTAATAAGTAATATTTAGTGATAGTATCTTGTCAGAAATAGGGCTTTATTAATCGGATACCTCCTTTTACTTGAGATATGGACCAAATATAACCTCCAAAAGTCAATACGTGTGCCATTTTAGAAGTTATCTTATGTGTATGCACATGTGACAAGGTGTTGGTTGACAGAATAAACTCAATAAATAAGTGAGTTCCTCCTTGGTTTGAGTTATTTGACCATGTGAATATAAGTGTGCTCTCCTCTAGGTGCATGAAAAGTGCGCTATGGGATTTCACCATCCATACCCAAAAAATTGTCACAAAAAAGTGGCCTAAACTATGAAATCAAGTCCAAAAACCATCCTTGAATACCATTCAGTAACTTTTCAAGTATGTGAGCAAATTTTCCTTAAAACACCTCCTAATTTCACAAGGGTGTTGGTTGCTAGCATGTGTGGAGAGATGATCTACAACTACATCTGTAACACCCAAACCTTTAATCCCCCATTTAAATTGTAATTAATGATGTTAATGGGTTGTAATATCATATCAATATAAAGGGGTTAAAATACCCATAAACATTGTAATTATATTTTAAAATAAAATGCCAAACAAGTGATGAAGAGGCGGAGCCTAATACATACCATAACAAGCCATGAGAGAGGGAAGCTAGTAAGGGGGATATGGTAGTAAACCTAACCAAGGAAATAAACCCTTGCTACTAAATTATTGGCTAAGATAAATAGTTATAATAGCAAAGTTTTCCAAAATTTCCAAGAAAATATATAACGGGAAAGAGTTTATATTTGAAATACAACTCCCATATTTATGAAGATAATTAGGATTTATACCCAACTATCTAATCTAATGTATGGGAAATATACCTATGTAGAGAATCTTGGGCATTTGACCATGAATTAGTAGATTAGGCATGAAATCAAGGAAGAAGAAGATAGCCACGGGGATTTGGAGTGGTAGGGGGGACAAGAACCTAGATCTTTGGATAATTCACAAATGGAGAGTAAAGGATCTCAAAATATGATATTTTAGTTAAGGATCATAGAGATATGAACCTCACCCAATAAAACTAAGGGAAAGTGTTCAAAACCCAACTTGTTTAGATCTATGTCAAGGTGCTTGTTGTGATGGGCATTGAGAAGTGATAAAGGGAAGGTCATCGAAAGACTACTGGATAGTGAAAGGACCCTTTTTTTTATTTTGCAAGCCAACTAAAAAACCACCCATATATATGTGTATTTTCCTAGATATTTAGGGTTTGAGGGGAACTTGTTGATCTTGAAATGATGGAGAGTAGCATTCATGACTCCACCTTCAATGATTTAGTGAGATACTTCCCTCAAGGATTCATTGTGTGGCCCAAAGGTGGCTAGTTGAAAAGTATAGAACAACTAGATGCAAAGGATAAAATAGATAGTTGATCCTATAGTTGGGTGCAAAGTGGCTCACCCTTCATCATTTGCAGGAAACTATGCATCATGATAAAATAAATGCCTTATGGGCTTTAAATATGTAATGTAAAATGAGTTCAAAGAAATATAAATGATGTTGATGAATTGTGTATCTTTATGTGTTTCCTACTAAAATCAAATGTGTTATGATGAGGATTAAGTATGATGGTGTGTATAAATGGAAAGGTTCATTGTTGGGTACCTATAATACTAGTGATTACCCCATTACTATTGTAGTTATACCCCTTATTAATATTGTTGTGCCCCTATTTCCCCCATATTGTTATTAATGTGCCCCATAGAATCCCTCTATTGTTATTTTTGTGGCTTTATATTATTATTGTTAGGTTGGCTGGATTATATTGTGACTCCTTAGACTCCTATATATAGAAAGGAGGTTTTGTCATTTGAATCATCCAAGAATTGTTCATTTATGTAATGTAAAGGAGGTTGCCCCCTCAAAGAGGCTGAATTATAAGGCGTTGATCTATCTTTTCTATCTTTTCTTGAGCTGGTTTCATAACATTTGGTATCAGAGCTTTGGATTCTAGGGTTTCGCTGCTCCAAACAGGTCATCGTGGCATTTTTGCTATAACTTTTTTTCTGTGATGTTTCAGAAGTTGCAAAAAAAATCCCATTTGAGAAGAAATCGTGTTGAACCTCGGGTCTAAATTTCAGATATTTTCATGCTATATTTGCGGAGATATGATCTGAGGAAGTTGGTCTTATTGTAGACTCCTGAATTACATTCCAAACAGGTGACCTGGGGAAAATCATCATAACTTTCTCTCTGGGGATCGGATTGAAATTTCGTAAGAAGGTACAGAAAGAGGATGGACTGTAGTTTCTTGTATGCATTTTTCAGATCCAAAGGTTGAAACAGTGACTCGTGGCATGTCGTACAAGTTCACTCTACTGAACTAGTCTATAATCAAGTCACTGTGGGATATTTCGCATAACTCTTCCTTGGAGAATCCAATTTGGGTCAGACTTGTGGCATTGGAAAGAGGATGTAGAAGGCTACTATAGGTTGCAATTTTAGAACTGGAGGATCTGAATTTACAGAGATACATTAGATTCAATATCAGGCTTCTACAAAGTGAAAAAAGGTGTGTAGTTTTTTTTAAATTTTTACGTAAGCTTGGTTTGAAGGAATTCAAAGGGCATAGTAAAGCATTATTATCGGTAACTGATGCCCCGAGGAAGAGGAAGAAATGCTACATGATATATCAAAATTACAAGAACAAGTGCAACAAATGTCACGCTCACAAAAGCTAACAGAAGCTAAGATAAATGGCATGTAATCTAAGATAAATGGCGTGGAATCTAAGATAAAGGGCATGGAAGCTGAGATGGATGATTCGAAGATGGATTTGAAGAGAGACATGGCAGATTTGAAGACAGATTTGAAGACAGACATGGCAGATTTGAAGACAGATTTGACAAATTTTCTACAAGAAATACTTACTAATGGTGAAAAGGTTGTAAAGGAAACTCATGATGTGAACAAAAGAAATGTTAATCATGATTCCATAGACTCTAATGTTGGATCGAAAACCCACCATATTCCAAAAATGGATATGAGGAAGTTTGATGGCAAGGATCCCGCCACATGGATATTACAGATGGAGCAATTCTTCGATCTCAATAATGTGCAAAACAAACAAAAGGTACGTATGGAAACTTTATATTTGGAACCAAATCAGTTTTTATGGTATCAATGGCTTTGCTCTCATAAACAATTTAACACTTGGGCAATTTTTACGGAATAATTGATAGCACATTATGAGGATACGAAAAGCAACACTTTTTTTAGCCAATTGATAAGTCTCAAACAAAAGGGTTCAATAATGGAGCACATTGAGGAATTCCAAAAAGTGAACATAAGGGTAAAAGATATTCCAGAGGAGCATAGGATTGATGTGTTCATAGGGTCTTTAAAGGATAATATCCAACATGATGTTCACCTTTGGGAACCTGATTCATTAGAGAAGGTATTCAGGTTAGCAAGAAAAATGGAAAGCAAAATTATGGCAACCAGGAAGCATACCACTCACAACTATAAAGATGGAAGTGTTGTTGCCCCTAGTCTTCCAAAACCTATAAGGTTGACACCACAAAAATTGGAAGAAAAAAGAACAAAAGGGATTTGTTACAGTTTTGATAGAAAATACACTAAAGGTCATAAGTGTGCTGAGAAGAAATTATTCTACATAGATTGTGAAGAGGAAGAAGAAAAGGAGCAAGAAAGGTCAAAAGAAGAGGATATACTCCAGGAACAAAGCCTAGATGAAGAACAAATAAATCCTACCATATCTTGTAATGCATTGGCGGGAATTACCACTCCTAAAACCATCAAGATAGAAGGACAAATCAAGAAGAAAAAGGTAATAGTGTTGATTGATTCAGGAAGCACCCACAATTTTATTCATTGTAAGGTAGCAAAATAATTGAATTGCTTCCTATATCTAGCACCAGAGTGTCAAGTGATGATTGCAAATGGAGGAACAATAAATTTCTCTGGAAAGTGCCATAATATCAATCTATCCATGGGAGAATATGTATTAACTAGCCCAATGCTTTCCATTCCAATGGGAGGTGTTGATGTTGTACTAGGAGTCCAATGGCTACAATGCTTGGGTACAATAGCTTTTAATTTTCAAGAACTTTTCATCAAATTTTCTATGGAAGGAAAGGAAGTTGAATTAAGGGGTATTGCATGGAAACCAGGAAAGATAATAAGCTCTAATGGTATGACAAAGCTTCTAAAAAAGGAGCAAAGAGGTGTAATTGCACAATTATGTTCGCTAGATGTTTCCACATCGGAATCATCTATTTCTCCAGATCTCAAAAAAGTCCTGGACAATCATTCCAAGGTATTTGGGACTCCCAAAAGTCTCCCACCTATGCGTGATCATGATCATGCTATTCATCTGATTCCAGGAAGTGTTCCTCCAAACATCAGGCCGTACAGATATCCCTATGTCTAAAAGAGTGAAATTGAACGTATGGTTGCAGAAATGCTAGAGGCTAGTATAATTCAACCGAGTCAAAGTTCTTTCTCTGCTCCAGTAGTATTGGTGCAAAAGAAGGATGGATCATGGCGCATGTGTCCAGATTATAGGGAGCTCAACAAGCTCACTATCAAAGATAAGTTCCCCATTCCTGTCATTGATGAATTACTGGATGAATTGCATGGATCAATTTACTTCACCAAGTTGGATCTTCGTTCAGGATATCATCAAATCAGAATGAAGACTGAAAACATTCAAAAAACAACATTTAGAACTCATGAGGGTCATTATGAATTTTTGGTCATGCCTTTTGGCCTTACCAATGCACCTTCAACATTTCAAGGTTTGATGAATTCAAATTTCAAACCATTCCTTAGAAAGTTTGTGTTAGTATTTTTTGATGATATACTAATCTACAGAAAGTCTTGGAAGGATCATGTTGAACATGTTGACAGGGTGCTACAACTATTGGAGGAGGAACAATTATATGCAAAAAGATCCAAATGTTTCTTTGGAGTCTAGGAGGTGGAATATCTGGGTCAAATTGTATCTCATGAAGGAGTTAAGGTAGACCCTAGCAAAATTAAAGCCATTAAGGAATGGAAAATCCCCACATCCATTAAGCATCTGCAAGGATTTCTTGGGTTGACAGGGTATTATCGCAAGTTTGTTAAGGATTATGGGAGAATAGCAGCACCTCTAACAACATTATTGAAGAAAGATGCATTTTCATGGACTCTGGAAGCAACAAAGGCCTTTGAACATCTTAAAGAGGCAATGTGCCAAGCACCGGTCTTAGCTACACCGGACTTCACAAAAACCTTTACTGTGGAATGTGATGCTTCAGGAAATGGAATTGGTGTTGTTCTAATGCAAGATGAAAGACCCATTTCTTTTGAAAGTCGTCCAATCAAGGGAAAGTTTTTAAGAAAAGCTATTTATGAGAAGGAAATGTTGGCAATACTCCATGCACTTAAGAAATGGCAACCCTACCTAATGGGAAGACACTTCAAGCTAAAAACGGATCATGATAGCCTTAAATACTTTTTAGAACAAAGATTATCCTCTGAAGAGCAACAAAAGTGGGTCACAAAGATGTTGGGTTATGACTTTGAAATCATCTACAAAAAAGGGAAGCAAAATGTGGTGGCAGATGCACTCTCAAGAAAGGATGAGGATGTGGAAGCATTGTTGTGCGCCATTTCTATTATCCAACCAGATTGGATAAACAAAGGGAGGAATGGAAGAATGACAAAGAAGTGTGGGCACTTATTCGAAAGTTACAACAAGATTCAGTACGTCTGATACATTTAGCTGGCAAAATGATTCGTTATGGTACAAAGATCGCTTATACCTTTGTAAGAATTCCCAGCTAAAACAAAAGATTCTTATGGAATTGCACACTTCTCCCTTAGGAGGGCACTCAGGATTTTTAAAAACTTACCACAAGGTTAAGAAGGAATTTTTTTGGGATGGCCTTAAATCAGATATTCAAAAGTTTGTGGTGGAATGTTTGGTTTGCCAACAAAATAAAGTTGAAACAATTAAGACACCGGGTCTATTACAACCTTTATCCATTCCAAGCCAACGTTGGGAGGAGGTTTCAATGGATTTTATCACAGGTTTACCCAAGTCTGAGGGAAAGAGTGTCATCATGGTGGTAGTTGATAGACTTACCAAGTATGCACACTTTTGTGCATTATCACAGCCATTTAAATCCAGTATAGTTTCTAATGCATTTATGGAAACAATTCAAAAGCTACATGGAAACCCAAAGATTATTGTAAGTGACAGAGATCCCATTTTCATGGGAAATTTTTGGACAGAATTATTTTCTTGTCTTGGTACTCAGTTAGCTCATATGTCATCTTATCATCCTCAATCTGATGGGAAAACTGAGATAGTAAACAAATGTTTGGAAGGATATCTTTGTTTCTTTGTATCTGATAAACAGACACAATGGGTCAAATGGTTTCCTCTGGCTGAATGGTGGTATAACACTTCCTTCCATACAGCAACAAAAATGACCCCATTTATGGCACTTTATTGGTATCAACCACCATCCATCACATCATATTTAAGAGAAATTTCTAAGGTTCAGGCAGTGGAACATCACATCGAACATCAACAACAAGTCCTCCAACTCTTAAAGGATAACCTCGTGTTGGCACAGAATAGAATGAAACAACAGGTAGATCAACATCACAGTGAAATAAGTTTTGATGTAGGTGATTGGGTATTCCTACGGCTACAACCATATAAGCAAATGTCCCTCAAGCAAGCTACGAAGGATAATAAATTATCACCAAAGTATTATGGTCCGTACAAGGTGTTGCAAAAGATTGGTACTATGGCATACAAATTTGAGCTTCCTACAGCTTCACGATTGCACCCAGTTTTCCATGTTTCATGTTTAAAGAAGGTTATAGATGACAAGCTCCCAGTTCAAACAATATTGCCAGAACTTGACGAGGAAGGAAAAATTATATTGGAACCGGAAGCAGTCACAGAAACAAGAACTCGACAGCTACGAAATCGATCAATTTCAGAGTATCTTATCAAGTGGAAGAACTTATCCACTGAAGATTCCACATGGGAGGATGAGAATTTTATGTAGAAGTATCCAAAACTACTCAAGCGTTGAGGACAACACTTTTTTGAAGGAGAGGGGCATGTTGGGTCCCTATAATACTAGTGATTACCCCATTACTATTGTAGTTATACCCCTTATTAATATTGTTGTGCCCCTATTGCCCCCATATTGTTATTATTGTGCCCCATAGAATCCCTCTATTGTTATTTTTGTGGCTTTATATTATTATTGTTAGGTCAGTTGGATTATATTGTGACTCCTTAGACTCCTATATATAGAAAGGAGGTTTTGTCATTTGAATCATCCAAGAATTGTTCATTTATGTAATGTAAAGGAGGTTTCCCCCTCGAAGAGGCTGAATTCTAAAGCGTTGATCTATCTTTTCTATTTTTTCTTGAGCTGGTTTCATAACATTCACATGAGCATGGGATTGATAGGTTCTTTAATATTGTTTATCTTTAATGCTTATGTATGGTTGTAATAGGCATTTTGATAAGAATGATGTCAGAGCTAAGACGATAGGGATGTCAAATCCTTTCATCCTCTTGAACAATCATGATGGTTGTTTGGTTATGGAAGACTTCTTAATGAGTCACAACCACGACAATTTGGTTTGCTCCATATAGGAAGATAAGCCTTGAAATATGTTTCTTATGAGAAGTGTCCCATTGAAGATATTGACCTAGATGTAAAAGTAAAATACTATATTTTAGAATGAATATTTTGAGGAAGGAATCTTCATAGAACATCTAATGTTGAAGTTTAAAGAGTTCACTAATGAACCCCTAGATTGGTAGAATCTATGGAAAGATTTAATTGGGCTAGTATGGTATTTGATGAATGTAAATTCTAATAAATCCCATGTTGGGACAATTATGTGTTAGAGTAGTTGAAAGGTATCCCTATTATGGAATAAGAAGGCTTAGAGGTATTCTTGTGTATGTGCCTTAGAGGGATTGTTCTCCTTTTGAAAGTAGGTATGCATACTAGCCTTCAGTTGATAGTGTATTGGCCAGGAAGCCCTTTATTATGTATTATTAAGATTCAACAAGTTCCCTTCAAACCCTAAATATCTATATAAATGCCCTATTTTGGATTCCCTACGATTGAATCCTAGTTACGACTTAGAATTGGGAAATATTTAGATTTATTGACATGTTGAGGAAGCCTCAATGTCCTTAAAGGGATTCTGGGTAAATTAATTTCTCTTTTATAATCGAATTTCACCATAAGAGGCATATTTTTCCACCTTTGGGAAAATCTACAAAAATTGTAATTTTAAGGTTTAAAGTTTCAGCCCTAGCCCGTAGTCACATGAGTTGACTAGGGTCATGAAAGAATGCATAGGTTAAAAGGGGCTAAAGTGTGTAAGGTCTAGATATTAGTGGTTTCCCCAAATATATGGATACCTAAATATCTAGGATCCAGGACCCTTTCTAGTGTGGAATTCTAGAAAGACATGATGTTTCAGATATTTAAATATTTCTTCTAGATGTTTGAATATATTAACATCTAAAATTTTGGTAAGTGTGGAAATTTGGTAGATGGTGAATTTTCATATAACCAAATATCTAAAAATCTATACATATATACATCCAAACATCAAGAACATTTTTATAACTCCAAACTTTGAAATCACTAAATTCTAGCATGGTATAGCATGTGGAGGACAAGTGGAGCCACATAAGAGGAACCCCGGGTAACCTGGGGTGTGAAGTGGCACATGATGTGGAAACTAATGTGGATATTAATATTTTATTTGGTATGTTCCATTCTAACATGATAGTGAGTACAAGGTTGGATCATGTGACATGTCAATGTGGCACAATAATGTAGAAGAGTCAATGTGGCAGTTAGTGAGGCACATGTTGTGGCATGTTGATATGGATACCAAAAGTATGGGATCTGAAACTTTGGAAAATTTGAATTTTTGTATGTTTCAAAAAATAACATTCCAAATATCTGTAGGAGTGGAAGTTTGAATTTACTGAGGTGGAGCAATGACATGGTGCATATACTTGACAATGTTGAGGAGGAGGCCAAGTGGCATTCATAGTGGTGGAGGTGACATGCAATTTGGGAGTTCATAGGTTCAAAATTTGTTTAAACATGTATTACAAGAGGTTTTTCTTCCAAATGAGTGTATTTCAGATATCTAGTAATTTGGATAGCCAAATCCAACTCTCTTATTTAAATATGTTTATTAGATTTCTAGATAGGAGGATTTTGGATATCTGAGAATCTCAATATCTAGGTCTATCCTTTTTATTTAAAGGGATTTTATAGGATCATATGCATATCTAGAATTCCAAATATTTGAAGGTCTAGTTCTTTTTATAAAAGTAATTAATTGAAATAGTTAGATTTGGATATGAAATGTGTCTTATTGTGGACATGGTGCTATGCAGTGGTGACATGTGGGTAGAGTAATACCATTTGTCAACCATGTTCTAGATGACATGGCACATTATGACATGGAGGAACGTGAGAAAAACACGGCCATGTGTCTTCCACATGTCAATAATACAAATTATTTATGTGGCGTTAAGGAGGGTAAAACTTTTAATAGCCATAACTTTGTGTCTCAAGCTTGGAATTAAATGATATGTGCATCATTGGAAATCTCTTGACAATTAGAAGATGATAATGGCCTTAGATGAAAGGTTTGAGATGGTTATAAGAAGAGGAATATTTCATACCCCACCTCCATAAAGTAACATTGGGGGTGGGGAAAGTACATATCACATCTTTAAAAGGCCTTGAGGGAATTGGGTGTGTTACAAAGTGGTATCAAAGTTGTGGTTCAAACACTAGGCCAATAGAGCCAAAGATATACCACAAAGATAAATTTGGAGCAAGATAAAGCTTGGTAGTTATGTATGGTAGATGTAGTACTACCTAGAATTAACCTCAAACAAAGGGTTATGTTGCTTGTAATGGAGCAACCATCTAGAGAAATAAGTGCACTCTAAAAAGGATTTTGTGCTTTGGATGTTGTTTAAAGGAGTGTGATTCCTATGATTAGTGCCAATAATGAAATCAGCAAGGAATAATAAAAGGATGAAAATGTAATTGCATGCATTTTAAATGCATAGGGACATGTGTATGTTGCACACTATCCTATATGGAAAGGAATTGCGCCATATGTGCATTGACAAGGTAGATATTCCTAGAAGGAAATGTTCATGACTGATGGATGAAATACATGAGGATAAGTGCATGGATCAAATGAGTTAATAATCATGCATAAGGTTTTTTTATTTCTTTTAGGGAATTTTAGTACTGCTTGGTTTTCTCAATAGGATGTTATGTGGAAAATTTTGCTCATGGGAGAAAGTTTACAAGAGAGAGCTCTCTTGGCAAAGAGAGAAATAGTGTTGAAGAGTATGGTTTGAATATTGTTGAATGAAAAATTGTGGTCATGGGAGAAAGTTTACAAGAGAGAGCTCTCTTGGAAAAGAGAGAAATAGTGTTAAAGAGTATGGTTTGAATATTGTTGAATGAGTAAGTAGGGGAGGTAAATTTCTGCAATTTTTTTTTTTTTTTTTAAATCTAATTACGAGAATCATGTGTGAAATGGCACACATGAGTATGTTTGTTTATGAGCCTATGAAGGTATGTTGAGCATACCTAAAGGTACCTTTGAGTGCCTTGTATTATGCATAGCACGAATGCATGAAAATGGCATGGATGTTAATGTGAGTATAGAGTAGGTGGAAGGCCTGCTACTAACAAGGTTAAGTTTTGGAATGTTTACCTTAATTGAATGTTTATGCTTTATGGAGATGGAAATATCCTTAGATAGAGATGGAACTAGCACTGGAAATTCTATTGGTAAGTATGCTTATGTGGTGGTTTACCATGTAAGAAATGGCAAGGCTGGAAATTATGCTTGGCTTTTAAGAGATATCCATGACAAGATTTTGACACTTATTGTCTAAATGATAATAGAAGGGAAATGAGAATATGTTGGTTTTGTCCCAAGTAGGTGGAAGAGAACTTGAGGTATTAATGTGAAGTGGATTCTTTTGTGAGTGAATTGTTTGCGTAGAGATGATGTGAAACCAATTGGGCAAGTGTTGGTCAATTCAAAGGAAATTGAGTGATTAATCATGTTGGATCACACTGAGTGCGACCAATAAGATTGTATAGAAGGATTGTCCCTTATGTGTACTATGGAAAGAATTTTTCAGGGTGTATTATGCAAAGAATAAAAGAAATGGATGCTTGAATGAAGGAAATTGTGACTTAAATTATATAAAAGAAAAAAAAGGATAATGGGATAATATATGTTGAGACAACTTGATGCAAAGGACTGTAAGGGGGATGGTTCCTCTGGGCTATTGTGAGATATTTTGGGTTGTTGATCATGTTGAAAAATAAAAATAAAAACCTTATTTTTTGCATGTGTTTGATATGTTGGATTTCTAGATGAAATTGGAAATTTTCCTTTTTCAAGTTGAGTGCAGAGTTACATCAAGAGGGTAGATTTGAACACTGGAATTCATTAAGGGATTAACTAGGATAATGAAAACATTTGGACTATGGAGTCCCCAAGTTATGTAAAAGACTATGAAAAGGGTGTGTCCCTTGAAAAATTATCTTTTTTATTGAGTGTTATGCCTTTCTTTAAAATTGAAAAATGTTGAATTGTGAAGCAGCATGAGATTGAGAATGTTTGATTAAATTTTGATGTATGAATGAACAAATGAAATGTCAAAAATGAATGAAAATGAGTGCTCGTAAATAAAATAAATTGGTTGATAATTTTCAAGTGTTATAGCACATGTTTTATTTACTTTGGTCGACTAACAACTGATGTGTGATGAAATTGTGCATCAAGAAAAGATGTAGATTGGTCTTGGGAACTTGATATTTAAGTTCACTTATTGTAAATCAGATTTGAAGTGGTGGAAGCGCCTTAATCCATTGAAAAGTGTCTTAAGGACAATGACAAGAGAATACTTGTAAATAAAAACTAAAGAGGGAACTAGGTGGACTCCTTGAGAAATCATTAGTTGAGTATGAATGGTGATGGAAGCCATGCAAGTCTAAAAAATTAACCATGCCACAATAACTAGTAAGTTGAAGGATTTGGATAAGAATTCCCTTAGAATGAGTTTGTACCTTTCAATTATGTTTTCACTCAAATGCATATATTGGATGAAAACCCCATAAGGGTATGGTTAAGGCAGAAAGTTGGAAACACATAAGATTTCAAAAAAAAATCTTAGAACTCTATGCATGTGTGAGCTATCATGTTGGACAATAGTTGGATAAATGAGTGATACACTTATAGTTCAAGTATTTTAAGTTTGATAATGCATTAATGAATGCATGGATATGTGTGGATATGTGTGATGCATGAAGTGAATGAAATATTTGATTGTACAGTTGAGACCATGGGTATTGGCCCGAGAACTTCTAGATTTGATGTCAATGATTTAATCACCCAGTGATGAGTGTTATAAATGGTACCTAAATGTATGTTTGTTCTTGGATCATATGAATAGCCAAGGAGGTTAATAATGCTAAGAGTGCTAGTGATGCACATGAATGTAAATTGTGATTATCCTTAGTGGATATGAATAGTCATGGAATGGCTGACATGTGTGTGTATGTTTAACAAAATACTTGGTTGAGTACAATAAAATCATGAAAGTTTCAACATGAGAGATGGCTACATTTGGTAATATATGCTTGATGCATTGAATCCATGAATTATTTTGTATGACAAGCATTAATATGAATGAGTGTCATGGAAAGTGTTGATTGTTAATATCTTAAAAATTGGTTGATTGTTGAAGTGAGTGACGTGACTCCCTCACCCCATAGAATGTAAATTGTTAAAACTATCTATTAATAAATTACAAGATGAATATCTCAATGGATATAGTGAATAAGAAACTCTCAACCTTAAACTAGTTTGATTTATTATCAAGAAAAGTTTGATTTCCATATAAATTTTCTAAAATGATTATGATAATATGTACTTATATAATTCAATGAATGCTTCCTTTCAATTGTATGATATGTAAGTGAAATGATTGACTATGTGAAGGTTTTGAAACAAAATTTAGTAGTTGTTGTAATGTTATATTAAGAGGATTTTATGCATAAGGGACTAACATTGTTTGGCTGAGCGAAAGTGTAGACTACAGGTGGAATGCCTTGGACATGGCATGGAATGTAGCCCCATGATGAAGCCTGGGAATATTATCAACTGCCAAAATCCAAACATTATACAAAGAATATCATGTTCTAAGACATGGATTAAGTATGAAGCTAGTTTGGAAAATATATATTTTTATTGAAAATTTTACGATTAATCTCATGAGAAATATATGTTTGTGATACAAGTTGTGGGATGATGTATATATCTAGGAAAGATAGATAATGGTTTTGAAGTATAATTTTTAGGAACAAGGCCACTATAGTGACATTTGAACCGTATGACATGCATTGATCACCATGAGTCATGAAATGTGAGTTATGTTGTGTTATGTTAGTGCAACCCATAGGGATGCCTTGGTTGTAAGACTTTATGAGTCTCTTTGGTCTTCCTATGCAATGAATCCTTAACCAAGTTGAAGACGTGTAGCAAAGAAGGTGATTGCCTGAGCCTAGAAGTGTGAGTGACTAGAAGAAAGAGGATACTTTTACAAAATTGTTATGAAAAATTTATGTCACATGCTCACTAGGACTATGGGTGTAATTGGGTGTGTTTGATGCAAGAAGTGATTTGAACTTGTTTCCTATGGAAGCCTTATGAAACAAGGGAAAACATGTTTTCTTTGTCAAAATAGAAATTTTTAAGAAAAAAGTTAATGGTTTTATATGAAAATGGTTATAACACATATGTTATGTTGGTTTTCTTACGTAGGTATTAGATGGAATTCCATAAGTTTGAAAATGACCAGATTGTGAAGACAAATGCCATTGCTAAAGCAGTGGGAAATATGTTGTTGAAATGAAAGCGAAATGATGTTGGTGCACATTAGAGAAATTTTGAGGTCTAAAATGGGCCTCCTAAGGAATATTATAAAATAATAATGGATATAATAAAATAAGATTAGATTACATCATCAAATTTTAGAGGGAAAAAAAAACTACTTTTTCCAACTTGTATTTTCAACTTATCTCCCTATTGCTTTATTCAAATTTTGAGTCAGAGCATTCGTTGGATGAAAAATTTAATTCCTCATCCAAGGAGTACCTATGTTGCATACTTTTGATGGATCCTGCTACATGAAAAATGAGAAATACATGGAAAAACATGATTGCAATCATGTTTTTCATGTATTTCTCATTTTTCATGTAGTATGGTCCATCAAAAGTGATGAGCATCATCATTGGTAATTATATGGACCTTAATTCACCTCCTAGCTTAGTCAAACCAAATTTTCTTACAACCTATTACATGTTTTTTATTATATTTTTCTTATGAGAAGAGTTAGAGTTGGATATTATGCCTAGTGGACTAATATGCATTGCATGCAGGATTGAAGCAGAAAATCAAGGAATTTTGGCAAATACTAAGGTTAAAACTCGAATGGGACAAGGGAGATGAATTGTAGGAGGTAAATCCTCCTCATTTACTTATCCCCCATTGATATATTCCTCCATCCATCACATCAGCTCAGAATGCAAGAAGCCAAACCATGAGGATTAGAAGGCATCCGAGCAAGTGAGAGACAAAGAGCTAGTTTATCTCGAGTTCGGGATCTAAGCCTCCCTCATTTTGAGGAATTCATTGGGGAATTCAGTTGTATAAGTAGAGATGCCTAGAGCCTCATTAGGATTAAATTTTTTTTTGTAAAACCATAAGCTATTTTTGAGTTCCAAACTTGTGACCTTTTTATTGATGTAATTTTCTGTTTTGGTAATAAGAATGAGTTTTGTTTTGAGCTAGCACCAAGTTAACTTAGAGGGTTGAAGATCTTGGATTAGGGCCCAACCCTAGTAGCCAAGGCTCCTCTTTATTGTATCTGTATGTTTAGATTAGTCTCATAGATTTATTGTTAATTTTCTTTTAGATGTGTTTTCATTGCAAGTAGTGTAGATTGGATTGGTTGTTTATTAGTTTGCTTTCATTTGTGCCTTACTTTAGTAGCAGGTTAGCAGGGGTAAAAGGAGTACCACAAGGTTGTCAGTGGGTTTCTTGGCCACATTTCTTCCCTTTGGGATCATGATTTGAGGAAGGGACCCTTATGCAACCCCAAAAATACAGACTTCTATTTCTTGCATAAGCTTTAGGGGTTACGGTATTTAAGTTAGCATTTTATCAATTTTTCAAAGTAGGATTTCATTGCCATCTCTTATATCTTCACCCTTGCAGTAGATCTCATCCATGCTTTCATTCCTTTCAGCAACTTTCCTCATGCATAATGTAGGCAGTTAGTTCATTAATTCTTCTTTTCTAGCTTATGAGAATGCTTCTTGTTTACATAGATTTTTGGGAATTATACATGTTTTATGCAGAGCAGGTGCTTCAGGAAGAGACCAAGACTTCATAGTCAGCAACCACCTTCCACTCCATCCACCATAGTCATTCCTTGTTTTCACCATTGCCTTCATTAGTTTTCATCAATTTTCATAGAAATTATTCCAAGCACATTGAGCGAATCCAACCATCCTCTATCTTTGATGTTGACTTCTGAGTGATCCTAGAAATTTCCTCACTTAATTCCACCCATATGCCACCTTCCCTAAGCCTTCCATCACCGCCAACACCTTCCATTTTTCTCTCAGTTGTATCCTATAGGTTTATAGGGAATCCTGTAGGTTTCTACTACATCTTATAGGTTTTCCTGAAATGGCATGTTTTGAGGCCAAATTGAGGGAAAACCTCTAGGAAGTCATAAAAAGCCTCCCAAGGGTCTCCCACACCATCCAACCATCTCCTAACCCTTCCAGCCATCCTCCAACATCCTTAATTCACCTGCCACATCACCAAAAGAAATTAGTTTGCATACTTGATTTTGCATAAAAAGACAAAAAGACAAAAACATATTTATTTTAGTCCCTTTACTTGCACATTAGTGATGTTTGATGCTTCTTACTTCCATGCTTAGATAGTAGCATTTGGTTCATGATAATTTAGCATTATTACAAAGCATAGTTTCTTGGTAGTTGATTACGAAATGGTGTGATTTAGCATTGAATTTCGATCTTTTCCATTATTGAAGTAGAGTATCTCTCCCTTAGAGCAGACTTCCCTCTCTTCGATCAAGAAACCAAGCTTCTTTTGAATCCATTGTAGATCTATAGACCCATGGGATCGTTAGAATTCATGATATTTCTAACGAACTATTGTACGCGTCAAACGAAGATCATATGCCAAAGTTACGACCCCGGGAAGTTGGTGTACCAATTTACCCAAATAGGGCCCACAGTTTGGTGTTTCATCTTCTAGGGTTAGGTTTTGGAATGTTAAGGGTTTTCCATTGTTTCTCAACAATAAATAGGCCTTCGAGCCTCATTGTAACACAGTTCAGAGGCATGTAGCCACCACATCTCTTCTCAGAGATAAGCTACCATCACCCTAGCTAGTTTATTTCCATTACTGTCTGTAAGCATATTTCAGTGTTTTACATTAATGAAATGAAGTATTATTTCCGCTGCATATCTGTGTTTATGGTTATCTCTGTAATTTTTTGCGTTCCTGTTTAAGTCTGGATCAGTGGTATCAGAGCGGTCTGCTTTTTCTCTGTTTTTCTTTGCATGTCCCCAACGAGATCGGGATATGAGTTAGGGCTTGAACTGGTCGAACCTTTGCAAGACCAGCCTAGCAAATCTTGATGACCTCCCATGGCGAATGAGAAGAAAAACAAGGGGGCAAGAGATCCTATCAAAATCTTACTCGAAGAAGCCCTCGAGCGGCAAAGGAACGCGATGATGGATAGCTTTGCGCAAATCCTTCAGCGGCTACCTAGAAGCGACGCATCGGCTTCCAGCAGCTACTCTGGAAACGCCACGCCCTTTAAGGTAGAAGTTAATTTTGAAATCCCCATATTTGAGGGTTAGATAGACGCAGATGTCGTAGATAAATGGTTAAATCTGCTAGAGGGTTATTTTTCTGTTCATGAATTTTTGAGTCGGGAAAAGATTGTTTTCGCTCTTCTCAAAGCAGCCCCCCATGTTAAGGACTGGTGGGAAACCTACTGCGAGCAGAAGGATGAAAGTACAGGCTCACTATTTTCAGTCGCACCAACTTGGAATGACTTTCGGGATGCCATCAAGGAGCAGTACTACCCTGTCAAAAGCTATGAGGACAAATATATCAAATGGACCACACTGCGGCAGGGACGGGACCAAGATGTGTCAAAGTTCACAAACATTTTTCATACCCTTCACACACAGTTGGGTATCAAAGATTCTGAGCTGCATCTGGTACTCAAATACTGCGGCTGCCTACACAAATACATCCAGGAAGAGATGGAGTTCTTGAACATCTCCTTGCTCGGCACAAAATACCGATATGCTGTCAAAATCGAGCAAAAAGTCAAACAAAAGAAGCGAGATTTTGGATCTGCAAATCTAAAGACCAAAGGACAAAGCCAAGGCGGGGCGACCCAAGACAACTCGTCGAAGCCGCAAGAAAAGAACAACACCACGAAGCCGAAGAAGGACACAGGAAAGTGGTGTGAGTTCCACAAGAGTCCCACTCATAACACAAGTGAGTGTCAAACCAAGCAGTCGTTGGTGGCCAAGTTGAAGGCTTCCGAATCAGATGCATGTTCCGACCCTGAGCTAGAACCCAACAAGGGGAATGGCAAAGGGAAGCAGATCATTAATGCGGATCACAGTGCCACTGTTGCCACCGCCAAGATCCAGAAGAATGAGCCCGAAAATCCAGAGGAAGGGGAGCGTCTTTTCCACTCACAGATGTGGGTGAAGGGTTCGTCGCTACAATTAATTGTCGACAGTGGCAGCCAAAAGAACCTTATTTCAGCAGAAGTCTTGAAGCGGTTGGGCCTATCGACTACACCACACCCACAGCCATACAGTATTGGGTGGCTTCACGAAGGACGAGATCTCAAAGTTCGCCAGCAGTGCCGCCTTCCCTATAGCATCAAGCCCTTGACAAACGAGGTGTTGTGTGATGTTACACCTCTGGATGTTTGTGATGTATTACTAGGCCAACCATACTTGTGGAGGTGACATGTTGTGTATGAGTCAAGGCCTCATGCTGTCATTATTTCTTTGAATAATTCATTATACAGGATACCGGAGGTAGCCCCACCTACCGCCACATCTTTGAACACCGCTAAGAAAGGCAGCAAGCTCATCTCCCAGACCAGGAAATTCATCTGTCCGGTTCACTCCCAAAGTAAGGGGAAGATTGTCATCACATCTGTGACCCCCACGAAGGGTTCCTCCATGCAGCAGCAATAGCAAAGGGATACAGTCATGACAAGACACAGGGACAACTTCTCCTCACCCACAGGGGTACCACACAAGTTTCAGGTGGGCGACAAAGTTTTGTTACATCTGTAGAGAGAACGCCTTACCAGAACCCATCAGAAACTCAGGCGACTCCGACATGGTCCTTACACCAGTACCAAGGCTATGGGCAACAATGCTTTGAAGCACAACATTCCTTCATTTCTTGTCTTGCACCCAGTGTTCAATGTGGACTGCCTTTGGCAATACTTTCCACCATTGTTAGACACATCCGACATTGCAGAACGGCTCACACCCACAGAATTAAATCCAGATTGCATGGAACAAGCTGCAACTGATCAGATCATGGACACACAGGTCAATAACACTTGCCAACAGAATATCCAACTGTATCGAGTTGTCAAAGCAGGCCAACTCCTTCACCAGGGCAAGTGGCTCACCAAGGAACAAGTTCAGCAAAAGTTTCCTCATCTCATGGAGGAACTCAATGCAATGGGGACCATTGCTTCCTAAGGGGGGAGGAATGATCCAGGTGGATACTGGTGGCCACCTACCAAGTCCACCTGGACCCCCACCATTGTTTCTCTCAGCATTTTCAGTTTCCTTAATTGTAGCAAACTTACTATTTTTAGCAGTTTTTCGAGTCCTGAACTTCCGGAGCCGTTTTGAGGCCCTAAACGACGTTTTTTGGGAAATATGGGGCAACATGGGTCCATGGACTGATTTTGCCTCCCAAAGTGGTAGTTCTCGGATAGATCTTTCTAACGAGCTATTGCACGTGTCAAACAGAAATCGTATGCCAAAGTTACGACCCCGGGAAGTTGGTGTACCAATTTACCCAAACGAGGCCCACAGTTTGGTGTTTCATCTTCTAGGGTTAGAATTTGGAATGTTAAGGGTTTTCCATTGTTTCTCAACAATAAATAGGCCTTCGAGCCTCATTGTAACACAGTTCAGAGGCATGTAGCCACCACATCTCTTCTCAGAGATAAGCTACCATCGCCCTAGCTAGTTTATTTCCATTACTGTCTGTAAGCATATTTCAGTATTTTACATTAATGAAATGAAGTATTATTTCCACTGCATATCTGTGTTTATGGTTATCTCTGTAATTTGTTGTGTTCCTATTTAAGTCTGGATCACATTAGTTTATTTCTGCAAAAGTAATTTAGTTGCTTCCTTTTTCATTCTACATTTTTTGCTTTCCTTTCCATGTTGCAAGAAATATTTCAATTCAACAAGTAGTGCTTCACTCAGTCAGTAGTTTTCATTTAATCAGCAATTTTAATTCTGCAAATTACTTTCCAAGTTTGAATAAAACACAAAACCGACCCATAAATATTTCCTTTCATGCCTCGTAGGAATAGGGATAACTTAGGGAAATTTTCTCCAAATACCCCCACTGCATCAAACAACCAACCTTCCCTCTTCTTCGGTGGCTGTGAAATAGAGGAACGCTTAGGTGAGCAACTTGACATGTTTGAAGAACCTATAGGGGAAGAAGAAGAAGAAGAACCCATTCCTACTGAACCAACGGCTGAAAACAGAAATGACAGAGGGAATAGAGAGAGTTGAGGGTGCCTTCCCCATCAGGGAAACCAATGGGGACACTAAGATGAAAAATATAAGCCCCTCTGCCCTACCTCATTTCCATGGCTTGACCACAGAAGACCCTGACACTTTCATATTTGAGTTTTTTGTTATATGCCGAACCTATGACTATACAGATGATGAGCAAAAGTTAAAACTATTTTCATCTACCCTCAAGGATGTAGCATTATGTTGGTTCATGGGTTTACCTAGGGATAGCATCACAACTTGGGCTGAGATGCAACAAGCCTTTAACAACAAGTATCGAGACTACTTTCGGTCAAAGGATACTAAAAAGGAACTTTTTAGGATGACCATAGGCAATGATGAATCCCTAAGGATTACGAAGAAAGGTTCCAGCTTGGTTACAAAAGGGCCAGGTGCACACCTGACCCTAAGTCACTAAAGCTTGTCCTGCTTAGGGGAGTAAGGGAAGATCTTTTGGATACCCTACACTTGTTAGAAGGAGGAGATATCTACCAATTACCCTATTAGGATATCAAGGCTGTCTTTAGAAACCATTCTAGGGCAGCTAGGAAAAATGGTAGGGGTAGTCAACCTATGGTCAGTACACCCTCTTCCAACTCATCCATCAAGGGTGAAATTGGAAACATGTTGGAAGATTTAAAAAGTGAGATGTTGCAAACCCTTGCCTTGCAAATGGACACCATGCATATTAAGAGAAATTAGGAGGAAGCAGAGAGAGCCTTGACCATTGTTTGTCCTAGATGCACCGGGAGGCATCCTAGGAATGAATTTCCATTGAATTCTATTGAAATTTACCAAGTCTGTGAAGAAAACCACTCCACAGACAAGTCCCGTTATTTGCCCGGACTCAAAGTTGTATATCAAGGAGATGAAGGGGTCCCTGAGCAGCTCTGCTACATAAACCAAAGGAGACCTCATGGGCCTAGACCATACGAGCAGGGCATGCAAGGGTCATCTCATGCATATTACAACCCCAACCCAACCACAACCATACCTTCTTGGGGACCCCCTACTCATCCTTCTTGGTCTACACCTCCTCCTTGGTCCTTTGCATTTCAGTATCACTCCCAGCCAGCCAGTCAGTCATTTCAACCATATGATCCACCACAACCTCAGTGGAATGCATTGCCCCAAGGGTGGAGACCCCAATACAACAATGCTCCAGCTTTATTGCCTCCACCACCTACCCAACCACATCTACTACACTCTGCTCCACCCAAGCAACCCCAGATGCCTGCTTAGCCAAATCCAAACCCGAGCACATACAGGCTCAGTAAGTATACAGTGGAGAGACATCATATCCAGCTTATGTTGTGGAAATCCGGGAGATTAACCTGAGATCTGGGAGAGTTCTCCCAGATAACCAACCTCCACCTCCATCTAGGGAGGTTGAGGAAGAAAGAGAGAAAATCATTCTTAAAGTGAATCCACCCTTTCCTTAGAGATTAACCCAACCACTCTAGCCTACCCCAAAAGAGACTAAACTTCTGGGAGAATTGAAAAATCTATGTGTAAAGATTGCACTTATCAAAGAAATAAAATATGTTCCTATTTACAATAAGTTGATTAAGGAGAAGTGCTTCAAGCATCCAGGGAGGCGAAGAAGATATGCCCCTACTGTTAATTTCATTGGACAGTTGTCCGACTTAATGTTGGGGCAGGTAATTTGTCCAAAGTACTTGGACCCTGGAAGACCTATAGTAGATGTGCACATCAATGGCACCATTATCCCACACACCTTGATCGGTCATGGGGTTGCCATTAATGTGATGACCAAGGACACCATGCTCAAGCTCAACCTCCAAGGTTCATTGAGGAAGACCACAACAGTTCTGCAACATGTAGACCGCTCCACAGTGATCCCTGAGGTGATTGTGGAGGATGTGATGGTCTCCATTGACTCTTGGGAGTACCCTACAGATTTCCTAGTTCTCCAGCCTCAGGCTAAGCTTACTGGTTACCCTCTCATCCTTGGGAAACCCTGGTTGGCCACTTCCGATGCTTACATTAGCTGTATAGATGGGAATATGACCATCAATAATGGGCATATGTCCAAGAAGTTAGTCCTACACCCTCCTGCTCAACCATCTCTAGAGCATGATTTACCTTTATGGTTGGAGGAGGAGGAAGAAGATGAAGTTTATTCCACCCAACTTTATACTTTAGAAACAACTATGGGAGGAGGACAACAAGATGAAGATGATTTGATTGAACATCTACTCCAAATTCCAACCCCCAATACATTGCCCTTAGAAGATGTAGTAAAGGAAACCCAGAAAAATCATCCAATTGACCTATGCTTGGCTGATCCCAACCCCCTCCATGTCAAAACATAGAATTTAACCTTGAGAGAACCTTGAAAATTAATCCATCTCTTTCTTCTCTCCAAGAAGAGAAGTTATGAAACATGATAAAGGAACATCTAGATGCCTTCACTTGGAGTTACAAAGAAATGAAGGGAGTACACCCCTCAGTGTGTACTCACCACATATACGTCAAAGAGGATTGAAAGCCAGTCCAACAGCCCCAAAGGAGGATGAATCCATCTCTTAAAGATATAGTCAAAGAAGAACTACACAAACTATTATATGTAGGATTCATTTACCCTATCTCCGACAGTGGGTCTCTCCTTTGGTGTTAGTTCCAAAGAAAAATGGTAAGTGGAGGATTTGTGTCGATTACAGGGAGTTGAAAAAAGCCACAAAGAAGGACCATTTCCCTCTACCCTTCATTGACCAAGTGCTAGATGGCCTGGCAAGGAAAAAGTTTTTCTCTTTCCTAGATGGATTTAGCGGGTACAACCAAATCCAGATCAGCCCAGAAGACCAGGATAAAACCACCTTCACTTGTCCTTGGGGTACTTTTCCTATAGGGTCCTTCCTTTTGGCCTATGCAATGCTCTTGCCACTTTCTAGAGAGCAGTCCTGAGTATTTTTCCGAGTTAGTCCATGATGCGGTGGAAATTTATATGGATGATTTTACACCTTATGGCTGTGATTTTCAAGAGGCTTTGTCCAACCTAGGAAAAGTACTACACAAATGCATTGAAATGAACCTATCTCTCAGTCCCGAAAAATGTGAATTCTTGATGACTACAGGGATCGTGCTAGGTCATTCAATATCTCAGCAAGGACTACAGGTGGACACAAACAAAATAGCTATCATCCAAAGGGTCCCACCTCTTCAAAATCAAAGAGATGTCAGAAGTTTCCTAGGGTTAGTTGGATACTACTGAAGGTTCATAAAGGACTTCAACAAGTTGGAATCTCCTTTATTTGGTTTGTTGGCCAAGGACTTTGAGTTTATATGGTCAAAAAGCTGCCAAGATGCCTTAGACACCCTAAATAACAAGTTAACCATTGCATCGATTCTCCGAGGCCCAAATTGGGCCCTTCCTTTTCATATTCATGCTGATGCCTCACACAAAGCCATAGGATCGGCCCTAGGTTAGATAAATGAAAAATTGCCTTATGCTATCTACTTTATCAGTAAGAATCTGTCAAAGGCTAAACTAAATTACACAGTGACAGAAAAGGAACTTTTGGCTGTTGTGCATTCATTGAACAAATTTAGGCATTATATTACAGGCTATCAAACATTTGTGCATATTGACCATGCTGTAATCAAATATTTAATGAATAAACTAGATGTGAATGATCGAATTATAAGATGGTTACTTTTATTACAGTAGTTTGATCTAACTATTGTTGATAAGCCTGGTAAGGAAAATGTAGTTGTAGACTTTTTGTCCAAATTAAATTTTCCTGCAGGTGAAGAAGGAACGGTTGATGACTACTTACCTAATGAGCACTTATTTTATATTTCAATTCTCTCTCCATGGTTTGTTGATATAGAAAACTATTTGTTAGTTGCACAGTTCCCACTGAACTTGTCCTCCAAAGAGAAAAGCAAGATAATAAGGAAGAGCGCCCCCCTTCACTTGGATTGGGGGAAATCTCTTCAAACTTGGCCTAGATCAAATCTTGAGAAGGTGTGTCAGGGAGGAGGAAGTCTTTGACATCCTTCTGACCTGTCATGATGGGCCTTGTGGAGGTCACTTTGCAGCAAAGAGGTCAACATTCAAAGTGTTACAAGCAAGCTATTATTGGCCCACTCTTCATCAAGTTGTGAAAAGATATAGTAGTTAATGTGATCGGTGCCAAAGGATGGGGAGACCTACTCCAAGAGATGAAATGCCTCTACAGCCTCATGAGACTTTTGAGCCATTTGACAAGTGGGCATGGAATTCATTGGACTTATTGACCCTCCTTCCAAACAAAAGAAGTACATCATTGTGTGCATTGACTCTCTAGCTAAGTGGGCTGAAACCAAGGAAATTAAGGCAACAACAGAAGAAAAGGTAGCTGAGTGTTGGCATTATGATTCAAGTGTTTTCCTTGATGGAAACTCACTCAGAGGTTGGTACAGGTGCTCAGAGGTTGGTACAGGTGATGGAAACTTAATCAGAGGACAGATCTTAGTACAGCATGCCAAGATAGTTCATACACGCAGGTTCGTTAAGCCCAAGTCGCGTGTACACGCAGGTTGGCTTCAGTAAAAGAGCGTGTATGTGAAAAAGTACCTTTGGTCCGTGGTGGTTAGTCCTTGGAAGTTGTGCCTATGGTTTCGGACCATGGTGTCTCGACAGGCGTGTCGATCCCTAGTTTTGAGGTTGATGGTATTGTGTTACTATGGTTTTGGACCGTGGTATTGTGAAGTACCTAAGGCTATATAAGGAGAAGATCATTAGGCAAAGGGGCAAGCAATGTGTGTCTGATGAAGTGAGAAGATCTGGTATTACTGTTTATCTGTTCGGGACGCTTGGCAAGGGTCGGATCTGACAACGAAGGCATAAGAAACTATTTCTAGATCTGCACGTGGGTTGCCTTTGGTGAAAGCGCGTATACACGCGGTTTTGGTACAGTGAAGTAGCGTATGCATAATAAGATTTGATATTTCAAGTTGCTGTTGATTCTGGTGGTTGTTGCAGAGTTCTGGGCTCTGGTTTGGGTTCTGTGTTCTTGATGACAGGGTTTCAGTGATTCAGTATTGGGTTGTTTAATGAATTATGATGCAAGTATAAGTTGATGATTGTATTGCAGTAATGTTTGTTTGTACTCTTGGATCCAGTCTGAAAATTGATGAAACGTGGTCCCGGGTAGATCGTAGGGTCAGCACCTACGTACTAGTAAATGGATCGGCTAGTACAAGAGCTGAGGGGGTTGTAGCTCCCTTCCAAAAGTAGTTAGAAAACGAGAGAGGGTTGTAGCCCTCTGCAGGTTGTAGCCTGCGTGCTGGTAAAGGACTGCACCAGTACATTGTAAAAGAAGTTTCTTATTAAAGAAGAAAGAGACAAATTGCAGCAGGTGGTTTTCACCCACATTGGGTTTCCACCTTATATCATGGTGTTCATGTGTGTGGCTTTTGTGTGATGATCTGTTCTGTTATACTGCACCTGTTTACTGTTAATATGGTTAATAATGATCTGATGCATTTACTGAAGATAAGCTAACTGAATCATAAGATTTCTGGATATACGCTAGTTGCTTTAGACACAGTGGCGTGTACACGCGGGTTCACTTAACTGAAGTAGCGTATATGTTTCTGAGTATGAAATTGAAAAGTTTTATCTGATCTGATAATACTGATTCACCCCCCCCCCCCCTCTCAGTATTATTTCCAACAATTGGTATCGGAGCAGGTCCTTCAGAGGAAGCTTGATCGCTTGAAGGAAAAGATCCATCAGAATGGCTAATCCAGAAAGAGAGGCACACATCAGGCCACCAGTCTTTGACGGGAACAATTTTACTCATTGGAAGATAAGAACCACTGCATATCTACAATCACTTGGAGCAGAAGTTTGGGGAATCGTAGAAGGAGGATACAAATTCCCATCAGCAACTCCTACAAATCCAGCAGAGAAAAAGCAATATGAGCTCAATGCCAAAGCTGTTACTGTCCTATTGAGTAGTTTGACTCAATCAGAATTTATGAAGATCATGCATTTCAAATCAGCTAAGGAAATATGGGACAAAATCGTTACAAGCTACGAAGGAGATGATCAGGTAAAAAGAGCAAAGCTTCAAACTCTCAGAATCCGGTATGAAACTCTTAAGATGCGTAGTAATGAAAGCATAGCTAATTATTTCCTGTGTATGGATGAGATTGTGAATTGTATGAGGGATCTGGGTGAAGAATTTGAGGAAGTTGTCTTAGTTGAAAAGGTTTTGAGATCTCTGTCTACTAAATTTGATTCTAAAGTATCTGCCATAGAAGAAAAGGAGAATGTGCATAAAATCACCATGTCACAGCTTCACGGGATCTTAACTGCTTTTGAAATGTGACAAGAGGTACCACCAGAGGCCGCATTCGAAGTGTCAGAGGAAGAAGATGAGGTAAATTTTGTCAAGAATCTTGAACGGGGAACTGGACGGTTCAAAGGTAAGCTACCTTTCAAATGTTTTATATGTGGTAGAGTTGGTCACTATGCTGCTAGATGTCCTCATAACAAAGGAAAGATATCTGAAGAAGATGGTAGAAGCTATTATACCCATATTAAAATTTCATTCAATGATAGTGAAGATATTAGAAGTCTCATGGCACATAAGAAGAAGAATGCTTCATCCAATAATAGCGAAGATATTAAAAGTCTCATGGCACATGAAGAGAAGAATGCAGAAACTGAAGAAGTTGCCAAATTAAAAGAACAATTGGAGACAGAAATCAGGGTAAGGGAGCAATTGCAGGATATAGTAAAGGATCAGAGTACAACTATTCAGAGACTTGAATCAAAGATCCTCTCTCTAAAAGAAGATCTTAAAAAATCAAGAGAACAGAACAGAGAAGATCTTGAAGATCAAGAACATGAAGTGACCAAACTAAAGCGACAAATGGAAGAAGGAAGAAAATCTGAAGAAGACCTAAGGAATCAATATCTGAAAAAGGAAGAACAACATCAAGTTGAGGTAAATATCTTGAAAGGTAAAATAGAAGAAAAGGATAAGCTTTTACGATTTCAAGATAGTACTAAAGTCTTGGATGATATTCTTAATAGTCAAAGGTCTCCTGCTATCAAGACTGGTCTTGGTTTTCATGAATATGTTGAAGGTGAATCTAGTTCACAAGGTGAGGCAAGAAACTCTAATGAGAAATCTGAAGGAACAACCAAGGAAAGAAATTCCTCAAGGAAGATCCTTTACTCCTAACTATGGACGTGATAGACGATTATTTCCTCCACTGAATAATGTTGAATGTTATGTATGTCATAATCTTGGACATGTTGCAGCCAGATGTAGAAGTAGAATGGTTCAAGAAAGATCATCGCATCCCAGGTATTTCAGAGGATATTGCTTTGCCTGCAATGCATATGGACACAAAGCAATTGATTGTGATAGAAGGAACATGAAAAATGTAAGGTGTTATAGATGCAACAACTATGGGCATAAAGCAAGGGAATGCAGGAGCAGATTTCAAAATTCAAGACAAGAGGACCATACATCATCACAGTTGCAGGAATTGAAGAAGACAGAGACAGAAAGGTGTGGCATAATTCAGACAGCGGACATAACAGACACAGGGGAATCTGAAAGTGATGAAATTCAGTATTCCATCTTGCATATGCTGATATAACGAAGACAAGTCACGTATATACGCGAGTTACAGGCTGCAAAGTCGCGTATATGAAGAAGGGGCAGCAGAACAAACCCAGGATCAGTCATGGTTGGCTCAGGCTCAGGGGGAGCAGAACAGACTCAGGAAATGGTTCAGTCATGGTTGGCTCACACTCAAGGGGAGCATATACTTCAAATAATTCATTGTTGGCATTATGGTTAGAAGTTGATGATGAAACTAAATGATACATCTTATTGTTTAAGGAATGGTTTTGCAGGCTTATGATAAATAGTTATTGCTGATCTTAGAACCTGCATCTGCTCAGGGGGAGCATGGATGGATTGATACAACTTGGCATATACAAAGGGGGAGCCAAATCAGAAACTTCAGCATGTACTCAGGGGGAGTATGGACAGCAGTATGGACAGCAGGAGGTATACCAAAGAAGAGAACATCTTGGTCCGCCCTTTGCCCTTGATGTCAAAGGGGGAGAGTGACTTGGTGTGGTGGTTGCCATCAAGTCCAAAGGGGGAGATTGTTGGCATTATGATTCAAGTGTTGTCCTTGATGGCAACTCACTCAGAGGTTGGTACAAGTGCTCAGAGGTTGGTACAGGTGATGGCAACTTAATCATAGGACAGATCTTAGTACAGCATGCCAAGATAGTTCATACACGCAGGTTCCTTAAGCCCAAGTCACGTGTACATGCAGGTTGGCTTCAGTAAAAGAGCGTGTATGTGAAAAAGTACCTTTGGTCCGTGGTGGTTAGTCCTTGGAAGTTGTGCCTATGGTTTCGGACCATGGTGTCTCGACAGGCGTGTCGATCCCTAGTTTTGAGGTTGATGTTATTGTGTTACTATGGTTTTGGACCGTGGTATTGTGAAGTACCTAAGGCTATATAAGGAGAAGATCATTAGGCAAAGGGGCAAGCAATGTGTGTCTGACGAAGTGAGAAGATCTGGTATTACTGTTTATCTGTTCGGGACGCTTGGCAAGGGTCGGATCTGACAGCGAAGGCATAAGAAACTATTTCTAGATCTGCACGCGGGTTGCCTTTGGTGAAAGCGCATATACACGCGGTTTTGGTACAGTGAAGTAGCGTATGCATAATAAGATTTGATATTTCAGGTTGTTGTTGATTCTGGTGGTTGTTGCAGAGTTCTGGGCTCTGGTTTGGGTTCTGTGTTCTTGATGACAGGGTTTCAGTGATTCAGTATTGGGTTGTTTAATGAATTATGATGCAAGTATAAGTTGATGATTGTATTGCAGTAATGTTTGTTTGTACTCTTGGATCCAATCTGAAAATTGATGAAACGTGGTCCCGGGTAGATCGTAGGGTCAACACCTACGTACTAGTAAATGGATCGGCTAGTACAAGAGCTGAGGGGGTTGTAGCTCCCTTCCAAAAGTAGTTGGAAAACGAGAGAGGGTTGTAGCCCTCTGCAGGTTGTAGCCTGCGTGCTGGTAAAGGACTGCACCAGTACATTGTAAAAGAAGTTTCTTATTAAAGAAGAAAGAGACAAATTGCAGCAGGTGGTTTTCACCCACATTGGGTTTCCACCTTATATCATGGTGTTCATGTGTGTGGCTTTTGTGTGATGATCTGTTCTGTTATACTGCACCTGTTTACTGTTAATATGGTTAATAATGATCTGATGCATTTACTGAAGATAAGCTAACTGAATCATAAGATTTCTGGATATACGCTAGTTGCTTTAGACACAGTGGCGTGTACACGCGGGTTCACTTAACTGAAGTAGCGTATATGTTTCTGAGTATGAAATTGAAAAGTTTTATCTGATCTGATAATACTGATTCACCCCCCCCCCCCCCCCCTCTCAGTATTATTTCCAACACTGAGTTCCTAAGGGGGATGTATTTTACAAATTTGGGTACCCTAGAGAGCTAGTCATAGACCAAGGCAGCCAGTTTACCTCAAAAATGATTGAAGACTTGCTCTGCCAGCACAAGATCAAGCATAGAACCTCCACTCCCTATCATCCACAAGTTAATGGACAAGTAGAGGTGACCAATAGAGCACTGGAGGTCATCTTGACCAAAGTGGTAAGTAGTAGTAGGAAGGATTGGGTAGATAGACTAGTTGAGGCCACTTGGGCCTATAATACCACCACTGGATTCACACCCCATGAGATATTCTATGGAAAAAAGGCCTTGCTGTCCATTGAATTTCAATAAGGTGATTGGGCTTTGTTATATGATTCTATGTATAAAGACTTCAAGGTCAAGTTAAGGACAATATGGCTAGGACCTTATGTTGTAGAAAGATTCCATGATAATGGTTCAATACAGATCAAAACCATAGATGAAGAGGCCATTCCTTTACTTGTTAATGGACACCGACTGAAAATTTACAAGAGACCATTGTCAAAACAAGAATTCATTGATGATATCAATAAAACAGTGATGGTAATGTAGCAAGTTTCAGCTCCTACCTCATCAAAAATCACTGAGAGAAAAAATAAAATGAATAAGGACTCAGATGAAAACCTCCATGAGGTGCCTGAGTCCAACTATCGAGTTGAAAACCTCTTGGGGCAACCCAATGGTGTCAATATAAAAAAAACAAAAACAAAAGAGAGAGAGAGAGAGAGATAGAGAGAGAGGGAGAGAGAGAGAGAGAGAGAGAGAGAGAGAGAAATGAGAATAAAAAGATCCCTGGGTGAAAACCTCTCTTGAGGCGCCCAGGGCAAATAGCTAGGATGAAAACCTCTCAGAGGCAGCATAGTTGTTTTAAAAAAAAAAGAGAAAAATCATGAAAATTTCTATTTTGCAGGTCAGCAAGAAGGATGATCAGAGAGAAAAGGAGGATCACCAAGAGACCCATATCACTCACATTTTATTTTTCAACTCATTTTCATTCATCACTCTACCATTTCTCTCATTTTTTCCACTCCTTTCCTTCAGTTTACAAGGGAACTGTGTTTTCTACAGGATTCCCGGTAAACCTACAGGATCCCCTAAAAACCTACAAGATGATCTTCTAGGAATCACAGTGACCTAGAAATCCTACAAGAAGTGACCCTAAAGAAAAAATGACCTACTATGTCAATAAAATAGCACCCCTACATCATCATTCCATGACCATACCTATGTCCACCTTCAGCATCCTTGCATTCACCCTCAAAAAAATATATCAGTTCCAAAAAAATTCACACTCTTCGAAAAATAAGGAAACAAAGAGAAATAGGGAGCATCACTTGAGTATTCTTCATCCTCCACACTCCTATTCTCTGTTGGGTCCCTATAATACTAGTGATTACCCCATTACTATTGTAGTTATACCCCTTATTTATATTGATGTACCCATGTAGTGCCCATATTGTTACTATTGTGCCATATAGAAGCCCACTATTGTTATTGTTGTGCCCTACAATATTATTGTTATGTAGGCTTTGATTGTATTGGGACCACTTAGACTCCTATATATAGAAAGGAGGTATTTTCATTTGTATCATCCAAGAATTGTTCATTTATGTAATGTAAAGGAGGTTTCCCCCTCGAAGAGGCTGAATTCTAAGGCGTTGATCTTTCTTTTCTATCTTTTCTTGAGCTGGTTTCATAACATTTGGTATCAGAGCTTTGGATTCTAGGGTTTCGCTGCTCCAAACAGGTCATCGTGGCATTTTCTCTATAACTTTTTTTCTGTGACGTTTCAGAAGTTGCAAACAAAACCCATTTGAGAAGCATTGGCGCTGAACCTTGGGTCCGAATTTCAGATATTTTCGCGCGATATTTTCGGAGATATGATCTGAGGAAGTTGGCCTTTTTGCAGACTCCTGAATTACATTCAAAACAGGTGACCTGAGGAAAATCGTCATAACTCTCTCTCTGAGGATCGGATTGAAATTTCGTAAAAAGGTACAGAAAGAGGACGGACTGTAGTTTCTTGTATGTGTGTTTTAGATTCAAAGGTTGAAACAGTGACTCATGGCACGTCGTACAAGTTCGCTCTACTGAACCAGTCTAAAAGCAAGTCACTGTGGGAGATTTCACATAACTCTTCCTTGGAGAATCCAATTTGGCTCAGACTTGTGGCATTGGAAAGAGGACATAGAAGGCTACTCCAGGTAGCAATTTCAAAATTGGATGATTCGAAATTACAGAGACACATCAGATTCAATATCAGTCTTCTATAAAGTGAAAAAAAGGTGTGTAGTTTTTTTTTTTAATTTTTGTGTAAGCTTGGTTTAAAGGAATTCAAAGGGCATAGTAAAGAATTATTATCGGTAACTGATGCCCCGAGGAAAGAAAATGCAAACACCTAGTAAGGAACCTGAAAGCTCTAGCATGACTCATGAAGAAGAAGAAGAAATGCTACATGATATATCAAAATTACAAGAACAAGTGCAACAAATGTCACGCTCACAAAAGCTAACAGAAGCTAAGATAAGTGGTGTGGAATCTAAGATAAAGGGCATGGAAGCTAAGATGGATGATTCAAAGACAGATTTGAAGAGAGACATGGCAGATTTGAAGATAGATTTGAAGACAAATTTGAAGAGAGACATGGCAGATTTGAAGATAGATTTGAAGACAGATATGGAAGAATTGAAGAAGTTGCTACAAGAAAGTGTCACTAATGGTGAAAAGGTAGTAAAGGAAACTCATGATGAGAACAAAAGAAATGTTAATCATGATACCATAGACGCTAATGTTGGATCGAAGACTCACCATGTTCCAAAAATCGATATGAGGAAGTTTGATGGCAAGGATCCCGCCACATGGATATTACAGATGGAGCAATTCTTCGATCTCAATAATGTGCAAAACACACAAAAGGTACGTATGGCAACTTTATATTTGGAACCAAATCAGTTTGTATGGTATCAATGGCTTTGTTCTCGTAAACAATTTATCACTTGGGCAATTTTTACGGAAGAATTGATAGCACATTATGAGGATACAAAAAGCAACACTTTTTTTAGCCAATTGATAAGTCTCAAACAAAAGGGTTCAATAATGGAGCACATTGAGGAGTTCCAAAAATTGAACATAAGGGTAAAAGATATTCCAGAGGAGCATAGGATTGATGTGTTCATAGGGTCTTTAAAGGATAATATCCAACATGATGTGTGCCTTTGGGAACCTGATTCATTAGAGAAGGCATTCAGGTTAGCAAGAAAAATGGAAAGCAAAATTATGGCAACTAGGAAGCATACCATTCACAACTATAAAGATGGAAGTGTTGTTGCCCATAGTCTTCCACAACCTACAAGGTTGACACCACAACAATTGGAAGAAAAAAGAGCAAAAGGGCTTTGTTACAATTGTGATAGCAAATACACAAAAGGTCATAAGTGTGCTGAGAAGAAATTATTCTACATAGATTGTGAAGAGGAAGAAGAAAAGGAGCAAGAAAGGTCAAAAGAAGAGGATATATTCCAGGAACAAAGCCTAGATGAAGAACAAATAAATCCGACCATATCTTGTAATGCATTGGCGGGAATTACCACTCCTCAAACCATCAAGATAGAAGGACAAATCAAGAAGAAAAAGGTAATAGTGTTGATTGATTCAGGAAGCACCCACAATTTTATTCATTGTAGGGTAGCAAAAGAATTGAATTGCTTCCTATATCCAGCACCAGAGTGTCAAGTGATGATTGCAAATGGAGGAACAATAAATTGCTCTGGAAAGTGCCATAATATCAAGCTATCCATGGGAGAATATGTATTGACTAGCCCAATGCTTTCCATTCCAATGGGAGGTGCTGATGTTGTACTAGGAGTCCAATGGCTACAATCCTTGGGTACAATAGCTTTTAATTTTCAAGAACTTTTCATGAAATTTTCTGTGGAAGGAAAGGAAGTTGAATTAAGGGGTATTGCAGGGAAACCAGGAAAGATAATCAGCTCTAATGGTATGACAAAGCTTCTAAAAAAGGAGCAAAGAGGTGTAATTGCACAATTATGTTCGCTAGATGTTTCCACATTGGAATCATCTATTTCTCCAGATCTCCAAAAAGTCCTGGACAATCATTCCAAGGTATTTGAGACTCCCAAAGGTCTCCCACCTATGCGTGATCATGATCATGCTATTCATCTGATTCCAGGAAGTGTTCCTCCAAACATCAGGCCGTACAGATATCCCTATGTCCAAAAAAGTGAAATTGAACGTATGGTTGCAGAAATGCTAGAGGCTGGTATAATTCAACCGAGTCAAAGTTCTTTCTCTGCTCCAGTAGTATTGGTGCACAAGAAGGATGGATCATGGCGCATGTGTCCGGATTATAGGGAGCTCAACAAGCTCACTATTAAAGATAAGTTCCCCATTCCTGTCATTGATGAATTACTGGATGAATTGCATGGATCAATTTACTTCACCAAGTTGGATCTTCGTTCAGGATATCATCAAATCAGAATGAAGATTGAAGACATTCCGAAAACGGCATTTAGAACTCATGAGGGTCATTATGAATTTTTGGTCATGCCTTTTGGCCTTACCAATGCACCTTCAACATTTCAAGGTTTGATGAATTCAATTTTCAAACCATTCCTTAGAAAATTTGTGTTAGTATTTTTTGATGATATACTAATCTACAGCAAGTCTTGGAAGGATCATGTTGAACATGTTGACAGGGTGCTACAACTATTGGAGGAGAAACAATTATATGCAAAAAGATCCAAATGTTTCTTTGGAGTCCAGGAGGTGGAATATTTGGGTCATATTGTATCTCATGAAGGAGTTAAGGTAGACCCTAGCAAAATTAAAGCCATTAAGGAATGGAAAATCCCCACATCCATAAAGCATCTGCGAGGATTTCTTGGGTTGACAGGGTATTATCGCAAGTTTGTTAAGAATTATGGGAGAATAGCAGCACCTCTAACAACATTATTGAAGAAAGATGCATTTTCATGGACTCCGGAAGCAACAAAGGCCTTTGAACATCTTAAAGAGGCAATGTGCCAAGCACCGGTCTTAGCTACACCGGACTTCACAAAAACCTTTATTGTGGAATGTGATGCTTCAGGAAATGGAATTGGTGCTGTTCTAATGCAAGATGAAAGACCCATTGCTTTTGAAAGTCGTCCAATCAAGGGAAAGTTTTTAAGAAAAGCTATTTATGAGAAGGAAATGTTGGCAATACTCCATGCACTTAAGAAATGGCGACCCTACCTAATGGGAAGACACTTCAAGGTAAAAACGGATCATGATAGCCTTAAATACTTTTTAGAACAAAGATTATCCTCTGAAGAGCAACAAAAGTGGGTCACAAAGATGTTGGGTTATGACTTTGAAATCATCTACAAAAAAGGGAAGCAAAATGTTGTGGCAGATGCACTCTCAAGAAAGGATGAGGATGTGGAAGCATTGTTGTGCCATTTCTATTATCCAACCAGATTGGATAAATGAAGCAAGGGAGGAATGGAAGAATGACGAAGAAGTGTGGGCACTTATTCGAAAGCTACAACAAGATTCCAGTACGTCTGATACATTTAGCTGGAAAAATGATTCGTTATGGTACAAAGATCGCTTATACCTCTGTAAGAATTCCCAGCTAAAACAAAAGATTCTTATGGAATTGCACACTTCTCCCTTAGGAGGGCACTCAGGATTTTTAAAAACTTACCACAGGGTTAAGAAGGAATTTTTTTGGGATGGCCTTAAATCAGATATTCAAAAGTTTGTGGCAGAATGTTTGGTTTGCCAACAAAATAAAGTTGAAACAATTAAGACACCGGGTCTATTACAACCTTTATCCATTCCAAGCCAACGTTGGGAGGAGGTTTCAATGGATTTTATCACAGGTTTACCCAAGTCTGAGGGAAAGAGTGTCATCATGGTGGTAGTTGACAGACTTACCAAGTATGCACACTTTTGTGCATTATCACATCCATTTAAAGCCAGTACAGTTTCTACTGCATTTATGGAAACAATTCAAAAGCTACATGGAAACCCAAAGATTATTGTAAGTGACAGAGATCCCATTTTCACTGGAAATTTTTGGACAGAATTATTTTCTTGTCTTGGTACTCAGTTAGCTCATAGCTCATCTTATCATCCTCAATCTGATGGGCAAACTGAGATAGTAAACAAATGTTTGGAAGGATATCTTCGTTGCTTTGTATCTGATAAACAGACACAATGGGTCAAATGGTTGCCTCTGGCTGAATGGTGGTATAACACTTCCTTTCATACAGCAACAAAAATGACCCCATTTATGGCACTTTATGGGTATCAACCACCATCCATCACATCATATTTAAGAGAAAATTCTAAGGTTCAGGCAGTGGAACATCACATCGAACATCAACAACAAGTCCTCCAACTCTTAAAGGATAACCTCGTGTTGGCACAGAATAGAATGAAACAACAGGCAGATCAACATCGCAGTGAAAGAAGTTTTGATGTAGGTGATTGGGTATTCCTACGGCTACAACCATATAAGCAAATGTCCCTCAAGCAAGCTAAGAAGGATAATAAATTATCACCAAAGTATTATGGTCCGTACAAGGTGTTGCAAAAGATTGGTACTATGGCATACAAATTGGAGCTTCCTGCAGCTTCTCGATTGCACCCAGTTTTCCATGTTTCATGCTTAAAGAAGGTTATAGGCGACAAGCTCCCAGTTCAAACAATATTGCCAGAACTTGACGAAGAAGGAAAAATTATATTGGAACCGGAAGCAGTTATAGAAACAAGAACTCGACAGCTACGAAATCGATCAATTTCAGAGTATCTTATCAAGTGGAAGAACTTATCCGCTGAAGATTCCACATGGGAGGATGAGAATTTTATGCAGAAGTATCCAGAACTACTCAAGCGTTGAGGACAACACTTTTTTGAAGGAGAGGGGCATGTTGGGTCCCTATAATACTAGTGATTACCCCATTACTATTGTAGTTATACCCCTTATTTATATTGTTGTACCCATGTAGTGCCCATATTGTTACTATTGTGCCACATAGAAGCCCACTATTGTTATTGTTGTGCCTAAAATATTATTGTTATGTATGCTTTGATTGTATTGGGACCACTTAGACTCCTATATATAGAAAGGAGGTATTTTCATTTGTATCATCCAAGAATTGTTCATTTATGTAATGTAAAGGAGGTTGCCCCCTCGAAGAGGCTGAATTCTAAGGCGTTGATCTTTCTTTTCTATCTTTTCTTGAGCTGGTTTAATGGACACCGACTGAAAATTTACAAGAGACCATTGTCAAAACAAGAATTCATTGATGATATCAATAAAACAGTGATGGTAATGTAGCAAGTTTCAGCTCCTACCTCATCAAAAATCACTGAGAGAAAAAATAAAATGAATAAGGACTCAGGTGAAAACCTCCATGAGGTGCCTGAGTCCAACTATTGAGTTGAAAACCTCTTGGGGCGACCCAATGGTGTCAATATAAAAAAAACAAAAACAAAAGAGAGAGAGAGAGAGAGAGAGAGAGAGAGAGAGAGAGAGAGAGAGAGAGATGAGAATAAAAAGATCCCTGGGTGAAAACCTCTCTTGAGGCGCCCAGGGCAAATAGCTAGGATGAAAACCTCTCAGAGGCAGCCTAGTTGTTTTCAAAAAAAAAGAGAAAAATCATGAAAATTTCTATTTTGCAGGTCAGCAAGAAGGATGATCAGAGAGAAAAGGAGGATCACCAAGAGACCTATTTCACTCACATTTTATTTTTCCACTCATTTTCATTCATCACTCTACCATTTCTCTCATTTTTTCCACTCCTTTCCTTCAGTTTACAAGGGGACTGTGTTTTCTACAGGATTCCCGGTAAACCTACAGGATCCCCTAAAAACCTATAGGATGATCTTGTAGGAATCACAGTGACCTAGAAATCCTACAAGAAGTGACCCTAAAGAAAAAATGACCTACTATGTCAATAAAATAGCACCCCTACATCATCATTCCATGACCATACCTATGTCCACCTTCAGAATCCTTGCATTCACCCTCAAAAAAATATATCAGTTCCAAAAAAATTCACACTCTTCGAAAAATAAGGAAACAAAGAGAAATAGGGAGCATCACTTGAGTATTCTTCATCCTCCACACTCCTATTCTCCCTCTCCATCCATGTCACCATCCTCAAACTCCCAGCAGAAGGTATGATTAAGAGTTCTAAGGGAGAAGCAGCTACAGGACATCTTGTAGGAAATCTTGTATCAACCTATCCCACAAAATAAAAATCATAAGAACAACAAGCTTCCAACATGATGATCCAAGAGCAGAAGGGACTCCAAAGCAGCAAAAACACCATCATCTTCAACACCAAATACCTGCACCACAAAAAAATCATCGGAGAACAACAAAAAAGGGAAGAAGACTAGCATGCAGCTAATACACACAACAAGCACCTCCAGTCTTCAACCACTGCAGCAAGGTATTAAGCACCACAGATAAGTATCCCGCTCACTCTCTCATGTGCATAATGTAGTCAAAATATGTACAGGTTACAATTAAGTTGGTTTATAAGCGAAAGGGCCGTTAACTTGGCCACCTTCAATTAGGCAACAAAGACAAAACAATTTGTCCTCTCACACATGGCAGTAGTCAACTCAAAAATAGAAAAGTGAAGGACAGAAGCAGTTAAGGCTACGGAAGCATGAAGTGGGGAATGATGAGGTGGTAGTGGGGACCAACGGTCCAAAAATGGAAATCGTACCTCGACTACCAGCACACCACCTCACCCCAAATGACCATAAGAGGAAATAATCGTCGTCCCCATGCATTCATGCATCCACTTCCACGAGGCTCACTCTCACAAATTTCTCTCATACCCAGGCAACCTACAGCAAGGAAGACACCATCATTTTTCTGCACGGGAATTCCTACAGGAAATCCTACAGGATTGCACACAGGATTCCTAAAGAATACACAGAGACAGTCTACAGGATAGGCCGAGATGAGTTTCAGAGGGGAAAACTCGAGGGTTTACCACATCAAACATTATGAAGAGGTAGGCTCTGTAATTACATTCATCTTTCCCATTAAATTGAACAAAAAAAATCCTCTAGTTTGAGTGAATTTGGCAACTATAAAAGAGAATTGTCCACATAGTGATCTCAGTTTTTTACTTCTGCATTTGAAAATTGTATCGACCATCTCATCTCCTCAAAACCTCACCAGCCAAGATTATGGGAGGGTGTAATAAGAGGGAGCCCACTAACACTGTGAGAATCCAACAACACTCTCAGGTACTAGAAATCTTCACAAGGCATAATTGAATGGGGTTTTTCGAAAAATTAAGGGGGTATGTTGATGAGGTGGCCCGAGATTTTTCTCTCTCCCTCATTCCACACACCAGAGTCCATGCCACTATTGTGGTAAGAGGCCTCTCCATAGAACTCACCCCTGAACTCATCAACAAAGTTTCCACACTTCCCCTAGGAGTACCATGTAGGAAGGAAGACAAAGGAGATAACCAGGTTGCCAAAAGGAAATTATTTATGGAACGTGAAGAACCCATTGAGGACAAAAATTGAGTAAGGAGAGAAGGTCTACCATATCCCTAGAATGAGGTAATCTACCAAGTGATCAAATACATTTCATGTGAGGGTAGGTATAGTGTGGTCTATGGCTATCATTTTAGGCTTCTTGAAAAATTGAGATTTGGAGTAGAAACACCCCCTCACCATAGGCTCAAAATACCATACTTCCTGTTGCAATCACTGATAGGCTCAAGCATCAAAGTGCAAGAAGGAAATTCCCAACAGTTAGCTCACCATGGGTTAATTAGAATTCTTATAGAAGATTCCCTCCAAAACCTCAGAATTCCTATACAATGGTCAGTTTTCAGAGACATGCAGGCAGAGGAAGACATCAAAGCTCTCACATATGATGTTAGTCCTACTGTTAGTGAAGAGGAATAAGAAGAGATTGAAGTAGAGGAAGATGAAGTAGAGCAGCAAGAAGAAGAAAGAAAAGGAGATGAAGATGAGATGGATGAATAAGAAGATTAAATAGAAGAAAATGAGGAAGATGAAGAAGAAGAGGAGAAAGAGAAGGAGGATTATGAAGAAACAAAAGAGGATGTTAAGGATGGAACTGATAAAGATGATGAGGGTCTACAAGAGGAAGAAGAAAGGAAAGACATAGGTGAAGAAATAAATGCGAAAGAGGGGGTAGAAGACAGGGAGGAGTCGCCTAGGGTGTCTCCAGAACCCACTGAGAGAGAGGCAGTAGCTACTCTCACTGCTCTTAGCACCCCCATCAAGAAAAAAGGAAAAAGAAATAGACATACCCCCTTATATTTCAGGACAAGGAAAAGCACAAGAATAAGGCAGGGGAAACCCCAAACACCAACCAAAATTTCCATTGTGATTGAAGACTCACCTAAAAAAAAGGAGAAAATTCCTTCCCCTAAGTCTCCTATCACCTATGTGAGAAGACCTATGTTTAGATCAACCTCCTCCAAGGGAAAAGCAATCCTACAGGATACACAACAGAATCTACAGGAAGCAAAAGTAGTCCTACAAGATAATTTGTTGAACCTACAGGAGACACAAAAATTGGAAAAGGAGGTAGGCCAACAACAAGGAACTAAAGAAGAGGACACAGATTCAAAAGAACCTATCCCCCAACCTAACCTTGACTCCTACTACAGGTTTATTGAAGGAGGTAGGGTCGTACCTCAAAAAAATTTTATTCCACTGTTCTTCGAGCTTGAGAAGGAGAGAGCCAGAACTCACCGATGGAGGTAGATCACCAAATCCAAGGGGGTGGAAGACATTGGGTACCTGTAGGAGAAGCTCAAGGAGATGGGCAGAGAGATAAGTAGCTTGAGAGACAGAGAGGCCATAATGAAAAATCAACTAGAAACAGAAAATGCATGGTTGAGAGGATAGTTGCAAGAAAGAGAGAATCAATTGGCATGTATGGCCAGTCTCTCTTTGGAAGCAATCCAGTGTAGGATGCCAACTAAATATTATGCCCTATACCTTAAGGAATAGTGGCTATGGTTCCAAATCAAGACCCTAGCACAGAGAGGCGCCATGCCATTTCAAGACTATAGGAAATTCATTGATCTTTATGATCATAGCACACTAGAAGATAGGGCCAAGATGTTTGAGTTTTATTTGCACAACATGGCCTTAATAGACATGAATGTATGGGACCCTAATGCCAAGTTAGGAGATTTACAGTTGATGGCTTTGGCATCCTGAATGAACCATGAGGAATCAAGGGCTGCATAGATGAAGAATATATTGGAAAAGGAGTAAACTAAACCTCTTATGATCAGAGTTGAATAGTTATATCCCATGGTCCTCATCAGTACCAATAATTTGATTGCAAATGATCCCTAGCTTGCACCTAGATATATTTTTACCGAAGAGCAAGCAATTTCACATTTTTAGGACATGTTCAAGATGTTAGGGGATGATAGCATACATGCTTGTCTTAGAAGATGGAACACATTGCCATATATCTTAAAGATAAGAGAGTACCACTCTCCTCAAAGATTGAGAGAAGCACTAAACAGGGCACCCATGTACAAGCAATCTATGCAAAGGCTAAAAGTCAACTGGATTGACCTGAAACTTAGAGCCACCACTACTCTTAGGAATGCTAGAAGGAAGGAAGGAAGAAGAAGAAAAGAGGCAGTGGGAGGAGGTAGAAAGGAAAGTAGGCTTCTATGAACAAGAAGAGGAAACCACAGCAGAGGCATGGGATGTCAGGGAGGCCACTAGAGTTATGAATGATATGGATATTGATTGACTTGCTTAGAGGATGAGCAACACGTCAGTAGGGGGGTGATGATGAGACTCATCACTGGGTAAGTATATGGGCCTCAATTCACCTCTTAGCTTAGTCAAACCAACTTTTCTCACAACTTATTACATGTTTTTTATTATATTTTGCTTATGAGAAGAGTTAGAATTGGATATTATGCCTAGTGGACTAATATGCATTGAATGCAGGATTGAAGGATAAAATCAAGGAATTTTGGCAAATACTAAGGTTAAAAATTGAATGGGACAAGGGAAAGGGATTGTAGGAGGTAAATCCTCCTCATTTACTTCTCCCCCATTCAAATATTCCTCCATCCATCACACCAGCTCAGAGTGCAAGCATCCAAGCCATGAGGATTAGAAGGCAGTCGAGCAAGTGAGAGACAAAGAGCTAGTTTATCTCGATTTCGGGAGATGAGCCTCCCTAATTTTAAGGAATTCGTTGGGTAATTTAGTTGTATAAGTAGAGAGGCCTAGAGCCTCATTAGGATTCAAATTTTTTTTGTAAAACTCTAAGCTATTTTCGAGCTCCAGACTTGTGAAAGTTTTATTGATGTAATTTTTTGTTTTGGTAATAAGAATGAGTTTTGTTTTGAGCCAGCACTGAGTTGACTTAGAGGGCTTAATATCTTGGGTTAGGGCCCAAACCTTGTAGCCAAGGCTCCTCTTTTTTGTATATGTATGTTTAGATTAGTATCATAGCTTCATTGTTAAATTTCTTTTAGATGTGTTTTCGTTGCAAGTAGTGTAGATTGGATTGGTTGTTTATTAGTTTGCTTCCATTTGTGCCTTACTGTAGTAGCAAGTTAGCAGGGGTAAAAGGAGTAACACAAGGTTTTCAGTGGGTGTCTTTTCCTCATTTCCTCCCTTTGGAATCATGATTTGAGGAAGGGACCCTTATGCAGCCCCAAAAACACAGACTTCTATTTCTTGCATAAGCTTTAGGGGTTAATATATTTAAGTTAGCATTTGATCTATTTTGCAAAGTAGGATTTCATTTCCACGTCTTCTATCTTCACCCTTGCATTATATCTCATCCATTCTTTCATTCCTTTCAACAACTTTCCTCATGCATAATGTAGGCAATTAGTTCATTAATTCTGCTTTTCTAGCTTATGAGAATGCTTCTTGTCTACATAGATTTTTGGGAATTATACATGATTTATGCAACGTTCACTTTTGAGTGATCCTAGACATTTCCTCTATTCATTCCACCCATATACCACCTTCCTTGAGCCTTCCATCACCTCCAACGCCTTCCATTTTGCTCTCAGCTATATTCTATAGATTTATAGGGAATCCTGTAGGTTTCTAGTACATCCTATAGGTTTTCCTGAAATGGCCTGTTTTGAGGCCGAATTGAGGGAAAACCTCTAGGAAGTCACCAAAAGCATCCCGAGGGTCTCCCACACCATCCAACCATCTCCTAACCCTTCCATCCATCCTCAAACATCCTTAATTCACCGGCCACATCACCAAAAGAAATTAGTTTGCATACTTGATTTTGCATGAAAAGACAAAAAGACAAAAAAAAGATTTATTTCAGTCCCTTTACTTGCACATTAGTGATGTTTGATGCTTATTACTTACATGATTAGATAGTAGCATTTGGCTCATGATAATTTAGAATTATTGCAAAGCATAGTTTCTTGGCAGTTAATTAGGAAATTGTGTGATTTAGCATTGAATTTTGGTCTTTTCCATTATTGCAGTATAGTAGCTCTCTCTTAGAGTAGACTTCCCTTTCTTCCATCAAGAAACCAAGCTTCTTCTATATCCATAGAAGTCTGGCTTGAAATCCCTAGTGGTCTCTCACCAACTGAACTGTGACAAAAGGTAGAACCATCACTGTCACTTGTGTATACAACATTGTCACCTCCAAGTTTGTACAAACCCCGGGTTGACAAAGTAAAGCTGGTAGCCCAAGAGTTACAACATTCTTGCTGCAATACTAGCGCCCATAAAAAGTATGCAACATGGGTACTCCTTGGATTAATAACTAAATTCTACATCCAACGAGTGATCCTGCCCTAAATTTGAGTAAAACCATAGGAAGATAAGTTGAAAAAATATTTTTCTTACTTTTTAATGTTTTTATTTTTTTACTCCAAGAATGGTGAATCATCCCCCATGGTTAACGTCATCATATTGAAACCTATTGGTTATTATAAAGTAGATTTTGTTTTTACATTTTTGTTTTGAGGCCCATTTTTACCTCAAAAGTTCTCTAATGGATTAAAAGAAGTAGTATGTGAATTGTTGTAGTGAACAAAGGCACTTGGAATAGTTTGTTTCTTAAAAGGATGCTTGGTATGGCATAATGCTACTGAGAATGACACTTGAAATAGTTTCAACACTGATAATGGTGTTTCTTTAAAGGGGAGGGGGTTGTAACACCCAAACCTTTATTTTCCCATTGATGGCCTATAATGGAATATAAATGTAAAGGGGTTAAAAGACTTAAAACAATTGTAATTATATTTTAATATAGAATGCCAAATAACTAATGAAGAGGTGGAGCTTGATATAGATAATAATAAACCATGAGAGATATAAGCTATCAAGGGGGATATGGTAGTGTTGTAGTTGCTACAAAAACCCTCCTAAATTTCTCCTAGTGCCTTGATCCTAGAAGCATTAAGGGGCCCACCTAGTCAAATCAGTTTAGAAGTTGTCTTGGAAACGATGGCTAGAACTTGTAAGTTGTAATTAGACTTTTGATGACTTGAGATAGTGGAGGAAGGCTTATGAACCCTAACTAGGCCTATATGAATAATTCAACAACAATGGGGAGCATTCAGCCATAGCCCAATAGTAGAGAAGGACTTTGCAACTCTTTAGCCTAGTAAGGTGACTCTTAGAGAAAGGTTACAACTTGAGTTTCTTTGAAACTTTGAGTCTTTTTGAGGCAATATAGTTCCCTCTTTCACCTCTAACTAGTGATATAATGCCCCAATGACACTTAGCCTAGCACTATTGCGTTGCACTTAGCATTGCAACTTAGTTTAGAGCATCTAAAATCCTATATAAAGCCCTCCTGGCCCTCAATCCAATGCTATAGTGCCCCTATGAGCCTCAAGGTAGTGTTGCAACCTTGGTATAATCCTCATTTTGTAACTCTCTCAAAAATTTTACTTCTAAAGCTACCATAGCACCCCATTGAGCCTAAACCCAATTCCATAGTACCCTCTTAGGCCTCAGTCCAATGTTATAGCCTTGTAACTTGGTCTTAAAGACAATTTTTCTCCTCTTTTAAGCCTCCTTAGTGCTTGACTTAGCCTTTGACCAATGACATAGCCACCCACTAAGCCCCATTCCAACACCATGACTTCAAATTTCCTTCTTGAGCTCATATTTTGGCCTCCTTGCGTCTTTGTAGTGTACCATTGAGCCTCAGTGGTCCTCAAATATGCTTTATAGCACACCATTGAGCCTTATCTCAATGTTGGAGTGCTTCCTTAAGCCTCAAGCAAGAAAAAAAACATAATTACGATATTTTCTCTCACTTTCAAGGTTTTTTCTTGAGTTTTCTTAAGTCACATTGAGTTAACAAAAGAAAAAATTCAAGTTTAAAAAAGAAATTACTCATGTAAGTAATTCATAAAGGCTCTTAAAAACTCTTTAAAAAAGGATCATACCATTTTTTATCCCTCACACCAATTGGATCTCTTATTCCAAAGGTCAAATCACTTGATTGATGAGGCATTTCACCTCAACTTTCCTAGTCAGCATTAGTTTCAGCCTACTCGACCAAAGTGAGTAATTTCATACACTTATTCAACTTGGATTTTTTTATGGTCACTTTTTAACATATTTATTTACCCAATAATTATTTTATTTGTGTGAAATCATCTCTTTTCTTAATATTTTACTAATTGAATGAGTTTTAAGGTGGATTTTATTAATCTTTAGGTTGTGTTAAGATTATTACTCTTCAACCCTCCCCCCTCCCCAAGTGAATCAATGTGCATTTTACACATCATACAACTCATGGAAAAGAGGAAAACCCTCAAGCCGACTCTAGCAACAATTTTTTAACATAGAAAGGTCCATTTAAACCATGTCTAGTTACATATATGCCTTTATATTGCAGAAATCAACCCTAGGATTGCACCCAAGTTGGACAACATTTTCCTTTTTTCCCCTGCAGTGTTTTTCTATTACAACTATGCCCAATAAAACTTTTGGTGTCAACTTTTTATTTTCTTCATCTACCTAGGGTTTTCCTTGCTCAGGCACATTAGCTTTCGAACCTTGAGTTGTTCTCATGCTTTCAACTTAATTTTTTTGCTAAAATATTGACCAATTCTCTATTTCTTGAAGCTAGATACATGAGAAAATATTTATTTCCCATAAAACTTAGCTTTTCTCCTAGTGCCACAATGATTTTCTTCATGGGAAGACACCCATCCATCTTGGTCAATATTGTGAGTCTAAAAATATATCTTTTTCCTCATCACTAAAATTTTCTTTTTTACACAAACTCAACAATCCTTGAAACCTAGAACACTCAATTCTATACATTTTTCATTATAAGATGATCTCTATAATGGGTACAATTTTCCTTTATTACTTTTATAAAAATAATGTACGTGTCTAAGAAACAAATCTTCATAGATCTAGTAGCTAAGTCTTTTGATGAAGAAGAACCTATTAATTCTTCTCGAGATGAGTTATAGTACACCCCATGTTTCATTGAAAACTTCACTATGTATACTTGATTGGAGATATACAGTGTATTTTAGAGGTAAAATCCACCTGCAAATGATCTATAATCAAAAATGTATAAGGATGTCAAGAGATCCCAGTTGCCAAAGGTGGTTGCCCATCCATATGTGTTCCCATGTGTTGAACCTGTAGAATTGTTAGTGAGGCATTCATATCCAAAAGAATCCATGATTAAATATATCCATGAAAAACCCTTTGATTTTTTCAATGTGTATATGTTGGCTTGTTGGGGCCTGACCCAGGTTCGGAGTTAATTAGCCAAACAAATCCGTATGCTACTGGCCCTTTCGGCAACAGTCCGCGGAGCGTGGACTGAGATCTCGCCCGAAGTAGTATTGGAGGGTGCTAGAACCAGGTTTTCTCACCCTTGAGATGTCTAAGACGCTTGACTAGTCCTTTGTTTGTTCCTAGACGCAGGTGGCTCTGCGCACCTTTCATTCCTCGCGGTTTGATACCTTGCCTTCGTGCAACCCTAACCAAGGGTTGTGCTGCACTCTACACTATTACCCGAGATCTTATTTATCTTCCAATATTAATTAGGCACCTTCGCCTACTTAAATGTCTTAAGTTATACTTAACAATACAAAACATTTATCCAGGTTTGCACAGTAAATAAACAATATACTTGCAAATTATATCCAATCATGCATTAAACTAGGAAAATATACACAAAATTATAGCAAAACTTCTCTTTATTAATTCTTCCAATGGTTACAGGCTTTACCTTCCCTGCGCACTCAGTTGTAGGGGTCCGCACACTCAGCTGTGGACTACTAGGCCTTTGCGCACTCAGCTGCAGAGCCTTCTCCTATTCTACGACCCACAGACACACTTTACGCTTCAACTCAATCACTTAGACTTCTCATGCTTCTATTAGTTTCTCCCTTCTACACTTAGAGCCTTGCTCTATTTATACAATCCCATGGTCCACGAACCATGGGTAGGTCTATCCAGCCGACATTACATTACAAAAACTAGGGTGGACAACCTTGTGACTCTATTATACTTTCACGCCCTGTGCCCACAATTCATGGAGCTTTTACAACAAGATTCGGTCAAAACTTGGGCTTTGAGCCCCAAAACATATCTTGGGGGGATTCCATGCCCAATAGGCCCCCAACACAAACATTGTGACTCGCCCTCGAGTCACTCTATCGATGTGGAGATCTTTGCGCAGAGTCCCTCCAACTGTTCTCGAACTACAGTAAGGTCAACAACACACTGAGCTACTGCTTGCTGGATCTGCTGCATACATTGTTCTGAGACCTCTGTGTCGGAAGTGCTTCTCTGCATTAATGCATGCATCCCCTGCATTTGTGCAAGCTTGCCTTCAATTTTTGTTGTGATGGTGAAGGCCTCATTGATCCAAGGCTAAATGCGTGCCTTCAGGAATGCTTCCTTGTGTCATGCCGCATCCACCTGTTCTTTCAGCGCTTTAACCTATTGCATTTGTGTGAGCCTCTGAGTGAGGGCCACCATCCACACAGTTCCTTTGACGTTGTCATACTGCTGTTGGAGTTCTCGTGCCTTTGTCTCTAAGCACTAGATGTTGGGGTCCTCATTTAGATTTTTGAGGACCTCAAATGATTCTTCCAACATGATGGTGCAGCCTCACACTGCACTGCCAGTTTCCTCCAATCTCGCTGTGATAGTGATAACACGTTGTTCCCTGACTTCCAGGGGGGTGGACGGCTGCTCCTTTAACCACAGCTCAGCGATCTAAAGGTTTATCTCCAGCTAAACCTTTGTCATTTCTTCCCTCGCCTCACGTACCCCTACTGCTAACCTTTAGATCCGTGCCTCTGCTAGCATGTCTGTTGGGATGGCCAGCTCCAGGACGCTTTCGCAAGCATCGTATATTACCTATACCATCTATTGATTCTACGACACCACTTCATCGCGCTGCAAGCTCAATTGCTCCTTATTTATTTTCTACTCGCTAAGGACTTGCAGTGCGCGGCTCTCCCTAGCTCGCAGTTCGATCGTTATCCCATCCTGTAAAACATATAAGGTCTCTCACAGAAGTGTAGCTATGTTGGTACCGAGACCATTTAGTGAGCTAACCATAGGCCTATCGACCTCATTTGTTGTCACTAATGACCCTTCTGGTAGCACTATGGTATTCGTCATCCACGCGTGCAACATCTGTTCTACTGTCGTTGTTCCGACTGCGAGGCTGGTTGAAAGGGTACCAGCCTAAGGAGGGCATACTTGCAATTCCTGCAAATGTGCTCTGAGGGCCCCCAACATAATCTAGTTCTCCTTAATGAAATTTTGGAGGGCCTCAGAGGTGACATCGTGCACTGTCTTGTCGATGTCGTGCAGATCACCCTCGGTTAGGGTGATCGGATGATTTGAAAACTTCAATTCCTTGACCTTTTTATGTGACCTTGCCCGCTCAGTTGGGTGCTGGCACTTTAACTGTGTTGACGCGGTTCATGGGTCCGCGCCTTCCTCTTCTTCCTCTGCTTCCTACCCATGTGAAGGCGACGTTTGGCCCTCGCACGCCTTTGCAGCTGCCACCTACACTTTTGCTACTGCTGTTGCAGCATGTTCTTGCTCAAGTGTTGTATGTGCAGCATCCTGTGTCGCTCATGCTTCTAATGTCATTGCTTCCTTCCTTCGCTTTTCGGTCAGCTGTGTGATGCACAACTTAGCCTCATCTTTCTTTCTTTGTGCCGTCGACTTCTCTATCTCTGTGATGTCTGGGGCGCACCACTCTAGTGGCCATGCCTCCAGTACGTTAAAAATGACGTTGTCTGTGGCTACAAAGGGTAGCTTTATCCATTGTTTGGTCGGGTCCTTGCGCACTCTGATGTAAATGTTGTGGATGTCTGATTTGAATTCCACAAAACTCTACAGGCTATTGTAGATAGTGGGCGACAACCGCGGCTTGTGATTCATCTCCATGAACACCCAGAATATTTTACTGTCATGGATCCTTTGTGGCCCAGAGCAGAGCATACTTCATGGCCTCTAGTAGGTCCCTGTCAATAATGGGGAATTGACTATCCTCTGGTAATTCCCCTTCCATGAGCACTATGGATAGAAGAAGCCATGCATAGTGGAATATTTTGCCCTGTTCCTGAGATTCACAGCAATTCTCTAAAAACTCCTTGCAGAGGAACTCGGACCAGTTAAACTAGACCCCCTCCGTGCACTGCTAAACCAGTGCAACCACCAGCATGGGTACTCCGTTTGCGCAACACTTGCGCATAACCTTACCAGCCAGTATTTGGGCTGCCACTTTCATTGCTTTGTCACTGATGCTGGATATGGCGTAGCCCCTTTTCTTCTTCGCCAGCTTGTATTTTTTCTTCATGGCCTCTACAATGGCCAAGTCATTGCTCTTCCCCTTCGAGATTTCTGTGGGGTCCTCTCCTTTGCAAGGAAGTCGGGAGATGTGGTGAACCAAGTCTTCCATGATGGGGATGGACTCCTCCAGCCACAAACACCCATCATGCACCAGGCAGAGCAGCTGCCTGATGACGAAAATGGTTATTGGGGCGTGGTAGAAATGTGGCACACTGAGTAGGTTTAGTAGCCCAGACGTTTCCACTCCGCGCAACCACTTTCGTGGCTCTAATTCTGTAACCCCCACCACGGTGTTCTATTTGGGCTTCATGAGGTGCCTGGTCTCAAGGTGAGGGAACTTCTCGTGGTCAGCGATGTCCCAATATTCAAATTTTAGGCTTGGAACTCGTCCCAGGTGCGTGCCCTCAAACATAATGTTGCCTGGGAGGAGTAGGCTTTGGAGCGAGCTCTTGGTCTTGTCCAGGTCCTTGGGCACTTTAGCCTTTCCTTTTCGCGGGGGGACTTAGGTGGGCAACTTTGTCAGGGGGTGCATAGGCTGAGTTTCCTTCTCCATGCCTTCATCTTCATCTTTTACGATGATTAGGTCCTCCAAGTCTTCCTCTTCTTCATCGGTCTCTATGGTGACGACTTTCCCTTTCTCCTCCATTGAAAACTTGGTGTGCAATGGGTTCCGTGGGGACACACGTATGGGAACCATCACTTGTTTGTCCTTCTTTGGTCTTGGCATGCATGGTGATTTTGGGATTTCTTCCACAATCCCGGCACCTTCCGAAGCATCCCCCATAGTTAGGGCCTGAGTAGCCTCCTCAGCGATCATTTCTGTTATCTCCATAACATCCTCAGCTATTGCCATCGTATCTGTCTAGAAATCTAGCACTCGTGAACTCAGGAGCTCAATCAACGCTCGACACACAAGAATTAGGGTTATGCTCAATATCTCAATTCGCAAATGACCAAGTGTTGTTTTTTGGGCATCCCTTTGTATTTTATAGTGCTTTTTGAATTTGAATTCAACCATTCCCCCCAAAGTTGATTCATTAATGCTCCCTTGGTGGCATATTTTCCCAAATCTTGCCCATAAATCACATCTTAAATGCCTGTTGCCTGCTCCTATTGGTCTCAAGTCGAGCATCCCATCATGAATAGTGACTTCAACGGTCACTTTCTAGCCAACCCGCACGGCAACGCAACGCCCCATGCGCGGTCGTGGACCTTGTGACTCTTTGCTTCTACGCGCAGCTACAATATCATGTAACTCCCAGGTAGAATAGTTTATAGTCCCGCTCTCCCTTTCAACTGCATGGAGCACTAAGATTGTTCTTCCTTCGACTAGTCAGGTCGTCACACCACCCATGAAAAGTTTCATCCTGTCATCCATCATATTTCCTAGAGAATACCCACCTTTTATTGTTATGGTCAACATCGCGCACATTACCATCTGCAACACGCTACCCTGGTCAATACGCTTAGCAATGTGTGGTCCAAGCCAAGGCATCAGACTGATCAATTCATGACAATAGGCCTTAAACCTGTCATCACGATCATACGCATCTTGCCTTTTCCCCCTGGTCTTTTTGCCAAGAAAATCTTCCTTTAGTTCATCCTCCAGCTTCTTGACTTACGCATCCACCAGAGTGCTTTTCTTCCTTAATCGTGCCCTTTCTTCTTCAAGTTCTTGGAGTCTAAGATTTCCCTATTGGATTTATGCTTCGAAGGTTCTACGAACCGTCGTATCCGTCGGTGCTAGCATGTGCAGTCTAAGATCTCCAAATACTATGCGGCTTACTGTGGTTGCTTCAAACTCCAGCCTTGGAGGTGCCTGCGTGGTCAGGTTTTTTCACGTGGTCCTATGATCCCAGAGAACTGCTGGTACGCGTAGGTCCCGGTCAGTCCACCTCACGTTGTGGACCTTGTTCAGTGCTTCGCATACTTTGTTAAAAGCTTATGTGTGGATATTCTTCTACGCACTTGGTTTTTCCATACTTCATGGTCCCATCCGGAGGGGTCATTCACACCATTGCCTTACCCATACCTACTTATTGATCGTGTCTCTTAGCGCAAGGATGGTGTTTGTTCATGCAGGTTTCGCACCATATGCCTATATCCACCTAGAACGCAGGTTTTGCACCGTATGCCCCTATCCACCTTGATAGGTGGGTGTGCGTGCGGTTCGTCTGTCATACTTGTCTTTCGATCACATATGAGGCTTTCCAAACCGCATGAGTATCATCCTTCTACATTCGCGCCAGTCCTCAAAACTTCTTAGGTGCGTACCCCACCATCTTGTGGGCGTAGCGCGCAGTACCCATGTTAGAGCATCGAAACGCTGCTATTCCTGTACTTCTCTTTCAAATTTGTTCAGGAAGTCATCCACCTCACTCAATCCATCATACATAGGGAGATCTCTTATCTCTGTTGCTATGCAGCACAGCGACCTTGTCATCATGTTACAGTTGAACATGGTTACCTCGTGTAGTCGATTCTGCCATCGTTCTATCTCCTCGTCAGAATCTGATGTGCAAGAGCTTTCATGCTCCCATGAGATTTGGCCATCCGTAGTTCGATTTACCCAGTCCTGCTCTTGCACGGTTAATTTGTAGATAGAGTCCAAGTCATCGTCATTGTCATAGTCGTGCACTAGCTCTGTGTAACGCGATCCTTCTACAGGGTCTAAAGGTACCAATATGCATAGAGACTTTTTCTCAAATAACATCTTGTGCTTCTTTAGATTTATCACTCCATTCATGTCAGTGGCCCAATCTATTCCCAATAGCGCAAGGTAGGGATTGTTGTCATCAACAGTCTCTATCACTTCGAAATCTGCTAGCGTGCTTTCTCCTTCGATGTCTACTGTGATTCCCTGCAACCTCCCAATAGGTAGGATCTTTTGTTGGTTCACCATTCGTAGTTGGATAGGAAACCATTGCAGCACAGGCCTGCCCATGCGCTCCCATGTCTGCTTTGGCAGGACGTTCACATCCAATCCTAGGTCCAGAATCACTTGGTCCATCTCATATTCCCCGATCTGCGTGGTCAATCTCATCTCCCTTCCTATTCGCATCGTGTGCTTCCCGAGCTTCTGGCTACGCACAGTTCTCCTGTTACGGTCCTAGCGCATCTAGTTATGAGTTCTTGCAACCCTTTTACAGCCTTGTTGTCACGTAGTAGCTTCATGCATGTCTCCAAGAACATAGTGAGCATCGATGGGTCCATTTCCGACATCATTCTATATTTACTTCCTGAAGTGGAGGCATCAGCAAAGCTCCTCTTAGCTTCCATGAAGGTCTCCTTAGCACACTCCAAATCAAATTCTATTTCCTTCGTTGGGGCCTTACGAACCCAGGTACTTTCTTCAGGCTGCTTGCCTTTGTAATCCCCTATCATAATACTACTTTGGAGAACAATATTAGGGTCTTCCTCATGTGGCTTAGACCTCATCATTTGCAGGTTCTAAGTTGGGGGAGGTTGGAGTGCTCCTTTATTGCGCAACCTCGCTATCAGTGTTGGACAGTCCTCTGTCTCATGATCAAACAATGTACAATACAAGCATTATGGCCATGTTGGATTTGTACAACCATGGGCATAATGTCCCGGCCCTTCGCAATTGTAACATATCAGCTGTCTGCGACCTCTTCCCAGTCCCCCTCCACCTCGGCCTCGTCCGCACCTCCACCTCGGCCTCATCCGCACCCCTAAAATCCGGTGTGCGCCAATCCTGTGTTTTGATCAAGGTCTCGTGTTTCGACCTGAACTCTATAGGTAGGAGTTTGATCCATCATCAGTTCATAACTTCTACAGGTGCACTCATCATGTCCTACTACCCTACAGAAATTACAAAACAACTGTTGTGAATTCTGCGTATACTTCTGTAATAGATGGAAGTTATCTGTAGCATGCTTTCCTCCTACCTGACAAATCACACACCATAACACAGGTGTCGCACTTGGTCCTGCTTGTCCCTCTAGTCTTAGTGGCATTGGCCCTCCTCCCACAAGGTAATTCATGAACACCAGGCAGTGGTCCTTGTCATGCCCCTGGCCCTTGCATTTTATGAACCATACCTCGTCGCGTGCTTCTGGGCAAGTTGTCCTGTCTTGTTTCAAACTTTGCATCTCAAGGCACAAGATTTTCAACTGCATGTGAATTTGTTGAACTCCTAGGTTAGGATCTTGTATTGGAGACTCATGCAATCTCATCCCGACCTCCAAAGCCTCAGCCTGAGTGGTTAGCCTTTGTTGTGATGGTGTGTTCCGTAGAAGCAATGTTAACGATGCTACAAACCATTCGCGGTGTTGCCCATCTGTTAATGTCATGTTCACTTCGTGAATGGTGCACTTCTGTCTTTGATCCAACTCCCATGGGGTTTCACCTAGTAGAATTGTGATTTCCTTGAATCCAATGATCGATTGTGCCTCTAATTTTGGCCTACTAAATTATTTATTTAGCGCAGATTGGATATCCGCTATCCCCGCATTTGGATTGTCATTGGAATGCTTAATGTACCAGGCCAGCACGTAATTCTACAGAGCTCTGACCAACGTCGTTTTCTTTATGTTATCATCTCTGACACCTGGTGCTTCCCATATAGCTTTTATCACGAACCAAAACTGGTCCGGATCTTCATTCCCTACTCCCTTGAACATTTGTAGCTTTATTGTGTTGGCCATACTGCTTCGCGGTGGTGGCAAAGGTGGTATGGGCGAAGTCAGGGGTGAAGACGGTGAAACTGGTGGTGGTGTGGGTGGGGGTGGTATGCACAGAATTCTCTACCTTACCAGATTTATCGCACTTCTTGGCGAAACCTTCGGGAGCTATTCTTCACACCCTCGCGGAGGTGAAGTCAAGGGGCTAGTTTCTAGTTCTATGCTACCTTTGTTTATGTAGATTCTCCCACTCCGTGTAGCCCCAAACATCAATTTATTCGCATAACCCATTTTTCAAATAATATCATTTTAATCCAAGTGTTTAAAGATTTAACGTACTTACCTCGCAGTCTCTTGAGGAAGCATCGTTCTGCCTCACTATAGCTGACTGAAGTATCTACCGTGAATTCAGTGACGAATCCTCCTATGATTCGATCGACCCAGAGATCGACAGCACACACGATCTTATCTTCTAATGCTTCCAACCTATGCACCAATTCTGGAGTCCGCACAATAGGTTTGTCGAGTTTACACCTTCCTTGGCTATCTACTAGCTTCGTGATCCACTCGTATAACTCAGTAGGGAAGGATGCAAGGAAAATTTCATGGATCTCCGTATACAAGTAGAAATCTAACCACTCTTCCTTCGATAGTCACAGATTCCTATTTTCCTGTGCCACAAACTCGTGAATATTTCTGTCCAACCACTCTTAAATTTCTTTCTTTGTCAAATTCTAGTGATATGACATCAGACATCTCTATGCAGATCCTAGTCTTCGCAACATAACCATTTGTTGGCTTTTTGGGGGCTGACCTAGGTTCGGAGTTAATTAGCCAAACAAATCCCTATACTACTGACCCTTTTGGCAATAGTCCACGGAGCGCGGACTGAGGTCTCATCCGAAGTAGTATGGGAGGGTGCTAGAACCAGGTTTCCACACCCTTGAGATGTCTAAGAGGCTCGACTGTTGGTTCCTGCGTGCAAGTGGCTTCGCGCACCTTTCGTTCCTCGCGGCCTGATACCCTGCCTTCGTGCAGCCCTAACCAGGGGTTGTGTCGCACTCTGCGCTATTACCTGAGATCTTATTTATCTTCTAGTATTAATTAAGCACCTTTGCCTACTTAAATGTCTTAAGTTATACTTAACAATACAAAACATTTATCCAAGTTTGCATAGTAAATAAACAATATACTTGCAAATTATATCCAATCATGCATTAAACCAGGAAAAGATACCTAGAATTATAGAAAAACTTCTATTGATTGATTCTTCCAATGATTACAAACTCGACTTGCCCTACACACTCAGCTGTAGGGGTCCGCGCACTCAGCTGCGGACTACTAGGCCTCTGCGCACTCATCTGCAAAGCCTTCTCCTATTCTACGACCCATAGACACACTTTACACTTCGACTCAATCACTTAGAATTCTCATGCTTCTATTAGTTTCTCCCTTCTACACTTAGAGCCTTGCTCTATTTACATAATCCCATGGTCCGCGGACCATGGGTAGGTCTATCTAGCCGACATTACATTACAAAAACTAGGGTTTACAACCCTATGACTCTATTATACTTTCACGCCCTGCACTCACAATTTGCAGAGATTTTACAACAAGATTCGGTCAAAACTTTGGCTTTAAGCCCCAAAACATGTCTTTGGGGATTCCATGCCCAACAGTCTAACATCAAAATGTACTAAAGCTTCCTAGAGAATAAGTGTGCTTAGATGAAGACTAGCTAGCTAAATTCAGGATTTTACTGAGAGAACTACTCAAGATATGGTGGAATGGAAAGGGTACTTTCAGGACATGAGAAAACAAAGAGTATCAAGTGAATATGCTAAATACCCTCTTTTATTTAGTGGTGCATATGTTGTGTTGGCATTATGATTTTACCAATGTTGGGGCCATCCCTAAATTTTGGGTTCCACTCATGTACATAGTGACAATTAAAGGAAGAATTTCCAACTTGGAAGACATATTATTGGACTCTTTGAGGGATAGTAGTGAATAGGATCAAAACCCTGAGGAAGGTTAGAAACCTCAATTTTTCATGGCCTCTTACCCCTATACATAGTATGTTCCAAGATGTCATTCCCATCCATGAACTAGAGATGGACCATTTAAGAGGACCTAGTTAATATTTACTACAAAATCATCTAGGAGGATCATTATATAACATCATATGCATATATTTGTCAAGAATTTCTAATGCCTTTGTATGAGACAATTCAATGAGGCTACCCCATGTATGTCAGAAATAGTTAGATACGTAGTGCCCTCAATCAATGATTGGTTAGTGGATTAGGATGAAACTTTGGCATTAGAGTCTTTGGAGAAATGAAACCTCCCTACCTACTACCCAAATTTTTAATTGACAGGGTAATACCACAAGAAATAACTAATCAGGTTTATATAGGAGTAGGTGGAGCTCTCTCAACTACCAAGAAGAATCCCTAACCTCACATTCCTTTCCACCTAGGAGCATATGAATTGAAGGATCTCAAGAGGAATAAGGAATATTATGATGTTGTTATTCTTTTTCATTTTTCGGATCTGACATTCCAAAAGTATATTCCAATATATATAATGAAGGATCATTGCAAATCGTGAAAGTATAAGCAGAGTTCCAATCAGAGACTTGGGTAGAGGAAGAGAACCATAAGGGAGTCTTAAATTTATCAGAAGTCATTTCAAGAGTAAGTCAAAATCATGCCCAAGAATAAATGGAAAAGGTTCAAGGAAAAATAGAAGAATCAACCCAGGAATGGAAAATTCAACATGAAACAACTCAGAAGGAGCAAGAGGAAAAACTAAGACAAGAACAAGAGGTAGCTCAGATCACACAGGAAGCTACCATAGTAGCTCGAGAGCTTGAATAGAAAGAACATGAGGAAGAATACATGAGGCAAGAAAGGGACAAGGAGGGAAAAGGAAGATAGAAAAATCAAATAAGAAAGAAAAAGGAGAGAAGAAGAGAAGAAAAGGTTGCAAGATGAAGTAGAAGCAAGAGCCAAAGAAGAAGACCTCCAAGCTCAGAAATAAGAAACAAAATTGAAAACTTAGCTAGGTTTAACTACTATGGAGATTGATCCAGTATTGTTGGAAATCCTATAAATCATAGGATTCCACCTGCCTATGACATAAATATGCATCAAACTAGCTAAGAGGAAGAAGGTGGTCAGCTTGAATAAGTTCAGGTTCAATCACACCCTGAACAAGATTGTGGAGCACATGAAGAAATCATGTATTTCCACATATTCCACAAGTACATATTATAAATGATAATCCGATAGTTCCTAACATAAGGAATGATCATCTCTCCATGACCTCAACAAGCATAAAATTCTCTCAAGCTACTAATAGAAATGTGTAAGATCTCCTAGAGAAGATGAAGAATAAGGATGCATAGATAGCTAGTTGTAACAACCTATCAAATTCGTAAAATAAGAAACCAAGATAATAAAATAAGTGAGCATCATGGTAGAGGACTATAGGACATATGCCTCAAAGGTACACGATTCCTACAAGGCTATGTTCCTACAAGTATACCCTTACCAATATATCAATTCGAAAATATAAATAGAGTTATTACCACTTTGGCAACTAGCCAAGCATTGATACATATAGTTGCAAGGATTCCTAAATGATGTTAAATACATGGAGCATTGGTCCAAATAATATCCTCAGGACCTAGTAGAAATTCACATAATCAACACTCAAGAATTAAAATATGATTCTATTGCTATCAATTGAGTTATAAAGATGCAATAAGAAAATGATATAGCTTAGTCAGTGGACTAATGTCAAAATTACTACTCCTTACCTAAAAGGATCATTAGGATGAATAAAATTCCATCAATTGGGGAACGAGGAAAGGACATGCCAATTGATGAAGTAAGTAGAGAGTTGGAGGAGTTGTTAAATGCAAAAGAACTATCTTTCAATGTATTATCTAGCATGCTCGTTAAGGAAAACCTAAAGTAGCACCTTTTTGACCCTACTAAGAATCAAACAATCCTAAACTCTTTCTTGGTCTCACTAAAGAAATGCGTGCTAATTTTCTCCCATAACATAGCAGAGTATCACATAGTCATAGAGATATTAATTCCCAGTCGGATCAAAATGATAACATCACACTATGAATTTTGGGTGGCTTATCTTCAAGACATTATGAAGCTCACAATTAAAGATCAATTCAAATTTTAATAGCTATCACCCTCATCTCCTATGATTTTAATGCATTTTCTCTATTATATTTACCTGCATCAAGATTAAGGCATTCTGCATGCACTATTTAGCTCCTGTCATTATATATGCGACTATGCAAATTGACTCTGTGTATTTGTAGCTCTACGTGGTAGTAGTAGGAGAATTTGAAGAGTTGTAAATAACCTCAAAGAAGCTCAAGAGTCACAAGGGGTAGTTACTAACTCTATATATAAATATTATAAAAATCTTCATATGAAGGGTTCCAAATTTTTGAATTTCTTTATTTTCCTAAAGACCAAAGATAGGAGGTGGGTACTTTTGCACTCACTATTATAATATTAAGAAGCATTGAAGGCCATTGCTAAAGCTTTCTTTCCACATGCATTTTGTCCTTGTTTTAGACTATTCTTGAACAAGTTCATTTATGTGTGTATCTTGTGAGGTGTTTTATTTCTAGGCCACAGACTAATATGTGGGATTTACAGTATATTCTTGTGTATTTATTGTTTTAGTTTTTCATCTTTCATTAATTAGCCCTTATTAGATCAAATACTAATTATTTTAGATTTTCTCTAGTAAGTTAAGCATTCATTGTTGTCCTAGATATCAACTAACTATTTTGTTGATCGTGCATATGTATGTTTATCGACTCATTTATTTCTAATTCTTATCTATCTTTCAGTTATTAATTAGCTTAGGTTAGTTTCATTTTGCATTTATATTGTTTTAGGTTATAAAATTGTATCCCCCATTATGATAATCATATATATATCTATATATATAAATATATATCCCAAAATTATTAAAACCAATAATGGATGATAAGAGGTTTGAGTGAAACTTGTTGATTTTGAAATGATAAAGAAGTGGCCTTCATGACTCCACCTTTAATGACTAAGTGAAACAGTTCCCTCATGGTTTCATGGTTTGGATCAAGGGTGGCTAGATACAAATGATATAATAGGCAATCGAACCTATGGTTGGGTGAAAAGTGGCTCACCCTTCATCAATTGCAAGAAACCAAGCATCATGATCAAATAAGTTCCTTATGGGATTTAAATCTATAATATAAGTTATGTTCAAAAGAATAGAAATGACAATAATGAATTATGTATCTTTATTTGTTTTCCTACTGAAATAAAATGTGTCTTATGAGGCTAAATTATGACTTTTGTATAGATGGAATGGATCATATGAGCATGGGATTGATAGGTTCTTTAATCCTAGTTATATTTAATGTTTATGTATGGTTGTAATAGGAATTTTTATAAGAATGATGTTACGACTATGAAGACAAGGGATGTCAACTTCCTTCAACCTCTTGAACAACCATGATGGTTTTTTAGTTGTGTAAAACTCTTGCTGAATCACAACCATGGGATTTGGGGTTTCTCTAGATAGGCAAGAGAAGCCTTGAATTTTTTACTTACGAGAATAGTGTATATTGATGACGTGGACATAAATGTAAAAGTTAAAGCCTTGATTTTAGAGTTAATACTTTGAGGTAGGAGTCTTTAGAAAATATATGATGTTGAAGGTTAAAGAGTTCATTGATGAACTCCTAAATTGGTAGAATTTATGGAAATAATTGTTAGGTTGGCATGGCCTTTAATGAATGTGAATGATAAGAAATCTTGTGTTGAGACAATTGTGCAGTAGAGTAGCTAAAAAGTATCCCTATTGTCGGATAAGAAGGTTTATATGTATTCTTGTTCCTATGCCTTAGAGGGATTGTGCTCCTTGTTAAAGTACCTATGGATGTTGGCCTTCAATTGATAGTGTATTTTTAGAAGCCTTGCGTTACAAATGATTAATATGATTGATAGGTTTCACTTATTTGGGAAAATGTTGTGTAAGTGGCCTCTTTTGAATTCCCTAAGATTGAATCCTAGTCATGGATTAGTATTTGGAAACATTTGGATGTCTTGATAGGATAAGGAAGCCTCAATGTCCTTAAGGGGAATCGGCAAAAATTAATTTCCCTTTTAGAATTGAATTTTCCCAAAGGAGACATCATTTTCCACCTTTGGGAAAACCTACAAAAATTGTAATTTTGGGGCTTGAAATTTCAGCCCTAACCCCTAAGCACACGTTCCAACAAGGGCCATGATTATGGGCCTAGTCGAAATGGGGCTAAATTTCCAAATATAAACATATAAATGGATGTCCCAGATATCTGGGTATCTAAGACCCTTGCTAGTGCGAAAAATTGGAAAGAGACAAATGTTCTCGATAGCCAAACATCTAGAATTTTGCAAGTGTGGAAGTTGAATAGATGGTAGATGTTTCAGATATCTAGATATCTTCATATTTGGAAACAAATTATCACTATGAACTTTTAAATAGATGAATTCAAGTGTGGTATAGCATGTGGAGGACACATGGATCCCTGTAATGTTATTTTTTCTTAGGGTTATAGTGTTCTTTGCTTTAGATAATTGCATTTCATTATTTACACATTGAATTCACCCCATAGCATCGTGTCATTATTCAAAAAAATATGAAATTATATAGAAAGACAACTATCATCATCAATATAGTGGAACATAAAGGAACAATAGAAGAAAATCATTCACACATAGCGACACCGAGAATGGTTGGAGACCAGGGAAAAACCCCAGAAGGGGGAAAACCCTTTCAAATTCTTCTTCCTATTAGATTGTCATTGACTGTTTCAGTAAAGAGAGAGTATAATGATCCATATCTTCAACCATAAAATTTTCCAACAAAATCAACTAAACAACATCCAATAGATGAACCTGACAATAATAATAATAATAAATCTTGATTCCGAAGTTTGCCCTCAATTGTCAATATTTGCAGTGAATTGATGAAATACAACCCTAGTTTCTAGTTGCATGGAGAGAGTGTACATGTGTGTAGTTGAAACCCTCCAACTACAATAATAAGCATGTTTTCCTGCATTTGTAACTAAAAATTCCCTGTGACAACCCTGTCGCTGCAAATCAAAACCCTAGATCACATGTGCGAGCTTAGAACCCTACAATTTTGGACTTGTACAAATCAATATTAGTGAATCGCTTCAGACCTTTGCAAGCCAAATAAAATAAGAAAGAATAATATGCTTGATGATGATCCCAAATGAGGGTCACTTGACTTATATTTATAATCTTCCAAGGGTGTCCAATTTCTCTTTTAGGCTGACCTGTCCTTTTATGCACATGTGGGTTTTCACATTGAAATATATTTTTCATTAATAAAATTAAATTCTTCAAAGGTCTAGGAGGGGTCCTTCTTGATGAGGAAGATTGTCTGAAGGAGGGAATTTATGCCTAAGCTGCCAAAAATTAACATGTAAAATGAATTCTAGGTAACCTGGGGTGTGGCACGGAAAATTATGTGGCCACTAACATGGTGTTAATGTGTCACTAGTGATGTGGCATGCTAACATGGTAGTGAGGACAGGTTTTAATGATGCGACATGCCAACATGGCACAATAGTGTGAAATATTCAAAACGGAAGTTAGTGTGGTGCCTATTGTAGCGTGTTAACATGGAGATTGGGAGTCTAGGATCCATAACTTTGGAAAAATTGACTTTTATGTGTTTATATATCTAGATGTTTTAGTTAAAGGGAAGAGCAGAAGTTTGACTACGCTAAGGTGGCATGATGATGACATGGCATGGAGGCCAGAAAATGTTGAGGAGGAGGCTAGATAGAAGCCATAGTGGTGGAAGTGACATGGAATCCAAGAGTTTGAAGGTTCGAACATTATTTAAATATGTATTATGGGATTTATTTTCTAGATGAGTGGATTTCATATATCTAGGAATCTAGATATTTGAATACAACTCTTTTAATTAAATGTGCTTATTTTACTTTTGGGATATGTATATTTTGAATTATGGGAATAGAGATATTTGAATCTATCCTTTTCATTTAAAGGCATTTAATGGGATCATTCAAATATTAAGAAGTTTGAATATTTGGAAGACAAGCTCTTTTTATAAAAGGGACCAATTGAAATCCTCATATCCAAACATGAACTAGTATGACGATGATACAAATGTGGTGTTATTCAGTGGTGACATGTGGGCATAGGACTAACATGTGTTACTCATATTTCAAATGACATGGCACAGTATGGTGTGGAGGCACATGGGTACCATACTACCATGTGTCTATCGCATATTAATGGTATGAATTGTTGACATGGCATTAAGGAGGGTAAACATTTCAAGGGTCGTCACCTTGTGTCTATAGCTTGGATTCGATGAAATTTATATCATTGGAAAGGGATCGACAAGCATAAGATGACAATGGCCTCAGAAAGGAGGTTACATAAAGTAACCTTGGGGGTTAGGAAAGTACATATCATATCCTCAACATGCCTTGAGGGGATTGGGTGTGTTACATCTTATATGGAGACTACATATCTGAATCTAATAAGTGATTAAGGGTAAATTTTCTAGTGTAATCAGATAAGTGAAGAGATCATTGTAACCCTTCTTTAAAATTAATTTACACTAACCTTTTATTTTGGAAGTTAAATTGTTGTAAATGGGTATTTAGTGAATTAAGTGGTGGATTTCTTTACATGATGTAGAATCTGATCTAAAATATCCTCCATATATGTCACAAACCCTAATTTCAAAAGGTGAAAAATACATGCCCAAAGATATTGAAATGTGTGATATGATTTCTAACCCATATTTCATGATAAAATCAAGTTGCATAACCTTCCATGAGAGATATGAGATCAATGATATAGCTAAAGTTTGGCGTTAGGGTGTTGTTATAGGCCTACTAGAAATGCATGGTTGATCTGGAACAAACATATCTAAATAGTTTGTGTCCTCTACACTAGGGCATGGAGTGGCACTCAGTTGTGTCCTATAGTATATTTTACCCAAAAATAGCCTTCACAGTGTTATGTTTACAAATATAGATTGTTGGAAAATGATGTTATAGATATGGATATTTGGTATCAAATCTAAAATAGTCAATATCGAATTTGGTTAGCTTATGAAAAGGTGTGAAAGATATATTAGTTTACAAAGTGAAACTATGTTTAACTCACAAACCTTTTATAAGGCCTTAAAAAAATGTTATAGCAATGTTTATCCCTGAATCCAACTATTAAAAATATCCCTTGCCATAAAAATCAAATTGGAAATATCTTCATGAAATCCTTTAGCTTGAAATAGCATAAAGTTTCTTCCCAAAACAAAAGAAGATTTGAGAGTACAGGAAAACTTGGAATGAGTTTTAGTGGGATTATTCATTAAATTTAAACTTATTTTGTCATAAATATATTCGGGTTGACTTGTATATCTAGTAAAGAGGCAATGCAATAAAAAGTATGAAATAAACAATAACTTTAACCCTTCAATAACATGCTTCAAACTAAAAATCCCCTAAATTTATCCTCTTTATTGCATATTCATCCTCCTATGTTGTAATGGAGATTTTAAATCAATAAATCCTCATATCCAAGAGAACTTCCTTCAAAATTTAACCTTTTTCAGCCTCATTTTATACTAATATCCTCACAAAATATGATAAATCTAACCTTCAAGAATTGGCTAGGCCGAGTTACAATAATATATGGTTGACCTTTAAAATTGTGAATAATACACCAATACTCTTACCTTTTTAAGATCAGAATATTTGGTTCAACCTTAGATTTCATCTCCAAAATTTTGGGACTTGATTTAATTTAATATGCCCTTTAGAATGTTGAAACCTATATTATTTGGTGCTTTAGGTATTAATATTGATCTATATGTATTGTGACTAGCATAATATTTGTTATGGCCCAATAACTAGATAGATTCAATAGGAAATGGTTATGAAAATAGGTAGTGTACCACAACTATTGATATATTTCTCAAGGTTGCCTTATTTTGTTATGAGAGATTGTTATTTGATCTAGATATGGGTAAATGGAAAGGGTTATGTCTAGATTTGAAACATCCAATTTTTTAGCTTATTCTCTAAAATCATAATCGTGAGCTATTATTAATTGGGGTAAATATGAATCGCCCAAATATATGAACATGTTTGCATGCCTTTAGTTATAACCTTAAACCTTGTGATGTAAATATTTAACATTAGAGTATTTTACAAGTTTCATGAACAAATTTTTGTGATGTCTAATATTCCTGCTTTGTTGTAGTTCTTACTAAATCTAACTAACTATAAATATTCTCAACATTTACCTTGTATTACATTGTAAGTTTGAATCTCAAATGGCCAGATGTGCAAGGACCATATATTGCAATTAAATTTGGATATCAAGAAAATACACAGTGGAAACATGAGCTTTTAGGATTTTCTTTCAATCATCTCTTGTTTTGGTGATGGCTTGTGCATCCCATAAGAAGGAAAAGATTTGGGTTTTCAAAGCACTACCAAAGTTGAAGGTGTACCATGCTTTATTTTACTCTACCAAATTATTAGTTGCGTATCATTCATGTTACACCTAATCTCTTTTTTGGGCCTAGATAACATATCTCATGGAAAATCTTCAAACACTCCCCCTCATTCTAATGATGATACCTAGGGTAAATGTTAAGTTCTTCAAGGTGTAAGGTGAACAATATGGCTCAAAGTTATTATGAAAATATACTCAATTTAATAACTTAGCATGCCATTTGCAAAAATTCAATCTCGGTAGCAAGGATAACACTCATTACACTAATTATTGTGGATTACCTTTTGTGCAGTAGAATAATTATCCTTTCTTAAAAAATCCACTAAAGCCCTATATTTATTGAGTCATTGCATTTTTATATAACCCTATGTTTATTGAACCAATACATTTTCTTATACACAATAAAAATAAAAAATAAAAACAAAACTAAAATGATAAATAATAATAATAATAGGGTATAAATAACATTATTGTTATTTTCCTTTTTTATAAAATGGGTCCACCCACTATATTTATACAAATTAATGCAAAACATTAATTTAGGTGTATGATGTACATTCATTAAGAGAATTAATGCAAAACATTGTTTTTTATAAAGAAAAGTGAAGGTGGGATATTGATTATAGGTATTGATAGTCTTGTTTTATGACATGTTATTTATTGAATGACCCAATTATCATAGTTGATCGAAAGACCCATTTATCATAGTTGATTGAATAAATGTTCCTGAAGCTGCAAAAAATACGTCATTATAAAGTAGAGAAACAAAAATTCATTGGAAAACTAATTGCATACATGTTCAAATTATCTAAATACTTGACTTGTTTTAATTGATGGTTCCTATGGTCTATTAGCTAATTCTTAGGTTCCATGAAAACAGAGGAATCCAATTGGCTTACCCATTAGTCAATTGATCCATGCTTATAAAAATGTTATAAGCAATTTCTACTTTTTCATAAAGAAACACTATTGACCTAGGTTTCAACGTTGTTTTACTCATTTCCTTTCTTATATGCCAACCCTAGAATACAAAATGGAATTTAGGGTAGAAAATGGAAATATGCCTTCAAATAACAAATAATTGAACAAAGAAGCTTCCCATTGTCAAAGGATGAAAAAGGGGTGCTAAATTAGGTTTTTTGCTTATGAGTTTTAGGGTTAGACTTCTCCCAAATGCTAATAAAGGTTGAATTTGTCTTGTTCACACTATTTCACAAGCAATGTTAGGCTTCTAATTTGATTTTTCAAATGTTTGGTGAGAAACCATGGAGTTCTCAAAGACACACACACAATTGTATCACTCATTGGATTACCAAATGATGCAAATACAATTGGTACACTTATGAATGACCAAGATTTGTGGTGATGATGATGGTTACGATTAATTTCCACTAAGACCTATATGGTATACCAAACCTTAACAAGGTACGAGATTAATTAGATTCTTTAACATTTTGTTTTTGTGCTAAAAAACAAGTGAGATAAGTTTTCCCATATCACCATAGTTTTTTTGAGTTAAAAGGTCAAGAAGGTTAGTCGTGTGAAAAATATTTTGAAAATTAGATCGAATATAAGTATAAGATGGAAAATCTAAGAGATAATGCTTTTCATCTTCAACACTCCTAGGATCGCATAGGTGACAAGCTCTTTCATCCCATGGTGTTTTGGAAATTTAACAACACCCATTTTCACTATGAAGCTCATTAGAATTAGTTCTAGTCTTGGAAATGTTCATTTTCTTCTTAACACTAATCAAGACAAAGAGCTAATTTTGGTTTTCGATATTGGGGTTGATCACCTCCTTATAATATCATAGTTTCCTTTTTTACCTCAAACTCTTTATTTTCCCACAATTTATCCTTGAATTTGGAAGTAATACTATTTGTAATATTATCAAAATTATACAATATGATCTCATCATTTATTCCCTAATGGTCTAGCCACAACTTGACATCCTTTTGCCACCCTCACTTCAGTCGAAGGTGGGGGTTTTGGCTAGAGTTGGAAGAAATTTTAATAAACCTCTTGGAATATATGTTGTATAACTTCTTCTTATACATGAGATACCTAATCATAGTCATGTATTCAATGGGGGAAAGGCTTGATTCAATTGGGACAATAGGGTAGGGAGTATTTCATTTAATCTTGAGCTTGTAGATTATAAAATTATTTTGGATTTATTCAATCTTCCTATATGATTCTATGGATATACTACAACCCCAAACGTCACATCCATATAACTAACATGATTAAAAATAGTCTCAAAGAGGAGATTATTTTTATCCCAAATCCAAATATCTATCGAATTACAATTATTTGCAAACCCATGGTAAGCTTCCCAGCCTCAATTTATCCTTTTATGAATGTTGTAATTCCAATTGATCTTATGATGGATTTCAATTCCCAGTTATTTATATGAAGGAACTTCCTCTAAGGAGTTTTTGTCATAAACGAAAGTATCATAGGTGATTTTTTGGATTTAATTATCACGATTTTAGTTTTGTCAGTATTTATGGTCATATCCATCTTGGAGAAAAAATATTGGACGATTTTAATTGATTAGCCAAGATCATAATGGTTCCTTTCCAAAAGAAAAATATTGTCATCATAAAGGAGAATATTTATGACAATACCAGTCAGCATGGGGCCAATACAACCTACTTATTCCAAATACTCTTCTAGATTATCAATGTATATGAAAAAAGGGTAAGGGATAAGGGACACCCTTGCTTGACTCCAATATTGCATTTAATTTCCTCCAACCAACCCTCAATGGTACTAAGCTTGGAAATAAAATTATTGTAGAACCCTATCAAGAAAAACCTTAACTTGAAAAGAACAATTGTCTCTTCTAGCCTCTTCCATAGCTTTGTTCTAGGAATGGCATCAAAAGATTTTCTAAAGTCAATAAAACAATAGAAGAGAACAATTTATTATGGAATTCCTCTACAATTATTCTAAGAGTAAAAAGATGGTCCATGTTTGAATTATATCTCTTAAACCTAGCTTGACCTTTAGCTCTTTTAGCATGGCTTTCAAGACAAAGGCTAATATTATTTTCCAATATAAGCCTATACAACTTGGCTAATAATAATGGTCTTATAATTACAAGGAATGTTTTTATTCCCACTTTTAAAGATAGGCACAATAAGGCTATGCATCCAAGGCTTATGGAAACCTTGCTTCACTGCTAAATTAAAGAGCTTGTGTATATGTGGGGTGAGGATAGATTCTCCCATTTTAAATTTTTTTATCTTGGTATCCTTTACTATCCTTAGGTTTTCTAATAGCAAGTTTCTCAACTCCAAACTCAATATCTTCCAAAGAAAAGATATCATCCTCTATAGAGGCATTCAAAATGGTGTTCATAGTGTTACGGGATTCGTAGGGGTTTTTAATGTGAATATTCTAGTTATTTAAGGGAATCGAATTGTCATGCCAGGATGGTAACTCCAGAATATAATTTTATTAAGAATAACATCAATATATACACATAGGAGTGAGACCCTTGGGATTCACATTCCAAGGATTCTTTGTATTCTAATTTTGTATTTACACATTTACAAGGTAGTTTTCTAACCCCAGAGGAATATTAATCTGAAGGGGTGTTTGTAATTCCAAGCATCATTCTAAATCATTCAAACTTTTATCTTCCAATTGCTTTGGTGAATATGTTTGCAATCTGCTTATTTGCGAAACAATGGCATAAGTGAATAGTCCTGGCCTCAACATGATGTTGAATCAAATGATACTTTGTATTGATATTCTTGGTTTGATCATGAAATTTTGGATTCTTGGTGAATTTTATTGCAGAGGTATTGTCAATTAGAAGAGGAGTAGAGTTAATGCAAGGTACCAAGACTCACTTCTAGGAGGACTGTAAAAGATGGATTCACGCTCCCTTAGATCAAGGGTAATTAGATCTTCAGAATCAGAAACGCCTATTTCTTCCTCTGGAACAAGTTCTTCTATAGTAATTAATCCAACAGGAAGATTTTCGGTGATAATTCTTTCTATTCTTGGTGAATCAGGAACACTAGGAGTTGGAGTAACAGGTTCTGAAATTTCAGGTTCTTCGCCTGTTTCACTGGCAGATGAAAAACTACCAGCAAGCTCGGAAACTGTAACAGCTTCGGGATTGTAACCTGTTTCTAATCTTTGGTAATCTGGATGGACTACCAAAGAAGATTCTCCTTCTTCAGGTGAACCTACTCTACTGCCACTAGGAGGAGTTACAAGGACCTTTAAACCCTCTAAATAACTGGGGTCGTCTCGAGGAGGTGAACCCCTAAGTTCACGGGATCTTCTCAACAATTCGGCCACAGAAACAACTTCAGGAGACTGGCCCGCAATGCGACGGGACCTTCTCGGTAATTCCGCCACAATTAAAGATTTTAACTACAACACACGAAATCAAAGTAAAAAATTTCAAATCAAACCACCTAAAGTCTTCTAAAGAACCAATCAAATTTGAAGCACACGCCTAAATAATCTAGAGCGTCAAACCACACACAAACAGTAGTCTTCCGGACCAAAAGCGCTAGTTGGTGATTAGGCCCAACCTCGCAGGATTCAGTACAGAAATAGTGGGTGGAACAGTTACCCCGGCAACCTGCTTAATGAATAGACTGGACCAAGTTCCTCCACTTTAACCGTCTCGAAGTGAAGCGAACCCCCCAGAAAATCCAAGTGAGTATAACCGACGTCTGCTCCAGGTACAGTGGGACCTTCCCTCCACCGTCACCTTGGGTAGAATCCTAGATATTATGGCCACTAAGGTTACCAATCACAACAATTACACCTGGGGGAACAGTCTAAACTCCGACAGCACGCAAGGGCAGAGTAGCAAGCTCCAATCCCCTTACCGGCTCCTTGACAACAATCCAAGGTTTACCGATAAGTGACCCCTGGCTCCTCGACAATGGTTAATCCGAGGTTTACCGTTTGTAATACGTACTGCCTGGCGTCGTTCCCAACGAGGGAGGAATGATCCCCTCACTGGTTCGGACACGAGCTCGTGTTTCTCCTTTAAGAGGAGCTTTCCCAGAATGTAACTGAAACAATTGGATTTGTTCTACTCAAGATAGACTATCTGTTTGGTTTTGTAGTCTTGGAGAGTTAAGTACTCACCTACTCCAAGACCCTAGCCTAAGCTATGTTGGTGCTTCAGAGCCCTAGAAAAATAAAGATTACTAGATTGATTTTAATTTAAGCGTTACTTTTAAGGTTGTTTCTTAAGTCAAAAGGTGATGGAAGTGAAACTAGTGGTATGTTGACTCGACTTGAAACCACTACAAAATGCACCTAAAATGATTTATCCACTACTTTACTTTTTCGATGAATTGCTTAACTAAAAAGTTGAGAGAATGCAATCCTTATAAAAGCAACTTCTTAATTGAAGACAATCAAAGAAACAATTCGTTTTTCTTTTCCAAGCATAAAAACATAACTTCTCTTTACATGCACGAAAAAAACTCTTTTCTTCTTTTGAAAACAAAAAGCTACTTGAAACAAGACTTTTTAAGAAGATGTTTTTGTATTTTTCTTTTAATAAAGCAAATAAATCTAATATAACCAAAAAAACAATCTTAAAAACTCTTAAAATCTATGAAAATGCACTCATAAGCAAACTAAAGGCAAATTTACTCTAAGCAATCTTAACGAGGCCAAAACTAACAATGATTATTTCTAAGGTGTTTTACTTGATCACAATCAAATCAAGGACTAGCTTATTGCAGAACCAAAAACTAGTCAAAACAAAATTCTAATCTTTTTGTCCTTTTTGAAAATGGAAATCAATACTTTAAAAACAAGCAATTCGAAATTTGACCCAAAACAACTCAAATGACAAGTTGCTCAAACAAGGAGACTTTACGGCAGGCTCAACTTCTAAGAAGGTTGACTAACCAGAGATATCTAAGGCTGGACAACTTTCTAAGCTCAAAGTCACTACAAAGCCTTTCCAAAAATCAAACCCTAGGTCTAAACTTCGTTGAAAACCACTAAAACACTCAAAGCTCACAAAACGAGTTCAGGTGAGAATTCTTGACAGGGTACTAAAGGATCTGGGCAGAAAACACTAAGAAAAAACAAAATCTAAAAGTAATTTAAGGCAAAAATGGAATTTTCTTAACTTTTACAGGAAGACGCAGGCCAGCCGTTGTCACAGGTGCGGCCCCGCACTGTGCAGTCGACAACAGCGCGTCCAAGGACGCACTGTGCAGCACACAGAGACTGCGTCTTTCTGGAAAAAGGAAGAAAAACTAAAGCCAACTAAAGCTACAGCTAAGCCACCCAAATACTAATTCTCACAGTCAAAAACCAGAAAATAAAAATGATTTTCTCAAAGCAAAGTTCATATAAAGGAAAAGACTCTCTCATTAATGGATTCCCCAGCGGAGTCGCCAATTTGTCACACGGAATCTGTCAAGGGTGCGGACACGACTGACCTTCCTAGAAGTCTAAGACATTCTAATGACAAACAAGACAAAATGGAGTGATCTTTCTCTAAATACACCTTTTACAACATGAAAACTACAAGTGTTTAGGCTTACCTTATTCCAAAACGCTGTTGTTGAAGTCCGTTCTTGACGATCCGGATGAGCTCCTCCTTCAAGTCAATTCCTGCAACCACAAACAATCAAACAATTACCAAGCACTTGCATTTCATATAATAAAACATATATTCAACATGCAGACCAAGGAACACATGAAATAACTCATTAACACAAGCTATTGAGAAAAATAAACCAGTTTGTATTAATAACGAAACAAAGAAACTCTTACAACCTGGCCTTGGTGTTGTGCAAGTTCCTCCCAGGGTCCATCAAGGGTTTTCCTCTACTTTGACAAAGCTCACCCTCTCCCAAGTAGAATCAAGTGAAGACAATCTCTCCTCACAAAGGCTCTAATGGAAGACCTAAATCCTGCAGCATTTACCCAAAGAAAATGTATAGCTCCAACCTCCTCTCCTTCTGGCTCAATGCCTTCATTTATAGTGCTGTAAAGAGGTTATTCAGGTCCACTATCAATGGGATCATCCCCCTCTATGGGTGGGATAGCTCCCTTATTGATGGGATAAGTTCCCCCTTAATAGAGATACATGAACCAACTGGAGGCGCATCCATTTCATCAAACCGACCTCTAGAATGTTCTAGAAGTAACCACAAGTAACTTTTTCAAGATAAAACTCGCGCATTTTGCCTTTTACAGAGGGACGCACCTGTCCCTTAACATACAGAGCGTCCATGGACGCAGATTTTGTGAACATGGTCAGCGTCCCCGCAGGTAAGGCTAGAGAGAACCTGCGACCCCAGAGATAAACATGATTTTTACAAGACTTTCTCTCTTCTTTGAGTTTGAGATGGATAACAGAGGCATGAGACTTGCCTAAGAGGGTAGCATGACTGTTGATTTGAGCCATACTAACTGTAAGTAGTCAAGGTGACATTTTTTAGTGTAACAGATTGCCCCCTAAAGTGCGAAGCCTGGAATAGAATAGGGTTTTGTAATTCTAGGAAGGGTGAAGCGCTTTATCATTTCAAGGATTGCCTTGTGGATGGCCTGGTTGGAACCTGCAATTTTCAACACAAAATACATGGATAAGATTATATCATCACTGAGGTAGGCATTCCCATACTCAGATTCAAAACTTTAACTAATGGACTAACTATCTGATACAGGAATGATCTTGCAGTACATTATTTTTATAGACTTTTGTAGACACAGTATGGACGCAGCCATCTGTTTATGATAAGTCTACATAGACAATGAATACAAAACTCCTCGCAGCCTGGATGGTAGAAACTAGATCCAGGGTCTTCACTTCTACTTCCCGAATTGGTACGATTCTAGCCATGTGATTAAATGATTCGATGTCGAACATGGTAGAAACCACTTGATTACCAGTCAATGATGTAAACTGTTAACAAGTGTGAGAGAAACCACCAGTAATGTCAATGGTTCTCAAAGTACCAAGCACAACCCGTGAAATGTGAATAGATGTTTTGATGTCGAACACTTCACGGAATCCTCTGATCGAAAGTCAATGATGTAAACTGACGTCAAAGGCGAGAAACCTGCCATTGATGCATGCAGACTTCAAGGTACTGTCGATTCCTAAGTCATCTTTCTAGATAATGTGTCGATGTCGATAGAAAGCGACCCGTTGCAGGCAAGCCCGCAACACGAAATCATTGTTCAAGTTGAAGAAATGTTGCTGTAAGGACTGACTCAGGGATGGTCAATGGATGACAAGTATTTTGCAGATGAAAGTTTTGCTTGCAGACCTCTTGAACACATAACGACACAACAGATGGTTTGGTGACGAATAACTCAAAGTTGATCCCTGAACCCGGTTAAAGATTTTCAAAGTGATTTAGTCAACTGTGAGGTAAAAGATTTCCCAACCCAGGTGAATGAAAAGTGTCGTGTTCAAGAGCGGTAATAAAGTTTCTTCTGAGGCAAAAGGTGACAAATAGGTTCATTCTTCTCTTTTTTCCCCCACCATTTCTGGCAAGTACCTCTTTATTTTTAACAAGCTTGAGGAGGATAACATATGCTTGATTATAAGCTCATCCTTCGGACGAGTCCAACCTAGTTTAAATGCGAACCCTAGGAAGGAGTGGTTCGTTCCTGTTTGTAATTGAACAGGTCCTTTACTGTAAAAGTTTAACGAGCCCAGTATAGGAGAAACTCGGCGTTTTTCAATTTTAGAGAGTCTGAAAAACTTAAGGAAACTCCACGTTGAACTTTTTCGTATATTTGTGTCCCTCAAGCCCGAAAAAGTATAAAATAATACCTGGGGGAACCGCTTGATCTTGCGACCAAGGAGTACTTTCATAATAGTATCGTTGACCTGAAAAGTAAAAAGCGATCAAAGACACGTCGTTTTATTTCCTTATCGAGTTTGAAACGACAAAAACCCGGCAATCTTTTCCTGATTTTGCGGTCAGAAAAGAGCTAAAAGGGGACCGTCTTTTAATTCCGTTTTAACGAGTGAAAAAAAAACACTCGGCGATCTTTTCATGTTTTAGGAGTCAGAAAAGGGCTTAAAAGATGACTCTGAAATTTTGTTTGTGAAAAATTACAATTTCCCTTGAAATCCCTTCGTCCTGCACAAAAGCGACACATTACTCATACCTGTTTAAAATAGGCAAAAATACATTTGAAAACATCTTTTCATGGTAAAAAATGAACTAATTCATCCAAAAAACCTATAAAAAGACCTTTTACCATGTCATTTTTACCGTTTCACTGTTGAGGTTGAAAAAGGAGCTTTTGACAAGAAACTTCCCGTGGTTGCTGCGGAAAATCTGACCGTCGGAATCGAACGCCGCTTCACCGAGGTATTTTACACATCCCACTCTTCATTTTTATCCGTTTAGTTTTTTGTTTTTGGTCTCTGTTTCATTTTTTGGGGGGGTTTTGGGTTCAAAATGCGCCCCTCGGCGGACGCAGGTGCCCTTCGGGTGAGCCGCGTCCCCCGACTTTTTCTCACACGGGAAAAAGGTCTGGGGACGCAGTCCGCCTTCAGGCGAGCTGCGTCCGGACGCCCTGTGCTAAAAAGCCGGGGTGCGTCTTCCGCAAAGGGCGCATTTCAAAACCCTAACTCTCTCAAAAAACCACCAAATTTTCTCAAATTAATTTCTAATTGACTCTTTTGATGTGCAGGGCCCAAAACATGTTAGACTGGAGAGAGAGAGAGCACGTAGAAGACGATGAAGCTGCGATTAACCACCAACCCTCTCTGGATGCCTTAAGAACATGTGGATTGTACAAATATTGGACCATACCGGGCATGAGGGGCCAGGTAAGATTTTTGGAATGGCTAGTTGAGCGATGGAACGTTCAAGATCAATGCTTTTACATTGGAGGGCACCAGCTCGAGATAGAGCCCTCGGATGTATACTTTCTCACTGGCTTGCCAAACAGAGGTGAGCAACTCAACCTTGCGGGGACCAGGCCGGGTGGCCAATCCCTTGATGATCTCCGCGAGGAGTGGTGCAGACCAGGGACTCGCCATAAAAAAGGCGTGGAGATAAAGCACATCGCTCTGGCGGAACTTAGAGTTATTGCATTTACGGTCACTAGGATTTGTGGCGCGGCCGCCTTGCACATTGCCTCCGGATCCCAAATGCGGATGGCAGTTGACTGTTACCAAGGCACCATCTTCAACTGGTGCGAAGCTGTGTCGGCTCATATGAAGAGCCAACTAACCAAGGCAAAGAACGGACGACTAAAGACTTTTGGATATGGGCCTCTAGTCGTGAGCTTTGCCTTGGAGAGAGTTCCTATGCTGATCCCTCAGCAACTCACTGTTGATGACTTGGGTCCTCGGGAGCCAAAGCTTGTTCGATGGGTTGCGGTGATGGCCCGGCATCCTGACGAGGGTGCTGCAGTGGTTCGATTCTCAGACAGTTACTTCGACTGGCTAGAGGGCCAGCTTTTTGTGATACAAGACTTTCCATATGCCGGAATGGATTTCAGAGGTGATCCGGACATGGTTCTTCCACAGGGAGAACAATGGGATGACAGAGGTACTTTCATTTTCACAAGTTTTCTAATTATGTATTTTTTATTTTTCATATATATCGTCTCAAAGTAACAGTAAAATTTTAAAAATGCAGATGTTGGACCACAGCGTCCAGCCAATCTCCGGCCTTACGACAGACGACATCCAGCTGCACCGGCACCGGCCTTACAGGATGCGACAGCAGAAGTACTAGCCGATTTGGAGCATGATCTAGAGCGTCTCACGGCAGATATACCTGAGACTACTATGGATGATATTCCAATGAGGCTTCAGCGCTTCGTGGTCGCAGTCCCTGGACCGTTTAGGAGATTTCTGCGCAAGATAGCCCGCGCAGTGGTGTCGTACAGAGAGCACCACCAGTGATTGACTAGTCACTTTTGTAGTCACATGTGACATTTTTGACTTTTTGCACTATCATTTTGCCGATCATAAGGTGTGTTAAACCTATGATCGAAGACGATGTATATATTTTTGGACACACTTCTATCTATATCTATATATATCACTATTATCGGCTTATCTTGTTTAACATGTATGATGAAATGTCTTTAAATTTACTTGCATGATTATTATAAATGTCTGTCCAACACTTGAGAAGCAATTGCATCTGCTAATGTATTCAAAGACCTTGGAATATGTTGATATTCAATGTAATCAAATTCACGTTCCAAGAGACGCACTCTCAAAAACAACCTTAATAACACAGGATTTCTAATGGCATAAACTCTATTAAGCTGTAATACAACAAGTTCAGAATCTAACCTCACTATCAAACGTCGAATTCCAAATGAAATAGATTCGGATAATAATTCAACCACTGCACTGTATTCTGCAATGTTATTCGTTGTTTGACCGAGGCTTACCCCATGCATAGAAACTAACTCGTCAGAGGGCGAATAGATAACCCAAGCTGCGGAAGAGATATTCCGTGTACTACGACAAGCACCATCAGCAAATCCAATGTATGTTTGGAGAGGCGTCGACATCTACAATATCAAGAGTAAAACCAAGATGAGCCAAAATAATGACGAAAAACCACACTTGCTAAGCTAAGCACACTGACTAAACTAACACACTTGCTAGCTAGAAAGGAAATCTAACCTATCTAAAAATTTCTCCATCCATCATTTTAAGCATAATACCTCTTTAGGTAAAGTCCATTTCTGGGTTTGCCCAAAGAGTCCCCATCAAAATCAACTAACTCATAAGCCCCTTTTGCTAGCTTTCGCTTTACAATGTAGGGCCCATGCCACATGGGAACGAATTTTCCAGCACCTAGCTTATCGTTCGCTTGATCATATAATAGTACTAGGTCTCCTTCCGAAAAACTTCGAGGGGTTACATTTTTATCGTACTGAGCTTTCATTCGTTTCGCGTGAGTCTCGATAGCTAAAGTAGCGTCACGTCGAGTCTCATCTAATTTAGCTAAGTATAACAACCGTTTCTCCTCTTCGGAAGTAGCTGGAAGTAATTCGACAGCCATTTGAAGTGATGGGATTTCGCACTCAATAGGTAACACAGCTTCTAAGCCATAAACTAGCTGAAAAGGGGTGAAACCTGTTGAATTTTTCACTGAAGTTCGATATGCCCATAGTGCCGAAAATAACATGTTATGCCAATTCGTTCGATGGATACCAATGATCCGTCGAATCATGACGACTAGAACTTTGTTGATTGACTCAACCAAACCGTTGGCTTGCGGATAATAAGGTGTAGAGCTATCGTGGCGCAAACCAAGCTGGCTTGTAAGTTCAGTCATCATGACATTTCGAAAATGGCTTCCATGGTCCGTAATGATTGCTTGTGGGACACCAAACCTAGTTATGATATGATTGAATACGAAAAGTGCAGCTGTCTTGCCGCTTGCGTCGAATGTAGGCATCGCCTCGGCCCACTTAGTAAAATAATCAACCGCAAGGATGATATACGCATGCCCCCCGGCCGAGTGAGGGTTACAAGTAATAAAGTCAATGCCCCATTTGGCGAATGGACCAGCGGCAATTATAGGGTGGAGAGGAGCAGGTGGAGCGCGCATCTTGCGATCAAACACTTGACAGTTGTGGCATTTTCTGACGGCAAGGATACAATCTTTAAACATAGACGGCCAGAAATAGCCAGCGCGCAACACCTTCTGAGCTGTGGCATACCCAGACATATGACCGCCACATGCTCCAGAGTGACAATCATTCAAAACTCTCTCAGCCTCATCGTGAGTTAAACAACGTCGAAAAACTAAGTCTGCCCCCAGGCGATAAAGTGTATCTCCAATAATTCTGTATTGCTGGGATTGAAACCGAATTTTTCGACGGTTTTCCTTGGAAGCTTCAGGCCGAAAGGTTTGGGTTTGGAGATAGATGATTATATCCCCATACCACGGATCTACAGTGCTAATAAGAAACAAAGATTCGTCCGCAATGGACTCCTCTGCCACAGTCTCTGTGTCAGCACTCGGGAAATCACACATCAATTCCGCGAAGACTAAAGATTTCTTAGACTTGGACTTCTCAAACTCCAAGTCGAACTCTTGCAGGATAACGATCCATTTAGAGTACTTGCCCCCTAGCAGTTGTTTTGTCAAGATATAAATCATAGGGTTGCAATCCGAAATAACAGTAGTTTTGCGGAGAAGAATGTAGTGACGAAAACGCTGGACAGCTTGAACGGCTGCCAGGGCCAATTTCTCCACATGCGAATATTTTAACTCAGTTGGATTTAAGGTTCTGCTAAGGTAATATATCACATGCTCTGCCTTGAATTCATCTTCTTGAACTAACACCATTCCAATGGTGGAATGCGAAGCTGCGAGGTATAAGAAGTAGTCCTGGTTGTAGTTGGGAGGATGCAATAACGGTGCATGGGTCAACGCGTGTTTCAGTGCATCAAAAGATTGTTGAGCAATCTCGTCCCAAAAGAATTGTACGTTCTGTTTCAACAACCGTGTAAAACCTTTAGTGACCTCGGCGTAGTTAGGGATGAATCGGCGTAAAAAGTTTGCTTTCCCTTGCAAACTTTGGAGTTGGCGCAAACTCGAAGGAGGAGGCAATTGGATGATAGCCTCGACTTTCGAGGGATCGACGCGAATGCCGGTTTTGGAAACAACAAATCCCAGCAATCGACCTGTTTCTATACAGAAAACACACTTGTGGGGATTCAACCGAATTCGATAATGCCTACACCTCATAAAGATTGCTCGTAAATGGACAAGGTGATCAGCTCGGTGTAAAGAATGAGCAGGCAAATCATCGAGATAGGGTTGCACAATGTGCTTGATGTCATGAAATGCATAAGACATGGCCCGTTGAAAAGTAGCACCGGCATTCTTAAGGCCAAAAGGTAATTTGCAATAAGCAAATGTCCCCCATGGACAAATGAATGCCGTTTTTGGTTGATCGGCAGGTAGAATATTGATTTGATTATACCCGAGAAACCATCCATGAAGGAAAACATCTCACTTCCGGCACAATCATCAATAATTTGATCGATATAAGGCGTAGGATAGTTGTCTTTTGGACAAGCTCGATTGATATCCCTATAATCGATACAGATTCTTATTGTTCCTTGTTTTTTATTGACGGGAACAATATTCGATACCCAATCCGTTAACGGGATCGGATAAATGAAACCTGCTTTCAACAGCTTTTCGACTTCGGCTTTGATTGCAGCTGCTTTTCGAGGGTGAATCTGACGCAACCGTTGCCGAATGGGTTTAGCATCCGGGTAGGTTTTGATTTCATGAACAACAATGGCAGGATCGATTCCTGGCATTTCTTCGTAGGACCAGGCAAACACGTCGCGGAATTCTTGGAATAGGGCCTTGTAAGTTTCAATTTCTTCGTCAGTACATGCGGCACCTATATGAATGTTCTCCTTGATTCCGGGCTTCACTGAAATATCAATGGGAATAGTACGAGAAATATTCCCTAAATTCAGCTCTGAATCAGAATGTTTCGTTGGATCCTGAGCGTCTTTGACATATTCAGCGGTAAAGATAGATGAAAAATCATTTTCAAAGGCATCATCCTTAGGTAAAAACGAAGATCTGTGATGGAGATCGTCCCATGGTAGATCATCTACACTTAGGATTTCGCGAAGTTGTTCGTCAGATGACACTTCTTCGGGAAACGTTATCCGTTCTAAGGGTGAGGTGAAAAGTGACTCTTCACTGACCACATTCATTTGGTCGGTTGAATGAAAGTCGGTAAAAGACATAAGAGCTTCATAAGCAATCTCATACGGACTCAACGGCATAACATCACCGAGTGAGTCTAGCTCAGAGTCAGAGGGAACATACCAAGGATCATCATAAATAATGTTTTCTGACGTGATCATATGAATTGTTGCGAACGAAGGGTCTGCATTGAGTGGAGGGAGAGGAAAAGTTCCCAGTAAACCGGAATCCTTAACTAAACCTACACCAATGTCCCTATAAGGGATTGTCGTTTTACCAACATGCTGGATAGTTTCTAAAGAGGTTGGGTCGGATGAAAAGTATGTCAGCTGATCAATAGTCACGATCTTACCGTTATGTGGAAACTTAATGACTCTGAAGACCGATGAAACGACCGCTGTCATAGCATATGACCAACTTCGACCCAAAAGAAGGTTGTAGTCTAGAGGGGCATCAACCACTTCCACATCCAGACTAACGGTTTTACCTTCGACCCCTATAGGCAATTCTTGTAGAATACCAAACGGACGGAACCCACGGCCATCAAAGGCCTTAAGGATGGTGGGGGATTGGTTCAACGAAGGAGAACCAAGCGATCTCCAACATTGAATCGACATAATACACGTAGAAGCTCCCTCATCAATCACAGTCCGATGAATAGGCCTGTTTTTGACTATCACTGGAATTTGGAAAGCCATTTGATGGGGGAGACGCGGTGTACTACTTTCTAGATCAAAGATCATTAGGTTCGGGTCCTGAACATCGACAGCTCCAATAGCCGACAAAAGCAATTTTCGTTGCGCTGGACATGATTGCAGCACTTCGAGTGCCGACATTGCTGAAGGTGAAACAGCTAAGTCTTCAACAATGTTGTAATTCTGGGCTGCTCTCGCATGTGGATTGAAAGCAGACCTTCGAAGTACACCCTTGGCGGGCGGCTTAATCACTAAGTCTGGGTTAGGTTTTTCGATCTGTAGTGGATCGGAACCAGGAGCTGAGGTTGATGGGTTAGAGTTAGAAGATTCTGCTTCTTTACCATCAACAGGAGCCTTACTACCATAATCTTGCGATCGAGTCGCAATCCTGACATGAGACATCATCAAAATGGGTTCTTCACTGGCATTCGAAGAAGAACCTATCATCTTATTTTCCTGCTCGGGGAATGGATTCTTTAACACAGCAGGAGTCGGAGAACCTTTAACTATTTTCACTACCTCGGCCCGATGAGGGCAGTCTCTCGTAAAATGATCTTCTTCACAAATGAGACAAGGATAACGAGGTTTGCGCTTTTCGTCATTAGTTTCCGACTTTTCCGTTTTCTCCTTTGGAGCCTTGTCTGCTTTAGCCTTCTTCTTTCCTTTCTTCTTTCCACCGTTTTTGGATTTGGCCGTAGATGACTCTACAGCGTGAATGTCGGCGGTAAGTTCAGGAGGAGAAGACTCTCCTGTCGGAGAATCAGGCAAAGTGATAATTGGAGTATTGGAGGTCTTGGAAGACTTCTTCTTACTCTTCGTAGTCACGATACCGATCATACCATCAGCGGCATGAGATCCCGAAGGAGCAGCAGCGATTTGGTTTGACTTTGGAAGATCCGGAATTTTCTCGTGTAACGTACCCGACTGAGTGTAAACTAAGTCAAGGTATTGTGCCTGAGCAATGACTTGCTCCTCAGTAACTACGCCGGCCTTAGCTACATCTTCAGTAATTCTTGGTAATAATGATTTTACAAACCATTCAGCTAAAATTTGGTCCGGGATAAAAACTTTCACTAATCTCCTTCGACGTCTCCACTCATGGATGTGATCAGAAATGTACGTGGATGTCGATTGTTTTAGCGAAGTTAATAATTCCGTACCATTATCGTATCTGACTGGTAACTGAAAATGAGTTAAGAATGAAGTAGCTAACTGGCTAAAGTTGTAAAAAGAAGCCCGTGGCAACTCAATGTACCACTTGGCTGCGAGACCAATGAGTGTACGCTGGAAAAGACGTAAGCGGATAGAATCATCTGAGATGGAATTTGATGCACACCAGAGGTGGTAAGTCATCACGTGATTAGACGGATCCTCTCCAGACTTACCTTCGAACTTGGGTATATCGCTGGGCAACTTATTTGGCATTGGCGGCCAGAACGGAAGATATTGAATTGGATCGTTCGTTAGGCGCGTCAAGTCGGGTAAATCTAAAGTCGCAATAAATGGTAACTGCCGGTTAGGATCTCTGAAACTCTGAGTCACAATACCAGCCCCAGGAGGAGGATATCCAGGATAACTAGGAACAGGATTCGCATTGGGGATATTATATCCTCCTGGAAAACCAGGATTAACCGGACCGTACTGGGGTTGTTGAGGTGGTTGATAATTGTACCCAGGATACGGTTGATACTGGTAAACCGGTTGTTGGGCAGCTTGACCAGGTTGATACTGTCCCTGGTACGGAGGTTGAACAAATTGAGGTTGAGTAGTAACAACCGTACTTGTACCAGGTTGACCTGCAGGCATCTGGACTGTGGTTTGAACCGTGGGTCCAGACAACGGTACAGATGTCTGAGGAGCGGTTACAGGGACAGTAGAAACCGGAGCTGCCGATACTCCAGATGTAAGCATGGTAGATGAAGCGGTAGTTGCTGCAGCCGTGTGAGGTGGAGTACTCGGTGCAATTGGCGGCTGAGTAACTACAGAAGTTACAGGGGTCTGAACACTTGACTGGACAGGTTGCGGTTGCTGGGGTGGACCAGGAACTGCAGGTTGTCCTGCTTGAGGTACCGACTGTATACTTGGTTGCGACATCTGTTGACCCTGTGACGGATCCCATGTTAACATTCCAGGGTATTGACTCGTAACAGGTTGAGGATACTGAGATCCATAGCCGTATTGAGGATAGGGTTGATAACTGTAAGGTGTAGTCCCATATGATTGCCCTTGAGGTGGTTGATAACCTTGACCAGGGTATTGACCCGTAGGTTGATAACCTTGAGGTAAATACGAATACTGGGGTTGACCTTGACCTTGAGGTTGGTATCCTTGAGGTTGATACCCTTGGGGTTGATACCCTTGGGGTTGCCATCCTTGAGGTTGCCATCCTTGAGGTTGATACTGATACTGAGGTTGACTTTGGGGTACGTATTGAGGCTGGGGTTGATACCCTTGAGGTTGCCCCCCAGTCACAAATGAAGTACCTTGAGGTTGCCCCCCAGGCATTAACGAAGGTTGCCCCCCAGGCGGTAATTGGCCACCTTGAGGTTGGTTAATGGGAGTTGAACCTGACATCATATAAACTTCACCTATACTCAATGGTACATTACCACTGTTTCCAACTAATAACCCATGATCAACAGGTTGAGGAGATGCTCCCGCAAAGGTACCAGAAAGTGACTGATACCCAGTAGGAACAGAAGGACCGCCATGTAAAAATGATTCAGGACTTTGTGAAAACACAGACGACTGACCAGACATATTTACAGGAGAATGAATTCCTCTAGGTGGAACCGGAGTACGAGGTGTAGAAAAACCTACTGAGTTGTCTAAAAAATTGGTTAATGCAAGGTACCAAGACTCACTTCTAGGAGGACTGTAAAAGATGGATTCACGCTCCCTTAGATCAAGGGTAATTAGATCTTCAGAATCAGAAACGCCTATTTCTTCCTCTGGAACAAGTTCTTCTATAGCAATTAATCCAACAGGAAGATTTTCGGTGATAATTCTTTCTATTCTTGGTGAATCAGGAACACTAGGAGTTGGAGTAACAGGTTCTGAAATTTCAGGTTCTTCGCCTGTTTCACTGGCAGATGAAAAACTACCAGCAAGCTCGGAAACTGTAACAGCTTCGGGATTGTAACCTGTTTCTAATCTTTGGTAATCTGGATGGACTACCAAAGAAGATTCTCCTTCTTCAGGTGAACCTACTCTACTGCCACTAGGAGGAGTTACAAGGACCTTTAAACCCTCTAAATAACTGGGGTCGTCTCGAGGAGGTGAACCCCTAAGTTCACGGGATCTTCTCAACAATTCGGCCACAGAAACAACTTCAGGAGACTGGCCCGCAATGCGACGGGACCTTCTCGGTAATTCCGCCACAATTAAAGATTTTAACTACAACACACGAAATCAAAGTAAAAAATTTCAAATCAAACCACCTAAAGTCTTCTAAAGAACCAATCAAATTTGAAGCACACGCCTAAATAATCTAGAGCGTCAAACCACACACAAACAGTAGTCTTCCGGACCAAAAGCGCTAGTTGGTGATTAGGCCCAACCTCGCAGGATTCAGTACAGAAATAGTGGGTGGAACAGTTACCCCGGCAACCTGCTTAATGAATAGACTGGACCAAGTTCCTCCACTTTAACCGTCTCGAAGTGAAGCGAACCCCCCAGAAAATCCAAGTGAGTATAACCGACGTCTGCTCCAGGTACAGTGGGACCTTCCCTCCACCGTCACCTTGGGTAGAATCCTAGATATTATGGCCACTAAGGTTACCAATCACAACAATTACACCTGGGGGAACAGTCTAAACTCCGACAGCACGCAAGGGCAGAGTAGCAAGCTCCAATCCCCTTACCGGCTCCTTGACAACAATCCAAGGTTTACCGATAAGTGACCCCTGGCTCCTCGACAATGGTTAATCCGAGGTTTACCGTTTGTAATACGTACTGCCTGGCGTCGTTCCCAACGAGGGAGGAATGATCCCCTCACTGGTTCGGACACGAGCTCGTGTTTCTCCTTTAAGAGGAGCTTTCCCAGAATGTAACTGAAACAATTGGATTTGTTCTACTCAAGATAGACTATCTGTTTGGTTTTGTAGTCTTGGAGAGTTAAGTACTCACCTACTCCAAGACCCTAGCCTAAGCTATGTTGGTGCTTCAGAGCCCTAGAAAAATAAAGATTACTAGATTGATTTTAATTTAAGCGTTACTTTTAAGGTTGTTTCTTAAGTCAAAAGGTGATGGAAGTGAAACTAGTGGTATGTTGACTCGACTCGAAACCACTACAAAATGCACCTAAAATGATTTATCCACTACTTTACTTTTTCGATGAATTGCTTAACTAAAAAGTTGAGAGAATGCAATCCTTATAAAAGCAACTTCTTAATTGAAGACAATCAAAGAAACAATTCGTTTTTCTTTTCCAAGCATAAAAACATAACTTCTCTTTACATGCACGAAAAAAACTCTTTTCTTCTTTTGAAAACAAAAAGCTACTTGAAACAAGACTTTTTAAGAAGATGTTTTTGTATTTTTCTTTTAATAAAGCAAATAAATCTAATATAACCAAAAAACAATCTTAACAACTCTTAAAATCTATGAAAATGCACTCATAAGCAAACTAAAGGCAAATTTACTCTAAGCAATCTTAACGAGGCCAAAACTAACAATGATTATTTCTAAGGTGTTTTACTTGATCACAATCAAATCAAGGACTAGCTTATTGCAGAACCAAAAACTAGTCAAAACAAAATTCTAATCTTTTTGTCCTTTTTGAAAATGGAAATCAATACTTTAAAAACAAGCAATTCGAAATTTGACCCAAAACAACTCAAATGACAAGTTGCTCAAACAAGGAGACTTTACGGCAGGCTCAACTTCTAAGAAGGTTGACTAACCAGAGATATCTAAGGCTGGACAACTTTCTAAGCTCAAAGTCACTACAAAGCCTTTCCAAAAATCAAACCCTAGGTCTAAACTTCGTTGAAAACCACTAAAACACTCAAAGCTCACAAAACGAGTTCAGGTGAGAATTCTTGACAGGGTACTAAAGGATCTGGGCAGAAAACACTAAGAAAAAACAAAATCTAAAAGTAATTTAAGGCAAAAATGGAATTTTCTTAACTTTTACAGGAAGACGCAGGCCAGCCGTTGTCACAGGTGCGGCCCCGCACTGTGCAGTCGACAACAGCGCGTCCAAGGACGCACTGTGCAGCACACAGAGACTGCGTCTTTCTGGAAAAAGGAAGAAAAACTAAAGCCAACTAAAGCTACAGCTAAGCCACCCAAATACTAATTCTCACAGTCAAAAACCAGAAAATAAAAATGATTTTCTCAAAGCAAAGTTCATATAAAGGAAAAGACTCTCTCATTAATGGATTCCCCAGCGGAGTCGCCAATTTGTCACACGGAATCTGTCAAGGGTGCGGACACGACTGACCTTCCTAGAAGTCTAAGACATTCTAATGACAAACAAGACAAAATGGAGTGATCTTTCTCTAAATACACCTTTTACAACATGAAAACTACAAGTGTTTAGGCTTACCTTATTCCAAAACGCTGTTGTTGAAGTCCGTTCTTGACGATCCGGATGAGCTCCTCCTTCAAGTCAATTCCTGCAACCACAAACAATCAAACAATTACCAAGCACTTGCATTTCATATAATAAAACATATATTCAACATGCAGACCAAGGAACACATGAAATAACTCATTAACACAAGCTATTGAGAAAAATAAACCAGTTTGTATTAATAACGAAACAAAGAAACTCTTACAACCTGGCCTTGGTGTTGTGCAAGTTCCTCCCAGGGTCCATCAAGGGTTTTCCTCTACTTTGACAAAGCTCACCCTCTCCCAAGTAGAATCAAGTGAAGACAATCTCTCCTCACAAAGGCTCTAATGGAAGACCTAAATCCTGCAGCATTTACCCAAAGAAAATGTATAGCTCCAACCTCCTCTCCTTCTGGCTCAATGCCTTCATTTATAGTGCTGTAAAGAGGTTATTCAGGTCCACTATCAATGGGATCATCCCCCTCTATGGGTGGGATAGCTCCCTTATTGATGGGATAAGTTCCCCCTTAATAGAGATACATGAACCAACTGGAGGCGCATCCATTTCATCAAACCGACCTCTAGAATGTTCTAGAAGTAACCACAAGTAACTTTTTCAAGATAAAACTCGCGCATTTTGCCTTTTACAGAGGGACGCACCTGTCTCTTAACATACAGAGCGTCTATGGATGCAGATTTTGTGAACATGGTCAGCGTCCCCGCAGGTAAGGCTAGAGAGAACCTGCGACCCCAGAGATAAACATGATTTTTACAAGACTTTCTCTCTTCTTTGAGTTTGAGATGGATAACAGAGGCATGAGACTTGCCTAAGAGGGTAGCATGACTTGTTGATTTGAGCCATACTAACTGTAAGTAGTCAAGGTGACATTTTTTAGTGTAACAAAGACTCATAACATAACCTGAAGTAGATACTCCATTTTCCTTATCTCTATCAAAGTCTGAATTAGAGTATCCAATCAAGATGAATTCATCCACATATGTATATTTGATTCCAAAGTCTTGAGTTCCCTTCAATTACTTTAGAACTGTTTTTGTAGCATAACAATGACCCTCACAAGTATTTTTCATAAACCTAGAAAGGATTCCAATAGTGAATGAAATGTTTGGTCCGGTAGTAATGAGGTTGTTAAGACTTCCTATGAGCTTTATGTACTTAGTTGCATTCTCAAATTAATTTCCTTCTTTGGATGTGATCTTTAAATTTCATTCCATTGGAGTGGACAAAGGATTTCATTCATCCATGCCAAATTTGTTCAACAATTCTCCAATGTACTTCTTTTGAGAGAGGAATATAAATTTCTGGTGTATGGTTACTTCAATACCCAAATAGTAGTGAACATATCCAAAATCTGACATCTCAAATCCTTTCTTCAATTCTTTATTTATGGATGTAATATAATTTTCATTGTTCCATGTCATCAGTAGATCATCGACATACACTATAACATAGACAATAGTTTTTCCAACTTTCTTGGCAAATAAAGTTGCATCATCAAGATCAAAGTGTTTGAAATTTAGTTTCAGAATATACTCAGTCAATTTTTCATAACAATGTTGTGGTGCTTGTTTGAGGTCATACAAGGATTTGATAATCTTTCATACTTTATGCTCTTGTCCCTTTGTAACAAAACCTTTCGGTTGAGACATAAAAACATTTTCTTTCAGATCCCGATTTAAAAAATCAATTTTAAGATCCATTTGATGGAATTTACATACATTCTAAGTTTTCATGGAAAAGAAAGTCTGAATGGTGGCCCATTTTGTTGTGGGGAAAATTATGCTCATAATCGACCCCTTATTTCTGTGCAAATCCTTTTTCCACAAGCCTTTCTTTGTGCTTTCCAAGTGTGTTGTTAGGAAAAGTATCTATTCAGAACGCCCCTATCCCACTCTAAGGTGTGACAGTGCTTTAGCAACAAACAAGGAAAACTACTTGTGTATTCCTCTTTATGAAATGTAAACGAAGAGGAAGGATAAACTAACCTGTTTCTTGCGCTAGTTTGTTGATCCAATCGCTCTCCTCTCCGACAGCTTCCAGCTCCCTGCTCCCTTACTGGCCCAGCTTCACCAAATTCCTGCAAGATCACAGAAGAGAGAAACTACACGAAGATATAGATTTACATTCATAAAAAGCTCAGGATCAGATTAAGCTAAACATGCAAATATAACAAAACATCACTGATACACAAGCATGTAGAAGAAACTCAAATAGTTTTATTAATGCAATAAGAAGATCCAGGAAGAGATACAACCAAGTGAGTCCCGATCCAGCATCTACCTCCCAGCAAAGGAATCCCTTCCTCACCTCCAACAAAGCATAAATCACCCAATGCACTAATCTCAATCTCAAACCAACAGCAATTCTCTGCAAAGTACAAAATTCCAGCCCCCTGGATCTCTGGGATGAGGGATCCATATATAGATGTAAGCAGAGAGGATGAGTCAGCTTATGTTTTGACTTGTGGCTTCTCTCTGTCAGTTCTTGCTTCCACTTGGAGGCTGAGAGCCTCTTACTCATCCTTGGTCGAACTCAGTGAGGCAAGTGTCATTGGAGAAGATTCTGGAAGCTTCCATTGTCTCTCCACCTCGTTGAATGACTCTGCCACTTGTCATTTCCCACTCAACGCACTTGGGTAGTGCATTCAAGTGTGTTTCAATGCACCTAGCCAGTGTATTTGGGTGCTTTGTAATGCAGCCAGCTAGTGGAGCATCTGAATTGATCCTGATTTGACTAGTTTTGAGCAGTTTCTGGTGGAGAACTTCTGGGAGAAGCTGTCATTGGTTGACCTTGTTCCTTTAGGGGCAGGAACAACACTTTTAGGGACTTTGGATCCCTTGGTTTATGGACATTTCATGCTCAGAGCTGTAAGGCACAAAAATGTCTATAACAGTTGCCCCCTAAAGTATGAGGCCGTTTATCGGGTGAAATGCTTTATTAGGAGGATCCGAAGTTCTTTCAATGCTGGGAGGAGACTTGTAGTAAGATACAATACAATACATTATTTTCATACTATTTTCATGATCTAGCTGAGGCGGGCATTCCCATGCTCAGCTTTATAAATTCATTTTTATGTACATAGGACAGACAATCGTCTGATGGTAGACTGATGATTCTGATGAAGTCATCATCCTTTTGGTAGGATGATCATCTAAGCTGTAATGTTGTACATGTCAATGTCTTTATTTTTCCTGAATATATATCGCAGCCCGGATGGATGAAACTAGATCCGGGGTCTTCAATCTCGTCCGATCTTCACTCGAAGTACAAGTCGATCCATGTGAAAAATGTTTTGAAGTCGAACATGGAAAGACATCGCTTGATTACCAGTCGATGATGTAAACTGTTAACAAGCGCAAGAGGAATCTCCGATAAGGATGATGACCCTCAAGGTACTGCAGTACAATTCACGTGGTGTGAATAAAGGACTTGGCGTCGAACACCATGCAAAATCTTTCGGTCGAAGGTCATTGATGTATACCTGTCGCCGGAAGTGAGAAACTTGCCATTGAGGCATGCAAGCTTCAAAGTACTGAATGGGGTGTTCCTAGATCAACTTCTTGGATAATGAGCTGATGTCGACGAGAAGCGATCCGTCAAAGGAGGGCCTTGATGAATCCCACATCAATGACACGGAACGGAGAAAATGATTTTGATGGAGGTGAAAACAATCTGATGATATATGGTTCAGGGTGGCGGTCATGAAAGAATGAAGTATAATGTATGGTAGTGGATGGGACACGGGTGACTTCTCTGGATGAGTTCTCTTGAACATATCGGCGACACTTATGTGATGGATTGGTAGCATTTACCCCAAATTTGGATGGTATGGCGAGACCATGGTGATGTGACCGGTGAATGAAACAACCCAACCCGACTCAGGCACGGAGTGGAAGCGTCATGTTTAAGAGCGACTTGCTACCAACAAAGATTCTTTGAGTTTCTTCCCAATTTTTCCCCAGTCATTGCTGACCAGTACCTCTTTATTTTTGTCAAGCTTGAGGAGGATAACATATGCTTGTTCTATAATTTGCCCTTCGGGCAAACCCATCGCTATGTTTTAACGAGCCTAGCGATAGTGAAACTCGTTCTCGTCTAAAGACAAGTTTGTAGCTATTAATTTTTTTAACGAGTTTAACGACAAGGATAACTCGGTCCTTTTCATTTTTAGAGAGTCTAAAAAGGTACGTAAAGATAACTCCGAAATTCCTTTTTCGTCATCTAATCCCTTAAGTCCGAAAAAGTATAAAACAATACAGAAGGGATGAATTTTCGATAGTTTTAACGAGTCGAACAAAACAAGCGCTCGATATTTTTGTGCAATAATCCCTCAGGTCCAAAAAGATTAAAATCTAGAGGAGGGATAGCTCTTCCGGTCGCTTTAACGAGCTGGAAGGCCAAAACTCGGCAATCTTTTCATATTTTACGAGTCAGATGAAAAGAGCTTAAAGAAGACTCGTCTTTTGAGGAACGAGTGATAAAATGGGTAGCAGCTGATTCCAGGTAAGGGTTGGAATTTTCCAAGCACAACAGTGTCACAAGGATGGCTAGTGAAATCACTCTTTGCTGCTGTTCCTCAAAATGGGTAAACAATCAAATGGAGGTGAATGATCGGCCAATGGAAAAGTGGAGGTGACGGTGCAAACACGACCAAGGCTTTAATGGTTGATAATGTTACATTCACGGTGGTTATTTACCGGAGGATAGTTCATTTTTTAACGAGCTTAAACGCGGATTGAAACACTTGCTTAGTCTTATGTTTATTTTTTAACGAGCATGAACTATGTGCTAAAACTGCTCGATAACATGGTCTAGTTTTGATTTTTACCATAAATAGCTTTGTCCTTTCAAAGATAGTACTGTACTTTCAATTGCTTCATCAAACTAGTTAGAAATGAACAACATTTGCTTGGAAATGAGATTAAAACGCTAATATTTTACTTTGAACTATGTAAAAAGCATTTAAAAAGTTTTTTTACCTATCATTTTACCATTTCATTTGAACTTGGTTTGTTGGAGCTTTGGAGGTGCCTCTTCCCCTTTGATTTTCATCAGCTGATTTCGAGAGATTCTGTGGACGATTCTCGGCGCCGTCTGGACCAGGTAGGAGCTAAACCCGAGCTCTTTCATTTCATGGTTTCCTTTCTGCATTCTGTGCTTCATTCTCTGCTTTTTTGAGCGCCTGGGGTTTGACGGGTTCGTTCTACCATCAACGCACCCTAGGCATATCGAAACCTGCGCTGAATGTGGGTCATCATGAAGGTAACTTGACATTCAACGCACCTATAACACATGTGCAGGTGCGTTGGGTGCAGAAAGGAAAGTTGTTGCACAGTTTTTAATGGAATTTTTCCATGTTTCTCATCAAAATCAGGATCTAATCTCCTCTCTTGTTTGTTTTTGCAGAGATATTGGAGCAAAATGACCCTTACATGGCGAGAACGAGAACATGAAGAAGAGGACATGATTGCCCTACATGATCCTGTTACAGTGAACGCGCTGCAGAACTGTGGTTTACTGAAGTTCTTCTGCATCTCTAGCATGAGACAGCAGATCAACCTACTGCAGTATTTGCTTGATGCTTGGGATCCTATCAATCAAGTTTTCCAGATTAGGGGCAAATCTATCCCCTTGAATGCAGTAGACATTTACTTCTTGACTGGCTTGTCGAGGCGGGGTGCCCCCATTTCTTTGTCAGGTTTGGCCCAAGGGAGTGACTCTTTGAGAGATTATGTCCATCAGTATTGCAGGGAAGGATCTCAGCCGAGTAAAGACGGCAAGATCATTATCCGAGATGTTACTGACAAGTCCCTTAGGTCTATCCTGTTTACTTTTGGTAGGATGGCCGGGAGTGCATCTCTTCATGTAGCCAACAGATCCTATATGCAGCATGCCTTGGAATGCCTCCAACCGAAAATATTCAACTGGTGTGATGCAGTACTTCTTGTGATGAAAAGTCAGTTGACCAAGATAAAGGACGGGAGGTTGAAGAACTTTGGGTTCGGTTCTATTTTGACCGCCTTTGCCTTGGAGAAGATACCACTGATGCAGTCGCAGTACATTGCACTCGACTTACCTTCTCCTACTGAACCACGTATGCAGAGATGGGTTGACCATATGTCTAGGCATGCTGGTCAGTCTCAAATTTCATTTTCTGATACTTTCTTCAGGTGGTTTGGTCGGCAGGAGATGGCTTATGCTGAGTATCCATATGCTGGCATGGACTTCCGGGGTGATCCGGATTTAGTACTACCGGACGGCGAGCAGTGGGGTGCTATTGGTAAAATCTTTGACCATATCATTGTTTACTATTTTTATTTATAATGTCCTTGTGCTTTATTCTATCAAGACTTTAATCAAACTCTTGTGTACATGCAGATGTTGGTCCTGTTCGTCCAGTAGTTCGCCTGAGAGTGCCAGCCGCTGCCCCAACAGGAGAGGCTACCGGGAGGGTTATTCTTCGTGACCTTGATGTGGCCGAGACTCTCACAGCTGTGCAGGAGCAGGTTGAGAGCCTTACTCTCGGTATTCCCGATGTGAGGATCGACGAGCTACCTTTGCAGTTACAGCGGCATACTACTGGTGTGCCTAGACGATGGACTCGTCTCTTACGCATGATCGCACAGGCTGTGACTTGCTATCACGAGCATCATTAGACTAGGGCGCCCCCTAGCATTTTGAGTTTTTGGGTCATGCGACCGATTTTGTCTTGGTTACAGAACATTATATGTAAACCATAAACAGCTATATATATTTTGATTTTCGGGGTTTTATTCTGGTTGAGCTATATGATCCACATGCAAAACATTGATGATGTGTTTCTTTTTACAAATGTTGCAAATGTCTATCTAACACATAGTTTTCTAATGAGTCGGTTAATGTGTTTAAGTTTCTGGAAATATGTTGGAATTGAATAAAATCAAATTGTCTTTCCAAATTCTTAACCCTTAGGAACATGCGATAAATAGCTGGGTTTCGGACGGAATATATACCATTGAGTTGTAGTATTACGAGTTGTGAGTCTAGCCTGACGATTAGTCGGCGTATACCATGGGTGATGGCATCAGAGAGAATTTCTATCAACGCGCTATACTCAGCGACGTTATTCGTTGATTGACCAATACATACACCTCTGAAACTTACTAACTCGCCGCTTGGATCAAAAATGGCCCAGGCTGTGGAGGACAGGTTCCGCGAACTACGACTCGCTCCGTCGGCATATCCAACACATGTCTCCAAAAGGTTTGACATCTGCAATAAATGTAAAAAGGTGGATTACTCGACCAAAATGAACACTTTAGCGAAAACAAAATACAACAAAAGCATATTGGTCACTATTTAAGCATAGTAACGCTTGAGGTACAACCCATTACGAGGTTGCGCCAATGGAATTCCGTCATAATCCATTAACTCGTAGGCTCTTTTTGCTAACACCCGTTTAACAATATAGGGGCCCATCCATAAAGACTTAAATTTACCTGCTCCCAATTTATCGGATTCTTGGTCATAAAGCAAGACCAAGTTGCCTTCTGAGAAGACACGGGGTTTGACATTTTTGTCGAACTGCGCCTTGACTCGTTTCTTATGGGCTTCGTTAGCCAAAGTGGCATCACAACGGGTTTCATCCAATTGGATTAATTCCAAGAAACGGGCCTCTTCTTCTGAAGTTCTGGGGAGGAGATCGATTGCGAGTTTAAGAGACGAAATTTCGCACTGGACTGGTAAGACTGCTTCCAGGCCATATACCAGTTGGAAGGGTGTGAACCCGGTTGCATTCCTTACCGATGTTCGGTAAGACCACAAGGCTGAGTACAGGATTAGGTGCCACCTTCTTTTGTGAACTCCGATCATCCTTTGCAACATACGCTTTAGGACCTTATTGATCGCTTCAACTTGTCCGTTGGCTTGCGGATAATACGGAGTAGAGCTGTCGTGAGACAATCCTAGCTTGGCAGCTTATTCAAGCATCCTGTGATTGTGAAAATGCGATCCATGATCCGTGACTATAGCCTGTGGTACGCCGAATCTGGCGACTACATGATTGAAAAAGAAAAGGGCAGATGTTTCACCAGTATTATCTAATGTAGGCATCGCCTCGGCCCATTTGGTAAAATAGTCAACTGCGAAAAGGGCAGTTGTTTCACCAGTATTATCTAATGTAGGCATCGCCTCGGCCCATTTGGTAAAATAGTCAACTGCGACTATGATATACCCATGCCCCCCGGTCGAGGTGGGGTTACATGTCATGAAATCGATGCCCCATTTGGCGAATGGCCCAACAGCAACTATTGGCTGTAGAGGTGCAGGTGGTCTTCTAGTTTTGCTTTCAAAAATTTGACAAGCATGGCAACTTCTGACTGCGGTTATGCAATCTTTGAACATTGTTGGCCAGAAGTATCCTGCTCGTAAGATTTTTTGTGCTGTAGCATATCCAGATTGATGCCCCCCACAAGCTCCTGAATGACACTCATTCATGGCCTTCTCGGCCTCCTTATGGGTGAGGCACCTTCTCAGAACTGTATCGATACCACGACGGTATAGTGTATCACCGACGATCATGTAGTCTTTTGCTTGGTATCGAATACGTTTTTGTTCAGAGTGAGAGGTGTTAGGCCTAAACTTTTGGGTTTGGAGATAAATTATTATATATCCATACCACTCATTGCTTGTAGATATCAGAAACAAATTCTCATCCACGATTGATTCTTCGGATGTTTCATCGTTGGACGACGATGGGAGATCGCATAATACTTCTGCAAAAACTAGAGCTTTCTTTGATTTGGATTTTACAAATTCCAGATCAAACTCTTGAAGGATTGCTATCCATTTTGAATATTTCCCCCCCAGCAACTGTCGTGACAATATATAAGTCATGGGGTTTCAATTTGATAGAATGGTAGTTTTCCAGAAGAGGACATAGTGTCGAAATCTTTGTATCGCTTGAACAGCTGCAAGTGCTAGTTTTTCAACATAAGAATATTTTCTTTCTGTATCATTTAAGTTTTTACTTAAATAATATATAGGGTGTTCAATTCCATCGACTTCTTGAACTAAAACCATTGCGATGGTTGTATCTGCTGCAACCAGATACAGGTTAAAATCTCTTTGATAATCGGGGGCGTACATTAATGATGCTTTCATTAAGGAATCTTTTAAAGCATCAAAGGAAGCTTGCGCAACCTGATCCCAGACAAAGGGTACCTCCTTTTTCAAAAGACGTGTATAACCTTTAGCAAGTTCGGCGTAATTTGGAATGAACCTCCTCAGAAAGTTTTCTTTCCCTTGGAGTTTCTGAATCTGAAGCAAATTTGAAGGTGGAGGCAAATTTATGATTTCCTGGACCTTGCACAGGTCGAGACGAATCCCATCCTTGGAGACTACAAAGCCAAGTAAACGACCATAACTGACGCAAAACACACATTTGTGTGGATTGAGTCGTATCTTGTAGTGTCGGCAATGTAGAAATATCGCTCTTAAATGCTGCGGATGATCAGTCCGCTTTCGCGAATGAGCCGGAAGGTCGTCGAGATATGGTTGAACGATGTTTTTGATGTCGTGGAAGGCATAATTCATTTCCCTCTGAAACATCGCCCCTGCGTTCTTTAAACCAAAGGGTAATTTTCGATAAGCGAATGTGCCCCACGGACAAATGAATGCAGTCTTTGACTGGTCCTGTGGGCAGATATTTATTTGATTATACCAGGAAAATCCATCCATGAATGAAAAGATTTCGCATCCGGCGCATTCATCAATTATCTGGTCGATGAAGGGTGTAGGGTAATTGTCTTTTGGACAAGCTTGATTAACATCCCTATAATCGACACACACTCTAATTGTCCCTTGTTTCTTCATAACAGGGACAATATTCGATACCCAATCGGTTAGAGGAACCGGGTAGATGAAACCAGCATGGAGAAGTTTTTCAACTTCTGCCTTAATGGCAGCGGCTTTCTTGGGGTGCACCTGCCTGAGTCGTTGTCGTACCAGTTTGACATCTGGATACATCTTAATTTCGTGTTCAACGATACTCGAGTCGATGCCTGGAATTTCACTATATGACCAAGCAAAGACATCTCTGAATTCGCGAAAAAGAGCGTTATATATTTCCAGTTCTGAAGGAGAACAACATTTGCCAACATAAATATTCTCTACAACATCTGTTTTAGTCGAGATATTTATGGCTATAGTCTCTTCAATGTTGGATAAGTTTCGCTCGGAATCCACTGTATTTACAGTATTTGATAGGAATTCAAAAACTGAAGGATGATAAAGGTCATATCGAGTATCTTCTTCATAATCCGGAAGAAGGGAACGATGGTGGCAATCACTCCATGGTGCCCCTTCAATCAACATTGATTGTACAATTCCTTCGTCGGTTCCATGCACTCGCGACCAAGGATCTGAAGGGGTACCATATTCTCTAGACCTATCTACCCAAACGCTTGATGAGCGTTGATTCGGGTTTGCCTCCCAAGCTAGAAACATTGATTGCTATAATACTTCTATTGGGCTTGGGGGTAAAACCATTACATGATCCATGTTGATATCGTTTTCTGAGATCTTTGTGGAAGATATCATATTGCAGGTCCCTATCGACGCTACTTCCGCTAGATTGATTGGAGGTGGAAAAGCGAAAGTTCCCATTAGCATAAGATCTTTTAATAGGCCTACTCCGATATTCTGAAGTGAATGGGGGCTTCCATGGATCATGGGAATGCTTCCTGTAACTTGAGAACCATTAGGGAGGAAGTTTTGTTGATCGACGATTGTAATCCCTCCTTGGAAAGGGAATGCAATCTTTCTAAAATAGGTTGACACAACAGCTACCATGGCATATATCCATGGTCTTCCTAGTAGGATGTTGTAATCAAGATTCCCATCGATGACTTCAACATCAATTTCTATTGTTTTTCCCCCTAGTTCAACTTTCAAGTTATTTAGGATACCATATGGGGTATATGTCCTTCCGTCAAATGCTTTTAACGTCGTCGAAGATCGCGACAAGGTTGGAGATCCTAAAGTTTTCCAGCAACTCATCGACATAATACATGTAGATGCCCCCTCATCAATAATTGTTCGATGAACAGTTTTGTTGAGGGCTTTCACTTGAATAAGGAAAGCTAGTTGGGCTGGTAACTGAGGATCGTATCCTTTGTGGTCGAAGGATACAAGATTGGAATCCTTAGGATCAACCCCACCAATGGCCGATAACAAAGCCTGCCTTTGGGATGGGCAATTTTGTAATACCTCAAGAGTCGACATAGCAGATGGCAATTGGGCCAAATCTTCTACTATGTTATAATGTTGCGCCGCTCTAGCGCGGGGATTAAACGTCGACTTGTGTACTACTCCCTTTGGCGGTTTTATTGTTAATTCAGGAATGATGGGTGGTACAACTTCTGTCGAAGTTGTTGTCGAACTACTTGGTTGATCTTTATCCTTGTCGTTCGACAGCTGCGGATTCCTGTAATCTTTGTTCCTTGTGGAAATCAAAGAATCATTTTGCTGTTTCGAAACCGACAACATTAGCACTTGAGACGGGGAAGCATTTCCACTATCAACCAGATTTGTTCCTGGATTTGGAAACGGATCAGTTAACACAACTGAGGTTTTTGAACTCTTAAAGAATCTTTTAAGCTCAGCTTTGTATGGACATTCTTTCATCCAATGATCCTCATCACATATCTGACACCCTGAAGGGGGTTTCCTATTTCCAAGAGGGTTTGAAGAAGGTTTTTCAGGAGATGACTCATCCTGTTTCTTCTTCTTCCCTTTGCCTTGTTTCTTCTTACTTCCTGGTTGTTTGGTTTCTTTGCCTTTATCTGTCGATACGGCATTTACTTCCGAAGCAAGAAGTTCGTCTTTTGCATTTTGATCTGAAATCTTACGGGCCTTCTTAGATGTAGCCTTTGTCGATTTCGTGTTTGTTTTGCCAATCACGCCATCACCGGCGTGAGAGTCATTGTTTGATTTAGGAGGAGGAGGAATTGAGAATTCTGGTCTAGGGGCGTCGGGTATTTTGTCGTAGAGCGTGCCGGACTGAGTATAGATCAAGTCTAGATATTGCGCATGAGTTATTTCTTGCTCTTCCGTTACGACTCCCCCCTTTGCCACATCTTCCGTAATGGAAGGTAATAACGACTTGATAAACCATTCAACTAATAGCTGGTCGGGAACGTACGTTTTTACCATCCTGCGACGACGTCGCCACTCATGTATATGATCAGATATGTGAGTGGTCGTTGTCTGTTTGAAGTTGGTAAGGAGTTATGTTCCCGTTTCATACCTTATTGGTAATTGAAAATGGGTTAAGAAAGTCGTGGCTAAGGTACTGAAGTTGTCGAACGAAGCTCTAGGCAATTCAATATACCATTTTGCCGCTGGACCCGTTAACGTCCTCTGAAAGAGGCGAAGCCTTATCGAATCATCGTTGAGGGTGTTTGATGAACAAAATAGATGAAATGTCATCACGTGATTCGATGGATCTTCACCCGGATTTCCATTAAATTTAGGAATATCTGATGGAAGTTTATGCGGAATCGCTGGCCACCAAGGGGCATAAGCAATTGGATCGTTTGTTAACCGATGTAAATCAGGTAACTCTAAAGTTGCCACGAATGGTAACTGTTGATTCAGGTTAGGTGAAGCATACCCAGGATACGATGGAATTGCCTGAGCAGTTGGCCTTTGCATACCAGCATAATGCAGTTGATGCTGGTATGACTGATACGGTTGGTGGACATGACCATTGTAAAATGGTTGATTTTGACCGTTTTGAATGTACGGTTGTCCACTGTTTGCAAAGATCTGCTGCTCAGAACCTTGGTATACTTGTTGGAATTGTGGTTGTTGGTATTGCACCAACCACGGTTGTGAAGCCATGTGTTGTTGCGCTATACTAACTGTTGGACCAAGGTGTGGGGTAATTGTACCCATCTGGACCTGTGTCGCCCCACTAGTTGGCGATTGTGGTTGAGTCACAGGGTCAAGGGGCTGTTGCATTACAACCTGAGAAATCTGAGGTTGGCACACAACAGGCAGCGTTTGAACTTGTGACACCGTCACAATAGCTGGTGTAGTCGGGATGTTCGACATAGGTACACATTGTTGCATTGAATACACAACTCTTGGTTGTTGAGGTAGCATAGGTACCCAACCACTTGAGGTGATTCCAGTGTAACCTGAATATTGTTGTGAACTCCCGTATGGATACCCTCCCGGAGGGGGTAATGAAAGGGCATACTGCCCCCCATACGGTGGTAATCCAGAACTCAAGGGGATTGTCTGCCCTTGGGGACTGGATTGCCCAAATTGACCTCCAGATGGATCAATTTGTCGAGACTCAACATAAGAGTTACCGGATATTATTCCGGTTGAACAAACAGGAACAGACCAGACTGTCGAAATAGCCCCTGAGTGGGCTCCTTCTAGCGGTTGAGAGCTAGTTGGGACAGATGGTATGCCGACGAACATTGTCGGAGTGACGACAGGGAGTTCTGCTGTCGCTGTGTCAGTCGACACAGTCCTAGATGTTGATGGTTGTTCAGACATTTGGAGTCTATCCAAAAGATTACCTAGCGATTCTACCGGAACTTCCACTAGTGGTAGACTAACTTCTGATGAAGAAGGATATAGAGTAACCTCAACTCCAAAGTGGGTTGGAGTACTTGTTTGAGGATCTTCTACAATTTCTTCAATCGCAATCAAACCAGGTGGAAGGGGAAGACCATCAGGTCCGTAAAAAATTTCTGGTGCCGAAGAAGGGGTGGAATCGACAGCGACAGATGTTTGAAGAGCAAGACTCTCCGAACCGGTCGTAGATGGAACTGGTTCAGTAACACAAGTGTTTACTCTCAGACTAGGATCAGTATTACTGTCCCTCTGTGGCTGTTGAACTTCTTCTGTAGAGGCAGGGTTCCCAGAAATGTTTGGAGTAACCAGAATCTCGGATGTTGTTGGAACACTTGTTCTAACTTTAATAGGAGATTTGGAACCGGTTAAACGAGTTCGCTTTGTCCGTACTGTTTTCGATTCCGGAGACAAAGACGGTTGACTCGTAAGCCTCCGCGAACGACGGGGTTTCAATTGACTTTCTTCCACGATTGCGGATTACTCGATCAACTAAAATACAAAAGGGGAAGTATGTTTCTGAATTAAATGAATTTTAGACGCTTTAGACACAACTTGTTTTTTCAATTTTAAAGAGTCGAGAAAAAACAAAAGATGACTCTAGTCTCCTTCGATTTTTAATGAGCCTGAAGTGACAAGTGCTCAGATGGACCTTTTCCGTTAAAGAGTCTGAAAAGGAACGAAAGGGACTGCTCTGGAGATCATATGTAGAGGGTGTGCCAAACCAATCACAAAACTGCAGAATATGTTTTACGGTACGGCAGTCAATATTCCCGAACGCTGTGTTCAGTGCATTGCGATCAGTAGGGCTGCCGACACGGCTTCCTATGGATAAAAGGTTTTAAGCCTATAGGGGTCTCCCAATATATACTCGACGGTACGTGGGAGCACAATCCGTACTGGCACTTATCGTCTCACAGTGGAGGAATCACCCAACCATCAGTGAGGACAACAGTTACCAGGCTTTACGACGCCGGAACACGTCTCTAGCCTAGACCTCTATGTTGTGCGTTAAGTTCCAAAGCATTGCTAGATTCATTCAATTTATTTTAAGTTGATCTTTCCTAGAAGTTTGCCTTTTTGGATCACCACGAGATGTAGATGTAATTCCTAAATGCAATCTAAAGATGATAAGCAAGCATTTATCTCTTTTCAACAATGAAAATCCTAGCTACAAGGGAAAAGAAAGACACAATCTTTTCTCAAAGAGCAAAGAGCACACTGTAAATGCACTTTTCCTAAATCAAACCATACAGACTATCAATATGCAAATGCACAAATGCATGTATTTGTTTTCACTTTCTTAATATTGATGCCTAAAAAGAAAGTTGATGTACAAATCTGAATTTGCTTTCAAGTGAAAAACACAAACAAGCTTTTTTTTCGAAATCAAAAAGGGTAGAGAAGATTACGACACTTTATGATTTTGAAGTAAACACTCGTTTCGACACTGTTAACACCCAGGTTGTTCCCTATGACTCCCAAGGGAATACGGCCGGGGTAACCACTAACCAATCTTTGGATCACAGTTTCTAGCCAAACTGTAATCAGAGAGGGCTCTCTCTTTATGATTTGTCTCTGTTATGATGGCGTTTTAGGCTAGGTATTATGCTCAGGTTTTGGTTTATGTTTTGGTTGAAGGATTTCTCTCAGGGCTTAAGATGTAGTGTTTAGAGAGTAATATCTTATTGGGCAATGGAGTCTGGAGTTGTGAAATGCTTTGAAATGCAGGATTGGTGGTGTTCAAACTGCAGGGCCGATTGTGTATCTCAGACAAACAAATTTAACTTGAATGGTGAGGCATGTCAGCCAACAGAAAGCAATTAAGAATTCTCTGTTAAGCTGGTGAGGTGAAAGTGAAACACGTTGCACAGGAGCAAACTTGAATTCCTGAGACAAAGGTCACTGTGAAAGATGTATTCTGAAAGTGCAGCAATTAAGAATTACACTTATCAAGATTACAGCTGAAGAAAACATTCATTAACAACACAGATTGAACTCAGGGTATTTCTTGAATAAATCCTGAAAGTTATTCTTTTTCCTTGTTGCTAAATATTCAAAAATTAGAAACATATATGGATTTCAACAAATCAAAAATACATAACAGAGAGAGTTACAGAGACTTATTGTATTGTGTAATACACAGGAATCCAGCAGTTTTCAACAGACACCAGAACGCATTCAACACTTCATAAATCCGAGAAATTCCATCACTTTCTTTATTAAACTTCTGAAAGGATTACAGCATAAGAACTTCTTCAGGAGAAATCAACAACAACCCTTGCAAACTCATGCGAAGGGGACTTTATAGGAATGCTTATACAAAATATCTCAGGCATTGAGTCATCTGAGAGAGAAAATATCTTCATTACTTCGTACAGAAAAGTAGAAAAGAAGTTATTACAGCTTTGAATGCAGCATAACTGCTCTTTAAGTCTGTCAGAGGATATTTTGACCCTTGGAGGTCAGTGAGTCGGTCGAACCACTTTGCTTTAATGCTGGAAAATGTGCCTTTAAGTTTGTTGCGCTGTATTTTCTCGGCTCTGCCACCTGTGGTTTCCTACTTTTGCTTCGTTGGCCGAATTTTCTGCTGAGTTGGCTCAGCTCTAATCTTTAATGCATGCTGATTTTGTTAAACTGTGCTTTAGATAACAATTCATATTTTAAAAACAAAATTTGGTGAATGACTCACTGTCTATAAAAAATTTTGTATTGTATTTGTCCACCAATCTTGTGTAGGGAGTTGATGCCTGAGAATTGCATCCATAGTCTCCTCTGCCTCTGTATACTTGTAAAAATTGGGAGCCACCTCAAACAGGTGATTGATCTCATTCATTATAAAAAATAGACTTTCTACCTTGTTGTAGATAGTCTGTCCTGTAGCTGGCCCTGTTTCTTCTGAGTTGCTGGGCTTCTCATTGATTTCGTTTGTGGCAAATGCATTCACTCTTTTGGCATACTGCTCATGAATGAGCAGTCTCCCTGCCCTGTTCAGTAAGCTAGGGAGTCCTCTGTTTTGCAGCACCAGGAATTTATCCATGAACCTTTTCACCTCGGTCTGCATGTCCTGGGTTCTTCTCTCCAATGTCTGCACCAAATTTCTCAATGTGAGAACCCTTTTGATCAACTGAATGGTCTCAGTTCTATTGGGAATTCCCATGTTTTCCAGCTGAGTACTTGTTCTATTATTCAGCACATTGATCATCCTGGTGGCAACTTCAGGCATGTTGCCTAGAGCAGCCCTTGACTTGTGAATTTCAGCTTGTGCTTTTGGGATGAGCTCTAGCTGCTCATGGATTGTCTCTATATACTGCCATTGGTCAGTAATAGACTGGCCAATGTTGGCCCATAGCATTGCCTTAAGCCCAGCTATAACTTTATCTAATTTGAGCTCATTTTCTAGCTCTTTTATCCTGTCTTTGAGGGCTTTCACCTCCCTGCCCTTCTCTGCCACCGCTTGTTTGGATTTGTCATATCTGTCATTCACCTTGGCCAATTTATCCCTGGTCTCATTCAGCTCTGCCATTTGAGCTTCCAGGGCTTGAATCTCATTTTTTAGCTTTTGCATGTCCAAGCTAGGGGCTTGCTCTGTTGGTGGAGGTGTTGAAGTAGGTGGTGCAGCTTGATCAGTCTGTTGGGGGGGAGGAACAGTAGTTGGGGCAGCTTCCTCAAGGTTTATGATTTGAGGAGGAGGCTGAGAGGTCTGCCCTTCTTCTCTTTGTTTTAAGGCTGCCTGTAGTGCTGTTTTTGCAGCCTCCGATTCTCCCAGCTTTTCCTGAGTTTGGATTAGCTGCTTATACAGAGATATCAACAAGGTTGTGGCCTGTTGATCATGTCTTTGCTGGGCAACATCATCTGTTTGAGGGTGAATTGTAGCTGGGAGTTTGATCTTTCTCCTCAAGGCTGCCATGTCTGCATCCCTCAATTTTAATATCTCTTGTATGCCCTTGATATCTTTGGGATCATGCCCCATCTCTATGATGATGTCCTCTAAGGACCTTATTCTGTTGTCCTTTGCCTGGGATGATGCTCTCTCCAACTCTAGCTGAGAGGTTGTATTGTTAAGGCTATTTTGTAGCCTGTAGTTATCCAATGTTTGGTCTGCCAAGGAAGCATAGACCATCTCACCCGTTTGCTTATGCAGTTCTATCTTATCCATAGGGTGGATATCCTTGGCAAGGACTTCCAGGTTAGTCCTCAAGTAGTCAGAGGCAGATTGGGGCTGCACTGCTGTTGGCATAAAATGACTCATGATCATTTTGCCTTCCTGCACATCATATGCAGACATGAGTCTTTGTTGATTGGTGGGAGCCATGTTCAACAGATGGTTATACAGCTGTATCTTGATGGGCTCATTTCTCCTCTTAATGTCGATGAACTGCTGTTTAATGCTGGGTCCACCTTCTCTTTGCTGATTTGAGGAACTTACTTCTCCTCCCATTACTCTATCCTGTTCCTGTTGAAAGGAACTTGCTGATGTTTCCCTGCTGGGTGGGACCATACCAAAAGACTGTCCTATTGGCATTTTTTCCTCTGAGAAGGGATTGATTCTCTGTCTTTTCTCCCCATGAGATGCTAATGTTGTAAGGGGAGTCTCTCTGTCCCTTTTCCTGCTTGTATCCTCCTTTTGTGGAGTTTGGAGGATTGATGCCTCAGCTGAAGTTTCTTGCCTTGGAGGCACAGTTTGTTCAGTGGATTTAGGGGCTTCCACTGTTTGCTCTTGCTGGACAGGCTGTTCCTGCCTTTGTTCTTCCTGTTGTTGCTGTTCTTCTTGCTGCTGCACTTCTCCCTGCTGCTCCATTTCTTCTTGTTGCTGCACTAGGGTTTCCATTTGCTCTTCAGTCATAGGAGGTGGCTGTTCCACCTGCTTTTCTTTGCCTTTGTTGGCTGTCTGTGGAGTATTCATGGCAGCTTGCTGATGTGTTGTTGAGGATGAGGCAGCTGCTCCAAGTTGTCTTTTGTATGAGAGGGGGACCTGTCCATAAGTTTCTAAGTCAGTTTCCTTTTGAATATTTCTGGCCTCTCTTTCTAGCAGCTCTTCACTAGTGATTTCCTCTTCTAGGGTGCCCTCTTCCCAGCTTAATGCATTGGCATACTGCTCAATCTCAGGCTGCCTCACATGTGAATAGGTACCCAATTTGTATCTTATCCTCCTGAGGGAAACAAAATGATTGGGGTCATAGGGTATCCACTCAAAGCTAGTTTGCAGTTTGAGGGCCTCTAGGATACTGTTTGCCTCTTTCCATCCCTCCTCTTTTTTGTTATATAGGAAAGGGCCCAGCTGGCTCCTTACCTTCAACTGTGCCTTCTTGTTCTTACTTTGGAAGTGGAGGTAGTCGGAATTCCCAAATTGTCTGAAGTATTCGAGGGCAAAAAGCCTCATGGGGACATACCTTGGCAGCCTAAAAGGCTTTAACTCACATCCATATACTCTAATGACTGTGTGGTCTCGGTAAAAGTACCAGTTACCAATGCTGTAGGTTTTGTTTAGATGGAGAATTCTCCTCATGTCATCAGTTAGCCTTGGAGGAGGAACACCATACAATAATGTCATAGCTGGATGTATGAATAAGTCTATGAACTCACAGTATGTGTATGGTGACACAGAGGTGCAATGAAAAACAGAGGTCCAAAACACAACTGACCTTGGATCCCCCTGGGCATTAACTTGTTTCAGGGGAATGAAGAAGCTGCCTGGTTGATTAAACAAGAATAGATGGTAAATGTAGGAAGTATATCTGAACAGTCTTTCCCTTTGCAGATTCATCAGCTGGTCATGGATCCTATCTGCAATATATGTGGCATAGTCATAATGTACAGCTGGAGGCTTTCCAGGAGAGAATATAGACAGCATTGCCATTATAATTTCATCCACATCCTCCATTCCCTTGAACCCTAGGACATAGCTGATCAAATCCACTAGCATTCTGCCCAATTCATTTAAGTAAGCATATCCAATAGGAGGAGTTCTGATGGCTTCAGAGCCTGGTTGTACAAACAGCTGGTTGATTTTGATGATCTGGTCATTTGACAACTTATTCCCCTTCTTTATCAAATTCTGCATGTAGAGGGGGGTCAATGGTTTTGCAGTGTGGAAATGCAGCATCTCATTTATGCTCTCTGGGGTGATATGGAACAGAATTGAGCCTGTAGGGCTGAGGACAGCTCTTTGGCATGGATCATAGCACTCCTGGCATCTGTGGATCAATTCAGGCATAGGATTTACCTGGGGGAGGTTGTAGATGGGCAAGTTTGAGTCCCAAATCCCTAGGATATCAGCTCCACTAAGGTGCTGGGCTTTCAGCTCATTTAGCATCTGAATATTATATTTAGAGCCTAATGGAAACCAGTCTAACATTTGATAATCCATATCTCCCAGAGCTTTCCATTCTAACTCCCTGTGAGGGGCATTGAGAGGCTTGATGTTCAGTGCAATTGGAGTTTCCATGGTCTGTTAAGCTTCTGACTTGTAGGTGAACTGGTTGAAGTAGGCAGAACAACACAGCGGTGATTACTTGCAATGAAAGTGTGAATTTCAGGGACCAGAGGGTGAAGTGGGTACACAGCACTTGAAATACTGTTTGAATTACGAATAAGACCAATGTCTGGTCTCACTTTGTCTTCTGTGGCAGGTTTTTAATGGGTTGACCAACTGTCTCACGATTGCGCGAGCAGTTTACAGTTTTTGATAAGAACTCGGGAATTCAAGGCTCAGCTGGTGGTTTTCGAGCTTGCAGTTGGGAATAGAGGCTTTGCAGAGGGAATTTGCCGGTAAAATGATGAGTTTTAGTGTCCTTTGAGCCTTCTGAGTAATTTACAGACAATTCAGGCGTATGGAGGATAAATGATGAGAAATACCTGGTAAACAGCGAGCAGTGGTCGTAAATGTGGGCAGGATTGGTGCTCTGGAGGTCTTCAGGTCGATTCCAGCGGGGTGGCGCAGTTTTGGACGTAAAAGACCATGCAGCGGAAACAATAGCGAATGAGCAAAAAGTATGCAAAACGTGATTTTTGGCCAAAATATGGACCTTTTGGCAATTTGGCGCTTTTTCTCGGATGACGTCAGCATGACGTCATAGGGTGGGGTCAAGCTCAGATGACGTCAGCATGACGTCATCGGGTGAGGTGGCGAGCTACTATTGGTCCATGGGGATGATGCGGTGGCAGACACGTTGGCACAGGGGCGGACAAGAGTACTGATGCGATGGCAGGGTGGCGATGACGTGGGTCTGACGTGGGACCAGCGAACCGGGCGGTAAGTGCCATAGCGGTTACGGTTTCTCGGAGCGGTTACGATACGGCCCTGGTTTTGTCAGAGGCCGCTCCGAGAGACCCGAGAGGGTGACGCGTGGCCGCGCAATGACGTATCCCTTCGTCATTTTCTCAGGCGCTAATCGTCTGTCGTGGGGGCCGCTCCGATATCAATGAGGGCCGTCGGATCCCACGGGTCCGATCCGACGGTGGACGGGAGGGCGATGTGATCGGTGGATACGGACGCGGGCGGAGGAATAAACAAATATTTCTTTTGGGACACGTGCTCAGCGGGAAAGGTTTAGATATGGTATTTTTCAATGTTTTTCAATATATTTCGAAAAATCAAATATATGCGCCAACTTTGGTTAAGCGGCAAAAGTGGGTTTTTTGGGTTTTTTCATAATTTCAAAGGGGTTATGGGTAGGAGGGGTTTTTATAGGGTTTTTCTTTGCAAATGAAGGTTTAATGAGTGGAATGACTTGGAACAAGGGAGAGAGATGAGGTATAGGTTCATCAAAGTGACCAGATGTCATTTTGATTCCTTTTTAGAAAACATATGGCTATAATGCCAAGGGGAGGGATATTTATACAAAATTTGGGGTTTATACACCATGGTGTTAATACTAGTAGGGGAAAGGTAGTATAGGGGATTTACATAGTAAAGTTAGAGTTAATATGGGGGGAAGATGTGAATGAGGGGGGAAAATCACTAAGTTTATTTGAAACTTATTTAGTTTAGGGAGTAGATCAAAATGAAAAGAGTTTAGACAAGAAATGTGGCTTCTAAAAAGATTAAGAACCACCATGAAACCATAATCTCTTCCATGAATCTCAGCTGATGAGGGAGTGTTAGTAATGAAATGGAGAGGGGAGGAAGGGAGGTTAGACATGCTTCCTGCTTGCTGCAACCTGATGAAGAATGACACCTTCTCAATTCATTGATTTTGCTTTGGTAAACAAAGTTAGCACACATGCAACTGATAAGAAATGGCCCTTCTGCAACCCCAACTGCCTACCCATCTATTTGCCTAGCATTTTTATTTTCTTCTTGGAGGGTGCACTTGGACTTGCAGACCCTTACATTGCCTTTTCTTTTCTTTGGCTTTTCTTTTGTTTTTCTATCTACTTCTACCCTTATTTCTTCCAAGGTCCCAGATTAAGCTGTTGGGAGCCTTTTTTCTCTACCTAAACTACTTGTCTACCAAGATTAAACAGTTTGGACAGACTCCTTTCTCTATTCTACAGCTGAAAATTTAAAACATGACATGGTCCAGATTAGACTGTTGGACCATTCATCAAGATTCGAGTCCATACCAAGCTATAAGCACAGATTGGATGCTCTTGGAAATATGTGATCTTTGAATCATCAAAGCAGAGCATATTTGGACCTTTTCATAGCCAATCATGAAATAGGAAACCTATTGGTATAGGTAGCTAACAGACACTAGAAAGAGACAAATTCAAACCAAAGCAAAAGTAAAAAGTATAATCAATTGTCAACAGCAAAGGAACTTTCTCCTAAGATCAAAATCGACACTAACGACAGACTTAAATCTAAGGACGACAGTATGACTATTTTACTTTTCAATGGAAAACTGTAAATGATGTAACAAATACACAAAGAACACCTACAGTCTTTTTGTACAAAGGAGGCGGAATTAAGGCAGAGAAAAGGGGTTCTCAGATAGGTACACACACTGATAACAGGCTGCAAAAATCAGAGATAAAACTGAACAAAATGAAGCAAAGAACCTCAGCTGCACAGGGCAAGGGCTGATCAGTGCACCTATTGCACAGAGAAACTGAATTGCAGCGCAGGTAGCCCTCTCGGGACCTGCGTTGAAATGAAGAACCTCTTCACAGAGCCTGCACTGGGGTAGAAACGAGACTTCTATCCGGGTTCTGGGTCACGGTTTGCAGTTTAATCTATGGATTTTGGCCGAGTAAAAGCAATCAGTAAGGTACAATTAGAGGGATGATTTAAAGGAGGACTAAGAGCTATCACAAAGGGCAATTAGAGCATTTGTGGATCAGATGTTCAAATCATAAACAAATCCAATGGGTGGATTGAAGTAGCAGCTACTTTGCATTTGATAATGGAAAATGCAGTTCGATTGCTACTTCTGTGTTTATGAGGCAAACAACAAAAGAAACACAAACAAACTAACTAGACACGATCCCCAGCGGAGTCGCCAATTTGTTGTTGGGAAAAGTATCTATTCCTATCCCACTCTAAGGTGTGACAGTTCCTTAGCAACAAACAAGGAAAACTACTTGTGTATTCTTCTTTATGAAATGTAAACGAAGAGGAAGGATAAACTAACTTGTGTCTTGCGCTAGTTTGTTGATCCAATCGCTCTCCTCTCCGAGAGCTTCCAGCTCCCTTCTCCCTTACTGGCCCAGCTTCACCAAATTCCTGCAAGATCACAGAAGAGAGACACTACACGAAGATATAGATGTACATTCATAAAAAGCTCAGGATCAGATTAAGCTAAACATGCAAATATAACAAAACATCACTGATACACAAGCATGTAGAAGAAACTCAAATAGTTTTATTAATGCAATAAGAAGATCTAGGAAGAGATACAACCAAGTGAGTCCCGATCCAACATCTACCTCCCAGCAAAGGAATCCCTTCCTCACCTCCAACAAAGCATAAATCACCCAATGCACTAATCTCAATCTCAAACCAACAGCAATTCTCTGCAAAGTACAAAATTCCAGCCCCCTGGATCTCTGGGATGAGGGATCCATATATAGATGTAAGCAGAGAGGATGAGTCAACTTATGTTTTGACTTGTGTCTTCTCTCTGTCAGTTCTTGCTTCCACTAGGAGGCTGAGAGCCTCTTACTCATCCTTGGTCGAACTCAGTGAGGCAAGTGTCATTGGAGAAGATTCTGGAAGCTTCCATTGTCTCTCCACCTCGTTGAATGACTCTGCCACTTTTCATTTCCCGCTCAACGCACCTGGGTAGTGCATTCAAGTGCGTTGCAATGCACCTAGCCAGTGTATTTGGGTGCTTTGCAACGCAGCCAGCTAGTGGAGCATCTGAATTGATCCTGATTTTACTAGTTTTGAGCAGTTTCTGGTGGAGAACTTCTGGGAGAAGCTGTCATTGGTTGACCTTGTTCCTTTAAGGGCATGAACAACATAGGGACTTTGGATCCCTTGGTTTATGGACATTTCATGCTCAGAGCTGTAAGGCACAAAAATTTCTATAACAAAGTGAGCCATCTTATTTATACTTGTTCTTAAAGACCCACTTGCAGCCAATCAATCTGGTTCCAAATGGAGGGTCCACAAACTTCCATGTTATGTTATTTATGAGAGAATCATACTCTTTTTGTGTTGATTCTTTCCATTCATCATGAGAAGTAGATTATTTAAAGGAAGTTAGTTCAAAATTAGTTGACAAATTTAGTTCACAGTCATAAGAAACTCCCATATCAACAGATGAATCAAAATCATCTACATCACCTCCATTTTTTCAGGTGGAACTTATTATTCCTATCTTTCCAACCTATTCAGGATGAACACTTTCAATTTTCTTAGTGAGCCATTTTGAAGGACCTTTATGAGATTATCCAGGTTTTTTTGTTAACTAAGTTGGGGATGAATCAAGATTTAGACTTCCAATCCTCTAAATCACATCACTGAAAGTGTCTTATTGATTTTGAAGAAGTGGTTGGAACATCATGAGGGGGAGAGAGAACTTAAAAAGGAGATTCCACATATTGATCCAAGATAGGTATCCCCCCTTCAAGACATGGAATCTCATTATCAAATTCCTGAAAAAAATTTACATGCCTGAATCTATCCAAGCGACCAAGTTGTCACTCAACAACATTGTCATTCTTGGAAGATTCAAGAAAAATCACATTTCTAGACAATATAAACTTCTTATTTACTTCATCATAGAGATTATATGCTTTGTAGTTATTCAAGTACCCCAAGAAGATACACTTTTGACTCGTTGTACCAAGTTTGTTTCTCTGTTCCTTAGGAATCAAGGTGTAGCAGGTGGAACCAAAAACATTGAGATGCATTATCGAAGGAATATGGCCATACCACATTTCATGAGTATTGTTTATGAGAGCATGAGATGGAAATATTTTTTTAATATACATTTCACATAGAACTACATCATCCCAGAACATTAGCTTAACATTTTTTTTAAACATCATTGAACAAACCATATTTAAGTTTGTCCTATTCTCTCTTTCAGCTACACCATTTTATTGAGTATTATACAACACAATTGTTTGATTTTGAATCCCATGTTGGTGAAGATATTTTTCAAACTCATTTGAAGCATAATATTTTCCATTATCAGTATGAATAGAGCCAATATGAGACTGTGTATCATTTTCAATCCATGCATGAAATTTTTTGAAAGTTTAAAAAGCTTCATATTTATTATTCAATAGATATACCAAACACGTTCAAGTATAGTCATCAATAAAATTCATCATATATTTATTTCTATATGCAGAAGGAATGGGCATAGGGACATATATATCAGAATGGACCAGTTCAAGCTTTTTATGTACTCTAAAAACATAATCATGAAATGGATGTTTGATATGTTTTCCTAAGATACAAGCATCACATTGCTTTAGTTTCATAGGAATTGTTGGAAAACTAATAACACCATTTCTCTTCAATAAATGAAGACTATAATAATTCAAATTTCCAAGCCTAGAATTCTATAAGAGATTGGATGGAAATGTACCTTCATTATACTGATAACTATATGGATAGTTTTTTTCATGAGAAAACATTCCTTGCAACTTCAAGAGTTTTTATTCTTCTATTCATGTCATGAAAAGTGTGTTGTTTGATGCCTTTCTCACCTAAACTTTTCCATCAAACATGTGAATAGAGTGTCCTTGTTGGAAAATATGAACCATGGATAATAGGTTTTTTCAAAACTATGGGAGGTAGAGAAAATCATGCAGAAGAACTTCGAGGAGTCCAATAAGTTTTATCCTAATGGTTCCAAGTTCATATGGATCAAGTCTTGACTTGTCTACAAAGTATATTGCTCCATCTATATTGTCACTGAAATATTCAAAGAAATATTTCCTAAATTTCATGTGGTAGGGTGCTCCTGTATCAAGCAACCATGCATATTTCCACAAAGAAAATGAAGTATTAAACAAGTATTTAATTACTCCAATATTGTAATGTTCTACAATATAATGAGAAAATCTAGGTGCTTTATTTTTCCCTAGATATGGTGTTTTACCTTTATCTTCATTTCCTTCTTATTGGATTTTGTCCAAAGAGATTTTTCTTGTGGATGCATCATGTCCACTTCTATCACAGCTAATACAATGGATGTCATGTCTTCTTCCTTGATAATGGTTTCCCTGATGCTTATATTATTCTTCTTTCCACTTCCCATTTTGCCACCTCTTCCTCTAGCAGATTCTCGTGTTAGATTCTTATAATTTTGTGCGAAGCAAAAAACTTCTTCAAAAGACTGAGAATTTGTCTTACTCTTCCCAAAATCCCTCTCTTTCCTCAAACTTCTCCACAAGAGTGTCAAATGTAATATCCATCTCTTTTGGCACTATATTGTAATGATTAAAGATGGTGATAATATGTGGAATATAGTGCCTTGATGAAATTTGTGAGAGGAACATGTATTTTAACTTTGGTGGCTTCTACATCATGCATGATACCTTTGATTTTAGAGGTTAGGGAAAGAGGATCATCATATTTCTATTCTAGATTGAAGAGCTTGATCATTAGTTGGACTACCTTAAGCTCTAAGTGTGAGTCATATAAGCCTTTCAAATTTTGTAAATAATTAAAATAATTGCTATTTGGTGCAAGTTGATGACTCGCCTATCCATTTATTAATGCAGCAATCAAGACATAGGCCTTGTTGTTCTTATTCTCCCATAGGTTGAACTCTTTATTTGGTGTTGGCTTGGCAGGTTGATTTTCACCTTTTCCTTCACATACACCTTTCCATAGGTTATTAAAGACAAGTGTGTGGTCAATATTCCTTTACCATTCATGGTAATTTTCCTTTCCAATGAGCACCACACCCACAATGGAGATAAGAGGGTGCATCTTTAATCAAAGCTTTGTGCAAAAAAATCACTGCATTAATTATAATTTCTAACAAGAGCCCCTCTTTGAATGGTTGTCAACAATCTACTCCCCCTTTGTATTATCACATTGACTAACTTCAAGCTCCACCCATAAGCCTTCAATCATAATTTTAAATAGAATTTCTATTAATTTTTAAAACAGGATTAATCTTGCTTTTATGGAAAATAATTAATAACGTGTTCTTAACATAGACGCAAGCACAGTTGGTCAAATCCTAACTTGCATAAGTATTTGTGCCACTTTGATCCACTTCATGCTTCCATTTCTAATAGAATGGACTACTGTTATACCACATGACTGCTTCACCACTATTTATCTCACCAAGTGGCTTTACGACTTACAAACACTTTGCACCATTCTCTCAAAGGTTTTAGTAATATATTTTACATATAACTTGGCTAGTGCAAACTCCGCCTTTAGCAAATAATGTAGTCTATTAATAACTACATCACTTTTCAGCAAACATGAGTTGAAATCTAGAATCATGATCTCTAGAGAATAGAAACCATGACCACAGAAAGAAGGCTTTCTACAGTGAAAAGGAGAGCAAACACTACAATGTTTTCTAGGAAATACTATGCCCAAAATTGCCTAAGCTCCTCACAAAGATGTCATGAGATCAAGATTGTGTGACAAATATGTCATGAGATCAAGCCCATGCGGAAACCTAATTGTCGTGTTAAACATAGTGAAAGTTGTGCACGATGATGAACCCATTAATGGTGATAACAGGAGGTAATAGTAGAAAACTATGTAGTAAGGAGTGACACAAAGATGAAGGAAAGGAAGGTGCAGGTGGTGGTGATTAAGAGAAATATTAAATCCTTTTTTTGTTTCAAAGAGACACCAAACTAGTGTAGCATTAGGACATGTGCATAGAGAGGAAACATTTTGTGATAAACCCCAAATTAGTGGAGCGTTAGGTCAAGTGCATAGTGAGGAAATAAGTTTTTGACATACACCAAATTATTGGAGAATTAGGATCCCTATATATATGCGCGCAATGAGAACACTTAAATTTTGGCAAGAAGATAGTGCAAATGCATCAAATATTGAGCAATGAGCTACGGAGAGGGACATAAATGGGGGACATACACTCTGATACCATATCATGCCAAGATGGTAACGCCCAAATAGAAATTTATTAAGAAGAAAATCAATATATACACATAGGAGTGAGAACCTTGGGATTCACATTCTAACGTCTCTTCATATTCTCATTTTGTATTTACATATTTACAATATATTTTCCCAATCCTGAACGATTAGGTTTCAACAAAAAATATTTTCTTTAGTCTTATGAATCAAAATGTTCCTCCAAAACTTCCTAGGATAAGACTTAGAGAGGTGTAGTAACTACTCATGATTTATATTAATATAGTATCTTTTATTTATTTTAATAATAGATTTGTATGTATTTATCTTATCAAGTTTTAAGGTTTCGTTAGGAGAATCTCTAATTGTTTTTTCTAACAATTTTGCAATCATTATCATACCAAGGGTTGGTAGTTCTATTATTCCTTTTAGATGACACATTGGTAAAGAACTTATTAATGGTAGTAGAGAGAGTTGTAGTAAAATTATGATAGAAGTTTTCAATTTTATCCTTATAAGTTAAGAGGTATAAATCCCTATTTAAATCCTTTAAGAAGAGAACCATTTTACTCTTGTCAAAAAGCAGGTGGCTTTGACTCTCGCAATTCTCATGCATGTGCTTGTTTTCTATGGAAAAGTTTAGAGTTAAGGCTAAAGGTCTATGATGAGAGTCAGGATCATGGTCATTTAAGAGGTCAAAGTTTACAATTTGGTTGGAAATAGGGATATTAGATATCTCATAATCCACAACATTACTTCCAAACCCATGAATAAAAGTCGTCTAGTTGGATTTTGACCATCTTATTTGTAAACTCTATTATTGTTTTTGGGAATAAATAGTCACACCATGTATATCGTAAGGAATCTATTTGCCTATTTTCAAACAGATAAGAGAAATTCGGAATTATATTCACCTATTTTCAAGCAAAGGGGACATATTTTCACCATAGATAGTTTTCAGGCCCATGGTATTAGGTGGTCCATGGTATTCATCCATGGTATTTGATCTAATGAATCCTATTTAAAGGTTAAACATACATAGTTTTCAAGTCCACGATATTCATCCATTATATTTGATGTGATGAATTATATTTAAAGGTTTGTTATACTACATTATTCGATATATAATTTAAATGGTCCAATATATGGCTAGAAATGCACTTTAATTTTGGGTTTTGTATCTTTATTATAATGTTATATTTACATCCACGAAATATTTGACTAGGCATATCTACCCAAAGGGATCACTTCCTATCAGCTCAACCATGGAGCCTAAGTTACCCTGAGAGTGTCAGGAGAATTGAACACGTGACCTCTCAATAGAAAATGTGATTTAACAATGAGGACTCAATCAATTGAGCTAACTCTCGGGGCTTACAATGCATTGATTCTACTTGAGTAGACATTGTTATTTATCATTCAGTTTTTACTTGAATAAATATTTCTATTTTTAATTAGGTAGATAGAAAGTTTACACTTTTGAGATATATATATATATATATATATATATATATATATATATATATATATATATATATATATATATATATATATATATATATATATATATATATATATATATATATATATATATAGATATACATACATACATACATACATACATACATACATATATATATATATATATATATATATATATATATATATATATTACTTGTATTTTTTAATATTTTAATGTAAGCATTTTTTTTAATATAACTGTATGTTATATATGTGACAACATCTCCCCTATACTGGGTTGTAGAGCACTTCTCAAGCTCTAGACACAATGAACTTGTATAATTTTAATGGAGAGTATTTCATTGAGTTTACTTGAATAAAAAAATCTCTCTCTCTCTCTCTCTCTCTCTCTCTCGCTCTCTCTCTCTCTCTCTCTCTCTCTCTCTATATATATATATATATATATATAATCAAATTATTATTATTATTTAAAGAAATAAAAACATTTTAATGTGAATAATAATATGAGGGAGATGTGTAATATTATTATTTACATTAAAAAAAAATTAAATTATAAATATACATCTCTTTTATTTTGTTTGAAGTTAGGAACTATGCATTATGTCAAATGAGGAAAACATAGACCAAAATTTTTAGCTGCTAGTTTTCTTAAAGGGAAACTAGACCAGTAACATAAGTACAAATTCTTGAGGTTGCTAAGGCCACATCTAACTAGAGCATTTTATAAATAGAAACTTATAAAAATAGGTTGACTATTCCATACCTTGACATGCATCGACATGAGAAGACAAAAAAGAGTACTAGTGCCTATAAGAAAAAAACCAGTGAGTCATAACAACTATTGGGAAGAATCTCTAGGCATTTATGCTAGCTAGTCACTACCATCATCCGAGGAGAAGGAGATGTTGGCTAATCCCCTAGCTAAAATGGTTAACTTGAAAATCTGTATTGTCAAATTTTCCTTCATCTCTGCCAATCTGGTAAAATTCTCATCTTGAGTCCTTTTGTACATCCTTATGTCGCCTAAAATATTTGAATTATGTTTAACCTTGTGTCAGCTTCATGCCATGATTGATAAAGTGACAAGAGTGCATGAAATGTACCAAGTATATAGGGATTCATAGCCCCCTTTCATGTGAGCTGGCATCATATCATGGCAGGGTGGGGGGAACGTCCAATCATGGGAACCCTCCTTGGGGGATAGGGTCTCTTGTAGCCATATATTAATAGTGAGTTCGAATGGATTTTAGAATTTCCTCACTCCAATCCAAGTCAAGGGGATGAGTTGTTATGTTGAGACCAAAATTGGCTAGCTTGTCAGCCAGTTTGTTGCCTTCTCTACAAACATGAGAGAGGAGGGGAGTTATGATTTTTTCCAAGAGTTTTGTAGTATTACCTATTAAATATTTCAACCTCCAATTCTTAGAGACTTTGGAAGGATCTGATCCACATTGGATTTTATGTAAGATATTGATAATAGTCTTAGAATCTCCTTTAATAATGAGCTTGTGAAATTTTTTGCAAATAGAAATTAAGAGACCCTACTCTAATGCCCAAATTTTAACAACATTATTAGTGTTGAGGCTTATGGAACCTACATAAACATGTATAATCTACCTATCAACATTTTGAAATACTCCACCATAATTGGTTTTCCTGGATTTCCTTTTAAGGCCCCATCAAAGTTAAGTTTGATGAAGTCCTCTAAAGGGGAAGACCAGAAAGAAGGGTTGGGAGGGAAGAAATTGGGGACAGAGGAAGTCTACCATAAGGAATAGGGGGAGAGACCTATTTTGGTCATAATGACTTTTTCAGGTTGATTTCATTCCCAATATTTAGAGGACCAAGGAGGAGAAAAAATCATTTCCCTTATTTTATTTAGGATAGATTTCAAAATAAATTTTGCAAAGGCCTCAATATTCTTGAATTTTCATTTGTTACACTCCTTCCAAATCTCCCATATGATGAATCCCAGGATGAGTTTCCATGCTCTGTTGACAAGAGGATTAGTAAAAGGGGAGTCATGCCATAATTATAGAGTAGAGGGGATATTATTTTGTATGATGTCAGTCTGTCAAAAGAGCATAGAAAGGTGGTCCCAGATAGAAGCAGAGAATTTGCAACTACTAAGAATATGATTGACATTTTATGAATTAAAGAAATAGAGAAGACAGATTGAGGGGCCATGAAAACCACAACTTTGAAACTTTTTCCATGTCAAAGTTTTCCATAATAGAAGCCACAGGAAAAAATACACACCTTGTTTAAATTTGGAAGTAGAAAGCATATATCCATGAAATATGATTTCTCTATCTATCTATTTATATATTTATTGAATTTTTTTTAGAATTATTAATATTGTTTTAATGCTACATGCCAACTCCATATTAAGCATTGCATACTCTAAATTATGAAATGTGTGTGTGTGTGTGTGTGTGTGTGTGTGTGTGTGCATGCGTGCATGTATTGAAATATTTTATTTATGACCCATATTAAAATTGATTTTGTTCTTAATATGTTTTAAATGTCATATGTCAACTCCATATCAATATTTGAATAAACTATCTCCCTCAAACTAGGAAATAGGAAGTAATTGAAATTTCTCACTTTCAATTTTTTTTCTCCCTTTACATATATATCAGGTTGATATAAAATTATTTTATTTAAGTTGGTCATCAAAATATTTTATTTATAGTTAAATTTAAAATATTTATTATATTCTCTCCTTATCTATTTAGTATATATGAGCTTAACATTGAAATATATTAGTTAATATGGATATTCAAATATTTCATATAAGACATGCATATAGGTATATATGAGGCTAATATTGATATTTATTAATTAACATGGACACTCAAATAATTTATTTAAGGCCTGCATTATACAGTATAGGCAGAAGGAATTACACATTTCCTTCAAATGTGAAGATACAAATGCAAATATAAGAATTTTTTTACTTCCAGCTACTTTATCTGTCTCTATCTATATAAAGTTGATATAAAATTGTGTTACTTATTGTGTACAGTGAAATATTTTATTTCCTAATACTATAATATTTTTTGGTTATTAATATATCTATTTTTAAATGCTACATTTCAACTTTATGTTAAGAATCAGAGAAATTACAAATCTCCTTCATATTGGGTTGTAATATCAAATATTATTTCACATGTCACATATCAACTCCATATTGGGTAGTGAAGGAATTATACATATCCCTCATACTAAAAAAAAGAAATCAATTACAAGCCATTAATTCCATTGGACTCCATGCATCAAAATTTATCTAGGGTTCCAAAGTGCGGCCCTGACCTAGCCGGCGCTGCGCAAAGCTGTTGGTCGTTCGGCCCCTGGCTGCTGCAGAGGGCCTGCTCCCTCCTGCTATTCCGCAGATCTGCGCCCCAGAGGCTGCTGCGACCCCCGCGTTCAGATTGAGGAGCTCTTTAACAGAGAATATGGATTCCAATGGGGGCGCTTCTCCCCCTGCGGAGGTCCTAGCATTCAAAGCAATGATCGAAACCTGTTCGAAGAGAGCCCCATCTGTGGCCCAACAAAAATTCATCAAGAGGATGGATAAGATCCCAACAGTCGCCCTTTCAGAGGAAGAGACGTGTAAAGCAGCTCTAAACCTGGTAGAGAGAGGTCTTATTGGACAGTTCACAGGCCTTTGGCCTTCACCAAAGTCAGTAGAAGATTGGGCTCAGAGAAACTGGAGCCCCCTGATCAAGGAGGGTGTGAAAAGCTACTTCGTCGGGAAAGGATACTTCGTCTTTGTGTTTGACAATCCGGAAGACAGAAGCCTAATATTTAGAAATGGGCCATATTTCATGGGACCGCAAGGCCTGTACCTGAATAAATGGTCCCCTGACTTCGACCCTACCCAGGATGTCCCCTCAGCAGTTCCGGTATGGGTGAGACTTCCCCACTTGCCTCTCCACTGCTGGAACCAAAAATCCCTTGAAAACATTGGCAATGCTTTGGGTAAATACATAGACAGAGCTGTAAGAAAAGATCAGTATTCATGCGCTCGAATATGTGTGGAAGTCGATCTGGAGGAGGGGCTACCAGAAGCAATCAAACTTACAGTAGCAGGCTGGGAGCACATTCAAGAACTGGACTATGAACAGCTTCCGTTCAAATGTAGACACTGCCACGAACATGGACACTTCGCGAAGCACTGTAAGAAGAAGGCAGAAGAGCAAACAGACAGACAAAAAGAGGAACAATGGACACTAGTTCAGAAAACAACAAATCCAAAAAAAGGCCCTAGCAAAGGAAGGACAACAGGGACGACAAGCAGCTCAAAACCCATCCAGGAAGAGGAAACAGGGATGCCAAGCAGCTCCAAAATCATCCAAGAAGAGGAAGCAAACGTACAAGGGATATCAAGCGCACAGATCAACCCAACAGATCTGGAGCATGAAGACCTGGTGCATGTAGAAAGCCCCCCTCCAAGCAAAGAAAGTGAGAAAGAAAAGCAGGTCGAAGCTACTCAGGGCAGTTCGCCCAACCCTTCATATGCAGATATAACAAGGAAAAAAGTAATGGAAAGTTCAGAAACATCAGAAGATGAAGCCTACGAGTGTCCTACCAAAAGAGCTGGAAGGAAATCCCGGAAAGAAAAGAGAGAAGAAGAGGCTGAGAGACTTAAAACCCAAGGGAGCCAAGCAACCATAGAAATGTCCATTGGGCGGAACAACAGGCCGAGACCTTCCAAGGGAGGTCCCACCCCCTCAATAGGTAAATAATGAAATTTGTCTCTTGGAACTGTAGAGGGTTGGGGAGCCCTGCAAAACTAGAAGCAGTAAAGGACCTTCTTAAAGCGGAACCCACAGACATCCTCATGCTCCAAGAGACCAAAATTGAAGGGCATTCCCTTCTAGAAACGAGTAGACTGAAATGGAACAAAAATACAGGCAAGGCAGTAAGCGCAAGGGGAACCTCTGGAGGATTGGCCACTCTTTGGTCAGATAGGACATTTCAGCTCAATAAATACCATGAAACTCAGCACTGGATCTACACAGATTTGACGCACAAAGTAAGTAAGTTGAATGTCTCTCTCTTCAATTTATATGTTCCGGTAAATTATGCAGAAAAAAGAGAATGCTGGTATTCTTTAACAACTTACCTAGAACAACAGTCCCCAAACAATATTATCATTGCGGGAGACTTAAATATAGTTCTGAAGCCTAAGGAGAAGAGGGGAGGCTCCAGTTCAAGAGATCCCATGCTGGCCACGGTGGAGGAGATCGTACAGAACTGGGATCTCTTAGACTTCCCTCCAGTACATGGGCTCTATACATGGACGAATAATCGGGTCGGATCGGAACAAATCTCTGCCCGGCTGGACAGATTTATGATCCAAAGCGGACTCTTGATGAACAAAAAGATCGCCAGCACCAAAATTTTGCCCAAATTGACCTCGGACCATAAGCCAATACAGCTGCTTTTAGAGAACGAGGAAGATTTGGGACCCATTCCCTTCAGATTCAGCCCTCTGTGGATTGAGAAGCCGGGTTTTTTCGAAACAGTGAAAGATGCATGGGACAAGGCCATTATAGGTTCCCCCAGCTACATATGGGAGCAGAAGATGAAGGCAACAAAACAGGCGTTGAAGGAGTGGATTAAAAAGCCTGCACCCAATCCAACCAACCAAAGAAAAGAAGCAACTCAGAGGCTGCACACAATGCAAATGGAAATGGAGAATAAAGATATAACAGCTGAACTACTGGAGGAGGAAGTCAAAACACAACGCTCTACCTATCAAGCCTTCCGAGTTGAAGAAGAGTATTGGAGATTAAAGTCTAGGAGCTTATGGCTAAAGGCAGGGGACCGGAACACGTCTTATTTCCACAAACAATACAGAGCTAGACTATCTCGGAACCATATAGCGGAAATTAAAACCATGGAGGGACAGGTCTGCAAAGGGTTTGACCAGGTGAAAGCCGCAGCTGAGGCACATTTTAGGAATTTATATAATATTGGAACTCAAGCTGAAGAGGGGGAAATCAATGACTTTCTTTCTAATATTCCCCAACTTGTCAATGATGAAGAAAATACAGTCCTATGCAGACCTATTACAACCGAGGAGGTCATCCAAGTGATCTGGTCAATGGAAGTCGATAAGGCCCCTGGGCCCGATGGATTCTCTATCCATTTTTATCAATCTTGTTGGGAAGTTATCAAAACTGATCTCCTCAAAATGATCAAAGGATTTATGATAAAAGCTAAAATAGGAGGAGGTATCAAGTCCACCTTCCTAGCTTTAATCCCAAAGGAATCCAATCCAGAAACCTTTGCAAGATTCAGGCCAATATCGTTGTGTAACGCTTCTTACAAAATCATAGCCAAGCTCCTAGCAAATCGACTCAAGCCTTTGCTCAAAAAACTGATCTCCAGCAATCAAGGCGGATTTGTGGAAGGCAGATATATTATGGACAACGTCATTCAGGTCCAGGAAACTATTCACTCAAGCAAACAACGGGGCGAAAAAGGTATGTTGATCAAACTCGATATGGCGAATGCATTCGATAGAGTAAATCGTTTGTTTCTATGTAAAGTCCTGCTCTCTTTTGGTTTCTCTCAGCACTTTGTCCAGCTTATCGAAGCATGCATAGAAACCCCGTGGATTGCCCCTCTTGTCAATGGACGTCCCACCAACTTCTTCCAAGCTCAAAGGGGCATTAGGCAGGGTTGCCCTCTCTCCCCCTTCCTGTATATTCTCATGGCAGACTCTCTAAGCAGGAAGTTAGCAGTTGAAAAATCCACTGGCTCCCTACCGGGTCTCAAACCTTCCGAGGCATCAACACCCTTAAATCATGCTCTCTTCGCGGATGATTCTCTGCTCCTCGGAGGTGTTTCCACCAGAATAGCGAAAGCATTTGACAATGTACTGAAAAGTTACTGCAGGGTTACTGGAGCTCTTATCAATGAGAGCAAAAGTGAAATATACAGCTGGAATGCGGAACAGCAAGAGATCACCAACATTTCGAGGATACTCGGGTTCAAAGGTCAGGCCAAGTGGGACAGCTTCAGATATCTTGGCCTTCCCATTTCCTCTGGAGCAAACAAGAGATGTTTTTGGACTCATATAATCAGCAAAATTAAATCCAAAATCACAAACTGGGGCGGTTATTGGTTAACAAAAGGAGGAAAATCCATTCTTATAAAAACGCAGCTGTCAGCTCTTCCCATATATCAATCAGCATTTCTCCTCGCCCCCAAATTTGTCACTGACCAGATAGCAACCCTGATCAGGAACTTCCTATGGCAAGGCGGGAAAGGAAACGAAAGAAAGTTGCACTTAGTTAAATGGGAAACGGTCAAGAGGCCAATAGACGAGGGTGGTCTTCAAATAAGGGACCCCTCCTTCATCAACAAATCGCTGGGCGGCAAATTGCTGTGGAAAATTATAAGTGAACCCTCACATCCCATCAGCATAATATTACAGTCTAAATACACAGACAAAGAGGCGATAAGGAAAATGCAAATACAGTCCACAGCGGCCAGCTCGCAGGTATGGAGGCTATGTTGCAAGAGTAGCGAATTCTTCAAAAACCACATGTACAAAATACCCAGAAATGGTAAGTCCACACAGCTATGGAAGGATCGAATTATGGGGAAAGATCCGCTGGCGGAAAGAGAGGATATTGCAGAACTAAGAAATTAGCTGGAAAGAGCAGGAGTCAACAGACTATATGATCTGGCAAGTTGGGATGAACGGGGAGAATGGCTAAAATGGGACTTCCACGGAGTCCCTGAGCGCCTAAAGGATCAACAGATTCAGCTTGAGAACCTGTTAGAAGACGCCACCCCAGACAGCAGATTCAAAAAGGATCGATGGGGTTGGGGAAAGTCTGGAAAATACACCTCAGCAGAGGGATATAAGTCTCTTCAGGGAAAAAGGAACAGCCAACATACTCCAGCCTTTTGGAAGCAGATTTGGGAGCCATTAGCGCTACCAAAAATTAATTTTTTCTTCTGGACCTTGGTACACAACAAGTTATTGACAGGGGACAATCTGATAAAAAGAAAGTATGAAGGGCCCCATAGATGCGCTCTCTGCAGATGTCAGTCAGAAACTGCACAGCATTTGTTTCTTGAATGCGCATTTGCCAAGAAGGTGTGGGGACTCCTTCTCGATGAGTTCCAGATCAATCTCCCACAGCATACCTCAGTCCCTGAGCTGTTCGCGACTTGGTGTGCTAGCTACCCCAAAGGTATCTTCCCCAAATCATTTTGGCGCAGGATATGGATAGCGTTGCCAAAGTTTGTTTGCTGGCAACTGTGGTTAACCAGAAATCAGCAGATCTTTAAAGAAACGCAGTACTCCCCGCATCAGGTTGCAGCAAAATCTAAAGCCCTTCTGTTGGAAGCGGCTCAGCAGCAATATAACAAAGAAGACCCCCTTCTCAGGCCAGAAGAAAAAAGGTGGCTTGCTATAGATCCGCTGCCCCGAAATTATAGAACCTCACCACTGAAAGCAAATCTGGAATGGAGAAAAAGAGAGACTGATGACATCTTTCAAAGCTGGTGGAGGGAGCAAAATGTAACTACCATATTCTTCGATGGAGCGTCTAAAGGGAATCCTGGAGCAGCAGGTGCAGGCGGGATTATCTACTTTGTGGAAGGACTCCCCAATGTTTCCTTTGCATGGGGTCTCGGAGAGAAAACAAACAACCAAGCGGAGATTTTGGGGTTGCTAAAGGCATGTCACATTGCAAGAGAGAAAAGTGCCAAAGATATTCAAGTCTTCGGAGACTCAGAAATTTTAATCAAAAAACTAATCAGAGAAGAATACTTTAACAATGTAGGGCTCAACAAAATTTTGGACAGACTGAAGATAGTTCTACAGAGTTTTGACTCATGCAAATTTTATCATATACTCAGAAACTCCAACAAGGAAGCAGATTGTATGGCGAACTTGGGCAGCACTCTCAACAAAGGAATCTTAAATGTAAATGGGGAAATTCTATATCATCACTTGTGAACAGCTCCTTTCTAAAGGAAGCAAAAGCAGGACTTCAATCATGTAAGCAGGACTGCCTAGGCAAAGTCCCTATCTTTTTCTAACATATCAATAAAATATACAACCGTTTCAGTTAAAAAAAAAAAAAAAAAAATATCAATTATAAGGAAAAATAAAAAATTTATACTTTCAAAAGTTGATGTCAAATTATGTTATTCAGGGTGAATATTGAATTGTTTTATTTATCTCCGACATTGAAAGGTTTATTCTTGTTATTTTTTTTTTTTAATGCTACTTTTTAATATAACTTTATGGGACAACATGTCCCAAGACGGAAGCTCAATTCCTGATCGAAGTAATGTGAGTATGTGGTAACTAAATCCGCAAAAGAAATATATGGTTGGTCATAAAATCCATAGCTTTCATTGTCCTTGTACTCCACTATTGTCCATATCCCCTAATCCAATTCCAAACTAGCTTTAGAAAGGGCATTCGTAGTTGTGTTTCATTCCCTGAAAATTTGAGAACAACTACATTTTCCAAACAAAGCCTTTACCTTAAGAAACTTATCCACAATAGAAGAAAGCAATAGGTCCTGACATTGTTGAGCTTTATTTTTCTAGATTATAACTAACAAAGAATCCCCATAAATTTGAAAATGTTCACATCCTTTCTCTTTAGCAATCAAAAGGAAGTTTTTACAGGCCAATGGCTCATCTCAATTGTTTGTACCCTGTCCCAATCCCATTTTTATGTGAAAAAATTTATTACTTGACACATAGAGGATTACTCCTCCCCCACTATGAGCTCCTTCATCCTGAGAAGCCCTGTTAAAAACCCCCACAAAAATTATCTATGTGATTCTTCTTCCATAATGAATCTAGGGGCTGGAAAAAAAAATTGAGTTGTAGAAAGTGCAACAGAATCGATAAACCCATTGTTCTCACATGTTCCAGAATGGATAGTTTGTATTAAAAAATCATTTTGTTTTGTGCCAACCAAATGCCCCAAAAAATAATAGGTGGTAGAGATTTGAAAGAATTAGTGTCTGACGATCTATGTCAGGGCCTCCAAGACTCTTCTACCATGCCCCCCTTCCAGCTACAAGCAGGACCAAGGAAGGAAGAGCATGTTCTCCACACCAACATTGTAAAAGGATAGTTGATAAACATATACACAATTGATTCACCACTCGCATTGCACAAGGAACACCACCCTTGCCTAGTTTTTTGTCTCCTTTGCAAGTTATCCTATGTTGGCACCTTGTTTTCTAAAATATCACACATAAATAGTTTTGATTTAGTAAGACATTTTTCCCACTAAACTAGTTTCCACCACCATTTCAATTTTTTAATAATCTGACCAACATTGAGTTGAATGTAACACAATTTAGGACTGTAATCACCATAAGGGGAGAACGACCAAAACAATTCATCCTCCATATCCACCAATTGAATATGTGCTTCGGAAAGAGATCCAGTAAATTGATTCCACACCTCAATGAACTCCTCATCAATCACAATTTCATTAGTAGAGTTGCAAGCCTAAATTCCAATAGTAGTGCAAATCATATTACCAATCTGATGGAGTCTAGAGATGCCCCTATCTCTTGAGGATTCAATCAATAATTGCAATAGTGTATGATTATTTCTACATATCGACCATAGATATACTCCTATTCTGACCTTATGACCATTCCCTATCTTCCATGCAAGACCAATCTCAATTAAATCAATGGAGTTTAGGACTACCCTCCAAATCATTGAGATGTTTAACTGAGTCTTATTTTGCATCCTTAACCACTCCTCAATTGAGTGGGCATAAATATAGTTTTGAATAGCCATTTATTTCCAAATACTTTCAAAATATAATAACCTCCAACCAAATTTGGCCATCAACAGCTTGGAGAAAAGAAGAAAATTTTGTACCCCTCAGCCTCCAAAATATTTAGGCTTGGCAATGTTTTCCATATCACCCATGCCATAATGTAATTATCCTGAGTCTCAGCCCAAAGAAACTTAGCACACAACCTGTGTGATTTTTTCCAAAATACCTTTTGGAATCCATGCCAAAGACATCCAGTAAACTAGAATCGCCTCTAAGACCAAATTTAACAATCACAAGTTTGTCTACGCTGGAGAGGCATCTTAGACTCCCTTTCAACCTTTTTTCCAACTTATCAATGAACCATAACCAGTCTTCTTTAGTGTAGAAATTTTCCTTTAAATTAAATCCCAAATATTTTAAACCTATATCCAAAACTCTTAATTCAAAAGGAAACAATATTTGTATGTGGGTGACCTCATTCAAATCCAGAAGCTGAGTTATGATCATATACTTTCCCATATTAATAACCATACTAGTAACAATTCTAAAAAATTCAAGAATTTCAGCCAACTTATTGACATCGTGTTGGAGGCCACTACAAAAGATAAGAATGTCATTGAGAAAAAGAAGGTGATTATAGAAAGACTCTAAGTTATTGAAATACCTTTGAACTCACCTTTTCTTTTGCATCACATAACATTCTACTTAAAACCTATGTAACCAACAAAAATATGATAAGTGAAAGAGGGTAGCCCTATCTCAGGCCCCTCTAGCTTTGAAAAATGGGGAAGAAAAGTCACTGATAAGCATTGTGAGATGGTAAGTTATCTGATATTGAATGTTATTTTTGTTGTGCTAATTTCAATTTCAGATTTATAAACAAGTGATTGTTCATTGCTTCCCATGCATAGGTTTCCTTAGGTTGTTTATGAAAGTAAACAAGTAAATTTGATCAAGTTTTATGTGAAAATCATGAGAAAAATAGCATAAAATACAAGTGTTGAGCAACAGTGATAAAAAGTACAACAAACCATCAAATAGACACTTAACAAAGTGTTTTGATGAAGGAGTTCACCCCTCTTGGGCTACATCTCCTTGGTCCAGCTTCCATGGCTTGGGCCTCTATATTATCTCAATATGGAAAACATGTTGTTTACAGAGCTATACTACTCCTAAAACCTACTTCAATGTGTTTAGAATGTTGAAATTAGCTAGGAACACCTTTTCCTGAGCTCAATATGGTCGAATTTTGCTCCAGTTATGCCCAAAACTGTTTTACCCTAGAAAACCTCCTCCAAAACTGGAGGAACTCCAGTTAAGCCCGCTATTTTTTGAGTTAAGGCAGAAATTGGTGGTACCGCCAAATTAAACTCATGTTTAATTAATGCAAAGTGCAATCAATTGGGCATTAATCCGAGTTAATTAGCCCTAATTGCGTGGTTTAATGCTAACTATTTCCATTTGCACTGGTGGTTTAGGCGAAGTTGTCACATGGTGGCATTAACATGAGGGTTATGGTTTTGTAACCTCTGGATGGTGTGGGTTGTTTGCCATTTGGATAATGGTTTGGTGTTACCATCAAGGTGTTCACATGGGAGGGCGGGCCTGTAGGCTGGCCCTCTTAACCCCAACCTTAACTGCATTCAAATTTAAATATGTGTGGAACTATATACCGGTTAAGAAACATCTGATGGTATAGCAGTAAAACTATTGGTTGGTTTGGAGTAGGTCCTAGGTTTGACCCCCCCGTCTGCCATAAAATTTTGGTCCACTGCGCGCTAAGCCCGGTCCTTTGGGGAGGGACACATGGAGGCCTTCAGGCTTGCCACTTGTCCCCTCCTAATTGGACCACTTTCAACCACTAAAAACTTACCATGTCACCACCTGTGAACCCAATAAAAACTTGACACATGGCGAGATTTGACTGGATGTTGACCATTTTTGACCTTCCACAGTCACCTACCACGTTAGCAGTATGGACTACTGACTGTGCAGTGACTGTACATTTGTTTTTTGCAAAATTTCTTCTGTTTGGAAAAGCGGACAAAATGCGATAACTTCCTCATGCGAACTTGATTTTCATTGAAATGATTTGTGTTGGGATCGTTTTTCGAGACAAACGCAATTGTTTAGGTTTTAAGCCATTCTAAGAACTTTGATTTTTGAGCTAAATACTGAGTGCCTGATCATTCCTCCCCACTGGAAGCCTTTTGGACCCCAAAATATACTATCAATTGTTCAACAGGTGAGGGTACAACTCCCTCACCTTCTCGATTTGCAACCATTTGGCTTTAGAAGGCTTTTATCCCTTGAGTCCCACTCTAAGGTATTCAACATTCCCTCTCTTTGAAGTTCTAGTCCTTCTATCAAGTTTGAGATCTTGTTGTAGCTCATCAAGATATTCTAGAGAGAAAACATCTATTGATGGCAGCTAAACATGCTCTCCTTGATCATCAATCAAAGGAGGCTCAAACAATCTCGAATTCTCAACATTAACAATAGAGTATATTTGCATATAAGGAGGCAAAGCAAGCTTAAATGCATTGTTACCTATCTTTTCCAGAATTTTAAAAGGACCATAACAGATTGGCTTAAGATTTTTACCTTCCCCTTGAAGTCTCTCTTTGCTAATATATAACCAAAATTCGTCTCCAACTTGAAATTTGTGATCGACCTGGTGTTTGTCATGCCTTTCCTTGTAGTTTCTCTGACTCTTTTCAAGTTGTTCATGAATTGTATGATGTATCAATTGAATTTTCTCTATGAACTTCCTTGCCTTATCGATTTCACTGTGACCATTGATGGTGACATATTTCTTAAATATGAAGTCCAATGGCGATCTTGGCAAGTACCGAAAACAAGGTTCAAATGGCGATGTGTTTGTGGAAGAATGCTTTGCCCAGTTGTATGCATGTTGTATGTAATACAACTGTTCATCCCACAACTTGGGATGTTTGTTTCAATATCCTCTAAGAAGATAAATGACTATCCTGTTGACCACCTCGGTTTTTCCATCTATTTGCGGACGAAATTTTTTACTCTTCTTCAACTTAGTGTCCATCATGTCCCACAAATTTGACCAGAAAATCCCAACAAATCAATATTCTTGATCACTTACAATGGAAGTAGGAAGGCCAAAATGAACCCAAATGTTTTGAAAGAAAAGATGAGTTGTTTGTTCAGCTGTAATTTCCTTTTTTACATGGTGTTAGAATACACATTTTGGTGAACCTGTCTACAACTACATACAAGTAATCATGACCTTTCCTTGACAATGGAAGACCTGCTACAAAATCCATTGATATACTCTCCCATGGGCGTGAAGGTACCAGAAGTGGAGTGTAAAATCCTAGTTTCCTATTGCTAGGCTTACTTTTTGCACACAAATAACATCCTCTAATGAAACAAGATACATTATCAAACATGCATGGCCAATAAAAATACTTTTGGAGATTCATTATTGTCTTTCCTACACCAAAGTGTCCAGCAATCAATGAAGTGTGTGCCTCCCTTATGATATTGTTTCTTTCTCCCTGTGGAATACACAACTTGCCCAAGTGATACACCAAACTATTATGTACATGGTAATCTAACTCTTCGATTTGGTTTCCTTGCCTCAAGCTTGCATACACTTCTTGAAATTCACTATCATATGCATATTGCCTAATGTAACTTTCATGCAAAATAGAATTTTGCTTGAGTATAATAGATGAATTTACAATAGGTCTAGGAAGCATATCACTACCTTATTGTAGATTCCCTTTTTGTACCTCTTAACCAAATGAAATTGTTGTAGAAAACCCATCCATCTGAAATGTTATGACTACTACAACTTTCACTGTGATTGTAAGTACTGCAATGGTTGATGGTAGGTATGGATAATATTCTCCTTCCCCATCAAATAGTGCATCCATTTTTTTACACTTTGTACCAATGCATAAATTTCTTTGTCATAAGTGGGATAGCTAGTTACGTCTCCATCAAAAATTTTAGAATGAAATGATATGGGCTTACCATGCTACATAAGAGCTACTCCCATGGCGTAATCACTAGCATTTGTTTGAATCTCAAATGGTTGTCTAAGATATGGAAGAGTCAATACCGGTGTTGAACTAATATTTTTCTTTAAAGCATCAAATGCTTTCTATTGTACATCTTCCCAATGGAAGACTTTCTTGACACTTGTCAATGCATGTAATGGAGCTGCAATGGAAGAAAAATTAGCAATAAAATTTCTCCAATATCGTGTTGCCCCTAAAAATCTTCTTACCTCTGTAATTGTAATGGGCTTGAGCCAATTCAGAATGACCTCAACCTTAGAGGGATCTATCATCAGCTCACCTCCTCCAACAATGTGTCCCAAATACACTAAGGAAGTCTTGCCAAATTCACACTTCAACATCTTTAAAAACAATTGTTCTTTTCTTAAGACATTAAGTACTTTGTTTGCATGCATGACATGTTCATCTCTAGATTTGTTGAATATGAGAATATCATTTACGTAGACAATGAAAAAATCATCTAGAAATGGTCTCAATACATCATTCATAAATCTCACGAAAGTATCTGGAGCATTTATAAGACTGAAAGGCATAACAAGCCACTCAAACAATCCTTGTTTAGTTCTAAATGCGGTTTTCCAAATGTCCTCTTTAACTATTCTAACTTGATGATAACCACTTCGTAAGTCTAACTTAGTGAAATACTTTTCATACCTCAATTGATCAAGAAAATCATCAATTATTGGGAGTGGATAGCAATTCTTTACTGTGATTTTGTTCAATGCATGGAAATCCACACACATGCACCAAGTCCCTTCCTTGTTTGGCACCAAGACAACAGGTGAACCACATGGTGAAGTCGATGGGTGTATGATACCTTTGTTCAGAAATTCTTGAATTTGCTTCTTAATTTCCATGCTCTCCATAATCGACATGCGATACATGCCAATGTTTGGAAGTGGAACATCCTGTTGCAGCTGTATCTCATGCTAAATTCCCATCTTGGGAGGTAACCCCTTTGGTTCCTGAAACATATCACCATGCTTGCTTACCACATCAAACAAATCAGATTTCAATTTCTCATCACAACCTTCAAAATATTCGTAATCAATATCATTCTTTTTCTTAATCATGAGAAGAACAAAAAATTTACTTGCATTAACCAGTCTTTTCACCTGCCCTGCCTTAACCATAGAAATGTTTAACTTTTTGCGATGGGCTCTCACAATGTACTCTACTCCATTCTTGAGAAATAGATATTTGTTCTCATGGTGATAAAATATTTCTTTCCTATCATACAAATAAGGACTTCCCAAAATGATTCCTGATATGTCAAGTGGAACTACATCTAACTCAACTTCATCAATGAACTTTTCAGTAATGGAAAACTTGAATAAGCATTTCCTTGTAACCTATAAATTTGCATTATTGACTATCCAACCCAATGGATATGGCTTATGATGAGGTACAGTTTCAAGGTTAAGATTTTTGACCAAGTATTTTGAAATTAAGTTTGATTGTGACCCACTATAGAATAATGCATCAATATTTGTATGATTTGAAATCACCCTTACATGAAACAACTCTATTCTTGATTCTTCATTTGGAGTGTTGTTTTGACTATGTGAGGAACTAGTACTTGCAATAGCTTCTTTTCCTTTTGTGACCATGGTTGAAATCTTGGTCTCATCACTAGAATCTGATCCAAGATCATGTTGTGTGGTAGCAGTCATCTTTTGTTTTCCCTTATTGTTTTGTTTCTTAGGCCTTAGTTCAGGATGTAATTTCCAACAATGGGCTTCATCATGCCTAGATTTAGAACAATGTTGGAATATGTTTTTATCCCCTTCTTTATTCACACTTTCATCCTTCTTTCCCTTCCGTTTTCCTCCCGTCTCTTTCTCCTTACCCTTGAATGGCTTCTTCTTACTACCCTCTTCCTGAATGTTCTTTCCCATTTCTTCAAGGTGCATGGCTTGCACACATACCTCATCCAAATTGCTTGGATTGAACATAAGGATAGTATGTTCTAAATAAGAATGTAAACCCCCAATATATTTCAATAATGTATCTTGGAAATTCAAGCTTACTTCTAACAACAAAACCCTCTTTCTAAACTCCTAGTTATAGTCTTGGACTGTTTGGCCTTTAAGCTGCCTAAAATTTTGCCAACTCATAATGGCTTTTTTCATATAGGTGTTTGGTCAATTTAGTGTATTCTAAATTGCTATTTAAAATGTCAATCCGGGATTTGTAAACTGATGAAGTGAAGTGTACTATATGTACTAGATAACCATTTCCTTAGTCTTTTGTCGTTTTTGAGTTTTCTAGTTTGTTTTTGGATTTATTTATTTTTTAATGTGTGACGGCGAAAATGAAAGTTAAGTGTGGATGGTGATGGTGATTTCCCCAAACTTAAAAGTGATCAAAGAGAAAGCTTTAAAACAACTGTAATGAAATCAATTCTTAAGAGGAAGTAAATGTATCAAACAGTGAACTAATGACAATGGCCCAGTATCCTTGCTGCTGAATGAAAAGAAAGTAAAAACTGAACTTAAGGCAACTCAAATTAAAAGCAAAGAATCTAATTCACACTACTTCAACTCTTCAGATCCTTTACCCTTCAGCTCAATCTACCTTGTGGGAAGCAATCATGAACAAGTCAAGTAATATGATATCTAAATGGCAAGAAATTAAATTGCATAAAGGAAACTAATCACACTACTTCAACTCTTCTGATCCTTTACCCTTCAGCTCAATCTACCTTATGGGAAGCAATCATGAATAAGTCTAAGCAATATGATAACTAAGTGGCAAGAAATTAAATTGCATAAAGGAAACTAATCACACTACTTCAACTCTTCAGATCCTTTACCCTTCAGCTCAATCTACCTTGTGGGAAGCAATCATGAACAAGTTTAAGCAATATGATAACTAAATCACACTACAATAAGTAATATTTTGATTCCTTACTAATAGAGTCACTTGACTATAGAAAGAAACCATAAACAAATGAGTAGTATGATGTCTAAGCAGCAGAAAAAGAAATAAGCAAATCACAACTTGAAAAAGGACAGTGCTGGAATTAAATTTCAGAAAATGGAAATTAGCAGGAAGGACAAGATGATCTCATATGTCAATAATTATCAGAAAGATGAAAATTTTCCCGGGCTACCTAAGAAAACCTGCAGAAAAACGTTGATCAGCTGACAGCTATAAGAAAACAAAAGTGAAAATATAAACAGTAGTGAATTAGAAACATCAAAACAACATGTTATATACAAGCTAGTAATTATAAAAACAGAAACATAATAAAATCAAACGACAACTATACAGGGCTTTAGTGCACAGGGGCCCTCTACCACCTCAGCCAGTCAACGAACAGTCACAAGAACGAGCTCAAGAAAGTAGTCTTCTCATGTATTAAAGCAGCAGCAACATATATAAAACAGAGTACAGTGGGGTGATAATAGAAAACAGTTCAAAAATTACATTCCAAAAAGCTTCTTTACAGTGTTCATCAACGCATTATTTATAATAAAAAAGTGTTGAACTGACTAACTGAATCCTATTCTATTAACTGTGTTGCCAAAGACACGTAGATCTCCTCAGCCGAGATCTAGCGTAACTGTCATCATGCCTATTAAATCTTCGGAGTGGTAGCTGTTGGATTCAGGTTACGGGGATGATCTCGAGGTGTGCCGATGTCTCCGTGGGCTGAGGATTGGGCCACGTAAACTCTCACGTGCTCCAAACAGAGACGTGCCACCGCTAAATACCTTGGTTGGCTTTGCCTTTGACCCTTGTTGACCGTGACCTTCTATGGATAATTTGGCATATTTGAAGGGACACGTTCCATGTACACGTCACCTGTAGCTTGCCCATGTGGCTCGTTTCTTCATAGGACACCTGTAGCATAGCTTTTAACAAAATAGCTGCGGAATCCTGTGCTGGCTGTGGAAACCTGTGCTGGCTGCGGAAACTGACAAGTTTCCGCAGCTGCCTGAACAAAAATCTAAACCAAACAACAGTCATAAGCATAGTTAGAAAACCATGTCAGAAGCTCTTTTTAGACTATAATGCAATGATTTAACAGCTTGATGGATGAAGTAAGTGGGAAAAAGAAGGCTGAGAGGGTGTATAGGAAGATGCAGGTTTGAGGCTCAACAATAGGCTAAAGGATAAAATTGCCTTTTAATTGTAGAAACAAATTCAACCCAAGAAATGGATATCTTACCATGGATTCACATTTCCTCTTGAGTCTTTGCTTCCCACCAAACTAGTGATTCTCCTTCTAGCCTCAATGAAGCAAACTGGATCTTTATGTCATCTTCTTGAAGGTTATGAATTCTGCAATAAACCTCCAATTGTTGAATCCAATTGTCTAACTTTTCTGCATTCACCTCACCATTGTACATGGGAAGTTCAAACTTAATGTCCAATTTGAGTAACGGATTTTTTCCCTTTGGGTTTTTGGAATGAGTATGAACAGTCTTTGTGGTGGAAGTGGAAGATGTTTCTATGTGAGATGATGAATATGATTAGGAGGATGATGAATATGGTGGAGATGGAGGTTTCTTTCCTCCACTACCCTTTGAATCCTTCTTGTCATATTTTTTATCCTCTAAGCTTCCTTCTCCATGTGGAGGCTTAGAACTCTCTCCAACCATTCTAGTTTCCCTCTCTTCATAGAGGACTCTAACCATCTCAGTTAAAGTATATAAAGCTTTCTTGATGCTTCCTCTTCTAAAAGACCTTCAGTCTCGCTTGCTCCAGACATGGTGGCTTTGGATTCAAGCTCAACTTTTGGTACTGCTTGTACCTCTTCAATCTCAATTGAAGGAAAAAATTGAGGTGTTTCAAGTGCAGCTAGACTTGGAAATTTGGGTGGAGATTGTGGCCTTGTGGCTCTCCTTCTTCTAAGAATTACATCAAGAGTTGCAACCAATAGTTTTCCTTCTCCTCTCTCCAACTTTAACCTTGTAAGCATCACAATTTTGCAACCATTAAAACCCTACTTTCACAAAACTCAAGCAATCAAGAAAATAAACCTTGCTCTGATACCAACTTGATCTGATATTGAATTTTAGTTTTGTTGTGCTAATTTCAGTTTCAAATTTATAAACAAGTGCTTTTTCATTTCTTCATGTGCATAGGTTTCCTTAGGTTGTTTGTGAAAGTAAACAAGTAAATTTGATCAAGTTTTATGTGACAATCATGAGAAAAATAGCATAAAAGACAATTGTTGAACAACAACAATAAAAATTATAGAAAACCATCAAATAGACACTTAACATGGTGTTTTGATGAAGGAGTTCACCCCTCCTGGGCTACACCTCCTTGGTCCAGCTTCCATGGCTTGGGCCTCTATATTAGCTCAATATGGAAAAAATGTTGTTTATAAATCTCTACTACTCCTGAAGCCTACTTCAATGTGTTCAGAATGTTGAAATTATCTAGGAACACCTTTTCCTAAGTTCAATATAGTCGAATTTTGCTCTAGTTATGCCCAAAATTGTTTTTCCCTGGAAAACCTCCTCCAAAACTGGAGGAACTCTAGTTAAGCCCGCTATTTTTAGAGTTAAGGCTGAAATTGGTGGTACCACCAAAAGTGTCGTTGAATTAAACTCAGGTTTAATTAATTTTAAGCACAATTAACTGGGCATTAATCCGAGTCAATTAGTGCTAATCGTGCGGTCTAATGCTAACTATTTCCGTTTGCACTAACAGTTTAGGCAGAGGTGTCACATGGTAGCATTAACCGTGAGGGTTATGATTTCATAACCGTTGGATGGTGTGGGTTGTTCAATGTTTGGATAATGGTTCATTGTTACCGCCGGGGTGTTCACATGGGAGGGCTGGCCTGCGGGCTGGCCCTCCTAACCCCCAACCTTAACCGCATTCAAATTCAAATATGCGCGAAACTCTATATTGGTTAAGAAACATCTTATGTTATAGCAGTAAGACTAATGGTTGGTTTCGACAAGGCCCTGGGTTTGAACCCCCTGGTCTACCATAAAATTTTGGTCCACTGCACGCCAAGCCCAGTCCTTGGGGAGGGACACGAGGCGACCTCCAAGCTTGCCACTTGTCCCCTCCTCATTGGATCACTTTCAACCACTAAAAACTTTTCACATCACCACCTGTGAACCCAATAAAACTTGACACTTGGCAAGCTCTGACTAGATGTTGACCATTGTTGACCTTGCACAGTCACCTGCCATGTCGACAGTATGGACTGCTGACTGTGTAGTGACTGTGCATTTTTTTTGAAAAATTTCTTCTGTTTAGCAAAGTGGACAGAACGTGATAACTTACTCATACAAAATTGGTTTTCAGTGAAATGAGTTTCATTGGGATTGTTTTTCCGAGACGAACATGGTCATTCAGGTTTTGAGCCATTCTGAGAAATTTGATTTTTGAGCTAAATACTGAGCACCTGATCAATAAGGAAATAACTCATGATCCATGAGATAAAGTCCACCATAAAGCAAGAATGCGTCAATAAAATTTGAATGAAGAGCCAACTAACATGATCATAGTCCAGCCCCAAGAGTTAGCTCAATCGGTCAAATCAAGTGCCTCGCCAATGGGAGGTCACAGGGTCGAATCCCGAAAGCTCTTGGGGTTAGGTCAGTAAATAGGCCGAGGGGTGTTGATGCCTTCGGGTGCGTCCACTCAGTGTTGAACAACCATGGATGTAGCGGCTACCCATTGACCCGGGTATCCGTGAACCAAAAGTGAAAAAAAAAAAGGAAAAAAGAAAAAAAAAAACATGATCATAGTCTTTGGAAAAATTAACTTTTAGGACTACACCTTTAAGCTTCTTGTTTTTTGAACCATGAAAAACTTCTTGTGAAACCCCAATGGTTTTAGAATCTGGGGACCTTCTAAAAACCCAAATTGTTTTAGAGGAATAGATTTGAAAAGGATGGGCTTTAGCCTACCATCTATGACTTTAGAAACCACTTTATACACACTATTTCACAATGAGATGGGATGAAAATCATCAAAGGATTGAGGATTGTCCACTTTCGTAATAAGGGCTATAAAATTTGAGTTGAAAGATGGATAAATTCTCCTATTCTTTCTAGACTCCTCAACCACCCTGAAGAGATATTTCCCCAAAATGTCAAAAATTCCAAGAAATAATTCCATCGGTCAACCATCTAGCCCAGGGCTTTTTGAAAATTGTTAAGAACTGTCGATAACTCCTCCACCATAGCCTCCTATAGGAGAGAAATGTTTTCTTCCTCTTTAACAAATATTTGGAAAAACTTAGCAAATTTAATGACTTTCACAATAGAAACTCCCCATGGTTCCTTGGAGAGGTTTTGAAAATGATATTTCCCTAAAATCACCTGGCCTTCAAAGGAGGAGATCTCCCTACCTTCTTAATTACATAGGCTCGAGAAAATATTGCATATCTTCCATCCTTTTGCAAAGGCTTGAAAAAAATTTGTATTTTCATCCCCAAAATTAAGCTAGATAACCTAAATTCTTAGCCTCCAGGTGGCCTCCTTTTCCACTAAAATGGATTTCCTTTTCTCCTCCAGATGTTTCAAATCATCCCTAGATTCCTCATGGTCAAAACCTTCCCTATGATAATTAGATATCTCTTCAAGTTCCTATTTAACCAGAGAGATTGATCTCATCAAGATGTCTCTTTTTGTATGCTCGGTCTTTATTAATCTTCTTAATCAATTTAATAGTTTCTTAAAAAAAATTAACCACCAGTAATCCCCTTTCCAAATCAAAAGGGACTCAATAATCCTTGACCAATGTGACATACTCCTCCTCCTTCAACCATATATAATTTTCCTTAAACGGGCTAGGGGGATTTTTGTCAACACCTTTTATTTCCAAGGAGATGGGAGAGTGATCTGACTCCCCTCCATTACCAACCCATTGACACAAAATATTAAAGTGGTTCATGATGTATTTTGAAACTAAAAAGTAGTCTAGTCTTTTAACAACCCAATCTGCTCTGGTGCTTTTGTTGCTCCAAGTGGCTCTCAACTTTACTGGCTTAATGTCTACCAAATTATGCATAGATAGCTTGAGATTGAAGTAGTTAATAAAATGATTTGGTCTAGACCTTTCACCCTAAAATTCATCCACTCCCAAAGAAAAATTAAGATCCCTCCAATAATCACTAGATCATTTTGTAGCATAGATTTGTCTAAGAGACAATCCCAGAAAATGTTTCTGTCAACATAAGGACCAGGAACATTAAGGATGGTTACATAACACCCGATATATTTTCAGAAAATATCTATACCCAAGCCTAAATCAACACTCCATTGATTTCTAATCTCTATAGTTCTAGGATTCCAACCTTCAACAAAACCCCCCAAGAACCCTTGATATTCAAACCAAAAAAACTTCCAAATTTCACTCAAGGCTTCCAAATCTATTGAAACAAAATCCCCTTCCTCCAACATTTCTTGAAGAAATATGAGATCTAGATTATTAGACAAAAAAAATATTTTCATCGCAAGTTTTTTAGAGGGACTTTCCAACCCTCTACAATTAAAAGAAATAAATTTCATGGGACTACCCCTACTAGGGATTTATCTACTCTAAGCACCCCATCACTAGATATTTATTAGCCCATTTTCGACTCAAAACAAGCTTTATCCATGGCTTTAGAAAGGAAACATTTCATCCCTCTCCCCTTTCATTCTAATGAAAAAATGGCTAATTTCCCTAATCCCCCAACAAGACCTTTTTCAAGAGGAAATTTTTTTTTAGACCTAAGGTTGTAAAATATACCTTTTTCTCCTGAGTCTACAAATGAACCCATCTATACTAAAATTTTGGGAGAAGACATATTTTAGTTGGCCATAGGACAAGGGCACAAAGTTAGAAAATGCATGTGCACAGTACCCACCACTAAAAGAGAAGATGATACTAGAGAGGAATTGATTGTTTCAATTATAACCCCAAAAAGAAAAAAAGAACAAGAGACAAAGGAAGAAGAGAAAGGGTTTCAAAAGGGACATCCTCCTTTGTTGCAACTAAGCCCTCCCTCTGATCGTCTCCATTCACCTACCTCAAATACATCGACAGAACCTCTTTTGCTACCATTTCCCCACCAAGAACAAGCCCTGGAGCCTCTTCTACACCAGTTTTCCCCCGAGAAACTTGGATGGAATTCACTACTTGACACTGAAACAAAACCTAGACAACAAACTTGAATGGAACACCTCCTCATTACATTTCTTCTTATGGAAAGGAAGAAGTGATGGGCATAATAGGTGTCCTTTCTTATGACACCTTCGACATCTAAAGGGAACCCCTTAATAATCCAGAACCTAAAACTGCTCTAACCTTATCCCTATATACATATATTCTACTAAACCTTCATGTAAATCAATATTAAGCAAAATTCAAGTGACCAACATATTCTCTATTTCCTTATAGGACATGTTTTCCTCCAAGAACGTGCTCAAATAATTTCCAAGTGCTTCGAAAATTATAGGGTTATAATACTATAGAGGGGGACCAGGGAATCTTACCCAAACCAAAACCACATCCATCCTCTCTTTTCTCACATGAAATAATGGGTATTGTTTGTTAAATAGAATAGGCATCGAATCTATATTCCAATTCTTTTATAGAAACCAAGTTGCATCCTCCACAAAGACGAAGGATATTTTTATCCATCCATGCACGAACATCCCAATCTTTGGAATATTCTTCACATGCAGTGTTACCTATGCCTCCACCCAGTCCTTTTCAAAGTTTTGTAACTTAATTTCCTTCCTCTAGCCTAACCCACCACCATCTTCGCAGCATGATCCATCACCTTATGCATAAAAAATCCATCTATCAGATTTATTTTCGGTCAAGCCCCTCTAGATTTGATGCACTTATTTTTCCGCTTATTCAAACCCAAATTTTGAGACCCTAGAAAAATATTAACAACTTCCCCTCCTTGTGAGATTGTCATATTTAAACTTAGAGATACCCCGCCACCATTGCCCAATAAAATCCCTTCACCTTCCTCTAAGTCCAACAATGCATTCACAAATATACTACAACCTTGTAAGGATGGATATCCACATCTATAAAAAGAGCTGCAAAAAAGAGGTTTTAAGGTTTGGACCAAACCCTCCTCCACAAAATAATATTCCAGATGACATTCCAGACCACTTGAGAAAATGGGACTATCAACTCCCTAATGAACCATCCCATGTTGATCAAGAATTGATGCCAGTGCCTCAACACCTAGAAAATAAGAAGAAACTCATAAAAAATTTCAAGGCCACACCTGGACCCCCACCCTCTTCAGTTTTTGGTCTTGTGACGGCCTCGACTCCCTTTCTACAACCCCAACCATAGTAGTTGGGACACAAAACCCCATATCCGCTCGATGCTCCTATCTCAAAGCACACCTATCACCATCCCCGATCTAACTATGGTTTAACACCATTATATGACTTTAGTTACATGCATTTTCTTAAATTATGAATTTTTATATAGCTTGTGGTTACATGAATTTTTTCAACTTATGAATTTTTTATTTTATGGACTTTAATCAAAGTTTGATACTTTTGTCATAGCCTTGCATCGCATTGATTTTACTTGAAGAAACATCATTGATTTTACTTCCATAACAAATGTTTCCATTAACCCTTCAATTGGGAGTTGTGTTTGGGTACCTTTTGAAATTTGATTATTTCATACTATTATTCATAATAGTGCCCATGGGTATAAAAACCTATATTGCTATTCTCCATTAAAATGTGCATATGTAAGTCTACAATGATGAACACTCCTAGAGGAAGTAAATTGCAACAGAATATGCATATTAGATATACATCAAGAAAATTACTAATGAAAAATTTTTTATCCAAAACAAGAAACATTGGTAACAAATATTCATTCAATGTAGATAATTTAATTATAAAAAAAATCCTAAGAATTATTTTAATAATTATTCGTAGAGTTTATATACTTTTCAGTGAAAATTGAATGATTTTTCGACCTTAAAATGGACATTGAATACAATATTTGCCTCCTTTATAAATTTTATATAAAATATCACATCCATAAAGTTTTTCCTACCCATATCGGATCCATGGTCATTGAATGGATCTAACCAGTGTGGGAATAATAAAAAGAAATGGGAAGACATCTCCTTTTACAAGAAGAAAGACCTTATGACTTAACAACCAATTGTATTTGTGTGATGGTAAAAATGGAGAAAAATATGTAGACAATTATTATTTCAAAAGTTATAGATGCATATCTATTCCACTTTGTAAATTTTTGGTATAAATAACAAATGTTTATATTCTAATCATGGTAAAATCAATGTAATCCATTATTCTTAGTAAAGGGAAGAACGATACATTCTAAACATTCTTAGAAGCACTATTTCGAAACATTTATCTTATTGGAATTCAAAACAAATTTAGATATTATGGGGAATCTAGTTGAAAAAATAAATAACATTTTATAAAGAAAAGATGATGCGGGAGCATAATTTAATTATTTTTTTTCTAAATTGTAATACGATCTAGAGTTTTCTTTATTGACTCTACCTAGGGATGAGGTCGTTTCTTTCTTATATCATGTAATTTTACCAATGTACTAAGTAAGCATATGGTTGGAGAAGTTTAGTAGTTTTAGGGATAGATAGAGATATTTAAGGGATTGGATTTAATATTTTCTAGGAATGGAGGATATGAACCAACCTTTCATGGTTCAAGAAATTCCTCAGTATTTGTATAAACACAATTGTTGTGGAACAAATGGGTATGAAAAAGTGAAGAATAAAGTTTTTAATTATTTGTGAGTGTCGGTTTGCATCAAAAGAGAGTCTATTAGACACCCCCATCGAGATAATAAGTATCTGCTACACTTGAAAATATGTAAATCAAATTAAATGAATCTATTTCTAGTGGTAGAGAATTCATGATAAAAGTGTGTTCATGCACTAATTTGTTTATATTTTACGTATTGGGCGAATGAAGAATATTTTGCAACATATACATTAAGTTACATGAATGATCTATGCACATAACAAGACCCTCTATAGTTTTCCTCTTGCTAACATTTTATGTTAGAAAGTGGTAATACAAATTTGGAATAAATGCATGAGAAATTCATGGAAATAAAAACATCTCTCAATGGTTTTACGAAATCGTATGAATGGTAATTATAATATATTTTTCACCTCAGCATTTAGTACTATTTAAAAAATAATAAATACTAATATTATAACTTCAAATATCTATAGATTTTCTCTACTGATAATTGACACGGTGCAAATGTAATGTAGCAAGAAAATATAATTAGAGTTTTTAAAGATGAATTTTCATATGCATATGAACATGTTGTTCTAGCATATAAAAATTTAACCTTTACCATTAGCAACTTTTTGAAAAGCACAATGGAAAGAGTATACATGTCCTTGAGATTGTTGTTTCAAGTAATGGTATATATTTGACATTGGTTGCATTGACATTTAAATCCTCTTGTAGCTTGAAGGAGGAAAGACCTATAGAAAAGGGAACAAAATAAATGAGAGAATTGAATGAAAATTACTAAAATTTATTTCAAAAAGAAAGCACTTATGGCACACAAGGAAAAAATACCTACATAAATTAGAGACATTTTGGGAATTTTAAGGTATAGGAACGATATGAATATGGAAATGCCAATGCAAATAAACATGGTGCAACGACTACATAGGAAAAAATCATTCAATAAAAAGTAACAATATTAAGAAAAGTAGTGCAAACCTACAATTTGAAGATGAAGTCCATATAGACTAGGTATAAATATAGAAAAAATGAAATTGTTTCTTTTGGATGATATTATCTTTTGTCGATATACATGATGTCATGTCAAGGGACAATGAAAATTTTATGAAGTTTTTGAACCTTTGAGAAATGTTGCAATTTATATTCCAAAATTTTAATGAATATAAATTTGCAATATAAAATTGGGCTAGACAATGTAAAATGTATGGTGGAATTAATGATCAGTGCATTTAATAAGTTAAGATGTAGTTATGTAGGCAATGTTAGTAAAGAGTTCCAATGACAAGGTGTGTGGAAAAAATGAATATGCACTCGTTAAATGAGAAATGATGGAAAAACTTTGGAATGGAGGGAGGCTTCTTCTCGCTTCCTTCATAGGAATTTTTCTTCATTATTTTGTACATTTCAAAGGTAAATGCTAGGGAGATGTGAAGATCCTTCAAGGATGGAACTCTGGTTATTGTAATTAAATTCAAACCTTGGCATTAAATGGTACAAATTCTAATGAGAAAGATTATTTTGTAGAGAAAGGTGAAGTAATGATTGCCGAAAAGTTTATCATACGAATTAAGGTTACATCTTGGAAATTAAATAATTAAATTATAAGGGGCTATAAACTTATATTGTTCACCTTCATTTAAACTTTTATTGTCGGGCAAACCAAAAACCATTAACAAACCTAGCATTCCAACTTAGTAATCTTAAGAGTATTTCACCCCTTAGATGAAGAGCACCACACATGGTGTCAGGTTTCTAAATCGAATGGGTAGGTGTGCTTTCTTGACTGATTTTTTGTTACGACCCAAGTTAAATGAATAATTCATATGATTTTCCATCAAAATAGTTAGTGAATGTGGGATTTGAATCGATGACCTTAGGGGTCAACATCTAAGCATGGATCCTTGGATCACTTGTCCATAAGGATACCCATAATTATGATATGTGCATAAAGGAATTACTTGAGTCCTATGCTCATAGAGAAATACCAAACATGTCAAGGGATTAGTGATTAAAAGTGTTGAAACATTTAATAAATAAGAATTTTTAAACTCCAAAAAAATTATTTGACATAACAATTATTATTGATCAAGGATCATTATTTGAGAATAAATTTAGACTCAAGTTCATTTAATCTAGATTTACATAAAAATCTCCTATTAAATAGATAAGTCATTGTTAACAACCCCTTTTATTGTATTTTCAAAACAAACCTCATATACTTTCATATTCTCTATACTTGGATTAAGTAGGTCAGATCTAATATTCTTAAAAGGGTTGAGTCAAATCATATCTAATATTTTTGGAAGATACTAGAAAGGTAGAGATTTCCCACAACCATCACTTCCTTTTTCCCTATAGGAATTTGTATATACATAATGATTGAGATGTTTTAATTTCTCCCACCATTTCCATTCTTTACTTCCATTCAATTTTAATAAATTGTATTTTCATGCTATCTATATATGTATTTCAAGAATTAGTGCCAATAAATTTGAACTCCGCACATAATTGCATGTTCATTAAACACCTGAGTTTCCAATGCATTAAATTATTTTCAAATCCAACCAAAGCTATAAAAACAAATGATAATAAAGAAATTGTACTATAATGTTTTTCCATTACCATTATTGTACAAGCCAATATTAAATGTGTAAAAGGAGAAAACTACAACACATTTCTTTTGAGTCATAGCATTTAGATATTAAGCTAATTTTTCATTAGTAGAATGCATGAGGCTTTGATTGAGCATTGTGAGTCATTAGTTAATGACCCAAGATTTCATCACAACCTAATAAATTGATATGGACTCATTGTCTTAGGGAGATGTAATATTAATGGGGATAGTCATTATTGTAGACTAATATCCTAAATTATAGTCTAAATGAGGAAGGAAGGAAAAATAAATAAATAAATAGAATCTAAAAGGGAGTTTAAGAAAACTTATTATTTTGCTTGTGTAATTCAAGAAATGATACCTCTTAAGCAAGCCCCCCATGGGAATCTCAATTTGCAATCCTCATGAAAATGAAGTCTTATGTACTACGATATTACTGTAATGCCCCAAATATAAAAACCAGTTACATTAAATGGTACTATTAATAATCGACACAAAATATTCAACTGATTTTAGCATAGAATTTTTTGAAAACCATAACCAGTGAATACTTACCTGTAGAATGGTGATATTTCTTATTGGATATTTCAGAGTGATTGTGTTATCCCAACTCCTGTTGACCATAAAAAGTTTTTGGGGATGACTCCCAACCCAGTCATAGGCTCAACTGCAAATAATCTTTATACAACTGGCCACCCTTGATTCCTCAATAAACTACTAATGCTAGTGACTCCTTTGTCAATCAAAATTCTCTTCCTGAAAGAATGAATGCTTCCCATCTCTTTTTCCATCCATTAAATAAAACAAAGTATTCCAAAAATGGAAAGGGGATTGGGAAGGGGATCCTCATGCACACAATTTGTGTGTCATCATAAGTTCTATTTTTCTTTGTCTTAAATTTTCCTTAACATTTTTATTAATTTAACTCTTTCTTATTTTATTCCTTTTTACTTTTTTTAACTTTACTTATTCTTATAGTTTTCTTTTATATATTTATAAGGAAATTTAGTTTATTATTTATTATTTATTATTATTATTTTATGTATCTACTATTATTATCTTTTCTTCATTATTTATTGTTTTATTATTTATATATTAATGTTATTTTGTTTACTTTATTATCATTATTATTATTGTTGTTGTTATTATTTATTGATTTATTAATATGGGGACATTATAATACCATGTTCAAATCCCCTGAGTTTACCCATGGCAAGGTGTTGTGGGTGGTGTGGTTCACCTAGGGTTATAGTGGTAGAGGTTGGAATCAACCCCATTTCACTTGAGTATGAGACTAGCCTAGTTGTTGATTCCTCTAGTCAAAGAAAAAAATGATACCTCTTAAGCATGGTAATTGTTAGGAAACTACTTTTGTTAAATTGGTTGGACATGGAAACTACTATAGAATCCCTTGTTGATGGGAATAACACAGTGTAACAATTGCTAGTCAATCTCTACTAATTTCATATGCTTATGATCGTTCTATTGTGGGTAACAAATAGTGAGGTAAATGATGAGGTCTTGTATTACAACAAGAATCTTGCAACTCCTAGGGCTACCAATTTTAATTTATCAATCAAGGATTCATACAAACTTAACAAGTGGTATTGATGTATACATAATAAGCAAGGTTCTACCTAAGCTGCTCTAAGGTAGTGAATCAAACCAAGGTGTACAAATACCATTTGCAAGCTCAAAGAAGGTAGTTTACTAAATCTACATTTGAAACAAAGGAAAATATTTCTTGTCCTATTGCATAAGAGAAAACTTTGATCTACTTGAAAGGAAAGAATTACTTGGAAATGAAACCCCAATCTGTTACAAAAAACAAATGATAGGAAAATAAATCTAGTCTAGATGCATGAAGTAAATACCATCAAATCAATCCTAAACTATTGCATTCAAAGTAAATCAAAGTAATTCATATTCTAATTACAAAATCCAACAAAGTTTTCAAGGAATATAAATTTAAACTACTCATATGCTATTGACTCCATGCTCAAAACAACTAACCTTAATTGAAGAAATAAATTTCTATGATGAAAATAAGAGTTCTAAGAGGTCTCTAATCTTCCTTAAGCTTTCTTCCAATGCCTAGAAGATGTCCTGAAGGGTTAAGAGGAGAAAGTTAGACTTAAGGAGCAATTTTGGTCAAGTTCTGACGGATTATGTGGGGCTACAGGATGCTAGAGGGCATCCTGTATTGCTACAAGGTTGCATCTAAAAGCATTCCAAGGGATTTAAAAAGGATCTAAAGGTGGGGAGATATGGTAGAAGGTTGGAGAAGGATATGGAAAATCTTTCCAAGCTTATTCCTCCTTAGGAATTGATCTTCCACAAGGGTAGAACGCAAACCAATAGCCTCTAGTAAATTTGTGAAGTAATTCTTGTGTGTAGACCGCTTGGAGAAATGGATGAGAATGGAAGGAGGGTGTTAATTATAGGATTACAAATGACAATGATGGTGTTTTTTCCTACAAGCTAGTAGGGATCACTTGCGAACAAGGAGGTTATTCAACTAGCAAAACATAAAACTCTAAATAAATCCAAAAATACTAATGCAAAAAACTAAATTATAAAGGAAAGTGATCTGTAAATTGACTTTGTTATTCCACTAGATAGTTCATCACAACAGATCTAATAATATTATATTAAAATTTGAGATTCTACACTATTACAGTTTTATTAAACTTTAAGATCTAGATTTAATTCTTATTAGTGCATGCATGCAAATAGAAATCATGCAGAAAAATAAATACTGAAAAAATAAGCTCACACACACACACATATAAGACACAAAATATTCTCTGGGAAACTCATTTGGGAGAAAAAGTAGCTAGAAGCTGAGGTTGCTTCGCTTTCTTTCTTTTTCTGGAAATATGGTTGTAGGTACAATGAAGTAAGGTATGTGTCTCATGGGCTGCTACAGTGCACAAATACTCCTTGTGTTCTCTAGATCCTATCTCTCTTGTCTATCTTTGCTCATCTATGGAACAAAATTCTCTCGAAAGAATAGAATACATCTTCCTCCTTCTAGATTCTTTTACATTACAAACACGTGGCTAGCCCCTTTTCCATCAATAATCGAGGCTGACACGACATCCTCTTGAACTATAGGTGTGAAAACAAGAAGATCAAATTCTGAGTGGCATAGCTTTTACATGAGGACTCTGATTGACGTGATTCTTGCATCGTTGGAAAGATATTTGTGTGTAGAACAACATGAAATTTTTCCACACAATAATGGAAAAATTTTACCCCCAAAAAATATCGTTTGATGCCTCAAAATTCTCCCGAAAGGTTTTGGACCCTGTTTTTCCAAACTAGGTCCCACCGGTAAAAATGGTCTCGTGAACTGATCCCTACACTTTTTCCACTCCAAATGCATCACAATGGATGAAAAATAATATAATGATCCAATATGGATCACACCTTTCCATTTTGGGATGCTTTGGTCCTCAAAAGCTTCTACTCAATGAAGTGAGGAATGTTTTCCTCCACTTTAGCTCTGGTGTACCATTTAGCTTTGCCTGGAAGTTGTCCCTTCAACCCAATCTGCCAAAGGTCATATTGCCCCTCTCTTGCAGTTATGGAACTCTTCTACAAAACTTTATCTTCTATCAACCCTGCCTAAGCATCTCATGTTGAATCCTCCAAAGAAGGTAGGACATGTTCCTCTTCCTGATCTAGCATGGAAGGCTCGAAGAGTTTCAAATTATCCACATTCACAACTGAGTAACTGTGCATATATGGTGGTAAACTAAGTCAATATGAATTATCACCCACCTTTTCCAATATCTCAAAGGGACCATACCTCATGGCCTTGATATTCTTACTAGGCCCCTACAGCCTCCTCTTGTTCAATTGTAGTCATACTATATCTCCCACCTTGAACGATTTCTCTGTTCTATGTTGATCATGCCTGGCCTTATACTTATGTTGTGACTCCTGCAGTATTTCTTGTACATGTAAATGGATCTGCCTAATCTTCTCTATAAATTTTTCAACCCTCAAAGAATCTCCTATAAGATCTTCCCTCACTCCTCCTTGTTGCCCATATGAAATAAGCAAAGGTAAAGGTGGAAAATATCCAAAACAAGTTTGAAATGGGGACTTTCTTGGAGAAGTGTGGATTGCTCTGTTGTAAGAATCTTGTACATATACTATATTTTCATCCTAGGTCTTCAGATTCTTCTAGTTGTATCCCCTTAGAATTTGTACCAAATTGTTTCTAACTACTTTTTCCTACCATCTATCTGTGTATGAAATGTTGTAGATCTCTTCAATTTCATGTCCATATTCTCCCATAATGTAGTCCAAAATGGACTGAGAAATATTTTATCCTTGTCTGAAACGATGCTCCTTGGTATCCCAAAATGCACCCAAACCTATCCAGAGAACTAGTTTGTGGCTTCTTTCCTGATGATGGACTTTTTATAGGGAATCATAACACACATCTTGTTGAACCTGTCAACTACCTCGAATAGGTAGTCATGTCCCTTCCTAGTCGTCGATACACCTCCCACAAATTTCATGGAAATGCTTTCCCAAGGATGCGTAGGCACAAGTAAGGCATGATATAGACCTTGTTTCATGTTACTAGGCATACTAGTACATCAAAGCACGCATCCCCTTATGAACCTATCTACGTGTTCTTGCATCTTGGGCCAATACACATACCTCTGTAAGTTAGCCACAGTCTTCCCTACACCAAAGTGCCCTACAACATTTGAAGTATGAGCCTCTCCAATCGGCTGCAATCACTCACCTTTAGGAACACATAGCTTATCAATATTGTAGAGTAACCCATCCTAGATATGGTATTCAACAGTGTTGTCTCCTTCATGCACATGACTCTAACTTTGTAACTGTTGATACACCTCCTTGAAGTCCTCATCCTCTAAATATGCCTCTTTGTATGCATCATGGGTGAATGGTTCCATGTGCATAAGATTCTCCAAAGTTGTAATCTTCGATGTGGGTGGTCTTGAAACCATGTCAACCAAATTATTTTTTCTACCCTTCTTATATTTGATCACCAAATGAAATTGTTGTAAAAGCCCCATCCACTTATAATGGGTAGTCTACTGAAGCTTACTATGAGCCTACAAGTACTGTAGTGACTAGTGATATGTGTGGATTATTATCTACTTTCCCATCAAATAATTCTTCTTCTTCATAGCTTGCACCATGGCATAGAGTTCCTTTTCATAAGTAGGGTAGTTAACAACTATCCCATGAAATACTTCAGAATGGTAGCATACAGGCCTTCCACCCTACATCAAGATAATTCCCATAACATACCCACTCACATTTGTCTCCACTTCAAAGGGTCACTACAATTTTGGCAATGCCAGAACTGGTGCTTGGATGATCTTCTTATTTATCTCTTCAAAATCCCTTTGTTGGCCTTTTCCCCAATAGAAACTCTTTCCACTTGCTGTTACGGCATGGAGTGATGGTGCTACTGCTGAAAACGAGGCTATGAATTTCCTTAGGTACTGTGTTGCCCCAATGAAACTCCTGGCCTCATAAAAATTAGTAGGCAATGACCATGTCATGATGGCTTCCATATTGGAAGGATATATCTTCAACTATCCTCCACTGATCACATACTCTAGATACACCAATGACAACTGGGAAAACTCTCACTTCTTGATATTTGCTAGAAATTGGTGCTTCTTCAATGTTTCCAACACCTGCGTCAAATGTGAATTATGTTCCTCCCAGGTAGCACTATATACCAGTATATCATCCAAATAGGAAATAACAAATTAATATATAAAATTGCGTAGTATATCATTCATTAATCTCATCCATGTAGTTGGTGCATTACATAGGTCAAGTGGCATGGCTAACCATTAATACAAACCTTGCCTAGTTTTGAAGGTGGTCTCCCAGGTATCTTCTTCTTTGAATTGAACGTGGTGATATCCATACTTCACATCCAACTTGGTGAAGTATTTTTCTTGCTGAAACTAATCCAAAAAATCATCTATCCTAGATAGGGGGTATCTATTCTTGAGTGTGATTTTGTTCAATGCCCTGTAATCTATACACATATGCTAAGTCCCATCCTTCTTTGGCACAATGATGATAGGTGACCCACATGGTGATGTGCTCAATCGAATGACACCTTGTTCTAGCTGCTACTATAATTGTTTCTTCACCTCACTTGCTTCTATATTAGACTACCTATACAACCCAATATTTGGCAATGGGGATTCTAGAAATAGCTGGATCTCATTCTCCACATCTCTCTTAGGTGGTAACCCTTTAGGCTCTTGTAACACATCCATGCATTCTTGTAACAACTCCTCCAATTGTTGTTTTTGTTTCATAGTACGGCCATACAGGGATTCCTTGCCTCTTATTGAATCCTCTACAAGCTCTTTTTCTCTTAGAAACAATAAAACATACATCTTATTGGAACTGATCAATTTCTTGACTTGGTTGGCTCTTACTAGTGAAATTTTTTACTTGCCTTTGTGTGCATTGAGGATGAACGATTTTCCATCCTTGATGAGATGGTACTAGTTGGATATCCTCATGAATATTCCATCATGAATGTACATGTATGGACTCCAAAACATTAATCTACATACATCAAGGTGAACCACATCTAGATCTACTTCATCAATAAAATCAACACTAATAGCAAATCTAATTTTGCACTGTTTAGTTACCTTCAGCTTTGCATCCTTATTTACCCATCACAATGGATATGTGTTTGGATGATCATGAACTTTCAACAACAACTTCTTGAATAACTCTGTTGTAATGAGATTCGCGAGCGATCCTGAGTCAAACACAGCATCAATTTTTGTCTTCTTTACATGTATCTATATATGGAAGAGTTTGGTCATTTCTTTCTCTTCCTATTGCTGAAGGATACTCAGATTCACCTCCTTCTACACTGACATACAAACAATATTCTCATCCACATTTGACATGCTTTCAACTTGGTTGCTTGGATCCATGGCCATGAGATTCTTCTTCTTCTTATCTTTCTTCTTATTCTTTAGGTTTAGCTATGGATGCAACTTCCAACACTTCTCCTATGTATCGCCATTAACGTTGTTGTGGTTGCAGTGGCTACTAGGATATTTACACTGGTGCATTGTTGTTGTCATCTTTTTACCCCTTGTTTATTCTTCTTCCCCTCCTTAGAAGCATCTTTTTTCTCTTTCTATTTTGATCCACTTGATTGTGCTCTCTTTTATAACTATTTTTTCTAGGTATTGCGCATGTACACAAGCCTCATCCACTGATTTGCGCATGAACAACATCACCTACTTGTGCAAATTGTTGGGTGTTTGTTATATTATTTCCATGATTAGCCCCACCTGTGGGGGGGTCATGGGGGGGTAGTATCCCCCCTCTACGGGGTCCAAGGCAGTGTCCCGGGGGAAAAAAAATGGACCCTATATTAGGTGGGCGGACCTACCTATCATTTTGTGCATGGTTTTCGCACATGGTTTTGGGCATGATGGTTTTCTTCCCATGGTATTTTGTAGATCTAGTCAAGGGAACTATGGTTATGTTCTAATCGAGGGTTAATGGATTTGGTTTTATGGATTCTTCGGCAGGTTATGTTCTAATCCAGACTTAATGGATTGGGTTTTATGGATTCTTCGGCATGTATATATATGTATTGTAACATTGAAAGGAATATAATGAAAAATAAATCTGGTAGTCCCGTATTGGGATCCAGGGGAAAATCAGTGTGTATATATGTTTTATGTTTTATGATCTCAACATTTTTTTTTCTTTTTTTAGAATTCATATGCAGGTAGTTTTGTATGGGGTTAAAACCTACATTTGGTATCAGAGTTGTTTTGGCTTCAAGGGAACGAATTTGCTGCTGAGGGGTTTTTCTCGGGCCTATGGTAGACCATGTTCAGTGGGAGATCTGTGGGATCGATTCTTGTGGTGAAATAATATGGTGAGCAGTGGAAAGATAGAGATCGATAAATTTAATGGTCATAGTTTTGAGTTGTGGAAATTCAAGATGGAGAATATACTGGTGGATAAATATTAGTGGATCGCGGTAGATCCAGGTGCTAAACCAACGACAATGTCAGCTAAAGACTGAGCGAAGTTGGATCAGAAGGCAAAGAGAAAAATACGGTTTTGTATCTTAGATTCAGTATTGTTGAATGTATCAAGGGAAGCTTTGGCAAAGGCTTTGTGGGACAAGTTAGGTACTTTGTACCAATCTAAGTCTCTGGTGAAAAAACTATTCCTACAAAAAAAGTTGTATAACGTGAGGATGAAGGATGGAGACTCAGTAACAAAGCATCTAAACACCTTTAATACAATGGTAATCCAGTTTTTATTTGTTGATATAAAAAATTTAGATGAAGATAAGTGCATCAGTTTGTTTTGATCTCTACCAGATTCGTAGGATAGTCTAGTTGTTGCAATAGGTAGCAATGTGACTTCCTCGCAATTTGATGAAATAGTCTCATCCTTGTTGTGGGAGGAGATGAGAAGGAAAAATATGAAGGGCTAGAATGTGTTGGCATTATGAGACAAGTGTTGTCCTTGATGGCAAATCACACAGATGATAAATTATAGTGCAGCAAAGTTATTTTCAAAGTTCACGCACTTTCATGAAGATAAAAGTTTCTTTCATGTAGAGAAAAGTTCACACACTTTCATGAAGATAAAAGTTTCTTTCATGTAGAGAAACATTCACGCACTTTCATGAAGATAAAAGTTTCTTTCATGTAGAGAAAAGTTCACGCACTTTCATGCAGAGAAAAGTTTCTTTCATGTAGAGAAAATTTCATGCACTTTCATGCAGAGAAAAGTTTCTTTCATATAGAGAAAAGTTCACGCACTTAGTCCGATAGTTTTTGATCCTATGGTTTTGGTCAGTGGCATTGCATCCAAAAGTGTTGACCCCAAGTATTGGGTTCATGGTATTGTGTTATTATGGTTTTGGACCGTGGTATTGTGAAAGGCCTAAGACTATAAAAGAGGAAGGAGATCATTTGTCAAGGCAATCAATATGAATGAATTGAATATCTAATAAGTGCTAGATCTGGAATATGGTGATCGGGTTATGGTGTAGATCTAGATCTGAATAAAGAAGGAAACTGAGCGCAAGAAGGATAAGTTCTATTGATGGGTCAAAATATTAAGGCTGGAATAGTGGTATCTCTATATGATTTTGATCTGTGATATGTGGCGCACGCTTGATCTATAAATCTGATAATCTGGGTTAACTAATATCTGAATGTTTGAATTTATAGATCTGTACGCAGGTTTCTGTTGGTGAAGTTGCGGACTTTACTTGAAATATGTTTTAGCTGTTTTTATCTATTACTGCAGTGTTCAAGGTTCTGATTTGATATCTGGTTGTTGTGTGCTGAGAAAGTATTAATTCATTTTATGCACAAGGAAGTTGGTTGATTGTAGATCTACTTGAAACTTGATGGATCGGGATCTTAAGGATTGTAATGTTTATCATTATCTGGTTTGATATACTAGATCTGAATTATTGACGTATGTTTTATGAATGGTATGATCTGGGTATGTCTGATGTATGGAACAGCTGCAAAGTTATAAGGAAATATTTGCATATCTGTATGCGGGTTGGCTTTGGTGAAAGCATTGATTCAATATTGGATAATTCAGAGATTGATGATGCTAGTATTGATTGATTATGATCTTCAATGATATTAATGGGTCTAGTATGAAAATTGGGTGAAACGTGGCCTTTCAAATTATGATTTTGTGCTTCAGTGTATCCAATCTGAAAATTGATGAAACGTGGTACCTGGAGGAAGAAAGAGAAGGTTGTAGCCTTCGGTAGGTCGACACCTACGTACTAGTACATCAGCTAGTACAAGAGCCAAGGGGGTGGTAGCTCCCTTCTAGTAGCAGCTGGAAAACAAGTAAAGGTTGGAGCATTTCAGCAGGTAGCAGCCTACGTACTAGTAAATGGATCGGTTAGTACAAGAGAAAAGGGGGTTGTAGCTCCCTTCCAAGAGAGTCTGGAGAACGATAGAAGTTTGTAGCCTTCTGCAGGTAGAATCCTGTGTATTGGTATAAGTCTGCACCAGTACAGAACTATTGTAAAAGGTATTTCTTATTAAAGAAGATTGAGACGACTTGCAGCAGGTGGTTTTCACCCACATTGGGTTTCCACCTTACATCATGGTGTTCATGTGTGCTTCTTGTGTGTGATGATCTGTTCTATTTTACTGCTCCGGTTTACTACTCATATGGTTAATAATGTTCTGATGCACTCATTAGAGATCAACTAACTGAATCATATGTTTACTAGATATATACTTGTTGCATCACATATGAATCTTAATATGGAAAGTGAAAAGTTATATTGATCTGATAATACTGATTCACCCCCCCTCTCAGTATTATTTCCAACAATTGGTATCAAAGCGGGTCCTTTGGTAGAAGCTTGATCGCTTGAAGGAGATTCGTGGAACAATGGGCAAGAAGCTTAAGAAGAAAGCACCTAAGAAGAAGAAGACATCTCAGAAAGTCTATGACAGTGGGAGCATCGATTGGGGATTATGTGGAAGAAGAACTTCAGATTCAGAATCATGTCAGAATGAAGATGAACTATCAGGTATGAATGTGTTATCCTCTGATGTTCCAGCTATCTAACCATTTGGAAAATATGAAAGTGATAACGAAACAACTGAATTTGTTCTTATGGGTGAGCAAGAAAGATATCAAATAGAGGCAGAATTCAAAAGGCTTACAGACAAAATTAGAGATCAACAAGATCTATTGAACAAAAGGGAATGTGCCTTCAAAGAAGAAGCTACCAAACTAGAAGCTCAACTAGAGGAAGGAAACAAGGTAAGGAAGTTATTCAAGGACAAATATCAAAAGTTGCAGGTTGAAGTAACATCTCTAAGAGATGAAGTCAGTGAGAAGAGCACAACAATCAAGAAACTCAGAGATAGATCCAGTTACTATGAAAGTCTTGAAGCTACGATCCTCTTGCTGAAGGAAGATCTTGAAGAATCAAAGAAGCAGAATAACTAACTTCTCCAAGCTCATGAAAAACAAGAAAATGAAGTCCTCAATCTAAGACATCAATTGGGAGAAGAAAGAAAAGTTGAAGAAAACATGAAGAAGCAGCATCGTGAAAAGGAAGAGCATCTTCAGGTTGAGGTAACCATTCTAAAGGATAAATTAGAAGAAAAAGATAAGATCTTACGATTTCAAGATAGTACTAAGATTTTGGATGATATTCTTAGTAGTCAAAGGTCTCCTGCTATCAAAACTGGTCTTGGTTTTCATGAATCTATTGAAGGTGAATCTAGTTCAGGAAATAAGACAAGGGACTCTATTGCAAAATCTAAAATGCTCAATAAGGAGATGAAAGGTCAATCTCATCATCAACCAAGGAAAGAAATTCTTCAAAGAAAATATTTTACTCCTCCTATGAATAATGTTGAATGTTATGTATGTCATAATCTTGGACATGTTGCAGCTAGATGTAGAAGAAGAAGGGTTCAAGACCATCATGCAGAAAGATCATCACATTCAAGGTACTTTAATGGATATTGCTTTGCTTGCAATATGTTTGGTCACAGAGCTGTTGATTGCTATAGAAGAAATATGAGACATGTAAGATGTTACACATGTAACAAGCTTGGACATATAGCTAAGGAATGCAGGAACAAAGTATGGGCACCATACCAAAAGGAGAAAACATCATCATCACACTTGAAGATGTGGAAGAAGAAAGAAGTACAGTCAGAAAGAGGCAGCATAGCACAACATACAGACATAACAGAATCAGAGGGAGCTGGAAGTGTAAAACTTCAGTGTCCTAAATCTCATACGCAAGTTTCTTAAAGAGAAGTCACGTATATACGCGAGTTGGTTATGGCATAGTCGCGTATATGATTGTTTGAGGAAAGGCAATAGGGACAGGTTCAGGAAAAGGATCAGTTATGATTCAGTTTATTATTTGCGCTGTTTGATAATGGTTACAATTTGCTGATGATGTGTGGAAATGACTTGATGGTTAGAAGTGTTTTGTTTCTAACTTGATAATGATGATGTCTTGATACTTCTTGTTGATATGCATGATCAGATCTGACAGTAACCAAGATGGCACAGGTTTAGGAGGAACCTATGCTTTTAATGCATTGTTGGCATTATGGTTAATAGTCCTTGGTGATGATGCTTATATGGATAAATGATTCATCTTGCTATGATATGGTTATGAGTTTTTCAAATGATTCTTAGGGTTACATAGTTGATATTTAGATCAGATTTGTGGTTGATTCTCTAATGGTGCTCACATGGTGATCTTCATAAGGATAAGGAGAAGTACATAGCTTGAATTCACATCTTCTTTACTTGATGATGAGTCACTCATATGTTGTTGTCGTCATATGCATAAATATCATATATTACAGTTTTGATGCAGGATTCCTATTGTTCTTGGCACATATATGGATGAGGATTGTTGGTTGGATACATGGATGATTATTCAAAGTTGCATTGTTGGAGACACGATGATGATGAGTTCTTACCTATATGATGATAGGTTGTTTCGTACATATGTTGATTGATGCAGATATTCCCAATTGATGATACTTGGTTCATGCAGGTCTGGATGGCTATGGTGTTTCTCACATATGATAGAATGTGAATGATTCTGTATATACAGAATTCTATTCAAAAGGATGAGTTGATACAGACATACCTTGATGATTCATGCACTAATACAAGCTGCTGGTCTAGTTGCTGTTGACAGATGCTATGGAGTAGATCATAAAATGTTGTTGCTGATATTTATCATGATCTTAGTTAGGTGTTTTGTCTCTGTTATAAATGTCATGAATATCATTCGATGTAAAGGTCATATTAAGACTCATGATGTAATAGTGTGTCTCTATCTATTGTAGTCATTTGATGAGATCTCTTCAGGTCATGTAACGGCCTATGTTGGTTTCCCCACTATGCCTGGGATGAATGATGTTATTCTCTTATGTTATCATATGTAAACTTTTGGTATATCACCATTGTGATGGGAGATAGATGTATGTATGAGTCTTTGGTGATAGGAAGGTCATTTATGATGTATAGAGTCATGTTCTTCTTCTTGTAGAACATCTTTTTGCAGACCTTGCTTACAGACAGGGGGAGCATGAACAGCATATTTCAGTAGAGCAGAGACTTCAACATGTTCTTAGAAAGAGCATGGATAGGTTGGTGCACCATGGCATATACAAAGGGGGAGCTCATTTAGATATTTCAGTAGGTACTCAGGGGAAGTATGGATAGCAAAGGAAGAGAATATCTTGGTCCGCCCTTTGCCCTTGATGTCAAAGGGGGAGAGTGATTTGGTATTGTTGCCATCAAGTCCAAAGGGGGATATTGTTGGCATTATGATGCATGTGTTGTACTTGATGGCAACCAACTCGTAGAAGATCAACTCACTTATATATATCTAGATGAATCTACGGAAGAGATATCAGATGTGATAGAATGCATGGGATGCCGAACAACTCAAAGGAATCAGATGACAGTTCTCAGTATGACAAGTTAGCTTTGCCATCAAGTCCAAAGGGGGAGATTGTTGGCATTATGAGACAAGTTTTGTCCTTTATGGCAAATCACATAGATGATAAATTATAGTGCAACAAAGTTATTTTCAAAGTTCGCGCAATTTCATGAAGATAAAGGTTTCTTTCATGTAGAGAAAAGTTCATGCACTTTCATAAAGATAAAAGTTTCTTTCATGTAGAGAAAAGTTCACGCACTTTCATGAAGATAAAAGTTTCTTTCATGTAGAGAAAAGTTCACGTACTTTCATGAAGATAAAAGTTTCTTTCATGTAGAGAAAAGTTCACGCACTTTCATGCAGAGAAAAGTTTCTTTCATGTAGAGAAACATTCACGCACTTTCATGCAGAGAAAAGTTTCTTTCATATAGAGAAAAGTTCACGCACTTTCATGCAGAGAAAAGTTCCTTTCATGAAGAGAAAAATTCACGCACTTTCATGGTTGGCTCATGGTATTAGTCCGATAGTTTTTGATCCTATGGTTTTGGTCCGTGGTATTGCATCCAAAAGTGTTGACCCCAAGTATTGGGTTCATGGTATTGTGTTATTATGGTTTTGGACCGTGGTATTGTGAAAGGCCTAAGACTATAAAAGAGGAAGGAGATCATTTGGCAAGGCAATCAATCTGAATGAATTGAATATCTAATAAGTGCTAGATCTGGAATACGGTGATCGGGTTATGGTGCAGATCTAGATTTGAATAAAGAAGGAAATTGAGCACAAGGAGAAGGATAAGTTCTATTGATGGGTCAAAATCTTAAGGCTGGAATAGTGGTATCTCTATATGATTTTGATCTGTGATATGTCGCGCACACTTGATCTATAAATCTGATAATCTGGGTTAACTAATATTTGAATGTTTGAATTTATAGATCTGTACGGAGGTTTCTATTGGTGAAGTTGCGGACTTTACTTGAAATATGTTTTAGCTGTTTTTATCTATTACTGCAGTGTTCAAGGTTCTAATTTGATATCTGGTTGTTGTGTGCTGAGAAAGTATTAATTCATTTTATGCACAAGGAAGTTGGTTGATTGCAGATCTACTTGATACTTGATGGATCGGGATCTTAAGGATTGTAATGTTTATCATTATCTGGTTTGATATACTAGATCTGAATTATTGACATATGTTTTATGAATGGTATGATCTGGGTATATCTGATGTATGGAACAGCTGCAAAGTTATAAGGAAATATTTGCAGATCTGTATGCGGGTTGGCTTTGGTGAAAGCATTGATTCAGTATTGGGTAATTCAGAGATTGATGATGCCAGTATTGATTGATTATGATCTTCAATGATATTAATGGGTCCAGTATGGCTATAGTAGGCGCCTAGGTCAGAAGGCTTTCCGTAAAGCCTCTAAAAATTTGTTAATTAAAAAAGAACCTAAAGAGCATCGTCTAGGTGTCCATCTTCCCTATGTCCAGGGAACCACACACAAGATTGCTCAGATCCTTAAGAGGTATGATTTTCCCTCAACCTTTAGGCCCCTCAACACCATTCGCAAATCCCTCCGATCGGTGAAAGATCCTGTTGACCCTAAGGACATGAAGGGTGTCTACTTGATCCCTTGTTCTTGTGGGACCCCCTATATCAGGGAAATAGGGCGCTCCATCCATCAGAGGATCAGCGAACATGCAGCTGGCCTAAGACATGGGAGAACCAAGTCTTCAGCGTTAGTAGAGCATGCGAAAAAGACCAAGCATCAGGTTTGTATAGAGAAGGCCAGGGTTATTGCCAAAGTGGCTCATTTCCATCATCGTAAATTCAGGGAAGCTATTGAAATTGAAAGAAGGCCTAATAATCTCAATAGAGATGACAACTGGAAGATTAGTAGCTGTTGGATCCCTACCATTTCTTCCTAGTCTTCCTCGCCCCCCTTTTTATCTTTTTCGAGTTTTTGTTGTCCCCCTTGGAACCTTCTCTTTTCCTTCCTCCTAGGGAGTCTCCTTCTTGCACTATGGTTTTCTTTTGGTCCTTTTCCTGACCTCCTCCTTCTTTGGAATTTGTGTCATTTTTTTTTTTAACTGAATATTATATTTAGTTATTATTTTATTCTTACATATATTTATGTATTTTTATTATTTTTTATGTTTTATTTTTTATTTTTATTTTTTATTATTTATTTATTTATTTATTTATTTATTTATTCATTTATTTATTTATTTTTATTTATTTATTTTTATTTTTTTGTTATTTTATTTTTATTTTTATTTATTTATCTATTTATTTTATTTTTATTTTTATTTATTTAAAAATATATATATTTTATTTATTTATTTATTTTTATTTTTATTTTTGTTTATTTATTTATTTATTTTTATTTTTTTTTCAACTAACTTTAAACTTTTCCTCTTAAAATAAATAAATAAATATATATAATAAGAATATATTTATATAAATAAATAAATATAAATAGATTTATAAATAATAATAATAATATTAAATAATAAATAAACAATTTATAAATTTAAGAGTTATATACTATCTTTTTTCTAGTTAATTACTTTTAACGATTTATGAAACTACCAATTTAATTAAATTTACTCTTGTAATTTATATATAGGTCCTTTGTTTACCTTTAAATTTATAACTGGTTTGGTTGACCCTGGCCCCTTGTCGAATTTAGACGTTGTCCTAGTTAGCCATTGGAAGCTCTGCTCTAAGTATTTAAATGGCAAAGATAGATCTGATTTTTCAACTTGTCCTGACGATGAACCACACTGGTTGGTTCAAAATGCGTCGATAATGATTTTCTGAATGTGATTTATGCCGAAATTTCTTCTTATAATTGTTATGGATCACAGAAAACTCAATTCAACCAAGATGGATGATGCAGTTGTAAAAATAGTGTTCAAAAAAGATACCTACAATATTGGAACTTTGTACAAGCTTTAGGGTAGCACTGTTATTGATGGGTGCAACAGTTATGTTGTTCCTAAAAGCAGAGCAGAAAATCTAGTGGTCTTTGGAGAAAAGACCATGCTATGGCATCAAAGGCTTGGACATATTGGAGAGAAGGGCCTTCGTATACTTCATGGTAATGGTATGGTAGAAGATATGTCTAATTTCTTTCTAGATTTTGATTTCTGTGAAAATTGTATATATGGGAAGCAGAATTAGGTGATTTTCCCCTCTGGTACTAAGAGGGTGAAATGGATATTAAAGCTTGTGCATAGTGATTGTTTGGACCTGTGTTGGTTCCATCATTGGGTAAGTCTGTGTACTATGTATCATTTATAGATGACTTCTCAAGGAATACATGGATATATTTCCTTGGGAAGAAATCTAAAGTCTTTGTAGGTTTAAAGAATTTAAGGCTCTGGTGAAAAACCAGACAGAGAAGAAGATAAAGGTGCTAAGGACAGATAATGGTGGAGAGTTTTGCAAGAAGGAATTTGAAGAGTTCTGTAATAAGTGTGGTATAGCATGACAGAAGACTACTTCATACACACCTCAGAAAAATGGAGTTGCAGAAAGAATGAACAGGGCATTGATGGAAAAGGTAAGAAGCATGCTCAGTGGTGTTGGGTTAAGACAGGAATTCTAGACAAAGGTGATGGAGACTGCATGCTACCTAGTCAACGGATCACCTTCATAGGCGTTAGAGGTTAAGACTCCACAAAAGGTATGGATTGGTAAGAAACCCTCTCTTTCACATCTGAGGGTATTTGGATTTGATGCATATGTACATGTTCCAAAGGATAAAATAACCAAGTTGGATAGTAAATCTGAAAGGTTCATCTTTATTGGGTATAAGGATGGTTTAAAAGGTTATAAGCTTTGGAACCCAGAAACAAGGAAGGTTGTGTACAACCATGATGTGGTGTTTAGAGAGGTGAAAGATGTTATTAAACATGAAGTCTTACCAAAGGAACCTAAGAAGATAGAGTTTGAGCTAAAGGAATAGGAAACAGAATCTATAGCATAAGAGGAATCAGAAGATGAAGAGCCTCAAACTCCAACTGTAAGAATATTAGTTCAAGAAAGAAGGCAGCCATAAACGTATAGTCTAGCTACTTTTTGTTCAAATTTTGCTTTATCTTTTACTGATGATGATCCTAGAATTGTCAGGGAAGCAGTACATTTAGAGGATGGAAAACTTTGGAAAGAGGCCATGGTTGATGTAATGGCATCTTTGCACAAAAATGAAGCTTTGGATCTGGTGGAGTTGTCGACTGGAAGGAAACCCATTGGAAGCAAATGGGTGTTTAAGAAGAATATGAACAAAGAAGGCAAGGTGGAGAAATACAAAGCTTGGTTGGTAGAAAAAGGTTATTCTGAGGTGTTGGGAATCGATTTTGGTGATATGTTTTCTCCTATTTCCAAGGTAGCTTCTTAGATTACTTTTATATGTTGATGCTACTTTTGATTTTGAGGTAGAATAGATGGACATGAAGATGACATTTCTTCACGGGGATCTAGAATAAGAGATCTACATGAAGAAACCTGAAGGCTTTTCGGTGAAGGGTAAGAAAGAACTGGTATGCAGGTTAAAAGAGTCTTTGTATAGGTTAAAATAGCCACCAAGGATGCGGTATCAGAAATTTGATACATATATACGGGGACTTGGCTTCACTAGAAGCAAAGCAGATCATTGTGTGTATTTTAAATTAATTGGTGACCGTGTTATTTATTTGGTGTTGTATGTTGATGATATTTTGTTGATTGGAAAAAACAAAGAAATTATACAGGAATTGAAGACCCAATTTTCCTCCAAATTCGACATGAAAGATCTTGGTGCTGCAAACTATATTTTGGGCATGGAAATTAAACGAGATCGGGAAAAAAGGAAGCTCTGGTTAAACCAGAGGAAGTATGTCGAGGCAATATTACAGAGGTTTAATATGCAGGACAGTAAACCAATGAAGGTTCATATTCATGTCGGTGTAAAGTTATTTGTTGAATAGTGTCCCAAGTCACAAGAAGGGGAAGAGGACATGTCCTGTGTTCCATATGCAAGTGTAGTCAGTAGCCTCATGTATGCAAAGGTCTGTACTAAACTGGACATTGCACATGCAGTGGGAGTATTGAGCAGGTTTATGTCAAAACTAGTGAAGGAGCATTGGATAGCAGTGAAGCGTGTTTTCAGGTATTTGTGTGGCACAAGTGATTATGGTATGTGCTACCACAGAAGACCGAGATTAGATAGTTTTAGTAAATTATATATTACGGAGCAATGGAACACATAAAATATTGCAGAAATATAAACACAGAAAACACACAAAACAAGAGAGACACAAATATACATGGTTCACCCAATTTGGGCTACGTCCACCCCGAACAGCCAGTCCTTCCTTTCTATTATCCAGCAAAATGAAGAGACACAACCTACATCAGATCCGCTGTAATATCCTCTGTTTTCTCTCACGGTCTCACCTCTCTATTTCACGCTCACAGAATACACATCTATCACATAGCCTCAAATACAATGCCCTCATACAAAGAGAGTGGTTTCCTTCTAGGGCAAAAAACCCTAAACTAAACATAATTTCTACCGTCAGATCATCCGCCTAATGAACGGCCCAGATTGACTAGAAATTACTATACTTTTACAAGGCAATTTTACAGTTGTTTTTAGCTTCGGGGGCGCTGCCCCCGAAACCCCTCGCCAGGGGGGGGCTCCCAAAGGTTGCAGCCGCCCCCCCCGGACCCCCCCTGCAGCGAATATTTTACGGGCGGTCCCCATTTCGAACTGGGGTCCAATGTGGCGATACCTTTGAATATAGAAGATAATCAGGCTCCACACCCAACAATCTCCCACTTGGAGACTGATTGTAGCAACTCCACCGCTGCTCCATTTGCTGGACAATGACTCCTCTTTGGACCTGGTTGTTTCTCATCTTCATCTTCATCCTTGAAGACCAATTGAAACTGAGCATATTCTCAGTTTCTCCCTGGTTACAGCTTTTGTTAGCATATTTGCAGGATTCTGGCTAGTGTGTATCTTTTCCAGCTTCAACTCTCCATCTTCCAACACTGATCGTATGAAATGGTACTTGAGCTGTATGTGTTTAGTCCTGGAATGAAATGTTGAGTTCTTTGCAAGATGAATGGCACTTTGGCTATCACTGTATAACGTGCCCATATCATGCTCCTTACCCAATTCACCCATAAACCTTTGTAACCAAATCATTTATTTACTAGCCTCTGTAGCAGCAACATACTCTGCTTCTGTTGTTGAAAGTGCAACAACACTTTGGATTTTTGAAACCCAACTGACAGTTGTTCCTCCAGTAGTAAATACATATCCTGTAGTGCTCCTCCTATTATCTCTATCACTTGCCATATCTGCATCAACATATCCTTGTAGGGAGATGTTTGAACCACCAAAGCATAATGCTTGATTTGTGGTAACTTTCAAATATCTAAGAATCCATTTCACTGCCATCCAATGTTCCTTTCCTGGATTGTTCATGTACCTGCTTACAACTCCCACTGCATGTGCAATATCAAGCCTTGTGCAGACCATTGCATACATTAAGCTTCCAACTGTTGATGCATATGGAACTTTAGACATATAATCCATGTCTTCTTGGGTCTTTGGGCACATTTCCTTGCTAAGTTTGAAATGGCTAGAAAAAGGTGTACTAACTGGTTTTGCATTGTGCATGTTAAATCTTTTCAAATCCTTTTGTATGTACTCATTCTGAGACAATGTTAATTTACGATTTTTCCTGTCTCTAGTTATTCTCATACCAAGGATTTGTTTTGCAGCTCCCAAATCCTTCATTGCAAATGAATTTGCCAATTTTCTTTTGAGCACATTTATTTCCTACATGTTAGATCCTGCAACAAGCATGTCATATACATACAATAACAATATAATATAGCTGCCATCATTTTGATTTTTCAAATAAACACAATGATCAGAGTGAAATCTAGTATAACCTTGTTCAGACATAAACTTGTCAAATTTTAGATACCACTGCCTTGGAGCCTGTTTTAAGCCATACAAGCTATTCTTCAACCTGCATACTAGTTTCTCCTTCCCTTTCACCTCATATCCTTGTGGTTACTGCATATATATCTCTTCCTCCAAATCCCCATGGAGAAAGGTTGTCTTTACATATAACTGCTCAAGATGCAAATCTTCAGCTGCTACAAGACTTAAAATAGTTATGATTGAAGTCATTTTAACAACAGGAGAAAATATTTCATCAAAATCAATACCTTTCTTCTGTGCAAACCCCTTCACCACAAGTCTAGCTTTATACCTCTGTTTTCCTCCATCTTCTTCCTTCAGCCTGTAAACCCATTTATTCTTCAATGTACAGGAAACCTGACTAAATCCCAAGTCTGGTTGTGCATTAAGGAGTCCATCTCTTCTTCCATGGCTACCTCCCACTCCTTCCTGCTTTCAACCTGCATTGCTTCTTCATAACATTCGGGTTCACTGGAATCAGTCAACAATGAATAATATAATGAAGGAGAGTATCGTTCAGGGGGTCTACTTATCCTAGTAGATATTCTAACACCACTTTTAGGTGTTTGGAGTGCATGTTGTTGTTGTGGTGGTTGCTGTTGTTGTGGTTGTTGATTATTATTATTTTCAGACACCTTTACTTTTTCAGTGATTTCATCAAGAACTGTGTATTCCTTGTTTTCCTTTTCCTGCTTCTTTTCCTGCAACTGATTCTTATACAAGACCTTTTCATTGAATATTACATCTCTGCTCCTAATGATTTTGTGATTTTCGTAATCATATAAGCGATAACCAAAACCATTAACACCATATCCAATAAAGGTACATTTCTTTGACTTTGCCTCAAGCTTTGTTCTATTTTCTTTATCAATATGGACAAAGGCCTCACAACCAAAAGGCTTTAAAATAGAGTAGTTTACCTTTTTACCTGTCCATGCTTCCTCTGGAACACCACCATCCAAGGAACTTGAAGGCCCTCTCTTTATTAGATAAACAATAGTATCTACAGCATCTGCCCAAAACTGTAAAGGAAATCCTGCATGGAATCTCATGCACCTTGCACGCTCCATGATTGTTCTGTTCATCCTTTCTAACACACCATTTTCTTGTGGTGTTCTTGGAACTGTCTTCTCTCTGCGAATTCCATGCTCTGAACAGTACCTATCAAACTCTTTGTTGCAATATTCACCTCCATTGTCTGATCTAAGACACTAAATTTCTTTCCTGTCTCAATCTCAACCAAAGCTTTCCATTTCTTGAATGTATCAAATACATCAAATTTATTCTTAATACAATAAATCCAAGTTTTTCTAGTTTCATCATCAATAAAAGTAACATAATAACGAGAGCCACCGAGAGATGATACCTGAGTAGGTCCCCATACATCTGTATGCACAAGCTCTAATTTTTCATTCTTCTTTTCTTTCCCAACTCTGAGAAATCTGACTCTCTTCTGTTTTCCATAAATGCAATTCTCACAGAATTCCAAATCAACATTCTTCAAACCTGGCAACAAATTCCTTGAGTGAAGAATCTTCATCCCCTTTTCACTCATGTGTCCGATCCTATGATGCCATAATGCTGCATCTGCTCCTTCGGAAGTTAAAGCATTAACAAAGTTAGAAATACCATTGCATAAATACAATGTACCAACCTTTTCGCCTTTTGCTATTACCAAGGCTCCTTTGGTGACCTTCCAAGATTTACCTGTGAAAGTTGTCACACTACCTTCACTGCCTAACTGCCCTGTTGAAATGAGATTTTTCTTTAGATCTGGAACATGCCTTACCTCCTTTAATAGCCATTGGTTTCCATTATGCCGTTTTACAAGAACCTTACCCATTCCAACGATTTTACAGGGTTTATCATCACCCAGACGAACTTGTCCAAAATCTCCTTGAACATAGTCATGAAAGTATTTCTTATCAGGTGTGGCATGGAATGAAGCCCCTGAATCTACCACCCAGGAATCAGTAATATTTTCGAAAGAAAGAATCAGAGCATCTTGTAACACCTCACCTGTCACATTTGCTTCATGATTGTTTTCTTGCTGTGCATCTCCTTCTTTTCCCTTCCGAGATCTACAGTCTTTCTTTAGGTGTCCTTTCTTTCCACATTTCCAGCACACTATCCCCGATCTGGACTTGGATCTGCCTTTCCTTGATTTACTGCGATATCCTGAGCTCTTTCCTCTTTCCATTTTTATTCCTCTAGACTCTGCACTCAAAGCATTTCCTGATGTCTCACCGGAGCTTTTCCATCACATTTCCTCGCTAAGGATAGCACCGACAACATCATCAAACTTTAAAGTACTAGATCCAGAAACGGAGTTACTAATGGCCATTACCAAACCATTCCAACTTTCTGGTAATGAGCACAAGAATAACAAAGCTCTAACTTCATCATCAAAGTTTACCCCTACAGAACTTAACTAACTTGTAACTGTATTAAAATCATTTAAATGGTCTGCAACAGATCCACCTTCTGACATCTTCATATTAAATAACAGTTTCATAAGAAATACCTTGTTTGAGGCCGAGGGTTTTTCATATAGTTTCGACAACTTCTGAATCAAACCCTCTGTCGTGGTTTCCTTAGAAATGTTGAAGGTGACTGACGCAGCAAGGCACAACCGTATTGTTCTGAGTGCCTTTCTATCGAGAAGGTTCCATTCTTCATCTGTCATACCCGTCGGCATATTTGATTTTCCGCCCAATGGTAGGTATAGATCTTTCTGATACAGATAATCTTCCATCTGCATATTCCACAGCGAGAAGTTTTGGCCGTTAAATTTCTCGACCCTAAACTTACCATCTTCCGCCATTGCTTCCACTCAAACCAGGAACCCTTCTTTCCTGCGAGTTTATTAGCGAAATAGACCTTCGGCTCTGATACCAGTTGTTAGTAAATTATATATTACGGAGCAATGGAACACATAAAATATTGCAGAAATATAAACACAGAAAACGCACAAAACAAGAGAGACACAGATATACGTGGTTCACCCAGTTTGGGCTACGTCCACCCCGAACAGCCAGTCCTTCCTTTCTATTATCCAGCAAAATGAAGAGACACAACCTACAGCAGATCCGATGTAATATCCTCTGTTTTCTCTCACAGTCTCACCTCTCTATTTCCCGCTCACAAAATACACATCTATCACACAGCCTCAAATACAATGCCCTCATACAAAGAGAGGGGTTGCCTTCTAGGGCAAAAAACCCTAAACTAAACATAAGTTCTACCGTCAGATCATCCGCCTAATGAACGGCCCAGATTGACTAGAAATTACTATACTTTTACAAGGCAATTTTATAGCTGTTTTTAGCTTCAGAGGCACTGCCCCCGAAACCCCCCGCCAGGGGGGGGCTCCCAAAGGTCGCAGCCGCCCCCCCTAGACCCCCCCTGTAGTGAATATTTTACGGGCGGAAAATTTCGAACTAGGGTCCAATGTGGCAATACCTTTGAATATAGAAGATAATCAGGCTCCACACCCAACAAATAGGGTTTTGGACATCCATGGATTCGTTGATGTAGACTAGGCTGGAGATCTGGATCAGAGAATATCTACAAGTGGGTATGTATTTAACCTGTTTGGAGGTGCACTCAGTTGGATGAGCAAGAGACACTTTGTAGTGGCACTTTCAACTATAGAGGCAAAATACATGGGAGCGACTCATGCAAGCAAGGAATCAGTTTGGTTGTAGAGATTGTATTCAAGTATGGGTTGGTAGAGTGAGCTATAAGGATAAACTGTGACAGCTAAAGTGAAATTTTCTTGGCAAAGATCCCACTTATCATTCAAAGACAAACCACATTGATGTTTAGTATCACTTTGTGAGGGATATGGTTGACGACAAAAAGGTGTTGCTAGTAAAGGTGGACACTTTGAAGAATGGTGTAGATGCATTGATGAATTCTGTGAGCACTGAGAAGTTTTCTTGGTGTAGAGAAACAATGGGTGCTGCAGGGGTGCACCAATGACTAAGCTCTCCTATGGGCCCCCATGGAAAGAAAACAACAAGTGGGAGAATGTTGGGTGTGTGTTATATTTTTTCCCCGACTAGCCCCATGTGTGATGGGGTCACAGGGGGGGCGTTAGAATTTATTTTTCATTCTGTTGGGCACATCAGGGGGGTCATGGGGGGGCGGCAACCCCCCCTGTCGGGGGGTTTGACGGGGATGGTAGCCCCCCTCTAACATGGTCCAAGGCAGCCCCTCCCTGTCGGGGAGTTTGAGGGGGGCAGTAGTGCCCCTCTATAGGGTCCGAGGCAATGCCCAGGGGACAAAAAAATTGGACCCTATATTAGGTGGGCGGGGCTACCTATGGTTTTGTGCATGGTTTTTTCCCATGGTTTTGAGCATGATGGTTTTATGCCCATGGTATTTTGTAGATCCGGTCAAGGGAACTGTGGTTATGTTCTAATCCAGGGTTAATGGATTGGGGTTTATGAATGCTTCGGCATGTATATATATGTATTATAACATGGAAAGGAATATAATGAAAAATCAGTCTAATAGTCCTGAGTTTGGGATATAGGGGAAATATTTGTGTATATATGTTTTATGTTTTATGCTCTCGCCATTGTTTCTTTTCTTTTTTTAGAATTCGTATGCAGGTCATTTCTGTATGGGGTTAAAAGCTACATAGATGGCGGTGAATACCCCTCAAATACTTGAGGAGTACATCTGGGTTCTTTAGAGTGATGCCCAACATTATAGTCATCTTTCTGATTTTTCATGGTGTGCTCTTGCACACTTTGGTCTGACTTTTGCCTGAATTAATGCCACCGGATCCACTGGTCCTCCATGTACCCAATGGGATAAATTGTGACTTAATGTGGGTTTTGAAATTCTCTGACTTAGTCACTAGAGGTTATCTCTCCAACCTGAGGGTTTCTGTGTGGCTCTCCCACCAGGTTAGTGCATGGCCCTCTAATTTTAGTCGCGCGAATGACATCTTTTTCCCTTCCTCGATTTGATGGACATAACTAATGATTCAGCTTTGGAGTGTCAATATCGCCATGTTACGATTTGATATCAACTTTTTCTTTCGTTTTAAACAAGGACTGTGATTGGTTCACGACACTCGAATTGGGTTGATCTTTTTCGGGTCCTTTCTTCAACTGGTTCTTCGTTTCTCACCGATATTAGGGGAATTTTGAGGTCTAAAATAGGCCTCCTAAGGAAATTATAAAATAACAATGGAAAAAATAAAATAAGGTTAGATTACATCATCAAATTTTAGAGGGAAAAAAGAAAAAACTATTTTTTCGACTCGTATTTTCAACTTATCTCCCTATGGGTTTACTCAAATTTTGAGCCGAAATACTCATTGGATGCATAATGTTATTCCTCATCCACGGAGTACCCATGTTGCATACTTTCGATGGATCCCACTATACAAAAAACTAGAAATACATGAAAAACTGATTGCAATCACGTTTTTCATGTATTTCTCATTTTCATGTAGCAGGGTCCATCAAAAGTATGCAACATGGGTACTCCTTAGATGAGGAATTAAATTTTTCATCCAAAAAGTACTCCCACTCAAAATTTGAGTAAAACATTGGGGAGATAAGTTGAAAATACAAGTTGAAAAAGTAGTTTTATTATTTTATTATTTTTTAATCTTTTTACTTTTTTACTCCAAAAGTGGTGAATCATCCCCCATGGTTGACATCATCATCTTAAATCCTATTGGTTCTTATAAAGTTTATTTTGGTTGTACATTTGTCTTAGGAGGCCCATTTTAGACCTCAAAATTCCCCTAATGATCTTCTAATCCCCGTTCGGATTTGTCTTCTGCATTTGAACCCCCATCTTCCCCAAATATTTCCAACTTGTTATTCAAAGCTACCATGAGGCTTACATTGTGGTTGATATCTACAACTTGTATTTCAAACTGCGTAAACCTCACCTCTACAGGATCACGAGGTTCATTTACAGATTCGTCGTCTATGATTAGGGTTTTCCGATTTTCGACCCGCTAATATCGATCCCTGAAACCTCCACAAAATACCCAAAGAAACCTACTTTGATTCTAAATGATACGTAAAATATCGTGTATATTCCACTAGACAACTTGTCACAACAAATCTGGTAATATTATATTAAAAATCTGAGATTCTACACTATTACAGTTTTATTAAACTTTACGATCTATATATTTAACTATGATTAGTGCATGCATGTGAATGGAAATCATGCAGAAAATTAGAGAATGAGAAAATAAGCTCACACACACACATAAGACACAATATATGCTCTAGGAAACCCTTTCAGGAGAAAACCCAGCTGGAAGGTGAGGTCGCTTTGCTCTATTTCTCTGTATGGAAATATAGTTGCAATTATAAAGAAGTAAGGCATGTGGCCCATGGGCTGCTACAGTGGAAAAATCCTCCTTGTGTGCTCTACCTCATATCTCTCTTGGCTATCTATGCTCAGCTATGGACAAATTCTCTTGAAAGAATGGAATGCCTCTTCCTCCTAATGACCTGGTTATAACACAACCCGATAGCCTACTAATGGTTAATTTTGACTACATCAACTCTTAAATAGAGTTACAATATAGACTCTTCTAGATTCTTTTATATCACAAACACGTTTCTAGCACCTTTTCCATGAGTAATGGGGTTTGACACGGCATCCTCCCGAACTATAGGCGTGAAAACAGGAAGGTCAACCTGTAAGTGGAATAAATTTTGCATACAGACTCTGATTGACACGATTCTTGCACCATTGGAAGATCTATGTGTGTATAACAACATGAAATGGTTCCACTCAAAAGAGGAAAATTTCTACCCCCAAAAAACTTTGTTTGATGCCTCAAAATACTCCCAAAAGTTTTCAAACCCCGTTTTGCCAAACTAGGTCTCGCCGGTAAAAACAATCTCGTAAGTTGATTTCTCAAATTTTTCCACTCCAAATGCATTGAGATGGATGAAAAAAAATATAATTATACAATATGGATCATACCTCCCCATTTTGGGAGGCTTTTGGTCGCCAAAAGCTTCTACTAAATGAGGTGAGGAAATATTTCCTTCACCTTCTCTCTGGTGTACCATTTAGCTTTGCCTACCAGTTGTCCCTTTAACCCAACCTGCCAAAGGTCATACTACACCTGTCTTATAGTTCTGGAATTCTTCTAAAAAAGTGTATATTCTGTCAACTCTCCCTGAGCATCTGGTGCCAAAGCCTCCACGGAAGGTAGGACATGTTCCTCTTCCTAATCTAGCATGGAAGGCTCATAGAGTTTCAAATTTTCCACATTCACAACTGAGTAAATGCGCATATATGGTGTTAAATTGAGTCGATTTATCACCCATCTTTTCTAGTATCTCAAAGAGACCATACCTTCGAGCCTTGATTTTCTTACTAGATCCCCGCAACCTCTCCTTGTTCAAATGTAGCATATTACTCTATCTCCCACCTTGAACGATTTATGTATTCTATGTTGATCATGCTTGGCCTTATACTTTTGTTGTGACTTCTGCAGTGCTTCATGTACCTGTAAATAGATCTTCCTGATCTTCTCTATAAATTTTTTAGCCCTCAAAGCATCTCATATAAGATCTTCTTTCACTCCTCCTTTCTACCCATATGTAATATCCAAAGGTGAAGGTGGCAAATATCCAAAACAAGTTTAAAATGGGGACTTTCCTGTAGAAGTGTGGATTTCTCTATTGTAAGAATGTTGAATATATACCATATTTTTATCCCAGGTCTTCGGATTCTTCTGTTTGTATCCCCTTAGAATCTGCACCAAAGTCCTATTGCCTACTTTTGTCTTCCCATCTATATGTGTATGGAATGTTGCAAATCTCTTCAACTTTGTGTCCATCTTCTCACACATATGTAGTCTAGAATGCACTAAGAAGTATTGTATCCTTGTCTAAAATGATGCTCCTTGGTATCCCAAAGTGCACCCAAACCCGTCCAAAGAACAAGTTTGTGGTTTCTTTCCTGTTGATGGTATTTTTACAGGGCATCATAACACACATCTTGTTGAACCTGTCAATTACCACGAACAAGTATTCATGTCCTTTCCTAGTCGTTGGTAAACCTCCCAAAAATCCCATGGAAATTCTTTCCCAAGGACAAGTAGGCACATGTAAGGGATGATATAGACCCTATTTCATGTTAATAGGCTTGATAGTACAACAAAGAATGCATCATCTTATGAACCTAGTTGCCTCCTTTTTCATCTTAGGCCAATACACATACCAAAATTCCTTGCAACCTTTGAGGTGTGAGCCTCTCTAAGTAGTTGCAAACGCTCACCTTTAAGATCACACAACTTATCTAGCTTGTAGAGTAACCCATCTTGGAGATGGTAGTCAATGGTGTTGTCACCTTCATGCACATGACTCTAACTTTGCAACTATTTATACACCTCCTTAAATTCCTCACCCCCTAATCATGCCTCTTTATATGCATCATGGGTGAATGCCTCCAGGTGTATAAGAATCCCAAAATATGTAAACTTCGATGCGGGTGGTTGTGAAAGCATGTCGGACAACTTTTTCATGCTTCCCTTCTTATATTTGATCACCAAATGAAACTTCTATAAAAATCACATCCACTTGTAATGCCTAGTATGTTGCAGCTTACTATGGGCCTGCAAGTACTGTAGCAGTTGGTGATTTGTGCGGATTATTGCCTTCTTTCCCATCATATAATTCTTCCACTTATTCACATATTGCACCATGCCATAGAGTTCCTTGTCATAGGTAGGGTAATTAAGAACTGCCCCATGAAATACTTCAAAATGGTAGCATACATTCTTTTCTCCCTGCATCAAGACAACTCCCATAGCATACCCACTTGCATTTGTCCCCACTTCGAAGGGTAGCTACAAGTCTGGTAATACTAGAGCTAGTGCTTGGTTGATGTTCTTCTTTAGCTTTTCAAAATCCCTTTGTTGACCTTCTCCCACTGGAAATTGCCACTTGTTGTTATGGTGTGGAGCGTGTTTCTACCATTCAAAATGAGGCTATGAATTTCCTTAGGTATTGTGCTTCCCCAATGAAACTCCTGACCTTAGAAACATTAGTAGGAATTGTCCATTTCATGATGGCCTCCCTCTTGGAAGGATCTATCTTCAGCTCTCCTCCATCGATCACATACCCCAGATACACCAAAGATTGTTGTGCAAACTCTCACTTCTTAATATTTTCTAGCAGCTGGTGCTTCTTCAATGTTTCCAACACCTGTGTCAAATGTGAAATATGCTCCTCCAAAGTAGCACTATTTATGAGTATATCATCGAAATAGACAATAACAAATTAATCTATAAAAGGGCGCAGTCTATCATTCATTAATATCATAAACATAGTTGGTGCATTACATAGGCAAAATGGCATGACTAACCATTAATACAAACCTTGCATGGTTTTGAAGGCAATCTTTTAGGTATCTTCTTCTTTGACTCGAACCTAGTGATATCTAGACTTCAAGTCGAGCTTGGTGACGTATTTTTCTTGATGTAACTAATCCAACAAATCATCTATCCTTGGTAGGGGGTATCTATTATTGAGTGTGATTTTGTTCAACTCCCTATAATTTATCATACATTTGTCAAGTCCCATCCTTCTTTGGCACAATGATGATGGGTGACCCACATGGTGATGTGCTCGGTCGAACGAAACCCTATTCCAGTGGTTGTTGCAATTGTTTCTTCAACTCACTTGCTTCTATAATAGATTGCATGTACATCCCCATATTTGGTAATGGTGAGTCTAGCAATAGTTGGATCTCATGCTACACTTCTCTCTTAAGTGGTAACCCTTTAGGATCTTGGAACACATCCTTGTATGCTTGTGAAAACTCCTCCAATTTTTGTTTTTGTTTCATAGCACGCCCCTCGAGGGATTCCTTGCCTCTTATTGACTCCTCTATAGATTGACTTTCTCTTAGAAACAATAAAACATACTTCTTTCTAGAACTAATCAATTTCTTGGCTTGGTTGGCACCTACCAATGACATTTTTTACTTGCCTTTGTGTGTGTTGATGATGAATAATCTTCCATCCTTGATGAGTCAGTATTGGTTGACTCTCTTCATGAATATTGCATCATATGGACTTCCAAACATGACTCCATAGGCATGAAGGGGAACCACATCTAGATCTACCTCATCAATAAAATCAACACTGATAGTAAATATAATTTTGCATTGTTTAGTTACCTTCAGCTCTGCATCCTTATTTACCCATCCCATTGGATATGGGTTTGGATGATCATGAAATTCCTGGCCTAACTTCTTGACCAACTCTGCTGCAATGAGATTTTCCTGCGATCTTGAGTCAAATAAAGCATCAATCTTTGTCTTCTCTGCATGTATCTTTATATGGAAGAGTTTGGTCATTTATTTCTCTTCGTGTTACTAAAGGATACTCAGATTCACCCCCTTATGCATTGACATACATTTGATTTTCTCATCCACGTTTGAGTTTCTTTCAACTTGGTTTCTCGAATCCATGGCCATGAGATCCTTCATCTTGTTATCTTTCTTCTTGTCCTTCGGGTTTAGCTTTGGATGCAAATTCCAACACTTCTCCTTTGTATGGCCATCAATGTTGCAGTGGTTTCTAGGATATTTATACTTGTGCATTGTGGTTGTTGTCTTTTTATCTTTCCTACTTTTTTCTTCTGCTTCCTCTTCTTAAAAACATATAGTTTCTCCTTTTGTTTCAATCCACTTGATTGAGCTCTCTTTAGGCATATGTTTTCCAAATATTGTGCTTGGACACAAGCCTCATCCACCAATTTAGGCTTGAACATCATAACCTTATCACATAGACGGTGGTGCTAACCCCCCAAATACTTGAGGAGTACATATGGGTTATTTGGAGAGATACCCAACATTATATCCATATTTCTAAATTACATGGTGTACTCCTTCACGCTTTGGCCCTATTTGCCTAAAGTAATGCCACCGAATCCACTAGTCCTCCACATACCCAGTGAGATAAAATTGTGACATAATAAGGGTTTTGAAATCCTCCCACTTACACATTGAAGGTTCTCCCTCCAACCTCATGGTTTCTGTGTGGCTCTCCCACCAAGTCAATGCACGACACTCCATTTTCAGTCGCTCAAATGATATTTTTTTCCCTTCCTCGATCTGATGGACACCAAAATAAACTTCCAGTTGTTGTAACTAGTTCTTTAGCTTTAGAGCGTCGATATCATCATGGTGCGGCTTGATATCGACTTTTTCTTCGATTTTAAATAGGGGTTGTGATTAGTTCACGGCACCCAGATTGGGTTGATTTTTTTCGGGTCTTTTCTTCAATCGGTTCTTCGTTTCTACCTGATCTTCTGACGCCCATTCTGATTTGTCTTCTACATTCGAACCCCCATCTTCTCCCAATATCCCCAGCTTTTTATCCAAGTTCACCATTAGGAGGCTTACATTGCGGTTGATATCTGCAACTTGCTATTCCAACCATGTAAACCTCACCTCTGCAGGTGTTATAGACATATTTGGGCACTGCAACCCCAATGACATATGTCAATAAACCAAGGGCTCTCAAACCCCTAGAAGTTTTTTTTCATACCCTAAAGGATCAAGGTCAACTGGTTACATCATTTCCCAGAAGTTCTCCCTGAAAAACTGCTCAGAACTGGTCAAAACTGGACCATACAAACTGCTCCATGCTGAGGGTGTGATGCATCTCACCTACTAGACACAAAGGGTGAGATGCATCTCACCTAATACACATAAAGGGTGCGATGCATATTGAAAATCCCTTCTATATGGTGCGATGAGCGAGAGCAGACAAATGGCAGAGGCAGTTTGCTAGGTGGAAACTCAAAGAATCTTCTAGAAACTGCTCATATGACACTTGCCTCTCTGAATTTACCCAAGGATGAGTAAGAGATCATGAAATCTCCAAGTGGAACCAAGAACTATCAGTGAAATGACACTAATCAAAATCCTAGAAGCTGAGTCACTACCCTGCAAATATCTATATATGGATCCCTCATCCTAGAGATCCAGAGGCTGGAATTTTGTAATTTGTAAGGAAGTGTTGTTGGTTTCTCTTTGAGACATTGTATTTTTGGGTGATCTAGCTTTTCATGAGGTGAAGAGGGCTTTCATGCTAGGAGGATGATGCTGGATCAGACAAGCTAGGTTGTAATCCTCTCTTCTACTACTTCTATCAATAAAGATATTTGAGTTTTCCTCCATATACTTGTATATTTTTGAATCTTGTATTTGTGTATGTATTTGTGTGGTTAATGTACATCTGATTCTACATTGTTTATGGTTATAGATCTCTATGTTTTGATGGTAATTTGCTGCTTTGACTCTACAGGTGTTCTTTGAAGCTGGACAAGTGAGAAAGGAGTGGCGAAGCTCTATCAAAGGAGAGAGTAAACAAGCAAGGAGCCAAGCGAAAGACTGAGGTTGGTACTCTCTACTTCTCTCTCATCTATCTCTCATAAAGGAAAACACAAGTTACTTTGAATTTTTTGTTTCTAAGATAGCTACCCGTCTTAGTGGGACTAGCATCTCTGAATGGACACTAGTTTTCCCTGAAACAGCAGGATGACGAGGTTCGTTTACAAATTCATGGGACATGATTAAGGTTTTCCAATTTTAGGCCCCACCAATATATATCCCTATAATCTCCACAAAAACCCAAAGAAACTTTCCCTTATACCAAATGATCTGTAAAATGTTGAGGATATTCCTCTGGACAGTTCATCACAACAGATTTGATAATATTATATAAAAAATATGAGATTCTACACTATTATAGTTTTATTAAACTTTAATCTATAGATTTAATTGTTATTAGTGCATGCATGTGAATGTAAATCATGTAGAAAAATAGAGAACAACAAAATAAGCTCTCACACACACATAAGACTCAAAATATGCTTTGGGAAACCCTTTTAAGAGAAAGACCATCTGAAAGGTGAGGTCGCTTCGCTCTATTTCTCTATCTGAAAATATGGTTGTAGGTACAAAGAAGTAAGGCATGTGGCCCATGGGATGCTATAGTGCACAAATCCACCCTGTGTTTTCTACCTCCTATCTACTCCTATCTATCTTTGCTCAGCTATGGAAAAAATTCTCTCGAAAGAATGGAATGCATCTTCTTCCTAGTGGTTTGGTTATAACACAGCCCAATAGCCTGCTAAGGGTTGATTTTGACTAGGTCAAATCTTAACTAGAGTTACAATATAGATGCTTCTAGAGTATTTTACATAACAAACACATGGCTAGCCCATTTTCCATGAATAATGAGGATTGACATGGCACCCTCCCAAACTATAGGTGTGAAAAGAGGAAGGTCAACCTCTGAGTGGAATAACTTTTTCATACAAAATCTAATTGATGTGATTCTTGCACCATTAGAAATACATTTGTGTGTAGAACAACATGAAATGATGTTGCTTTAAAGAGGAAAATTTTTACCCCAGAAAATGTCATTTGATGCCTCAAAATTCTCCCCGAAGGTTATGGACCCTGTTTTTTCCAAATTAGGTCCTACCAGTAAAAACAGTCTTGTGAGTTGATTCCCCCAATTTTTCCACTCCAAGTGCATCAAGATGGATGAAAAACAATATAATGATCTAATTTGGATCACACCTCCCCATTTTGGGACGCTTTTGGTCCCCAAAATATTCAACTGAATGAGGTGAGGAAATTTTCCTCCACCTTCTCTCTGGTGTACCATTTAGCTTTGCCTTGAAGTTGTCCCTTCAACCCAATCTGCCAAAGGTCATACTATCCTTGTCCTGTAGTTATGGACCTCTTCAACAAAATTGTATCTTTTTCCAACTCTACCTATGCATCTGGTGCTAAATCCTCCACATAAGGTAAGACTTTTTCCTCTTCCTGATCTTGCATGGAAGTCTCATCGAATTTTAAATTATCCACATTCACAAATAAGTAAATGTGCATATATAGTGGTAAACTGAGTCAATAGGCATTATCACCCACCCTTTCCAATATCTCAAAGGAACCATATCTCAAAGCCTTGATTTTATTACCAGGCCCCTACAACCTCTCCTTGTTCAATTGTAGCCATACTATGTCTCCCACCTTGAACAATTTATTTGTTCTATGTTGGTCATGCTTGGCCTTATACTTCTATTGTGACTTACACAATGTTTCTTGTACATGTGAATGGATCTACCTGATCTTCTCTATAAATTTTTCAACCCTCAAAGCATCTCCTATAATATCTTCCCTCACTCCTCCTTGATGCCCATATGCCATATTTGGAGGTGAAGGTGACAAATATACAAACCAAATTGGGACTTTCCTATAGAAGTGTGGATTGCTCTATTGTAAGAATGTTGTATATATACTAGATTTTCATCCCAGGCCTTCAGATGCTTCTGGTTATATCCCCTTAGAAGTTGCACCAAATTCATGTTGATTACTTTTGTCTGCCCATCTGTTTGTGGATGGAATGTTGTAGATCTCTTCAACTTCATGTCCATATTCTCCCACAATGTAATCCAGAATGCACTGAGAAATCGTGTATCCATATCTGAAATGATGCTCCTTAGTATCCCAAATTTCACCCAGACATGTCCAAAGAATAATTTTGTGGCTTATTACCCATTGATGGTCTTTTTACAAGGCATCATAACACACATCTTTCTAAACCTGTCAACTACCATGAACAGGTAGTCATGTCCCTTCTTGGTCATCAGTAAGCCTCCCACAAATTCCATGGAAATTCTTTCCCAAGGACGAGTAGGCACATGTAAGGGATGATATAGACCCTGTTTCATGTTACTAGGCTTGTTGGTACAATAAAGCATGCATCATCTTATGAACCTAACTACCCTCTCTTGCATCTTGGGCAAATACACATACCTCTTTATGTTAGCCACAATCTTCCCTACACCAAAGTTCCCTACAACCTTTGAGGTGTGAGCCTCTATAATCAGTTGTAATCTCTCTACTTTAGGAACACACAGCTTATCCAACCTATAGAGTAACCCATCCTGGAGATGGTAATCAATGGTGTTGTGGCCTTCGTGCACATGACTTTGACTCTACAATTGTTGATACAACTCCTTCAAGTCCTCATCATCTAAATATGCCTCTTTGTATCCATCACGGGTGAATCGCTCCATGTGCATAAGAGTCCCCAAAGTTGTAATCTTTGATGTGGGTGATCGTGAAAGAATTTCAGCCAAATTTTTTGTGTTTTCCTTCTCATATTTGATCACCAAATGAAACTTTTGTAAAAACACCATCCATTTGTAATGCATGGTTTGTTGTAGCTTACTATGGGTCTGCAAGTACTGTAGCGGTTGGTGATCTGTGTGGATTATTATCTCCCTTCCCATCATATAATGCTTCCACTCTCACATATTGCATCATGGCATAGAGCTTCGTGTCATAGGTAGGGTAGTTAACAACTACCCCATGAAATACTTCAAAATGGTAGAATAGAGGCCTTCCTCTCTACATCAAGACAACTCCCATAGCATACCCACTCACATTTGTCTCTACTTCAAAGGGTCATTGCAAGTTTTGTAATACCAGAACTGGTGCTTGGTTGGTCTTCTTGTTTAAATCTTAAAAATCCCTTTGCTGAACTTTTCCCCACTGTAAACTCTTACCACTTGTGTTTATGGCTTGGACTGGTGCTACTTCCACTGAAAAAGAGGCTATGAATTTCCTCAGGTACTGGGTTGCCCCAATGAAACTCCTGATCTCAGAAACATTAGTAGGCACCAGCCATTTCATGATGGCCTCCATCTTGGAAGGATCCATCTTTATCTCTCCTCCACCAATCACATACCCCATATACATCAAATATTTTTGTGCAAACTTGCACTTCTTGAGATTTGCTAGCAACTAGTGCTTCTTCAATGTTTCCAACACCTATATCAAATGTGAAATATGCTCCTCCCAGGTAGCACTATATACCAGTATATCATCCAAAAAGAAAATAATAAATGAATCTATAAAAGGGTGCAATATATCATTCATTAATCTCATAAACGTAGTTGGTGCATTACATAGGCCAAATGGCATTACTAACCATTCATACAAACCTTGCATGGTTTTGAAGGCAATCTTTCAGGTATCTTCTTCTTTGACTCAAACCTAGTGATATCTAGACTTCAAGTCCAACTTAGTGAAGTATTTTTCTTGTTGCAACTAATCCAACAAATTATTTATCTTGGGCATGAGATATTTATTCTTGAGCATGATTTTGTTCAATGCCCTGTAATCTATACACATCCACAAAGTCCCATCCTTCTTTGGCACAATGATGATGGGTGACCCACATGGTAATGTGCTTAGTCGAATGACACCCTGTTCCAATAGTTGTTGCAACTATTTCTTCACCTCACTTGCTTCTAAAACAAATTGCCTATACAACCTAATATTTGGCAATGGGGAGTCTAGCAATAGATGGATACCACGCTCCACTTCTATATTAGGTGGTAACCCTTTAGGCTCTTGGAACACATCCCTGTATGCATGTAACAACTCCTCTAATTTTTGTTTATGTTTTGTAGTACAGCCCTCCAAGGATGCCTTGCCTCTTATAGAATTCCTTATAGGCTAACTTTCTCTTAAGAATAATAAAACATACATCTTACTGGAACTGATTGACTTAATCGTTTGGTTAGCACTTACGAGTGAAATTTTTGACTTGCCTTTATGTGCATTGATGATGAACTATTTTCCATCCTTGATGAGTCGATACTACTTGGATTTCCTCATGAATATTTCATCACACATGCACACGTATGGAATCCCAAACATGACTCCACATACGTTAAGGGGAACCACATCTAGCTCTACTTCATCAATAAAATTAGCATTAGTACCAAATCTAATTTTGTATTGTATAGTTACCTTTAGTTTTTCTTCCTTATTTACCCATGCCAGTGGATATGAGTTTGGATGATCATGAACTTCCAGCCCCAACTTCTTCACCAACTCTATTGCAATGAGATTCTCATGTGATCCTTAGTTAAACAAAGCATCAATATTTGTCTTCTTGACTTGTATCTTTATATGGAAGAGTTTGGTCATTTCTTTCTCTTCCTGTTGCTAAAGGCTACTAAGTTTCACCTCCTTCAGTACTGACATACATACGATCTTATCATCTGCATCTGAGTTTCTTTCAACTTGGTTGCTCGAATCTATGGTAATGAGATTATTCTTCTTGTTATATTTATTCTTGTTCTTATGGTTTAGCTCTGGATGCAACTTCCATCACTTCTCCTCTATATGGCCATCAATGTTATAGTGGTTGCAGTGGTTGCTAAGATCTTTACACTGGTGCATTTGGCGGTCATTTTTTTTTATCTTTCTCCATTTTTCTTCTTCTTCCCCTCAAAATCATCATGTTACTCCTTTTGTTTCGATCCACTTGATTGTGCTCTCTTTAGGCCTTTTTTTTCTAAGTATTATGCCTAGACACAAGCCTTGTCCATCGATTTTGGATTAAACAACATCACATGTTCATGCAAATGGTGTTGCAAACCCCCCCAAATACTCTAGGAGTACATTTCTGTTCTTTGGAGAGATAACCAACTTTATATCCATCTTTCTGAATTCTTTGGTGTACTCTTGCACACTTTGGCTCAACTTTTTCCTGAAGTAGTGCCACTAGATCCACTTGTCCTCCACGTACCCAATGAGATAAAACTGGGACTTAATTAGGGTTTTTAAATCCTCCCACTTTGTCACTGGAGGTTCTACCTCCAACCTCAAGGTTTTCTTTTGGCTCTCCCACAAAGTCAGTGCATGGCCCTCTAATTTTAGTCACGCGAATGAGATCTTTTTCCCTTCCTCAATCTGATGGACACTAAAATAAACTTCCAGTTGTTGCAACCATTGGTTTAGTTTCAGAGTGTTGATCTCTCCATGGTATGGCTTGATATCGACTTTCGCTTCCATTTTAAACAAGGTTTGTGATTGGTTCTATTGTAGTGGCTACAACCACCCTCCAAAATTTTGCCTTAGCTTCATTGTGGAGCCTCCTTATCAACCTTCCTCAGTAGCATGTCTTGTCTTGTCAAGTACACAAGCTTTAGTGATTTTCTAGCAAATTGTCAGCCTATGCATCATGGTTTGTTGCACCCCCCTCATAGGTTGTTTCTTCAGACTTGGTCCAGTTGCAGGCTAAGCATCTCCCTCAAGGAATTGCGCAATTCTGGAGGGGAACCAAACTTCCCTCTAGAAATTACGCAATCCTATCTGGTAGCCTATTGGGCTCCAGAATTGCGCAAATCTGCCTGTCAAGCTTCACTTGAAAAACTGTGCAATCTCTCCCACCAGGACTGCTCTGCCCAGAAATTATGCAATTCTGGGCAGTAATCAGCTCCTCAACCTAGAAATTGCACAATTCTTCTGGGCAGCAAACCCATTTCCCTCCTAGAAATGTGCAAATTTTCCCCTCAGCTGAGCAAGTTGTTGCATGTGCCATTGAGTTGACTAGTTCCACCCGGGATCGAGAAAACTTGACTTGCATGCATGGGCTTATTTTTCCCAGAATAGTAAAAACAAACATGCAAAAAGCATCCCTAGATTTTAGGGAGCTATTTTTAGCAGCTAGAGGTTACATGCAAAGATCATTTTAGAATCTTTCCTCCAAGTGTCACTTTTTCCTAGATTTGTGGCATGCGTGTCATGAGCCTCAAAATTATTTATTCGACGCTTCAGAGCTCACTTATTCACATCGATCTTGGAGCTCTGACATCCCACAGCACATCCAGGAGTCTTCGACACATCTAGCTCAACTATTTCTGGGTAAGTCCTCTTAACTTGTCTTTTGCAGCATTTATGTCGCTTTTTGTGTTTTGTCTTGTGTGAGTGTTGTTTGCTTGATTTTTGTGAACACTTGTTGTCGTTTACATTCATACTAGCTTGTACTAGCATCATTTCAGTTTTCGTTAGCATCTCACTATTGTTGCATGCATGAAAGGTCATTGATTCAGCGACTCGCTTCGCCCACATGCATGTTGTTCCATTTCCTAAATCTTTCATTCATGGTTTGCATGCACGATCATTCACTCCTTCTTACACTCAGTATCTCCATGAATTCACATTCACATTTGCTTTTAGTTTCTCATCTGCGGGTCTTGGCAGCCTTGGCCCAAACATTTCTGTAGAAATTTTGAACAATAAACACTTATTCACAGAGATTATCCTAATTATACACTATTGCGGAATGCATGCATAATACATAACCTCCTCTACGTTGATCATCAATTTTGCGGAATTAAAAACAATGAAACATCAATCGCATGCGCACATTAACACAATATGTAACCCAGGGAAAGCATACAGCTGAAAACCCCACACTATCTGTATATTATAATGATTGAGAACATGTAACAATACATAGTACAATGCTCCTCACAAGTACTCAGCATTATCTCCACCTGTTGCACACAAACTAGCTCAGATCTAATGCCTCAAATCTCCTCCACCGTTTGCCTGCCTCCACTGCGCAATCCAAAATGAGTATGATTACTTTCCAAGCTCGTTTTTACTTGGCTGAACCACACAATCCTCATTAGCAATACTCAATCCATGCATGTGCAAAATCTCATGCACAACTATAGTCACAACTGATAGCAATCTCAACCTCTAACACCTGTCTCCACTGAACTGTCCATGCACTGAGTTAACTGATGTATTCTTTAGTTGCTTTATGAGTTAATAATTAGTGAATTAATTAATAATTAATTCGCATCACTCATCACTAGTGTATTTACAGTTAAACTAAATACAACTAGTTCAACCAAGTCAAACTAAACACAACTCCATCAACTCCACCAAACTCAATCACTTGAGTTCTAACTGAAGTCCACCATGCAATAGCTCAACTGACCCATAAGAAAAGCGTATTTCCTTCTAACAGCTGCATGTGCCACATCTGTAGCTCAAACTGAAGTGCTCCAAGAGGATAAGATAATGTTTATAGTCCAAATATTATTATGAACTAATAATATTCCACTGCTCTATTTTTAGCCTCACAGTCTCAAAATAGAAACTGCCCATATGTCTAAAAATAGAAGTCCATCTATTTTTACCAACATGACCAATCATCCACAAATAGCATCTTGCAACTCATAGACCATGATCCATATGTCTAAAAATAGACATAGTCTAAAAATAGACTTTGCGCCAAAAATAGCCAGCGGGCCCACTTAGTGAAGGCGACTTCTTTCCACTAAGCTCCATCATCTTGTTGCATTCTCAACACTCCCTCTCAACAAGATATGGATTATCAGAAACCCCTATCTTGCCTCGATGGTATTCGAATTTTCTCCTGGTGAGCACCTTCGTCAAGATATCAGCATCTTGATCCTCCATTGGAATGTATGAAAGTAACATGATTCTCCGTTGCACACAATCTCTGATATGATGGTACCTAATGTCAATGTGCTTAGATCTATCATGAAATACTGGATTAGCTAAGAGTTTAATGCAACTCTGATTATCACAATAAATCACTGTAGGCTCCAAGCATGAACCGAACAACCCGACTAGGATCTTCCTCATCCATATAGCCTCGCATGCAGCCAAACTTGCTGCCATATACTCGGCCTCTGCTGAACTGAGTGCCACGGATCTCTGCTTCCTGTTGTACCAAGAAACTGTTGTCGACCCGATACTGAAAATCCCTCCAGATGTGCTCTTTCTGTCCGTTGGGCTCCCTGCCCAATTTGCATCCGTGAAGCCACATAGCTTCACCTCATCCTCCTGTCTGTACCACAATCCATATCCCAATGTGCCTCTGAGATAATGCAATACATGCTTGCCTACCTTCTAGAAGAGCTTATTTGGCTTAACCATAGCTTGTGAAAGCTGGTTAATAGCATATCATATACCAGGTCGTGTATTGACCAGATACATAAGTGACCCCACCAACTATCAATAAACAGTGGCATCCACTACTTCTGCTGAAGTAGCATCCTCCTTCCTCCAACCTCCAGGAAGAGGAGTATCAACAGGCTTGCAACCATGCATGTTGAACTTCTCCAGTATCTCCCGAGCATACTTACCCTGAGAAACAAATAGTCCATCACTGCGCTGCCAAATTTCCAATCCCAGGAAATAATGAAGGAGGCCCAAGTCCTTCATCTCAAACTCCTTAGAAAGATCATCCTTGCATGAAAGTATCAACAGCTCATCACCTGTTAGAATCAAATCATCTACATAAAGTACAATGATAAGCAACTTACCCTCCACCACAATCTGGTATAGGTTAGGATCTGCCTCACTCTTGGAGAATCCAAGTCCGGTGAAATAACTGTCTATCCGTGTGTACCAAGCATGTGGTGCTTGTTTCAACCCATACAGTGCTCTCTTGAGCCTGCACACATGCGACTCGCTGCTGAAGATCTTGAAACCTTCGGGCCACTCTATGTACACCTCCTCCTCAATGACTCCATTAAGGAACGCAGTCTTCACATCCATCTAATGAATGTGCCACCCCATATGCGCTGAGAGAGCAAGAATCATCCATATGGAAGAATACCTTGCGACAGGTGCAAAGGTCTCCTCATAATCGATCCCCTCTATCTGTGAAAAGCCTCAGGAAACAAATCTTGCCTTGTACTTCTCCACACTCCCATCAACTGCCTGCTTCACTTTGTAGATCCATCTCGAACCCACCACTGATTTCCCTTCCGGTCTTGGGACAATCTCCCATGCACTGTTTCTGAAAATCAAATCATACTCTTCCACCATGGCATCTACCCATGCGGGATCCTCCACAGCTTCCTCGAAAGAGGATGGCTCAGTCACAACACATTTGCTCACAAGAGCCATGTATCCATTGTACCGATCAGGTGACTGTCTCTGTTTGCGTTGAGCTGTAGGTGGTCGTACAACCTTCTCTGCATCTTGAGCCAGTCGCTCAGCTTCTGTCATGCGCTTTCGCCCTCTAATGGTTGGCGCTGCATGAGTGGTCTCTTCCACTCCATGAACTTCATCCTGTGGCTGATCCACGTCCTGAAGCTCATCCTTAGGAACTAATAGCTCCTCATCTGCATGCAAGTGTGGCTACCTCTCAAGCGAACACTTCATGGCTTTCTCCTCCTGAAATTTTATATCCCATCGCACAACAATATTGCGGCTTTCTGGAAACTACACACGATAGTTGTGGGGCGTATCAGTGTACCCCACAAATATCCCAACCTCTACGGTCGACTCTAGCTTCTTCTTGGCATCCTTCAACACATGCATGTAAATGTTAGAACCAAAAATCCTCAAATGAGAAATATCAGGCCTCTTACCAGAATAAGCCTCCTTGGGTGTACTCATGCCAAGTATCCTGTGAGGACAACGGTTCTACACATATACTACAGTTTTGCATGCTTCTGCCCACAAGTGAACGGGTAGGCCCTGATCATGAAACATTGCCCGTGTAGCACCCATGATCGTTCTGTTCTTCCGCTCAGCAACCCCGTTCTACTGTGGGTTATGGGGAGCTATGAGCTCTCTTCGAATCCCTTCTGCGTTGCAGAAGTCCTTGAACTCGCCAGAGATGAATTCACCACCATTGTCGCTCCTAAGAGCCTTCACCTTCTTCCCTGGTTCCTTCTCAACCAGTGTTTTGAACTCACAGAACTTTGAGTATGTCTCGCTCTTCTTCTGCATGAAGAAGATCCAACACTTTCGAGAGAAATCATCAACAAAGATCACATAGTACATGTGCTTTGCTGTCGAAGCTACTGAGAAAGGTCCACACACGTCTGTGTGAATTCTCTCAAGGATCATCATGGCGCAACTATCCTTCTCGTGAAAGGTGGCTTTCACAAATTTTCCCAAAGTACACCCCTTGCACTGATCTGACAGCGCAAGAGTGATTTTAGGAAGCTCAGTAGTAATCTGCTACAGTATCTTCAAGGCTCCATGGTGAAGGTGTCCCAATCTCCTGTGCCACAGCTCGTCATCATCCCGGCTCACCAATCCTTCTGCCTTGAATGCCATTGTTGTGCAGCCATCTACATGCAACTGATAAAGGTTCCTGACTCGAACCCCTATCTTCCGGGTTTCTCCAGTTGTCTTACTGCGCAGGAAAGCCTTTCCCTCACTGAAAAGCACATCATATCCCTTATCTTCTAACATTGCCACAGAGATAAGATTCTTCTTCAATCCTGGAACATGCATCACTTCCTTCAATACGAAGAGTTTACCAGACTCCCTCTCAAAGTAAATGGTACTAATACCGGTTGCACTGTATCTACCATCATCGCCCATCTCGATGTGCACTCCAAGATCTTTCTCCTCCAGATCAGAAAACAAATCTCGATCTCCTGTCATGTGAAAAGATGCACCACTATCCAAGAACCATACCGATCCCATCACACTTAATACCAAGCATGCGATCAACAAAAAATCAAGCTCAAACTGTGAGGCTAAGGCCTCTCCCGCTGTAGATCCAGCAGCTTGCTTATTTTTCTTCTTCTGCGGACAATTTGTGGCATAGTGTCCGTGCTGGTGACAGTGAAAGCACTTCACCTTGGACATGTCCTGCTTCTTGCCTTTCACACCGGAATGAGAAGCTTTCTTGTTCTTCCCCTTCTTTGCTTTGACAGCCAAAGCACAATTTTCTTCATCAGTTGCCTTTGATGAAGATCTGTCCCCGGTATTCCGCCTGATCTCCTCCTACACAAGATCTGACCAAAGTCTCTCCCATCTTGGAAATTTCTCCCGACCATTGATAGAGTCCTCATAGGAATTCCAACTCTTCGAAAGACCAAGGAGAGCCAAGCTCACCAAGTCCTCATCATCGACAGTCACCCCCACACTTCCTAGCTCATCCCGACATTGAGTGAACTTCATGAGATACTTGGGCATACTGTCTCCTTTCTCACACTTAATGTTTCTGAGTTTATCCTTGAGTGCCAACTTCCTCTGGTCACTCTTGCTTTGGAATAGATCTGTCAACACTTTCCACATCAAGTATGGAGAAGCCTTTCCATGCAGGCTGGACACAATGTGATCCTTCACGCCCTCCAACAGAATCCTTCGACACTTTGCTGTCTTCTTTTGCCAAGCCTCAACTTGAGCAATATCAGTAGGTTTTGGGACCTCACCCTCTATGAACTCCTTCAGCCCATTGTCATCTAACACGGCCTCCATCCTGTCTTTCCATGCAATATAGTCCGAGCTGCCCTCAAGAGCATACTCCAATCGCAATCCGTTGAAAGACATTTCAACTTTGACACCAAGAAAACACTGCTGCAAATTCGAATTCCACCAGCTCAAAACTCAACCGCTTCTTATCTAAAATTCGTGAGAAAAAATTATTTCTCGTACAGAGATTGACTATATGGGCTTTTACTAGATATCTCACCTTCCAAAGGAAGGATGAATCCAGAGGCTACCTGGCCCGATTACAGACTCTGCCTGAAGAAATAAAATGTAAACACTTTCTGAATAATAGATCTAATGATAAACTCTGCTCTGATACCATGTAGAAATTTTGAATAATAAACACTTATTCACAGAGATTATCCTAATTATACACTATTGCGAAATGCATGCATAATACATAACCTCCTATACGTTGATCATCAATTTTTCGAAATTAAAAACAATGAAACATCAATCGCATTTGCACATTAACACAGTATGTAACCCGGGGAAAGCATACAGCTGAAAACCCCACACTATCTGTATATTATAATTATTGAGAACATGTAACAATACATAGTACAATACTCCTCACAAGTACTCAGGATTATCTCCACCTGTTACACACAAACTAGCTCAGCTCTGATGCCTCAAATCTCCTCCACTGTTTGCCTGCCTCCACTGCGCAATCCAAAATGAGTATGATTACTTTCCAAGCTCATTTTTACTTGGATGAACCATGCAATACTCATTGGCAATACTCAATACATGCATGTGCAAAATCTCATGCACAGCTATAGTCACAACTGATAGCAATCTCAACCTCTAACACCTGTCTCCACTGAACTGCCCATGCACTGAGTTAACTGATGTATTCTTTAGTTGCTTTATGAGTTAATAATTAGTGAATTAATTAATAATTAATTCACATCACTCATCACTAGTGTATTTGTAGTTAAACTAAATACAACTAGTTCAACCAAGTCAAACTGAACACAACTCCATCAACTCCTCAATCAACTCCACCAAACTCAATCACTTGAGTTCTAACTGAATTCCACCATGAAATATCTCAACTGACCCATAATAAAAGCGTATTTCCTTCTGACAGTTGCATGTGCTACATCTATAGCTCAAACTAAATTGCTCCAAGAGGATAAGATAATGTTTATAGTCCAAATATTATTATGATCTAATAATATTCGACTGTTCTATTTTTACCCTGGCAGTCTAGAAATAGAAACTGCTCATATGTATAAAAATAGAAGTCCATCTATTTTTACCAATATGACCAATCATCCACAAATAGCATCCTGCAACTCATAGACCATCATCCATATGTCTAAAAATAGACTTTGTGCCAAAAATAGCCTACGGGCCCACTTAGTGAAGGCGACTTCTTTCCACTAAGCTCCATCATCTTGTTGCATTCTCAAAAACTACCTCACCAATACAACATTGCATAATCCTAAGAGGGAAGGTTGTGTCTTCCTCTCAGAAAATGTGCATTTCTTCCTAGTGACTGTCATCCAGTCTTGCATTGTGCAATTCTGAGGGACAGTGACTGTTGGCCCAGAAAATTGAGTAATGCAGACACTAGGCATGTAACCATTTCTAGCTGAAATTGCACATTGCACAATTCCAGTAGCCAGCCAGCCTCTTAGATAGCCCAGACTTCCTTTTACGCAGTTTTGGCAACCAGTTTGCCAACCTCCCAGGAAAAATTGCACAATCCTTGCTAGTCAATCCTCAAGTATGTTGCATGTCATTCCTCAAGTTTGCTTTGGTTTCAGCTGAAATGTTTCTTGCCATGCATGTCGCTATGTCTCCATATCTAGCAGGTGTTCATCTACCTCTTAGTAGTTTAGGATCAATGGCCTCCAATATAGCAAGATCAAAGGACACTGGAGGAAGTGCAACTGGAGCAACAATTCAATGAGTGTCTATAAGTCTGTCATTATATGAAGACACCAAGCTAATTGTAGACAAGGAAATCAAGCTGAAATGGAAATAGGTCAATGATGCATTTGTAGGCACATTTAGGGAAGACCTCGAAGACCGTAAAGTCTATGTTAACATCCACAAGTCTGGCTTGTACCACTTGCATGCAGGTATCCCATGCTCCCATGCACGAACATGATACGTTGGATCATCTCGCACACTGATCCTGAGACGATGACATTGAGAAGTGCCAGTGGGATGGAGATTGCTACCTTCAGGGCACAGGATTATGAACAGATGTATCATATGTCAAAGCTCATGATCACCATGGAGACCATGATGGAGACTCCCTTCAACATACCCAGCAACAATGCCAACTCCAGAGATATCTTTAAGAACTAGGTGAAGGAGTTAGCTAAATTCAGGATGGCACCCAACTAGGTCTACAAGATGAAGATACTGCAGAAGGTGTATCAATACTTTGTCATCTTTTCATGTCGTCTGTATGGCCAAGAAAGCATGAAAACCTTCCCACAAAGTTGGGTGATTGTTGGAAATAATACTAAGAGGGGGGGGGGTGAATCAGTATTATCACATCAATATAACTTTTTCATTTTCCATATTAAGATTCATGTACTCCACTTCAGTTAAGACAACAAGCGTATATCCAGTAAACTTATGATTTAGTTAGTTGATCCTTAATGAGTGCATCAGAACATTATTAACCATAAGAACAGTAAACAGGAGCAGTAAAATAGAATAGATCATCACACACAAGAAGCACACATGAACACCATGATATAAGGTGGAAACCCAATGTGGGTGAAAACCACCTGCTGCAAGTCGTCTCAATCTTCCTTTTAATAAGAAACTTCTTTTACAATGATTCTGTACTGGTGCAGTCTTATACCAGTATGCAGGGTTCTACCTGCAGAAGGCTACAACCTTCTTTCATTCTTCAGCTTCTCTTGAAGGGAGCTACAACCCCCTTAGCTCTTGTACTAGCCGATCCATTTACTAGTACGCAGGCTGCTACCTGCAGAAATGCTCCAACCTTTACTCGTTTTCCAACTACTACTGGAAGGGAGCTACCACCCCCTTCGCTTTTCTACTAGCTAAGATACCAGTACATAGGTGCCATCCTACAATCTTCTTTCCTCCAAGTACCACGTTTCATACATTTTCAAACTGGATACTCCTGAAGCGCAACACATAATCTGAAGGCCACGTTTCATCCAATTTTCATACTGGACCCATCAATATCATTGAAGCACAAAATCAATCAATATTCTGAATCACCCAATCACCAGATCATTACATATACAAGTATAATATGTGTGTTAGCAACTAGATCTAGTCCATCAGATCACATAAAGATAAATCATTATGAACCTGATCCATTACTACTGAATTTAAACATAATCATTCAATCAATCACTTCAGAGTGTTGTTACCAGTAACCAGACATCACTTCAAAACCCAGAACACTCCAAAAACATATTTCAATAATAGGTATGCAACTTCACCAATAGAAAGCTGCGGGTATCCACGCCTGTTCTTTCTTCTAATCTGCGGGTATCCACACTTGCACACTCTGTTGATCTGCGGCTATCCGCAACTGCTGGGTCTTCTGATCTGCGGGTATCCGCACCTCCTCCTACGGCTCGCCTGCTCACCTTCGCAGCTGCTCATGTCTCTGACCTGTGCACCTCTGCACCTGCTCCTGTGGCTCACCTGCGGACCTCTGCACTGCGCCTGTCTCTGGCCTGCGCACCTCCGCACCTGCTCGTGAGGCTCACCTGTAGACCTCCGCACTACACCTGTCTCAAGCTTGCGTACCTCTGCACCTGCGGTGTGTCACGCCTGCGGACTTTCGGGTATAAACAATTTATCAGTTTTCAATTATAACCCAGACTTCCAGATTTACAGATCTGATCATGCACCCAAGCGATCTCGACCCATCAGTAGATTTGTCTATAATACTCAGGTTTCTCCTTGATTCAAATCTAGCTATCACTCACCAACCGATCACCTGAAATTCAGATCTTTTCTTTTCTTTAGATATTCAACTCATGAGAGTACATAGCCAAATGATCTCCTTTCCTTTTTATAGATAAGTCCTTACTCAAACCATGGACCAAAACCATAGTTATCTAATACTAGGGATCCAAAACCGGGGTTCAAACCTTTAGATGCAAAACCACGGACCAAACCATAGGTTCAAAAGCGTCGGACTAAATACCATGGACCGCTCGTAATATTTCCCACGTGCACCCGTTTTTCTCTGTATGAAAGGGTGTGAACTGGGGTCCGCACCTTTTGAACTGTGAACCTGCGAACATGTATGCACCTTTTGAACGGCGCAACTGCAGACCCAGCTGAGGACCGCATCTTTGTTTACAGGAACCTGCAGATCTCTCATTTTCTTCATTCTTTGTAATCTGATCATCAACTCTTTTGCTACTGACCTGCTGCACTATTATCTGTCATTTGTGTGATTTGCCATCAAGGACAACACTTGAGCCATAATTCCAACAATCTCCCCCTTTGGAATTGATGGCAAAGCTAACTTTTCATACTAAGGACTTGTCATTTGATTCCTTTGAGCTGTCCTACATCCCATGTATTATGTCACATCTGATATCTCTTCTGTAGATTCATCTGATTGTATATAAGTGAGATGTTCTTCTATGAGTGGGTTGCCATCAAGTACAACACATGCATCATAATGCCAACAATCTCCCCCTTTGGACTTGATGGCAACAACACCAACTCACTCTCCCCCTTTGACATCAAGGGCAAAGGGCGGACCAAGATATTCTCTTTCCTTGATAAACATTCTGTTGTCCATACTCCCCCTGAGTATCTGTTGAAATCTCTGAATGAGCTCCCCCTTTGTATATGCCAAGGTGTACCAATCTGACCATGCTTCCTCTGAGTACTGCTGAAGTCTCTGCTCTGCTGAAGAGTGTTGTTCATGCTCCCCCTGACTGTAAGCAAGGTCTGCAAAAAGATGTTCTACAAGAAGAACATGACTCTATACATCATAAATGACCTTCCTATCACCAAAGACTCATCCATCTCCCACCAAAATGGGGATATACCAAACTTGACTCATCCACCCAATCAAGTGGGGATACATCAAGGTTTACACATGATAGCACAAGAGTATAACATCATCCATCCCAGGCATAGTGGGGAAACCAACATAGGTCGTTACATGACCTTGATAACGACTGAAATATTTCAACATCATATGACCAGAAGAGATTAGAGACACACTATTACATCATGAGACTTGATATGACCTTTACATTGAATGATAGAGACCAAACATCTAAATAAGACCATGATAGTCATCAGCAACTATCATACATGGTGAATGATCAGCTCCATAAGCATCTGCCAATAGCATCTAGACCAGCAATCCTGTATATGCCCATTAGTGTAGATAACATCATCCTGTGACAAGATATGCCTGCATATAGATATCAATTCATTCTCTTGATCTTGAGCATTATAAGATCATTATCATATGCGAAAGACACCATAGCCCTCAAGATCTGCATGATCTAAGTATCATCACTTGGGAACATCTGCATCAATCAACATATGTAAGTATCAACCCATCATTATAGCATCATGACTCCAACAATGCAACTTTGAGTAATCATCCATGTATCCAGCACTATGTATCTTGAGCTTAAGATCATGATTTCTTGATATCATCAACAGCAACAATCCTCTTCCACATGTACGCTAAGAACTATAGTAATCTTGCATCATAACTGTATTATGTGATCTTTATGCATATGACGACAGCAGCATATGAGTGACTCATCATCAAGCAATGAAGATGTGTATTCAAGCTTTGTACTTCTCCTTATCCTTATGAAGATCACCATGTAGACACCATATATGTATCATCATAAATCTGATCAACTATGTAACCCCAAGAATCATATGACAAGCATCATCACCAAGGACCATAATGCCAACAATGCATTATTAAAAGCATAAACTCCCCCTGAACTTGTGCCATCTATTTACTGTCAGATCTGATCATGCATATTCAGCCATAAGCATCAAGACATCATCATCATCAAGTTAGGATCAAAACACTTCTAAACATCTTACAAGTATCAAGATATTTCCACACATCATCAGTAGACTATACCCATTATTAAACATAGCAAGTAATAGACTGAATCATATCAAACCCTTTTCCTGAACCTGTCCCTACTGCCTTTCCTTAGACTGACATATACGCGAATTTGCAGTGTCTAACTTGCGTATATACACGACTTCCATTTATGAAACTTGCGTATGAGATTTAGGACACTGAAGTTTTACACTTTCAGCTCCCTCTGAGTCTGTTATGTCTGTGTTGTGCTGTGTCTGAGTATATTGTGCGGTGCCACATTTTTCTGACTGAACTTCCTTCTTCTTCCATATCTTCAAGCGTGATGATGTTTTCTCCTTTTGGTATGGTGCCCATACTTTGTTCCTGCATTCCTTTGCTATATGTCCAAGCTTGTTACAGGCATAACATCTTACCTGTTTCATATTTCTTCTGTAGCAATCAACAACTTTGTGACCAAACATATTGCAAGAGAAACAATATCCCTTAAAGTACCTGGAACGTGATGATCTTTCTATGTGATGATATTGCACCATTCTTCTTCTGCATCTGGCTGCAACATGTCCAAGATTATGACATACATAACATTCAACATTATTCATTGGAGGAGTAAAATATTTCCTTTGAATAATTTCTTTCCTTGGCTATTGATGGGGTCGACTTTTCATTTCCTTGTTGAGCATTTCAGATTTTGCATTAGAGTTCCTTGTCTTACTTTGTGAACTAGATTCTCCTTCAACAAATTCATGAAAACCAAGACCCGTTTTGATAGCAGGAGACCTTTGACTACTAATAATATCATCCAAGATCTTAGTACTATCTTGAAATCGTAAGAGCTTATCCTTTTCTTCTAAGTTATCTTTTAGAAAATTTACCTCAGTCCGATGTTGCTCTTCCTTTTCACGATAGTGCTTCTTCATGTCTTCTTCAGCTTTCCTTCCTTCTTTCAACTGATGTCTTAGTTCAAGAACTTCATTTTCTTGTTTTTCAAGAGATTGGAGTAGTTCTTTGCTTTGCTTCTTTGATTCTTCAAGATCTTCCTTTAGCGAGATGATCGTAGCTTCAAGCTTCTCATAATAACTGGATCTATCTCTAAGTTTCTTGATTGTTGTACTCCTTTCATTGACTCATTTGTTAGTGATGTCACTTCATCCTGCAACTTTTGAAATTGAACTACCTTGTCCTTGAATACCTTCCTTACCTTGTTTCCTTCCTCTAGTTCATCTTTTAGTTTGTTAGCTTCTTCTTTGAAGGCATATTCCCTTTTGTTCAATAGATCTTGTTGATCTCTAATTTTTTTTGTAAGCCTTTTAAATTCTGCCTCTATTTGATATCTTTCTTGCTCACCCATAAGAGCAAATTTAGTTGTTTCGCTATCACTTTCATCTTTTCCAAATGGATAGATACCTGTATCACCAGAGGATAACAAATTCATACCTGATAGATCATTTACTTGTTCATCTTCATCATGAAGTGATTCTGAATCTGAAGTGCTTCTTCCACATATTCCCCAATCAATACTCCCACTGTCATAGTTCTTATGAGATGTCTTCTTCTTCTTAGGGGCTTTCTTCTTAAGCTTCTTTCCCATTGTTCTACGGATCTCCTTCAAGCGATCAAGCTTCTACCAAAGGACCTACTCTGATACCAATTGTTGGAAATAATACTGAGAGGGGGGGTGAATCAGTATTATCACATCAATATAACTTTTTTGTTTTCCATATTAAGATTCATGTACTCCACTTCAGTTAAGACAACAAGCATATATCCAGTAAACTTATGATTTAGTTAGTTGATCCTTAATGAGTGCATCAGAACATTATTAACCATAAGAACAGTAAACAGGAGCAGTAAAATAGAATAGATCATCACACACAAGAAGCACACATGAACACCATGATATAAGGTGGAAACCCAATGTGGGTGAAAACTACCTGCTGCAAGTCATCTCAATCTTCTTTTTAATAAGAAACTTCTTTTACAATGATTCTATACTGGTGCAGTCTTATACCAGTACGCAGGGTTCTACCTGCAGAAGGCTATAACCTTCTTTCGTTCTTCAGCTTCTCTTGAAGGGAGCTACAACCCCCTTAGCTCTTGTACTAGTCGATCCATTTACTAGTACGCAGGTTGCTACCTGCATAAATGCTCCAACCTTTACTCATTTTCCAACTGCTACTGGAAGGGAGCTACCACCCCCTTAGCTTTTGTACTAGCTAAGATACTAGTACGTAGGTGCCAGCCTACAATCTTCTTTCCTCCAAGTACCACGTTTCATACATTTTCAGACTGGATACTCCTGAAGTACAACTCATAATCTAAAGGCCACGTTTCATCTAATTTTCAGACTGGACCCATCAATATCATTGAAGCACAAAATCAATCAATCTTCTGAATCACCCAATCACCAGATCATTACATATACAAGGATAATATGTGTGTTAGCAACCAGATCTAGTCCATCAAATCACATAAAGATAAATCATTATGAACCTGATCCATTACTATTGAATTTAAACATAATCATTCAATCAATCACTTCAGAGTGTTGTTAACAGTAACTAGACATCACTTCAAAACCCAGAACACTGCAAAAACATATTTCAATAACAGGTACGCAACTTCACCAATAGAAAGCTGCGGTTATCCGCGCTTGTTATTTCTTCTTATCTGTGGGTATCCGCACCTGCACACTCTGCTGATCTGCGGGTATCTGCAACTGCTTAGTCTTCTGATCTGCGGGTATCTGCACCTCCTCCTGCGGCTCACCTGTGCACCTCCGCAGTTGCTCCTGACTCTGACCTGCGCACCTCTACACCTACTCCTATGTCTCATCTACAGACCTCCGCACTGTGCCTGTCTCTGGCCTGCGCACCTCCGTACCTGCTCGTGAGGCTCACTTGCGAACCTCCGCACTGCGCCTGTCTCTGGCCTACGTACCTCTACACTTGTGGTGTGTCACACCTGCGGACCTTCGGGTATAAACAATTTATCAGTTTTCAATTATAACCCAGACTTCCATATTTATAGATCTGATCATGCACCCAAGCGATCTCGACCCATCAGTAGATTTGTCTATAATACTCAGGTTTCTCCTTGATTCAAATCTAGCTATCACTCACCAACCGATCACCTGAAATTCAAATCTTTTCTTTTCTTTAGATATTCAACTCATGAGAGTACACAGCCAAATGATCTCCTTTCCTTTTTATAGATAAGCCCTTACTCAAACCATGGACCAAAACCATAGTGATCCAATACTAGGGATCCAAAACCGGGGTTCAAACCTTTAGATGTAAAACCACGGACCAAACCATAGGTTCAAAAGCGTCAGACTAAATATCATGGACCGCTCGTAAGATTTCCCACGTGCGCCTGATTTTCTTTGTATGAAAGTGTGTGAACTGAGGTCCACACCTTTTGAAATGTGAACCTGTGAACATGTCCGCACCTTTTCAACGGTGCAACTATGGACCAAGCTGAGGACCGTATCTTTGTGTACAGGAACCTACGGATCTCTCATTTTCTTCATTCTTTGTAATCTGATCATCAACTCTTTTGCTACTAACTTGCTACACTATTATCTGTCATTTGTGTGAGTTACCATCAAGGATAACACTTGAGCCATAATGCCAATAGTGATCACATTGGTCCAAGTAGCCAGAGAAGGCAAAGCATGCAACTGGTCTGACATGTTGGCTCATCAGCTGAAGGAATACGTAACAAGGGCTCGACAGCCACCCAAAGGTATGCAAGCACAAATCTACTTGTCTGCCTACACCTTGGATGCAATCTGTGCCCGTTAGGAGTTCCCGTGCTTGAAGTGGGCATGGACATCAGTAGAGACCTTTGTGAACACTTATTGTAATATGTTGTCTAAATGCAGTTTCAGAGGAGTTATCACACAATTTCCCGATTGTTATGAAACCAGCTCAAGAAAATATAGAAAAGATAGATCAACGCCTTAGAATTCAGCCTCTTCGAGGGGGAAACCTCCTTTACATTACATAAATGAACAATTCTTGGATCATACAAATGAAAAGACATCCTTTCTATATATAGGAGTCTAAGGGGTCATAACATAATCAGAGCCGACATAACAATAATAATGTAAGGGCACAATAATAACAATATTGGGCTTCTATGGGGCACAATAGTAACAATATGGGCACTACATGGGTACATCAATATAATAAGTGGGTTATACTAATAACAATAAGGGGTTACACTAGTAGTATAGGGGCCTAACATGCCCCTCTCCTGCAAAAAGCGTTGTCCTCAACGCTTGAGTAGTTCTTGATGCTTCTGTATAAAATTCTTGTCCTCCCATGTGGAATATTCAGCGGGTAAGTTATTCCACTTGATGAGATACTCTGAAATTGATCAATTTCGTAGCTGTCAGGTTCTTGTTTCTGTGACTGCTCCAGGTTCCAATATGATTTTTCCTTCCTCTTTAATTTCCGACAATATTGTTTGAATTGGGATCTTTTGCAACTTTTGAATAAGTGGCCATACTTCTTCGTCCTTCTTCCATTCATCCCATGCTTCATTTATCCAATCTGGTTGGATAATATAAATAGCACAAAATAATGCTTCCACATCCTCATCCTTGAAGAGTCTTCCCATTCGGTAAGGTCGCCATTTTTTAAGTGCCTGTTGTTTCGTTTGATTTTGCACCGAAGTGGTGTTATCCTTTAAAAGTTGCAGAACTTGTTGTTGATGCTCGATGTGATCTTTCACTGCTTGAACCTTTTTCTTCTTGATATGTCCTTCTATCTCTAGAGTTTGAGGAGTGGTAATTTCTTCCAATCCTTTACAAGATATGGTCGGATTTATTTCTTGATGCTCGATGTGATCTTTCACTTCTTGAACATTTTTCTTCTTTAAATGTCCTTCTATCTTGATAGTTTGAGCAGTGGTAATTTCGAACAATGAATTACAAGATATGGTTGTATTCATTTCTTCTTTCTCGATGTGATCTTTCACTTCTTGCACCTTTTTCTTCATATGTCCTTCTATCTTGAGAGTTTGAGGAGTGGTAATTCTTCCCAATGCTTTACAAGATATGGTCTGATTCATTTCTTCTTTCTCTGGGGTGGGGTCTTGGCGTATATCTTCTTCTTTTGTTGTTTCTTGATCCTTTTCTTCCTCCTCTTCATATTCTATGTAAAATAATTTCTTCTCAGCACACTTATGACCTTTAGTGCATTTTCTATCACAATTGTAACAAAGCCCTTTTTCTCTTTTTTCTTCCAATTGTTGTGGTGTAACCCTTGTAGGTTGTGGAAGGCTAGGAGAAACAACACTTCCATCTTTATAGTTGTGAGTGGTACACTTCCTGGTTTCCATAATTTTGCTTTCCACTATGTCACAAAGCCCTTTTACTCTTTCAAATTGTTGTGGTGTTGCTCTAAAGAAGGTGTTGCTCTTTGTATCCTCATAATGTGCTATCATTTCCTCCATGAAAATTGACCACGTAACAAGATGTTTACGAGAACAAAGCCCTATGTACCATAAAAATTGATCTGGTTCTAAATATGGAGATGAAATACATACCTTTTGTAATAGTTGTACACCATGTATATCAAAATATTGCTCCATCTGAAGTATCCAATTTACCGGATCCTTGCCATCAAACTTCTTCATCTTGCTTTTCCTTGATTTTAGGAGCTCTACCTTGAAACAACTGTAACTATGTACTTTCAGATCTTTAAGTTCTGAAATTATGACCTGTAGTAGCCCTCTGTGTCCTCTTTCCAATGCCACCAGTCTGATCCAAATTGGATTCTCCAAGAAAGAGTTATGCACAATCTCCCAAGATGACCTGGTTATAGACTAGTTCAGTAGAGCGAACTTGTACGACGTGCCACGAGTCACTGTTTCAACCTTTAGATCTTAAAAATGAATACAAGAAACTACAGTCCGTCCTCTTTCTGTGACTTCTTACAAAATTTCAATCTGATCCCCAGAGAGAAAGTTATGACGATTCTCCCCAAGTCACCTGTTTTGAATGTAATTCAGGAGTCTGGAAAAAGACGAACTTCCTCAGATCATATCTCCGCAAATATCGTGTGAAAAGCTCTGAAATTCGGACCCAAGGTTCAGCGTGATTTCTTCTCAAATGGGTTTTTTTTGCGACTTCTGAAACGTCACAGAAAAAAAGTTATAGCGAAAATTCCATGATGACCTGTTTGGAGCAGCGAAACCCTAGAATCCAAAGCTCTGATACCAAATGTTATGAAACCAGCTCAAGAAAAGATAGAAAAGATAGATCAACGCCTTAGAATTCAGCCTCTTAAAGGGGGCAACCTCCTTTACATTACATAAATGAACAATTCTTGGATCATACAAATGAAAAGACCTCCTTTCTATATATAGGAGTCTAAGGGGTCATAACATAATCAGAGCCGACATAACAATAATAATGTAAGGGCGCAATAATAACAATAGTGGGCTTATATGGGGCACAATAGTAACAATATGGGCACTACATGGGTACATCAATATAATAAGTGGGTTATACTAATAACAATAAGGGGTTACACTAGTAGTATAGGGGCCTAACACCGATCATTTCGTCACCCTAGTTTACAATATGATATTCGAACAGGATCCACCCTGCAACTGAAGGCAGCAATGGAGGCACTGATCGACATAGTTGATTGGTATGCCTCAATATGGATGTACAGCACGGAGAAACCTCTACATGTTCTACCGAATTTTTCCTTGGACAAACTTGTCATGCAAGAAGTATCATATCACGTCTCGGAGAGATTATCAGCTAGGCTACACCGGAAGAAGAAGGCACCTTGGCCCGCTCTTCCATTGCAAATTAGGTTATATGAGATACAGACTTTCAAGCATGCAGATGTTGAAACAAAGGAGATTAAGAAATATCCATTCGATGCCTAAAGTTACAATCTGTATGACCCACATTGTCATGTGAAAGACCATTGCATGAGAGTACAATTTAACTGGATCCACGGGGCATTTCATTGGGCGGAGGAAGACCCGTGGAGATATTGTTACAGCTTCTCTAGACCTAATGAACCAGTCGGCCTCGCTATGGAATGGGTATCGAAGCAGCTTGAAGCAGCATCCTGGAGAGCACCAACAACAGCAACAGCAGAGGTTAACATACCAGTGCGCGACAAAGGAAAGAGGAAGATTGTCGACAGCATGGAGGAGGAACAAAGCTGCAAGTTCCGAGCTGACCCACTTGTGCGGAAAGCAGCTTTGGAAATAGAGGCAAAGAGGCAATAGCATGACAAGAGAAATGCGCAAAGGCAGAGAGAGAAATGGATAATGGAGGAAACAAAGAAGGAGTTGCATGAGTTGAAGGAGAAACTCCAGAAGGAACAAGAGTTATGCAGACAGGAGAAGGAAGAGCAGCAGGAATAGGTATAGCAGGGGGTGCAACTTGTACAGAAAAATGAAACTGTGCCCGTACAGGTAGTAGAATTATCAAAACAACTGGCATCAGGTATATAGGATGAACCATCACAGGAGCAGGACTTCACTCAAAATATAGAACAAGCACTTGAATAGATGGATACAGATATGAGGCAATAGGATTTAGAGAAATACATCGACCACGTGCCTCACCACCAATAGGTTGAACCACGAGCTTCACCACATCCAGAAGAGGAGCAAGTCCCAAGAAACCAAGGAGACACTAAGATCCTTGGATATTAGCAGGAAGGGAGATGCACAACATCTCATTTGACGAGTCTCAACATAGAATTGTGCAATCTCGCAGAGTGTTGACTCTGGAGGATCATACATCTCCTGCACAATTTGAGGAATGAATGATCGTTCCTGATGTGTGCAAACATCCAGCAACATTGGTTGATGCTACCAGACCATATGCCAAAGCCACTAACTTGAGTGTTTGCTTCCTGATAATTGAAAATGAGCAAATGGCTAAGGAGCTACAAATGGCCAAGCAGAGAGGAGAATTGGTTACAGCATCCGCTCGAGCAGAGTTAAAGAAGGCAATACTAGATGAAGTATTTTCCCTTGACACAGTCATGTGGCCACTGTATTCCAAGTTTGGTACTATGCATAAGGTAGTTTTCCATCTCAACGATTGGCAGCAACAATGTGCTAGGAGATCACGTATCTTGTCGAATGTGCGTGCTATTGTTGATTACATATAAACATGGACAATGAGATACAAGGGAGCCCCGCTACACTTGCCTAAGATGATGAAGCCCATAGCAGTCGAGCTAAAGGCGTGCATCCAAAGTCAGATCTGGAACTATGAAGATTTCTCGCAGTTCATCACTAGTCTACAGGCTTCCCATGCATGGGTATTCAAGAGTATGGATGTTTTTGTGTGCACACATGCAATCCCATCTATTGGAACACTCACCTAGGTGAAGACAAAGGCACAGGTACAACTGGAGCTTGACTTGTACTTTGACGAGTTGATGCACATAACCACCAGCCCAGACTTGTTGATCAGTGCAGACACCATGCACAAGTGTGTTGTTGGTCTGGTCGCACTCAAGACAATGATGCGCATGCTATCAGACGAGTTGGAAAGAGGAGCTTGAGCAGTGTACTTGGATGCTATGGAGGCAAGAGTTCATTGTTAGAAAGATGTCGCCTTAGAGTACACGGACACCATCGTAGACTACCAAGTTTGGCATCAGTTCGCTACTATCAACCAACATGAGGATGTCGAAGAGTTGGTCTTCCAACAGTTTTCCAAGTCATATTGATGTCTTGCATGGCTTACTCAAGTCATTTTGTCTCACATGGGTACATGTGCAGTGTAATGTAACGTCTTGTCAAGTGTAAGTTCAAGTGTCATGAGGGTAGATGAACTGTCACAAAGGGGAATGTCAAGGGCCACCCCACCCTTTACTATATATGATGATGATGATGATGGTTAACGTCCGCTGAGACCAAACAATGGTCTATCGGACCTAAAGAAACAAATTATCTATTTTGATTTAAGATTTTATTCCTATGCTCAAAAAGCTTGGAGAGAAGCCTCTCGAGCTCACTATAATTTTGACATTCTAAAAGGCTAGGAAGGTCAGTATTGTAACAAAGATTGTGAAACTGAGATCTAATGTGGTTATACATATAGTCACTCATAACTCATTGTAGAGGCTTTTGGTCTTCCAATATTCCGATAGGACTATCTTAGAGAGAGCTTGGACAGTATTGTAATGAGCCTTGGCTTCTATACTGCATAAAGCTAGTATATCACTTTGGAGGAGCAAGCGGCTGTGACTGTAACGTTCTGATGTCAGAACTAGTGGTTGGACATGGAAGTATTGTATGACTGGAACTTACACTTCTTATATAACAGAGCCAACATGTTTCATGTATATGTCGTATTGTATTTTAGCTATATTGTTTACTCTAAATGATATATGTATATGTTTTCTTACGCATACATGTGTAGCTATTTTCTGTATATGTATGTATGAATCTTTCTGAAATGTATTGTTAGTTTAACCATCACTTTGGATTGCTAGCTTACTTGCCTTCCATGTTGTGATGTATCTTTGCTCATGTGTTTCCTTCTTAACTACATGCTTTCACAAGTTTCCAAGGGGCACACTCACCTCACCCTCCGTTTGTTAGAACCGGTCATGCACCTTCCTTGACTTACTGCATATGTCACACCCTTGCTACCAATAGGGACATCTTACTTTCCTCTGTGTTAAACCGCGGTCAAAGAATTACCATACAACCCACTACTGGGACTCCTACACCAAACGGTCTGAGGTCTAATTGGGACTTCTTATAGGGGAGATCCCCTGCCATGTTGGCAGGTCTAGTACCGACAATAGGTTCATGGCACTCAAACTAGTTTGATCTTTTTTGGGTCCTTTCTTCGAATGTTTCTCCATTTCTCCCTGATCTTTTGATCTGCATCATGATTTGTCCTCTACATTCGAACCCCCATATTCTCCAAATATCCCCATCTTGCTATTCAAGGCCACCACGAGGAGGCTTACATTGTGGTTGTGTTGATGGTGCTGGACCTTCCAACATGTCATGGGATCTCCCCGGTAAGAAGTCCCAACTAGACCTCAGACTGTTTGGAGTAGGAATCCGAGTAGTGGGTAGTAAATCAATTCCTTGAATGTGATAACATGTAGAGGTAAGTGTGATATCTTTGTCGGAAGCAAGTGTGTGACCTTGCAGTGAGCCAAGTGAGATGCATGGGGGTTCTAACACACGAAGGGGAAAAGGAAGTGTGTCCCTTAGAAGCCTGTAATAGTATGCAGCCAGAAAGGAATACACGAGCGGAATGACATCACAAGCTATAAAGAAGAATATTCCACAATCCAAAGTGACGGGTTAAACCAAAAACACATCTGCAACAAGATTCATACAATTTCATTAAAAATATTTCATACACAAATGTGTAAGTTAATAACATACATTGCTAAAGCAACCAGAATGGTCCAACTACAATAACAACATATGCATGAAAATGTGTTGGCTCTATTATATATTATTAAGTGAAAGTTCCATCCATACATACACCATTGGTAGACACAAGCCTCAATAGTGGAACATTATAGTCAACACTGCCTCCTCCTCCAAAGAGAAGTACCCTCTCTACGTTGTGAAGAATCCAATGCTAGTCACAATACTCTACAAGCCTTCTATAAGCAATTCCTAACCAAAATCTTGGCTCCCAAAATCTTGTACTATGAGTTATGAGGTTCTATATATAGCAAAGGGTGGGGTGACCCTTGACATTCCCCTTTGAATCTTGGACTACCCTCATGACTCTTCAACTTCATTGCAAATGACTCTTTACATTACATAATGATTGTTCACATTCCACTAATGACACTTGGAATTTCACTTACAATATATTTACAATAACAATACAATTTCAACATATAACCATGTAAATAAGCTTGATTCATCCAAACAAGACAACACTAAGACTTAGACGGCTGAGGGAAGACTAACTTGGAAACATTCTCTTGGTGATCCTTGGTGACGAACTGATGCCAAGCTTGGTACTGCGCAATGGTGTCTATGTACTGTTTGGTGACATCTTTCTGGAAATGGATTCTTGCCTCCATCACTTCTGGGTATACTAATTTGGAACCTCTATCCAACTCATCTTGTAGCATGCGCAGCATTGTCCTGAGTGCGGCCGGACCAGCGACGTACCTCTACATGTTATCTGTGTTGATCTGCAAGTCATCACTAGTGGTCGTGCGCATCAACTGCACAAAGTACCTGTTAATCTCGAGTTGGACTTGGTTCTTCTCTCTAGCCTCAATGAGTGTTCTAATGGAAGGGATCCTATGCATCCTCACTACAACATCCAAACTCCTGAACAATCGTGCATAGGAAGCCTCAATGTTGGTGATGAGTGGAGGGAGTTCCTCATAGTTTTGGATCAACATTTGGATGCGCACTTTGTCCAACTTTGCATACAGCTTCACGACCTTATGCAAGTAAAGCGAGGCTCCCTTGTACCTCATTGTCCATGTCTGTGCATGCTCAACAGCGGCATGTATATTTGTGAGAGTGTGCACAATATTTATGTACTGTTACTGATAGTCATGTAGATGGAAAATTTCCTTATGCACGGTGACAAACTGATCATACAGTCTCTGCATGACTATCTCAAGAGCCTATACTTCAGCGAGTATCACTTTCCACATTTTTTCCCTAGCGGATCCTGTTGATTGTTCTTCTCTCTGCCTCACCACTTGCAAGTCCTTTGTCATGTGCTCATTTTCTACTATCAAGAAATTCACACTTGAGATCGTGGCTTCGGCATAAGCCTTAGTAGCATCGGCCAAGGCAGTTGGATGTCTTCGCACATCTGACACAATCACCCTTTCTTCAAAGTGTGCATGAGATGCATAATCATCCAAGGTGTGTGATCTGTGTGCTTGTACAACCCTATGTTGTGACTCATCAAAGGCTATGTTGTACACAATTATCCCTAGATTATCCTTAAGGAGAAATGTCTATCCTTGCTCACTAGGGACTTTCTCTCTACAAGAGGTGGTGAAGCCTGTGGGGTGACCTCGGATGCTCTTGGCATGAGGTCGGTATCCTGATCCTGCTTCTCCTGTACCAACTTTGTGTCCATATGTTTGATCATCTATTCATCCTATTGTGCAAGTTTTTGTTCCTGCAACTACTCACCTTGTTCTTCATCTGCTAGTTGTTCTGCTTGTCCAACCTGTATTTGCACAGTTTGCTTTATCTGTGCACCTTGTGCTTCCTCCTATTTCTTCCAATATTTTCTTCTCCCTCTTTCTCTACGATGCTCTCCTCTATCTCCAAAGATACTTCCTCAACAAGTGGATCCTCTTTAAACTTGTAACTTTGTTATGCCTCTGCACTATCGGCATTCTTTATCTTGGCTTTGTCTTGTGTCAGTTTTCTGCTCATTGTCGTTGTTGTTGTTCCCTATGGTGTTGTTGCTTGGAGTGATGATCGCTACTCTACAGCCATGTTTACCAGTTCATTGAGCCTAGAGAAGTTGTAGAAATACCTCCAAGGATCTTCTTCTAGCCAATGACACGCCCCATGGATCCATGGATAGTACACTCTCACAAAATGGTTCTTGGATATACAACGTGGATCGTATGGATTGAAACTCCTAGTTTTGAACTTAAACTTCTTCAAGTCCTCAGCCCCGGCATCAACATATTTCAAACTTTGGATATTGTACAATCCAATACACAAAGGAAGACAAGGTCATGGTGCCTTATTCCTTCTATGCAGTCCAGCTGATAACCTTCTTGAGATGTGATATGTAACCTTTTGCATGACCAGCTTGTCCGTGGCAAACTTTGGCAGCACATGCGGAGGCTTCTCAGCATTGTACATCCTAATGAAGGTGCCATCGGGTGAGTCATACCAATATGCAATGTTAAGTAATGCCTCCTGTTGGTCAGCAGAATTGTCCTATTTTTAACCTCTATCCTACCTTAAAGACACTACTTAAGCCTTTGATTTAACCTTGGAAGCCTATTTATTCTTGCACTTCTCTTAAACTTGTACTCATTCTTGCACTTCTTTCATGGTTTTCGTATTAAGGGTTATATATGAACTTAATTGTTAATTAAATAGATTTAATATCTTATTTGCCTTTGCAACTTATATGTTTTCTTTCCTAAGGTAATTCGATAAGGTGAAAGTATTAATCAATGTGGAAGATGGGTTGGTGCAGGAGTGATTCTTGTACTCTTTATCGTTCTTACACTTTTGAGGTAGTTGTCAACTTCAACATGGTTCACTGCTTACGGCATAAACATATTGGCAAAATGTGTGGATTCTTTTCCAAAATATCAATCATTTTTGTTGGGCTCAGAGCATAGAGGAATATGCAGGATGTGAAGACCTAGGTTTCGACCAAGAACCCTTGTTTAGTCTTTTTTTAATGGCCGAGAGGCCCAAGTTAAACTCTTGTTTTACTTTTGTTGTGGCCTTGAGCTGAGACTATATATTTAATAGGGTTTCTAGTGGAAGTGAGGTAGCGATGCGTTGAGGAATTTTTTACAAATACTGTGATCTTTTTGTGTCACAATATTTTTTGGGTTGGATCTAGAATCCACGATGTATATTTGCAACTCTTGAAGTTTAATACAAAGGATTGTGCCAGTTATGCATTTTCCTGTTCTAATATATTTGTGATGTATTATTTGAGTACCTGAAGTTCCAGATCTCGTAGCAGGGAAACAAGTTGGTTGGCTAGGGCCCAGCCAACCCATCTCGTTCTCCCTTTTTCGTAAGGTGTGTTAAATTTATTTTTATGCAAGGTTTGAGCAGATTATATTTCGTTCTTTCATAGTTAACAGGCTTTGACTTCTTTGTAAGTTGTGTTATTCGGATCCGAAGTGTGCAGGCTTGGGTGTGTTTATTTCTCGCTTTTTGGGTTAACTCTACTTTCCTTTTATGCATGTTTAATTTCCTTTTTGCAAAACGAGTGCATTTTAGTTGCTTACACCGGTGCATTTTCATTTCTGCAAGTGAAGGTTGCTTAGTTTACTTCTGCAAGTCCTTTTATTTCCTGCAAGATTCATTTGCTTCCTTTTGAAAATTGTGTTTTATTTCTGAGTGAAGTTTCCAAGCATTCTCAGCATGAAAGTTCATTTTAGAATTAATTTATCTTTATGAGATTTAATGAAACATTGTTTCCATTATATAGATATGTGTTTGCACTTGTTTCCCTTGTGGACTTAACTTGGATTAACATTAAAATATTAAAGGGACCTCTAAGCTAAAAAAAATATTTATAATAAGTGCAGGTCTAATTTACATAATAACAGTCATATCAGGAAGAAGCATGTTTGAATTTGAATCAGATAGTTATTTTTCACATGAAAGAAGTTCCTTGTTCTAGCAAGGATTTTCTCTTTGACTTTCGAAGTACCTTTCATTTCTAAATGCATGATTAGTTAAAGAGTCTTTTGCTTAAGAGTGTTTATTTCCTTAGCTTTGTTTCACCTTGAAATTTATTCTTAGTTAACACCCTTTTCATTTTTTGCAAGTGGTTTGGAAACCCAGTACAAGAACGTTGATTTCTTGGTACAAGAACCTTTGTTTCGGTACAGGAACCGATATCCTGGTACAGGAATAGAGTGCTCTGGTACATGAATCTAGAGCTCTTGTATAAAGGTCGAGATATTTAGTGCAAGAACATCGCTTCAGTACAGGAACATCGTTCCAGTGTAGGAATGTTGTTGCGGTGCAGGAACAATGGTTCAGTGCAGGAAGGAAAATATTTAACAAAGACAAATTTTCTTAACAGTTTAATTATTTCTTTGTCCTACGACTACACTGAACTTAGTCTCAGATATTTATCTTTCATTGATCAAGATTGATTTGAAGTTCCTTTTATTGAGTTTCTGCAAAATACTTTCTTCTTCATTCCAGCACCAAAATTCTCTTGGTATTATTTGTCATGTGATCTTTTTTATTCTAAAAACTGTAATTAAGAAAGATAGGAACATATTTAGTGAAGGTTCATATCATTTCTTAGAATTTCCTATGTTACGCCTCTAAGCTTATGAAGCCTTGGGTTGACAAATTAAGTGTTGAAGGATTTTGTTGAACTGCAATTCCCGCACCCAACATTTTGGCGTCGTTGTCGGGGAGGTGTTTAAGATTGGTAAGAACTTTTTGATTTTTTTGCAGTAGGGGTAAGTCTTCTATTATTTTTTCTGTAGTGTGCTTCTATTGCTTGAAGGATTTCTTAGTGCTGATTTTTTATTTCGCAACATTTGATTTGAGATTTTTTTCTTCTTTCTGTAATTTTAAAAGTTTTGTCATTCTTTTGGTTAATTATTTTAAGATGAATGCCTAAAAAGGGTAGGGTTCTGAAGCCCAATAAGGGCCAAAGAAACACTGATAAATATGAATATTTTTCTCATTTTAGGCCTTCTTTTGCAGGTAGAAATTCCAAACAAACACATACCTACCACACAGGAACTGTCCACTTGGATTCTGGAAACAATAGTTCAGGTGTGACACAACCCAAAAATGGGAAGAAGGAAACTAGTGGTGATCAAAAGACTAATTTAAACCATAGTCAACCTTCTAATTCTGTTAGGAGTGGTCCAATTGGAGGTACAAAAATGGAAGAAAATGAGGACCATGCTGAAGGAACTGGCGAGAATCAAGTAAATGAGGAACAATCCACCTTTGGGTTTCCAATCATGAATTCAGAAACAGTTGTACAAATGAAGAATATTCTGCCATCAACTCTTCCTCATTTCCATGGTAAGATACATGAGGATCCAGATTCTTTTCTGTTTGAATTTGATATATTATGCAAAAGCTATGATTACTCTATAGATGCCTAGAAATTAAAGTTATTTCCTACAACTCTCAAGGATTCAGCTTTACACTGGTTCATGGGATTAGGAGGAGATACTATAAATTCTTGGGACCAAATGAAGAGAGTATTTTTGACCAAATATCAGGAATATTGTAAAACTAGAGAAATGTAGGACGAGATCTTCACTATTGTGCAAGGTGATGATGAGACCTTGGAAGATTATTTAGAGAGGTTTCTATACATCCTCCAAAGGTCAAAACATAAATTTGACATAAGTACTATTAGAACCTTGTTCTTATGTGGGCTTACTGAAGATTCTAGACATAATTTGAATTTATTAGGACAAGGGGATATTGCTCAAAAATATTTTGATCAAATTTGTGACTTGTGCAGGAAGCTCTCACGGAACCAATTTAGATCTGGTAGAGGAAATCGAAGTAGAACTAATAAACTTGGATCTACATATGCTATGATTATTGGTTTGGAAAATAAAATGGACAACATGAAAATTGAAATTATGAATACTGTTAGCAAACAAATAGACTCTTTGAAATTTCAACAGAAATTGGTAGAAGAACAAGAGTCATTGTCTATTTATTGTCCAAAGTGTAGGAAAAAACATCTTTTAAGAGAATGTCCTGTTGATGTTAAAGGTGCTAATAAATGTGTGATTTGTGCAGGAAAACATGCTACCGAGGAGTTCCCTTCTATACCGGGACTGAAAGTAGCATTCGAAGGAGAGAAATCTGAACCTGAGCCATTGCATGCCATGGGAGCACAAAGAAATTGGCCTCAGGTAGGTGCAGGTATGGTTCTTGAACTTCCACCACATTTTTATGGTTATAATGCAGCACCATATTCCTATCATAATGCAAATCACTCTCAACCTTGGCAGCATGGGAATCACTTTCAATATGGACAACCTCCTCAACCTTGGAAACAAGGATGGAGGGGGTCAAATCATTCTCATTATTCCTATCCTACACCTATGCAATCATATCCTATTGCATATACACCTTATCCCATGTCACAACCATCTTTACCCTCCTTACCTCAACAAAGTCAACCAATGCCATCATTATTTTTACCACCACCCTTTTGACCACCCCAACTACCTACTCAACCGGTACTGAATCTTAATAATAAAGTGATACAATTGATTCATTCTATTAGAGCAATCACTTCTCCCATTTATCATACCTTTTCGGTTGGGATCAATGAGCTTCAATTGAGATCGGGAAGGGTAATACAACCAGAAAAACAAAAACAATCCACGATGATTATTGAGGAGAGAAATGAGGAGGAAACTCCTAATTGTTTGAAAGAATATGTCACCATTTGACCCATTCCCACACATTCGGAGTTGCCATCTTCTTCAAAACAACCTCCCTATCTAGAGAGGCTAGTTATGGAGAAAAATAACCCCACTCCCGAGTCTATTCTATCTTCCAAGCTTAGGAATCTTAGCATAAAGTTTCGTTTGCTACAAGCTATTAAAGAGATCCCCATATGTAAAAAAATCATTAGGGAACTCTATCTTAAGAAGCCATGAAGGAAGAGAGTAGAACCTCAGACCATTCAGTTTGTTGGCAGAGCAACCGAGTTAATGACAGGATGTGCATAGATGGAGAAATATATTGATCCTAGAAACCCGGTTGTTTCTATCCAAATAGGTGATATCTTTGTCACCAATATATTAATAGACCTGGGGGCGACCATTAATCTTATGACTAGGAAGACCATGGATCAACTTGCGTTGGTCCATATTCATCCTACCCTTACTATGCTTGAACTTATAGACAGATCCAAAATCAAGCCAGAAGGTGTGTTGGATGATGTGGTTGTTTCTATTGATTCGTGGGAATACCCCACGGATTTTATTGTGCTTCAGCCTAAAAATCTTGTGGGTGGACATCCCTTGATTCTGGGACGACCATGGTTTTCCATAGCTGATGCTTATATTGGATGCCACTCTGGTGATATGTACATTTCCCATGGAGACAATAGGAAGAAAGTCACCTTATACCCACCTGCTAGATCCATCCAGGAGCTCAAAGATACCTTATGGCTAGATTATGATAGTAGTGATGAGGAGACTCAATCTGTGTCTTTGATCCATCATCATACCAGGTCTACCCAGGAGGATGAGTTACGAGACTTCTTGAACAATCGAGACACAATGCCAAATTTTGACATGCTTCGTCAAATCTTTAGTCTATATTTTCAAGAAATTTATAGTTCTCAACCTCCCTCATCACAGACTCTAGAAACATCTTCCTATACTCTTGAGCTCGAGACCACTCTTGTTGAGATTAGTCTAGGAAAATCTTTACACATCAGCTCAGACCTAGATTCATCCCAACAAGAGCATCTTGTTAGCTTGTTGCGAGATCACCTTGATGCCTTTGCATGGAGTTACAAGGATATGAAAGGCATACCTCCTAAAACCTGTACTCATCATATCTATATTCAGGAGGGGGCTCGACCTATTCGACAACCCCAAAGGCATGTGAACCCTGTGTTAGGAGAAGTTGTGAAAGAAGAATTACAAAAATTGTTAGATGCTAAATTCATTTATCCTATATCCGATACCCAATGGGTATCTCCATTGGTGATGGTTCTGAAAAAATATGGGAGATGGCGCATTTGCATTGATTACAGAGAATTGAATAAAGCCACTCTCAAGGACTATTTTCCCCTTCCTTTTATCAATCAGGTGCTAGATACCCTTGCCGGTAAAAAGTACTTTTCATTTCTAGATGGATTTAGCGGATATAACCAAATCCAAATCGCACCCGAAGATCAAGACAAAACCACCTTCACATTCCCATGGGGGACATTCGCCTACCGAGTGCTTCCCTTTGGGCTATGTAATGCCCTAACCACCTTTCAAAGGGAAGTGCTAGCTATTTTTGTTGATCTCGAGTGTGTTGAGATTTACATGGATGATTTTTCAGTGTTTGGTAACTCATTCCAAGAAGCCCTCAAAAACTTAGAAAAAGTGTTTTTCCATTGCCAAGAAGCTCACCTTGCTTTAAGTGATAAAAAATGAAGATTGATGTGCAAAGTAGGTATATTTCTTGGTCATTTGATTTCTGAAAAAGGTATCCAAGTAGACCCGACTAAAGTAGAAGTTATTTTGCATCTTCCTGCACCCAAAACACAAAGGGAAGTGAGAGGATTCCTGGGACATGCGAGCTATTACCGGAGATTCATTAAGAACTTTTCTAGAATTGCTACCCTCCTTTTCCGATTATTAGCTAAGGATAGTGAGTTCTCTTGGTCCACAGCTTGCCAATAGTCTTTTGAGACATTAAAGGAAAAATTAGTATAGGCACCAGTTTTGTGGGGGCCTAACTAGTCCCTACCATTTCATATTTCCTCTGATGCCTCAGATACTACCATTGGCACAGCTCTAGGACAAGAAGAGAACAAACAATCCTATGTTATTTACTTCATTAGTAAAAACTTGTCACCTGCCGAGTTAAATTACACAGTAACTGAGAAGGAGTTTTTAGCCATGATTTTTGCTATTAATAAATTCAGACACTATATTACAGGATATGAAGTATTTGTGCATACTGATCACTCTACTATAAAATATTTATCGGTATATTTATTAGGTGGTTACTTTTGCTACAGGAATTTAATGTTACTATTGTTGATAGACCAGGAAAATCTAATGTTGTAGCTAATTATCTTTCTAGATTAAATAATCTTGGTGAAGTAATTCCTGTTGATGATGATTTTCCTAACAAACATATTTTTGTTGTGTCAACAAAGTCCCCATGGTTTGCTGACATCACCAATTATTTAGTCACTAGAAAAACACCACCTCACTTATCCGCTCGTGAAAAGCGGAATATCATACAAAAAAGTGTTGCATATTCTTGGATTCAGGGAGACCTCTTTTACATTGGACCATATCTCATTATTCATAGATGTGTAAGAGAGGAAGAAGTGTTTGACATTTTGAAATATTCCCATGATGAACCTTGTGGTGGCCATTTCGCTGATAAGAGAACTGCATATAAAATTTTACGAGCTGGCTATTTTTGGCCCTCCTTGTTTAAGGATGCCAAACAATATGTCAAGCAATGTGATAGTTGTCAGTGAATGGGTCAACCTGTCCAAGCCAATGAAATTCCTTTATGTCCTCAGGTTATGATTGAGCCCTTTGAAAAATGGGCTATTGATTTTGTAGGACCTATAAATCCAACATCTTTGAATAAAAAGAATATCTTGGTTTGTACAGATTTTGTTACAAAATGGGTAGAGGCTAAAGTTGTTTCTTTTGCTACTAAAAAAGTTGTTGTTGAATTTTTGTTTAGTGAAATTTTTACTAGATTTGGTGTTCCTATAGAGATTGTTTTTGAAAATGGACTACATTTTGTTTCTAATCTAGTGTAGGAAGTTATGGATCAATCCAAAGCCGGCACTAGAAGACCACACTGTCACCCGCAAGAAAATGGCCAGGTGGAATCTACCAACATGGTGATTGAATCCATCCTTACCAAAACAATGAATCTTCATAAAAAGGATTGGGCCAGTCAATTACCTGAAGCCTTATGGGCTTATCGGACCACTTGGAGGAATAGAATGGGGCATACACCATATGAGCTAGTATATAGAAAACAAGTCCTTTTGCCGACCGAGTTCCAAATAAAAAAATTCCAAACTGTAGTTCAATTGGGGTTAGATCTCCCAGAAGCACAACAGCCACATCTATTGTAGTTAAACGAGTTAGATGAATTTCGAAGAGATGTTGTTCAATAGAATGTGTTAGTGCAGCAATGGCGCAGGAAGTGGCATGACAAGTTGATCAAAAATAAGCAGTTCCAACCAGGTGATTGGGTACTTCTTTATGACTCTAGATTTAAAAATTTTAAAGGGAAATTCCATACACGTTGGATGGGACCTTATGAAGTGGTTAAATTTTTTGAAAATGGGGTTGTAGAAATTAAAACTATTGATGGGCGAGAGTTAGTATTCCTTGTGAATGGGCATAGACTTAAAGTATACTTTCAGCCTCTCACAAAGGAAGATTTCATGCAGCAAGTGTAGCAATAGTCTGAACTAAAGATGGTAGGTGGTTGTGCCAACCTATTGAAAATATGATCTTCCTTTCCAGAAATAAAAATAAAAAGAAAATCCAAAAAAATAACAAAAATTAAAAGAAAAAAATTATTTTGCCTGTGGTTGTGAAATTAGTTTACTGACATGATCACAAAAGGATCAACCTGAAAACCAGCATGCTGGCAGGAGGATAAAATTTTAATAAAATGGAATGTTTCTTGATCTTTATATGTGCTAACTGCCACCAAGAAGAAGTAGGTTTTTAAGTGCAGGAACCGAGCCCTTATCCAAGTTCAAGACAACTGACACGAAATTTTTATGCAAGCAACACTCAATCTCGCTGCAGTTATTTTTGGTTCAGAACTATTCAGGAAAATTTTGAGGTGAAACTTTACCCTTCTTCTATTCCTTTTTCATAAATGTCCCTCTATAATTCTTCTTCTTTTTTTCCTATTGAGATTGACCATCCCTTTCTTCAAAAGAGATTGTCCCTATCCGATTTCATTTTTTCCCTCTTTTCCTTGAAATTTTTTTCCCTATCCCTTTTTTTCCGTATATCCCTCTTGGATTGGTATCACTCTTGAATTCCTTGATTGATCTCCTTCCCATTCTGAAAATTTACCCCTTTCCCACTTCTTTCTTTCCCTCATGGACTATATTGCAGGATCTGATAAGAATTCATGGATCATATCGGAAGGCACATGATAATACCAAGAACTGGCGAATAAAACCTCCTTTGAAAACTCTGCAAATTTTTCAAGATTCAACCTGTATATTGTATTTTTATTAGAAACCTCTTTCTTCAGATATGCCACAACACTTTTGAGTGCAGGAACAGTGATATTCCTCAGTACAGGAATGTGTGTTTCAGTGCAAGAATTTTGGAATTTCTAGTGTAGGAATACCTGTTGTTGTGTGCTCCTAAGTGAAAGAACGTGCATTGCAATACAGGAATGCATGCTTGGAACAAGAGTTCGGTCCAGGAACAAGGGAAATTTAACTTCATTCAGTACAAGGATCTTGTTCAGGCATAAATGGATGCATTATTTTAAATTATAGCATGCATTAATTTTTTCTACATTTGATTAGACTTTGTTTTATCATTGCTAATTAGGAAAGAAATTTTTTAAAGTACAAAGGCATTTAGTTATGAAATATTATCTTTATATAAGTATCATATGTACCCTATGCGAAATCATGACTTGATTGGGGATGTGTGTGAAATCTTCTCATAATCTAACATTCACCCTTGAGCCTTGTCGATAATTAATGATGACCTGATCCTATATGACACCTTGTGTTGTTTATATAACAAATCTTCTCCATGACTGCCGCCCTCTACCAATCATCATTTTTGCATGTACGTTGTCATATTGCATCTTTTTCAAGACTGAAATTTTCATGATGGGAGTGTGACCGTTGAAGAATGTCGATATAGTAGCATGTAGCTAATTCAGTAACTACAAATTATTTCAGACATAGTCCTAAATCTCCTGCTAAGTAATTTTCAGAATTTTGAGAAATCAAGTGAATAGTTATGGCACCCGTTCGAATTGAACCATGGTCTGTAAGAGAATTGGAGCAGACGGTCGAATACAAGGATAGTTTGTCTCTATTGCAGGAATCAGGATTTCTCCCCTTCCTGCTCAAGTTTGATGGTTTTGATTCGGTCGTTGCACTTGAATTTTCCTAGACCTTTGATGGAAGAAGAGCTAAGGTGGGATCCTTGGAGTTCGAAGTGACTGAGCAATCTATTTCGCAAGCTACATGATTAGCAGCCATGGGGGAGCAATGGTTCAAAAAGGAAAAACTCAAGAAAGGATCTTGGCGTTGATTTGTGGTCGATAAGAATCAAAAGGTGGACTGGAAGGTTGGGTTACAATGAAATGTGATGATAGAGAAGTGGAATCATTTGCTATACATCTTGCAAAAGTTTCTCACTTGTGAAGGCCGGTATTCATTAACCTTCTTGTACCACATTCAGTTGCTACTGCATTTCAAATCGGGTAAGTTAATTAACTTTCCCTATTTCTTGTTGAAGAGTTTAGAAAAGATGTCTAAAATCATCCAGAAATTTTGGGAAAACCAAACTGGATACAAATTATGTCAATATGGGTTCATTGAAATTCTGGTTAAAAGGGCGTTAGAGGGGAAGAATATGACTTGGGAAGGGGCCCTGAAAGAATTCCAAGAGGGGATCACATTGAAGTCATTAGGAAAGAAGGGTGAGGTCACTAAAGAGAGGCATGACCAAAAGGGTAAACCCTTAACCCTGTAGACTAGTAAGACTAAGGAGAAGAAAACCTCATCCAAGAAACCAGTACTAGAGGAAAAGCAGGAACCCATAATTGAAACCCTGGGCCCTTCAAAAAGAATAACCAAGAGCTCTGTCAAAAATAGGTTTGATTCCTCAAAGGGAGGCCATACTATATAAACCTCTCCAATAAATGTAGATGATTCATAACCCAGTTTGCCAATTGAAAATAATCTCTCTGTCCTTGCAAATGTTGCAGTTCATTTGATATCTTGTGCAGGTTATGTGGAGGAGGAAGATAACACTCCTTTGTCAGTTTTAGTTGGGAAAATGAAGAAAAGGAAGACTTTGGAGACACCTGATGCGAGTGCAGGGAAGGAACTGACAATGGATCAAGGTGACATTGAAATGCAGGGTATTGAAACACAAGGTGACATTGCCCTCGATGATACCAACACTTGTTATGAGTCAACTACTGAAAGAATTTCGACACAGGAGGAGTTTAATAAGGAATATTCTTCTCTCTACATGTATGTCTAGGTCGAGGAACTGAAACAACGTACTTATGGACTTGATATATTGAACCAGGCTACGAAGGAACGAAGCACAGTGCTGCAGAGTAGGAATGTTGAATAGATGGAGGAGGTGTGAAAGCAAAAGCGACAAGAAAAGGTGTGGAAATTTTGAGCATCTGAATGTTATGGTCACCCTAGGAAATTGATCAAACAACTTAAGAAGGCTTGCAATAAGAAGTCGAAGACAAGAAAGACAGGGATCAATATTCAGATACAAAATTAAAGGGAGTTATCCATGCCGATTTTTGCAAAAGGTAAGGTTGTGTGAGGACACACAACAAGATGGGGATGGGAGGATGTTGGTTAGCATAATTGTCCTATTTTTAACCTCTATCCTACCTTAAACACACTACCTAAGCCTCTGTTTTAACCTTGGAAGCCTATTTATTCCTGCACTTCTCTTAAACTTGTACTCATTCCTGCACTTCTTTCATGGTTTTCGTATAACCGTTATATATGAACTTAATTGTTAATTAAATAGATTTAATATCTTATTTGCCTTTGCAACTTACATCTTACATGTTCTCTTTTCTAAGGTAATTCAATAAGGCTAAAGTATTAATCAATGTCGAAGATGGGTTGGTGCAGGAATGATTCTTGTATCGTCCATCATTCTTGCACTTCCAAGGCAACTATCAACTTCAACTTGGTTCACCGTTTACGGCCGAGACAACTTGAAAAACTGTACAGATTCTCTGCCAAAATATCAGTCATCTTTGTTGGGCTCAAAGCATAAACGAATACTGGGGATGTGAAGACTTGGGTTTCGACCAAGAACCCTTGTTTAGTCTTTTGTTAACCACTGAGAGGCCCAAGTTAAACTCTTATTTTACTTTTGTTGTGGCCTTGAGCTGAGACTGTATATTTAATAGGCTTTCTAGTGGAAGTGAGGTAGTGATACACTGAGGAATGTTTTACAAAAACTATGATCTTTTTGTGTCGCCATATTTTTTGGGCTAGATTTAGAATCCACGATGATGTATATTTGTGACTCTTGAATTTTAATATAAAGGACTATGCCAGTTATGCATTTTCATGTTCTAATATATTTGTGATGTATTATTTGAGTACCTGAAGTTCCAAATCTTGTAGCAGGGAAATGAGCTGGTTGGCTAGGGCCCAGCCAACCTAGCTCGTTCTCCCTTTTCGTAAGGTGTGTTAAATTTATTTTTATGCAAGGTTTGAGCATATTATATTTCATTCTTTCATAGTTAACAGGCTTTGACTTCTTTGTAAGATATTTGATTCGAATCCGAAGTGTGTAGGCTTGGGTGTGTTTATTTCTCACTTTTTGTGTTAACTCGCTTTCCTTTGGCACATGTTTAATTTCCTTTCTACAAAACAAGTGCGTTTTAGTTGCTTGTGCCGGTACATTTTCATTTCTGCAAGTGAAGGTTGCTCAGTTTACTTCTGCAAGATTCATTTGATTCCTTTTCCAAATTGTGTTTTATTTCTGAGTGAAGTTTCCAAGCATTCTCAGCATGAAAGTTCAATTTAGAATTAATTTATCTTTATGAGCTTTAATGAAACACTGTTTGCATTATATAGATATGTGCTTGCATTTATTTCCCTTATGGAAGTAACTCGGTTTAACATTGAAATTATTAAATGGACCTTTAAGCTAAAATATTTATTTATAATAAGTGAATATCTAATTTACATAATAACAGTCATCTCAGGAAGAAGCCTGCTTGAATTTGAATCAGATAGTTATTTTTCACATGAAAGAAGTTCCCTGTTCTAGCAAGGATTTTCTCTTTGACATTTTAAATACCTTTCATTTCTCAATGCATGATTAATTAAAGAGTCTTTTGGTTAAGAGTATTTATTCCCTCATCTATGTTTCACCTTGCAATTTATTCTTAGTTAACATCCTTTTCATCTTTTGCAAGTGGTTTGGAAACCTAGTACAGGAACCTATGTTTTGGTATAGGAACCGATATCCTGGTACAGGAATAGAGTGCTCTAGTACAGGAATCTAGAGTTCTTGTAGAAGGGTTGATATCTTCAGTGCAGGCACATTACATACTTCCAGTGCAGGAACATCGCTTATGTACAAGAACATCGTTATAATGCAGGAACGTTGTTGCGATGCAAGAACGATGGTTCAGTGTAGGAAGGAAAATATTTAACAAAGACAAATGTTCTTAACAGTTTAATTTATTTCTTTGTCCTATGAATATACTAAAATCAGTCTCAGATATTTATCTTCCATTTATCAGGATTGATTTGAAGTTCCTTTTATTGAGTTTCTGCAAAATACTTTCTTCTTCATTCCATCACCATAATTCTCTCGATATTATTTGTCATGTGGTATTTTTTATTCTGCAAACTGTAATTAAGAAAAATAGGAATAGATTTAGTGAAGGTTCATATCATTTCTTGGGATTTCCTGTATTATGCCTCTAAGCTTATGTAGCCTCGGGTTGACAAATTAAGTGTTGAAGGAGTTTGTTGAACTGCAATTCCTGCACCCAACACCCCCATTGTTTCCTGGGACATGCAAGGAGAATACTACTCAAATATCATCCTGTACACTGGGGTGATGAAGTGGACAGACAGCTTTGCCATGACTCTGTGGAGACTGCACTCAGAAAACAACTTGCAGTATACGTTCACAGCAGTCTTTGATGGTGTCCATGTCCAACCCATGCCAGGAAACTAATGTCAGGCACAGATTGCATCGAGCAGGTATGAAGACATAAATAATCTTGCTCATTGATCCTTAGGTGGACTTCAGGTGTTTGACACGTGAAATTTCAGTTAAAGTTCCAACATGTCTGACCAGTTGAAAGGCCTTCCTTCAACTTCCAATTGATCCAATACAACTACCAAACTCTGCGGGAAGGTCTCCTTGCTCTCTTGTCCATACAAGTGACATGCAAAGACAACCAAGAGTTGGTAAGCCTTCCTGAGTGTCTTCATCTTATAGATATGATTGGGTGTCGTCCGAAACTTCAATGGCTCTCTTACCCAACACTTTAAGATGTCTATAGTGTTCACATTATTGTTGGGAGTGTAGAAGAATGGATCCATTCGTTTCACCCACTGCGACAAATGATACATCTATTGATAATCATCCACCCTGGAGGTAGAAAGCTCTACTACACTAGCACTACTCAGTATCATCATCTCAGGATTAGTATGTGAGACAATCCAGTGAATCATGACCGTGCATGGGAAATCGGGGTACTTGCATGCAACCTCGTACAATCCTGACTTATGGATTTTGACATAGACTTGACAATCTATTAAATATTCCTTGAAGCTGCCTGTGAACATAGTATTAATCTCTTTCCATGTTATCGTCATGTCTTTCTCTATGAATACTCGTGTGTCTGCACATATGGGAAAGCTCATAGACACCTGTTCAGCCACATCTCCAATATTGCTTTCAACTATGTCATTTGATCCAACTCTCTTGGAAGCCTTGTTACCTATACTACTGAGAAGATGCTCAACACCTGTTATACCTAGAGATAGAGAGGACACTCATAGAAAGAAAATGTCAACTTAAAACACAAATTATTTCAAGGATCGATCATGCAACAAATTGGGAAACTATTGGGCAAGATTACGTAGTTGTGACTCTGAGAGGCGAGATACTGTCAGCTGGAACTACGCATTATGTAGTCCTGACTGCCAGTTAGTAGGCTGTTGGCTGAAACTACGTAGAGCATAGTCTAGCTGGGCTTGCTGGGGACTAGAATTTTGCAATGCATAGTTCAGTTCGACTTGATTACTGGTTGGGACTACGCATTGCACAATCCCAGTGGAAAGACTAGGCATTGTCTCCTATAACTGTGCAAAGCATAGAAGTATGCTAGTGACAGGTAGCCTCTGTGCAATTCTTGGAGCCAAGGTAGAGCCTTGAGTCCCAAGAATGCGTAGTGCATGCCAGGAAGAGCTAGATATGGGCCAAGGCAGCACAGATCTGCCCAAGGGTGACTTGGAAACGAGTATAATTCATGAGAAAAGGATGGTGTGGATTTGAGTGAATGGACATGCATGCAATCAAAGAAAGTGTAGGAATCATTCAAACAGAAGAACAACAAATCTCATGAAGAGATTCATCTCAACGGCGACCGTAAGTGCAGAAACAGGGTCATGCATGTGACACTTAAGAAATGCAATGTAAAAATTGAAACAACACTTCTACAAGTTAAAACAAACTAAAATGCAAATAATTGTTCAATAAAACAAGGAAAAGAACGCTCACACAAACCAAGGAAGGAAAAGTGACAGAAAAAGAAGCAAAAGACTTAAAAAAGTGAAACTTACCCAGAAAAGTCGTGAAGACCATGTCGAAGATTCCTAGATGCCTCGAGAATGCAAGAGCTCCAAGATCGAATGTGTAGAATGAGATATGGGGCATCCATTAAATAGATTTTGTAGATTTAGGGTTTATGACATGCACGCCACAAATCTAGGAAAAAGTAACATTTGTGGAAATTTCTAAAATTAACTTCAGCTGTAATTCTCGTTGCTAAAAATAGATCCCTATTTTCTAGGGATGCTCTTTCACTTTTTTTTTCTTTTTGGGAAAGTTTGTCATGCATGCTTGGATAATTTGCACAATTCTGGAGAGAACCAGGCAACCTACCGGCACATGCATCAGGAAATAGCTGATGGAATGCTTCTACCCAATTCCTGGGCTGAGTGGCTCTGGATGCCTCTCATGCTCTACACAGTTTCCCAGTTGAAGGCAAGCTGCCAGCTAGGTCTATGAAATTTCTGAGCCAAAGCTCATTGTCAGGATGTTTTGTGAAATTTTGGAGAGCAATCCTGACTGTCAGGATACTTTGCACAATTCTGGAGAGCAGGGCTATCACTCAGGCTTCTATGTGAAATTCATGAGAGAAATTTTGGTCTCCCTCTAGGACTACACAGTTTTCCAACACAATGCAAGAACTATATGCAAACCAAGTCACGGGAGTTCAACTTGTGGTCGGACAGAAAGACAAGCAAACACAAGTTGTTAAGCCAAAGATAAACTCAACTGAAAACACAAGTACCTAGGCAGTGCAAGACAAGCTGCTAGGATTTAGTAGGAACGAAGCTAAGGTAAAATTTTGGAGGGTGGTTGTAGCCGCTAAAACATTGGGGACACATTGGTATAAATCCAGCTCTCTGTATGGACCTTGTCTCGTGAAAAGCAAGTCTAACTCCTCCAAAAGTATTGTTTGATTCTTCAATTGTCATGGCTTCCTCACTAGATTGAATGAAAGATGCAGTCCAAGCCATTCTCTTGATCAGTCAGCACACATTCCAAGCCAAGTCAATTGAGTTGTTTCAATTGGGGTTGAGGGGTATTTCGATGCACAAGTAATATAACTATTAGAGTTTTAGTTTCATCTCTGGTGTTGCTCTGCTACCAAAAGGCCTGGACAGTACCCTGATGGAGTCACTTCAGGAACAAAAGCATCACTCTGCTACCAATGAGCCTGGATAGTCCCCCGACAGAGTTACTTGCATCACCTCTCTGCGTAGGAATCCTTTCTCTTCTTTCACCTTTATTTTATTTTTCATTTTTCATTTTCAGAGAACTGTGCATAGGCACTTATTTATTTTCATGAGGCAGAAGAGGGATCCCGACTTATTGAGAGTAGAAGAGGTTGTCCCTTCAGATAAGTATGTTATATATACCTCTGACATACTTGTTAAGGTTTTCCCCTCACCTTACTCTACTTGACTGAGTTGACAAGGGTTAACCAAATATAGAAAAACCGATTAGAGTAGGTGGTACTAGTTAAAAGTGCAAGCGTTGTGTTTTCACCAAGACTCACTCTGAACATAATGTATTTTCCATCAGGGTATCATCAACTGAAGACAACAAGCTCTTCATAAAGAGAGAGGACAACAGATAACCAATTGTTGATAGTTGTACAAGTCCTCTTGTACTTCACCCTGCTTGTCTCAAGATCCAAACACACTTTCATGTGAAGCTAATACTACGAGTGCGTAACAAGAAAACAAACAAACAAGAGAAGGGTATAAGTAAAAAAAAGAAAAAAAAGTAAGCAAAGAAAAACATGCAAGCAAAGAAAACAAGAAAGAAAACACTACTCCTACTCCTAAACTAAATAGTGCATGGGCCTACTCACATGAAGTGATATTTCCAATGCAGCCACTGGTGCATTGGTTCACCCATGTTGGTGAAGGCATGGTTGAGAAGAAATATATACAAGTAAACCAGCACACAAGAAAGATAAGATAGTGAAAACCAACACACTCGAAGTTTGAATGCATCCACACAAAAGAAAAGAGTGAAAGTGCAAGACAAACACTATGCGGACATACCATCGTGTTGCAACACACTATGTGCAAATGATGAGCATGTGCACTCTTTTGACCATGAAAAATGAGAAAAGATGAAAAGGGAAGACAACTTTCACTTAGCAAGAGTGCTCATTGTGTATGATTCCTCCAATGCATGAGTGATGGGATCATGTGATTGTGGTGGAGGATGTAAAATCTATAAATCAAATTGATCTTCAATGAAAACAAGAGAGTGATGAGGAGCCTGGGGTGTTTCAACATATTTCTGATCAGAAGTGGAACTGACCTCAAGACAGCAAGGACCTGACATAACCATCAGCTCAGGCTGAAGTGCCTCGACAGCTTGAGGGGTTTCCACTTCATTATCAAGTAGATCATCAAATATCAGTCGCTTAGAATGATCAACAGCAAGTGAATCAGCATTGTGATCGAATGGAGTGAAGAGATCACGACAGCCATGATCAGAAAATTCAATATTTTCATCGACATCCTCATGATCCGACGAATCATACAGAGGGGTTGATGAGAAACAAAAATGTTCACCTTCTAATTTTTTAGAAACAAAAGATGACAGATTGGGTAGATTCAAAAAGAAAGATGTGTCTTCTCTACAATCAAATGACAAACTGACATTCGGTGTGTTTTATGAATAATCAGAAGTAAAAACATCCAGGGATGAATTTTCAAAAGACAATTCAGAAATGGAAGAATCAAAAAATATGTCAGGAAACAGCAGATGAGGTGTGGACAAAAGGAGTTCATCCTTCATTGCAGGTTATTCTTCACATTCCCACCATACTCATCACAAATTACAGCGCAGGTTGGCTTCTCAACACCAACTCTGTCAAAAACTTGATCCTTGTGAACAATGAATGTGGAGTCCAGAATGGAAGAACACAACATAGTACACTCTGAAGGATCAACAGAATGAGAGGACGAGCTTGAGAGAACAACTTTGCATGAAAACCAACAGGCTTGAAAGCCAAATCTATGCAGATATCTAGAGCAGGTGGGGTGGGATGATGTGGCAGTTCAATAGATGGGTTTGCGACTCCTCCCACCTCGCACTATGGAGTGCTAGAGCTATTTGATGAGAAGCAGATGGAGGGTCACTTATGACAACAACCTTTTCCATATTGGGTTTGGTAGCTCTAACATCGAGGTATGTTGGGAGGGGTTCAAATGATTCTAACACATGAGGATTTTCAAATATCTGAAGAACATTCTGAAGTTTTTCACTGATAAATTTCCAATCAATTTCATCTTCTGGGATTTGAAAAGAAATATTTTGGAAGTGGTCCCAAAATTGAAAAATGGATTCATTAGGTGCTTTCCGTAATTCCATAATTTTTTTATTGGGTGCTTTACGATCATAATGATAGAAAAAATGGGCCAACTCTTTGATCAGCCAATCATAAAAGTGAATGGAGGTTGCGGGCAATGTGACACACCATTGCAGTGCATGCCCTTTGAATGTGAATGTGAACAACAAGCAAGCAATTTTGTCCTCGAGGAATCGATTCCTTTCATGGAAACCCATGAAGGCAACTCTGTGACTAAGAAAATTTTCTCCACCTTCACCATCATATGTGAAATGTGACAAGTCATTAAAGAGATCCTCCGACACTTCAAAATCATATCCATGAGACAAACATGTCGGAGGTTTAACTGTAATGTAAGTCATGAAGAATGTGCAGAGATTCAAAACAGACTTTGAGGACTCATCTTGTCATCTGGCCCTCCTTCTAGCACCAGAAATGTTGATGGTGTTGGACCCGCCAACATGTCAGGGGATCTCCCCGGTAAGAATTCCCAACTAGACCTCAGACCATTTGGAGTAGGAGTCCCAGTAGTGGGTAGTAAAGCAATGCCTTGACTATGATAGCACACAGAGGTAAGTGTGATATCTTTGTCAAGAAGCAAGTGTGTGACCTTGCAGCGAGTCAAGTGAGATGCATGGGGGTTCTAACACATGGAGGGGAAAAGGAAGTGTGTCCCTTAGAAGCCTGTAATACTACGCATCCTGAAAGGAACACACGAGCAGAATGACATCACAAGTTGGAAAATATAATAGTCCACAATCCAAAGTGACGGGTTAAACCAACAATACGTCTACAACAAGATTCATACAATTGCATACAAAATATTTCATACACAAATGCGTAAGTTAAATAGTATATATTTCTAAAGCAACCAGAATAGTCCAACGACAATAACAACATATGCATGAAAACGTCTTGGCTCTATTATATATTATTAAGTGAAAGTTCCATCCATACATACACCATTGATAGCCACTAGCCCCAATAGTAGAACATTACAGTCAATACCACCTGCTCCTACAAAGAGATGTACACGCTCTACGTTGTGGAGAAGCTAAGGCTCATCATAATACTCTTCAAGCCTTCTCTAAGCAATGTCTATCCAAAATATTGGCTCCCTAAAGTATGTACTATGAGTAATGAGGTTATATATATAGCAAAGGGTGGGGTGACCCTTGACATTCCCCTTTGACTCTTGGACTACCCTCATGACTCTTCAAATTCATTACAAATGACTCTTTACATTACATAATGATTGTTCACATTCCACTAATGACACTTGGAATTTGACTTGTAATATATTTACAATAATAATACAATTTCTGCATATACCCATGTGGGACAAAATAGGCTTGAGTTGACCAGACAAGACAACACTAAGACTCAGCAGTTGAGGGAATACCAACTCGGCAATATCCTCTTGGTGATCCTCAGTGACGAACTGATGCCAAGCTTGGTAGTGTGCAATGGTGTCCACGTACTATTTGGTGACGTCTTTCTGGAAACAGACTCTTGCCTCCATCACTTCTGGGTATATTGATCTAGAACCTCTGTCCAACTCATCTTGTAGCATGCACAGCATTTTCCTAAGTGCAGATAGACCAAGGACGTACCTCTGCATGTTCTTTTTGTTGATCTACAAGTCATCAGTAGTGGTCGTCTGCATCAACTACTCGAAGTACCTGTCAATCTCCTGCCAGACTTGGTTCTTCTCTATAGCCTCGGTGAGTGTTCTGATGGAAGGGATCTTGTGCATCCTCACCACGACATCCAAACTCCTGAACAACCATACATAGGAAGCCTCAATGTTGGTGATGAGTGGAGGGAGTCCCTCATAGTTCCAGATCAAAATCTGGATGCACGCTTTGTCCAACTTTGCCTGCGGCTTCATGACCTTGTGCAAGTAAATCGGGGCTTTATTATACCTCATTATCCATGTTCTTACATACTCAACAGTGCCATGTATGTATGTGAGAGTGCGCGCAATCTTGATGCACCATTGTTGATAGCCATGTAGATGGACAATTTCCATATGCACCATGACAAACATGTCATGCTATCTCTGCATGACTGTCTCAAGAGTCAATACTTCAGTGGGTATCACTTTCCTCATTTCTACCTTGGAAGATCCTATTGATTTTTCTTCTCTCTGCTTGTTTGCTTGCAAGTCCTTTGCAATGCGCTCATTTTCAGCTATCAATAAATTCACACTTGAGCTCGTGGCTTTGGCATAAGCCTTAGTAGCATCGGCCAAGGTAGCTGGATGTCTTCGCACATATGACATAATCACCCTTTCTTTAAATGCATGATCATCTGAGGTGTGTGCTCTACGCACCTGTACAACCCTGTGTTGTGACTCATCAAGGACTATGTTGTACACATATGTCCTTGGATCATCCTCAAGGAGAACAATCTCTCCTTATTCACTCAGGACTTGCTCTATTGCCGAAGGTGGTGAAGCTTGTGGGGTGACCTTAGATGCTCTTGCCATGACGTTGGTATCTTGATCCTACTGCTTTTGTACCATCTCTGTGTCCATCTATTCAATCATCTATTCATCCTACTAAGCAAGTTCTTGTTCCTACAGTTACTCACCTTTTTCTTCATCTATTGGATGTTCTACTTGTTCAACATGTATCTATGCATTTTTCTCTATCTGTGTGCCTTGTGCTTCATCTTGTTTCTTCCAATATTTGCTTCTCTTGTTTCTTCCAATATTTGCTTCTCCCTCTTTCTCTACGCTATTCTCCTTTCATGTTGTCACCTCTTTGCCTCTATCTCCAAAGCTACTTTCTCAACAAGTGGATCCTCTTTAAATTTGTATCTTTGCTTTGCCTCTGTGCTCTTGGAAAAATTCCTCTTGCCTTTATCCTAAGTCCGTTTGTTGCTCACTGTTGTTATTGTTGTTGTTCCCTGTGGTGCTGCTACTTGGAATGTTCCTTTCCACTCTACAGCCATGTTGGCCAATTCATTGAGCCTAGAGAGGTTGTAGCAATACCTCAAAGGATTGTCATCTAGCCAATGACATGCCCCATGGATCCATGGATAGTATACTCTCACACAATGATTCTTGCATATACAATGTGGATCATACGGATTGAAACTCTTGGTGCCGAACTTAAACTTATTCAAGTCCTCAACCTCGGCATCGGCATATTTCAAACTTAGGATCTCATACAATCCAATCCACAAAGGAATAGTAGGCCATGGTGCCTTCTTCCTCCTATGCAGTCAAGCTGATAACCCTGCCGAGATGTGATATGCAACCTCTTACATGACCAATTTTTTCGTGAAAAACCTTGGAAGCACATGCAGATGCTTCTCTGCACTGTACATCCTGATGAAGGTGTCATCGGGTGAGGCATACCAATCTGCAATGTTAAGTAATGCCTCCATTTTTATCTGGGACATGTAAGGCAAATCTTGCTCAAATATCATCCTGTACACCGGGTGATGAATTGGTTAGACAGCTTTTCCATGACTCCGTGGAAGCTTCACTCAGAAAAAAAACTTGCAGTATATGTTCACAATAGTCTCTGATGGTTTCCATGTCCAACCCATGCCAGAAAACTGATGTTGGGCATAGATTGCATCAAGCAAGTATGCAGACATAAAGAATCTTGCTTGTTGATCCTTAGGTGGACTCTGAGCATTTAACACATGCACTTTCAGTTTAAGAGCCAACATGTCTAACTAGTTGAAAGGCCTTCCTTCATTTTCCAACTGATCCAATACAAATACTTAACTTTGCAATAAGGTCTTCGTGCTCTCTTGTCCATACAAGCGACATGCAAAGACGACCAAGAGTTGGTAAGCCTTCCTGATTGTCTTTGTATTTTAGATCTAGTTGGGTGTCATCCTAAACTTCGATGTATCTCTTACCCAACGCTTCAATATGTCTCTAGTGTTCACATTGTTTTTGGGAGTCTAGAAGAGTGCATCCATACAGTTCACCTGCTGCAGCAAATGATACAATTACTGATAATATTCCACCCTGAAGGTAGCAAGATCTACTCCACCGGCACTGCTTAGTATCATTGTCTCAAGATCAGTATGTGAGACAATCTAGTAAATCGTGTCTGCATATAGGAAGGCGGAGTGACTGCATGCAACCTTGTACAAGTCTGACTTATGGATGTTGACATAGATTTGAAGATCTTTCAAATCTTCCTTGAGACTGCCTGTGAACATAACATTGATCTCTTGCCATGTTATATTGATGTCTTTCTCTATGAACAACTGTGTGTCTGCATATACGAGAAAGCGCATAGACACCTATTCAAACACATCTCCAATATTTCTTTTGACTGTGTGCTTTAAACCATCTCTCTTGGAAGTCATGTTACCTGTAGTGTTGAGAAGTTGCTCAACACCTATTGTACCTAGAGATGGAGAGGACACTCACGAAAAGCAAATGTCAGCTTGAAACAAAAATCAATTCAAGGATTGATCATGCAACAAACTGGGCAACTACTGGGAAAGATTGCATAGTTGTGACTCTAAGAAGCAGAAGACTAATAGCGGGAATTGCGCATTGTGTTGTCTCGACTGCTAGTGCATGGGCTGCTGGATGAAAGTGCACAAAGCACAGTCCAGCTAGGATTGCTAGGGATTGGAACATCGCAATGTGCATTTCAGTATGGCTTGATTACTAGTTTGGATTATGTAATCCCAGTGGAAATACTAGGCACTGTCTCCCAGAACTGCGCAGAGCACAGCCGGAGGCCAGTGACAGACAAACTTTGTGCAATTCCTAGAGCCAAGGAAGAGCCTTGAGTCCCAGGAATGCACAGTGCATGTCGAGAAGAGCTAGATTTGGGCCAAGGCAGCTCATATCTACCCAAGGTTGACTTGGAAACAAGTAGATCTGAATGCATGACAAAAGGATGGTGCAAATATGAGTGAATGGACATGCATGCAATTAAAGCAAGTGCAGGAATCAGTCAAATAGAATAAAAACGAAGCTCATGAAGGGAGTCCTGCAATGGTGACCGTTAGTGCAGAAACAGGGTCATGCATGTGACACTTAGGAAATGCAACGCAAAAATTGAAACAACACTTCTACAAGTTAAAACAAACTAAAACACCAGCAGTCATTCAATAAAACAAGGAAAACAACACTCACACAAACCAAGGAAAGAAAAGAAACATAAAAAAAGAGGAAAAAGACTTTAAAAAATGAAACTTACCCTGAAAAGTCGTGAAGACCATGTCGAAGATTCCTAGATGCCTCGAGAATGCAAGAGCTCCAAGATCGAATGTGTAGAATGAGCTATGGGGCATCGATTAAATAGATTTTGTAGATTTAGGGTTTATGACGCGCATGACACAAATCTAGGAAAAAGCAACACTTGGCGTAAATTTCTAAAATTAACTTCAAGTGTACACTCGTTGCTAAAAATCGATCCCTATTTTCTAGGGATTCTTTTTCACTATTTTCTTTTTTTTTCTTTTTGGGAAAGTTTGTCATGCATGCATGGATAATTTGCACAATTCTGGAGAGAACCAGGTAACCTAACGGCACATGCATCGGGCAACAGCGGATGGATGCCTCTCATTCTTTGTGCAATTTCCTAGATGATGAAAAGCTTCCAGTTGGGTTTGTGCAATTTATGAGTCGAAGCTCACTATCGGGATGTTCTACATAATTTTGGAGAGTAAGGCTAACTGTCGAGCTGCTCTACGCAATTCTGGAGAGAAGGGTTGTCTGTCAGGCTACTCTGAGCAATTCTTGAGAGCAAGGTTGGTTTCCCTCTAGGACTGCATATTTTTCCAAGACAGCACAAGAACCGAATGCAAACCAAGTCACGGGATGTCAGCTTGTGGTTGGACAGAAAGACAAGTAAGCAAACAAGTTGTTAAGCCAAAGACAAACTCAACTAAAAACACAAGTACCTAGGGAGTGCAAGACAAGCTGCTAGGATTTTAGTAGGGAGGCTCCAAAACGAAGTTAAGGAAAAATTTTGGAGGGTGGTTGTATCCACTACAACAGGTTGATATCTGCAACTTGTGGTTCTAACCACATAAACCTCACCTCTATAAGATCATGAGGTTCGTTTACATATTCATCAGTCACGATTAGGGTTTTACGATTTTTGTCCCCACCAATCTAGATCCCTAAAATATCAACAAAATACCCAAATAAACCTTCTCTAATACCAAATGATCCATAAATTGTCGCGGATATTCCACTGGACAGTTCATCACAACAGTTCTAATAATATTATATTAAAAATAGAGATTCTACACTATTACAATTTTATTAAACTTTAACATATATACATTTAATTGTATTTAGTGCATGCATGCGAATGGAAATCATGTATAAAAATAGAGAACAACAAAATAAGCTCACACACACACATAAGACACAAAATATGCTATGGGAAACCCTTTTGGAAGAAAACCCAGCTGGAAGGTGAGGTCACTTGCTCTCTTTCTTTGTCTGAAAATGTGGATGCAGGTACAAAGAAGTAAGGCCTATGGCTCATGGGCTGCTACAATGCATAAATCCTCCTTGTATTATTTACCTCCTATCTCTCCTAGCTATCTTTTCTCAACTATGGAACAAAATTCTCTCGAAATAATGGAATGTCTCTTCCTCCTAGTGGCCTGGTTATAACACAGCTTGATAACCTACTAGTGATTAATTTTGACTAAGTCAACTCTTAACTAGAGTTATAATATAGACTCTTCTAGATTATTTTACATCACAAACACATGACTAGCCCCTTTTCCATGAATAATGGGGGTTGATACAGCATCTTCTCGAACTATAGGTGTGAAAACATGAAAGTCAACTTCTGAGTGGCATAACTTTTGCATACGAACTCTGATTGATGCGCTTTTTGTGCCATTAGAAAGATATTTGTATGTAGAAAAACATGAGATGGTGCCATGCCATGGTGGAAAACTTTCACCGCCAAAAAATTTCGTTTAGTGCCTCAAAACGCTCCCAAAATGTTTTAGACCCCATTTTTCCAAACTGGGTCCAGCTAGTAAAACCGATCCCTGGAGCTTATTCCTCCACTTTTTCCACTCCAAATGCATCAAGATGGATGAAAAACAATATAATGCTCCAATCTGGATCATAAAGGATGAGTTGAATTTAAACAAAGGTCTAACTATTGCATTAAGAGAAGAACTATATTTGAATGACTGGAGTACTTGGGTTAGGCCCTAGCCCAAGGGAAATTATCCCTCTAAAAATATGTTCAAACTAAAGGCAACAAAATGCTTTTCATTGATCTCAAAAAGTGTTCAAGTACATGACATGGGAATTGAAATGACAAGTAACAAGCTCTATCTCTAGCAATCACTATGCTCCTCCAAAATGTCAAATCCCACTGAGTTCTTGGGCTCCTTTATTTATAAAAAATGAGTGAGGGGGGAAGCCTCCTTGGAAAGAGGGTTGCTTTCCTCCAAAATCCCTATAAAAATGGATCTAGTCCCTTGAGATCCTCACATCCACTAAGTGTAGTAACTGCCCAATAGCTAGCCTAATTGTTGGTGATTTAATGCAAGGAACGAGCCTCATACATTTCCTCCAGCTGGTCTCCAACGTACTTCTACACAATAAATACACCATGTCTTGCACATTCAACATGTTAGGCTGCAAGATATGAAAAATATTCCTTAATCTCCCTAATAAACACATTATAATACAAAAATATGTCATCAAATGTAACGAGAGAGGTAAAACTATGCTAGAGGATGGACAGATGGGCCTTGATTTGTACCTATTTAGGAGGCCCATCATTAACCCCTACTAAAAAAAATTCTCGCCCTCTGAGAAAATCAGTCACTTAATTTCATCTCATTCCATGCCCTAGTGGCCTCCATAACATCCTAAGGTACCTCAGATGGAATGCCCTCTTCAAGATGGAATCTTGCATTATTTTCTATTTCTTCCCATTTGCATTGCTCTTTTGCCTACTCTCTTCTTTCTTGGAGTCCCAATAGTAAAGGAGTGTTGAATTTAAGCCCAATCCAATTGATTTTAAACCTCCAAACCATTCTCTTATACAAGGGAATATTCTCCAAGGCATCCCTTAGTCTTTCTGGAGAGTGGTACTCTCTAATTTTTAGGTTATGTGGTAAAGAGTGCCATCTCATTTGACAAACCTGTAAATTCTCATTTCCTAGTAACCTGAAAATATATTCAAAGTGTAGGATGGCTTGTTCTTATTTCTCTATGGAGGATAGTGCTAATATAGGGTCTTGAGCAATGAGTCTATGATTTTTGGTGACAATACGAGGGCCTCTAAACTCTTCTCTAATCCATAAATGTTCATTATCCTTCCTAGTCATGACCCTTTTGGTCTCCTCAACCCTAGTTTATTCATGAGTAATACAAGAGGCCAATGCTATTAATTGTACATCTCTCATCCTTAAGCTGGGATCCAAAAGGTTCATATCAATTAGTATCAGGTTATGCATATAAAATTCAACCATTCTAGATTTGTCCTCAACACCATCTTTATGACAAAACTCGATAAACTTTATGTAATCCTGGAAAGGGAGTGAACCATATTGTTTCAAGGTCTTAATCTAAAATTGGAGCCACTATTATTTGAGGAACATTTCATAGATTTTTGATGGGTGCCTTTATTGAAAGAATTTCGTAGCCAAGCTTGCCATGCTAGCAAGTTGCTCATCTCTCTCTTACAGATGGTCCCGCTAGTACAAAATGGCTAATTAGTTACTAAAAAAGGACTAAATTTTGCATATAAATGACCATTTTTTAGTCAATGACCAATAGTGGCTAATTTACATTATCTTATAACGCAACTAACTTTTAGTCGTATTTAGCTTAGTCATTAATTGGTTATCTCAATTTTATCGTCTAATTGTATATTTAGTTATAAATTTGGTCATTGATTTAGTCATTAATTGTCACAATTAATGACCAAATATAATACTACATGATCACCTAAGAAAACCAATTAACCAAATATAATACTACATGATCACCTAAGAAAACCAATTAATGACCAAAATGTCGGTCATGTTATAAGATACTGTAAATTAGCTACTAATAGTCATATATATGGAAATTTTAGTCATTTTTTGAAACCAATTAATGACCAAAGAAATATGACTAAATTTTGGTCATGTTATAAGATATTGTAAATTAGCTACTAATAGTCATATATATGAAAAATTTAGTCGTTATTTGTAATCACAAATTTATCATTTACAGTGGTCATTTATCTTTTTCGGGTGGTTTCATTTCATTATATAAACGATTGATTTAGTCATTTATATTCATTTCATTTACTTTCATTAATAATCATTATAAATTACTAATTTAGTTGTTGTCTATTTATTTTATTTGTGATCATCATTAATCAATAGAAGCTACTAATTTAGTAGTTTTAGATTGATTTGATGTGTTCATTATTAATCAACATAAATTAATTAGTATGATTTTGCGACTAAATTAAAAAATGTCATGCAATGTGCATATTCATCTAATATGAAAACCCAAAGTTACATATGTTAATTGCAATACTAAATAATATCAAGTACAACTATAAATAATTTCAACCGCATAAATTATATTATATGAAATGTCAAGTATTACAATATGATTTTCCAACATAATATTGATTGGACTATAATTTACACATGAAATATTGTTTCATCACTTCAAAACATTATCATTGTGTTTCCAAGGCATCGCAAGTAAATTCACCAACTCTAAAGACTTGACCATCAGTCTGTATGTGTGTGTCTCACGCAGGATATTGGCTTTAAAGGTGTCACTAGAATGGTTCTCCTCTCTCTTTCTGCATTTGTCATTCCAATGTTATTATTCTCCTCTTTCTTTAATTCCCGCTTCTTATCATCGATATTGAATTCTTCTTCTAAAAATGAAAGAAGATACAATGCAAAGTATAAGACATAAAATATGATGAAAACTAGAATATAAATTAAAGTATACTATAAAATATTTATACGACATATACCTCAACATCAATAATGTCTATGCCATTTCTCCCTAGAAAAACAAGAAACTCAAATATTTTTTCTTCAGTTGGGGAATAGTGGCCATCATGTGGCCAGATGACCTGCATAAACAAAGCAAATAAAACATCACCATAGAAAATAACACCTTCAAAACTTAGCATTCAACATTCAGGAAAATATTAGGCACAATCGTGCCAACTAAGTTACATGCTAAAAAGGTCAAGTTGTCAATAACTTGTGAGAATAAATGGAAAGAAAAATACAACATATAATCAACAAGAGCCATGTGGTAGCAATATCACGGTTTTTTTTTTTGCATATTATCATCACCTAGCTCTTGTTATAATAAGTTTAATATAAAAATAAAAATAATTAATATAATATCTTAGAATAATAAAATACAAAGTAAGCAATTTAATTAATTAAAAAAAAAACCTTGAAATTCAGTTAGTTCTACACAGATAATTTTAATAAAAAAATTATTTTAAAAATTTTATGATAATTTCTTATTATTAATATCTTGAAAAAATATATAAATACAAATAGAGTTTAAAGTGGAACAGTTGCAATGATCAAAGTGTCGTATTTGAAAGTTGTCTATTTTGGTGGAAACTTCAGCTTTCACTACCTCAATGCTAAGAATCAACTTTATACCTATAATATCCAAATTCATAGGCAAACTATGTAGTCAATAATATATTAATCAGAACAACTACAATGAGGACTTCAAATGTATAAAGACGTTAAATTCATTTTCAAATAACATTGATTAGAGGAGGACCCTGTACTACTAAAAACTTAAAACAAACAATATTTTCCATTTCCACGAAGTAAGCATATCCTCTAAATTGATATGGCACAAAAATAATAGAAAAGGATTGAGATGCACACCTTTCTCAGAATACCACTCTGGGAGCTGCGTCTCTCCTCCACTGCAAACACAGACATGGAAACCCAGTAGTCATGCAGCTCTTAAAAGCAACAAGTACCAATGTTCACATCTCTCTCTCTCTCTCTCTCTCTGTTAGGCTCCTACACTAGTAGGATGTATGAATGCATCATACATCCTATAACAACACTATCATGGATAAAAAAGTTGATTATCACATGGGATCAATGCTTGTTTGCATCAAATTTGAAAATAGGAACAATCAATATAGGATTGGAGAATGGAGAATTCCTCACATAGACACATCTATAAGATACACACATACTTATAAGATGCACAACAAATGAATCCATACGGGATAAACATAATTTATACAGAGGAAGGTAATGGAGATATGATATCTAGTAGACTCTTAAAAAAGGGTATTTTAGGATCAATGCCAATCATAGGCACTAACTTCCAAGTAAAATTCAAGAAGGATTGTAACCCTTGAGACATCAGAGTCTACTTGTGACTTTTCATGGTAGTGACAAACCAAATAGATATCCTTAGTACAACAAACGATTGTCACAATGAGATAAGAACAAAATCCAAATATTGATATATTTCTATTATTTTTAATCTTTTGTATAGTTAATTTACATCCATTGATATTGTGAACATGACTGAATATCTCTCTCCATTTTATGGATAGAAAGGAAATGCCTTTCCTAACGAAGAAGAAGAATTGAAAACATAAAATGTAGTACTGAAAAATAAATAATAATAATAAACAGGGAAATGCCTAGAATTGCATATATACAATGATCACACATGCAAAAGAGTAATTTCAGAAATAGCAGTACAAGATGAGAAATGTTGGTTGTTGCCTTTCATCTCAACTATATATCCTTTAATTTGAGAGAAGGATACAAATCATTGAGACCATGACATGAACTTTAAAATAGATGAGTAGAAATCTCCTTTATTATTATGGTTAAAAAAAAAAAAAAAAAAATTAAACTACTTCAAATACAATAGAACTTGATTACTACTAGCTCCCATGCATATATGCAACCAAAAAGAATTTCATCTAGCTTGTGTGAACTCAAATGAAATATCATACCTTTCAGAAAGAGATAATCCTTTCTAATTGCAAACCTTTCATATGGAACTACCTGTAAAAACAACATAGATTGTCATTGTAAATCCAATCCATCATGCACAAAAAACAAGATAAATAGTTTGCTCTTATAGTAATATTACTTTCTCATCAAATAAAATATGCATCCATTATTCATGTGGTGGTGTAACAGGATTATTAAATATGTATTAAGTAATGTAATAAGTGGTTTCAATCTCTTCTCTACAATTTCACCACGAAAAAATCATGACAACAAAGTCATTAAACTTTTTTTTATTTTTCATGTTTTTGGGTTCAATAAATGAAGCAATATTATAGCCTTATATCAGGTCATATGTTTCCAACTAAAAAGTTACTTTAGCTCTTCAACATTGAAGCAATTATTCATTGAATACTGAAGCAAAACTCAACAATGTAATCCTTCTTGATAACAGTGCTAAGGAACAAAGTGCTCCAAAGTCCAACTTTAGTAATAACAAAATCAACAATGAGTAATAAGGACCTTCCTTGGTAATAAATCAATAGTGACTCATATGTATCTACTTGTAATATTCTATCTTGTTGAATGAAATTCCTTACTATTGAATTGGTCCAACATTTTAATCCACTTTCTCTACCTACCCTTGTAAATGGCCCTATGCTTTCTCATCAATGCCAAACCTTGTTCTACCAATTTGTAACTCAATTCAATATGGAATCCAAGAATTGGTAAAACACTTTAATCCACTTTCTCTACCTACCCTTATAGATGGCCCTATGTTTTCTCGTCACTTCCAAACCTTTTTCTATTAACTTTCATACATGATGACATATTTTTTAGTCTAAAATTAGTTTCTTATTTGGAAAAATAAAACTTAAGCAACTTTCAGTGTTTCCCTCCTTGTGAAGCCTCTAATAATATGAATAAATTTTGGTCATTAACAACTATCCTAAAAATCAAATTGAAGGTAGAGAAGGTATTTTTCCTAGGTTTGTGATGAAGCTCATCAATTACAAGGTTTTTGCCCCATCTTTCACCAAGAAAGACCTAAGAGTAGGCCTTCAAATGGTAGGTCTTAAAGTAGCAGAAGAAGTAAGCACACTGAAAGATGCAATACTCAAAAAATATGCACCAATCTTTAACACCAAAGCGAGGGTAAAAGTTTTAATAGTCCAATGAAGAGAGGTACCTAGTCTCACATGTATTTGATTCTAGACACAAGTGTCCAACTAAGAGGTGGATGCCATAGATGGAGAAAATTTGACCCTAGTTGTGATAGATGGAGCAATTCTAAAATTCCCTTATGATTCTAATCCAATTTTCCAACTTTCCTCATAACCTTTTGTTGCTTGTTTTCATAATGGGAAAATACATAATTATGCTTCAATTCAAAAACACAACATATCGTAAAAATACAATTGTAAAATACTCTCAAAAACATTAGACAGAGATTGTAATTGTCTACCTCGAGAACATGTAAATGATGTTATAATCTTTACCTAGATAATATACTACAAAGATAATCCCATGCAAACTGATCCACGGTCACCTCCAAAAAGTCCCTTTATGGGCTGTAGAAACTAAAGATAAGGGAAAGGATTGTGTCAAAGCTCTTTCAGCATCCAAGTACAATGAATTAATAATAGTAGAAAAGGCAATGACATAACCATCAATTGAAGAAACATTAATGTCATTTTCATAGAAACTCTACTCTCTTAGCGAACCTAACCACACCCTAACTTCAATTTGGGTGGAGAATGTCGAGCAATTAAGCCTAGTCATAATCACAACCTAGAAAAGAGATGTAATCTATGTGACTATCATGGCAAGATACTAGATCTTATGGTGTTTGAAGGTAACCACCACCCTAATGAGCAAAGACAAGAACCATTGATCAAGGTATCTAAGAAGACAAAATGTTAGCCCTATAATTCTTGAAGAGGAAAATGCGTCCTAAGTCACTGAGTTCACCAAATTTGAAATTTAAAACCTGTATTTAGACATACCTTAAAGCTACAAGCAAAATTTGTCAACCATTTATACAAACTCATCATGTCTTCAACGGGTCAACAATGGTCGCTACTTAAAGCAAGTCGGTGAATGATTATTTAATTCTAACACTATAGTTAAATTCAAAGACGAACATGAACTAGGTGACTCGGATTCTATCTATAGAAAAATCTTGTAAGAAACAGAGCAGCGAAATAAGTTCTCCTTTGTCTCTACATCACATAATAAGTGTCACTTACAAATCCATTTTTCCCTTTAAATATGGAAATTCACCTCCATCCTCAACTAGTGCAAACACACCCACTATTGGTAATAAGAGAAGTGTAAATTTTATGCATCAAAGAGTCAAACGTGTGCAAGCATAACCAGTGCTATCCAAGAGCAACGTTGTGATTGTGCATACAGAGGAATTTCAAGGTAGCCAATCTAAATAATGAAAACCGTAGAGCTCTAGAGAACATAACATAGCATAGGAGAAGCCCATAACATTAGACTCAAGACTTGAGACCAATTGTTTGTGGATTTGTGTCCTTACAAAAATGCAAATACAACACATTCAACACAGTGCCCATATTATTGGTATATATGCCACCCATGGAGCTATATGAAAAAGGTATAGTAATGCATAGGCACTATGGGTAGGAATTGAACTCAAGGAAAACTACTTATGAATATGGGACCTTAACCATAATGTCAAACTAAGTACTTTAACAATATACCCACATCATATGTAATAAACTCAAAAACACAAAAAAGTTAATAATTTCATTGCTAGAACATGAGACTGGGTTTAAATTAAGAATTATTGTCTTCAACAAATTTCCTGCTACCACATTTCAACACCGTTGTCCTTAATTTAAACCCTGACAGGAGGAAACTTTATATCCACCACTAAAACTGGCAGAGGTCAATTGCATTCAATCAGATAGGTTGTTTGCAAACATGACAATAATGAAAGAATTATTACATTTTCATCAACATTCCAGCCTATAAATCCAAATGTGGATACTCACCCTCAAAAACAAGGCTCCCACACCACTCTTATGTGGAGAAACCATTTGGTCAATGATTTTGGCCTACAACTTGACCAGGTCCTCCAAGTCTTAAAGTGACTCCACCATGAATATTTGGATGCATTCCATTTGTTGTTTTTGGTCCAATTTACACAGATTTCCAGTGTAAAAGTGTTCCTAGACCTTTAACCCCTACTCGTACAATTCCAAAACTTACGCCTAGAAAAGAAGCCATGGCTAAAAATGTTGGGTGTGTGTTATATTCTTTCCATGACTAGCCCCACGTACGCGGGGGTTCATAAGGGTGGCGAAACCCCCCCCCCCCCCCCCCCCTCCCTATTTGTTGCGCCGAGAGAGGCAGGGAGGAAGCCCCACCCTGTTGGAGAGTTTGAGGGGGGCGATAGCCCCCCTCTACGAGGTCCAGGAATTGGACCCGATATTAAGTGGGTGGACCTACCTATGGTTTTGTGCGTGGTTTTCACACATGGTTTTGGGCATGATGGTTTTCTTCCCATGTTATTTTGTATATTCGGTCAAGAGAACTACGGTTATGTTCTAATCCAGGGTTAATGGATTGGAGTTTATGGATTCTTCAACATGTATATATATGTATTGTAACATTGAAAGGAACACAATGAAAAATCAATCTGGTAGTCTCCGTTTCGAGATCCAAGGGAAAATCTCTATGGATATTTGTTTTATGTTTTATGCTCTCGCCATTATTTATTTTTGGTTTTTAGAATTCATATGCAGGTAATTTATATACGGGGTTAAAACCTACAACAAAATGCACATTTTCTATATGAGTCATTGCAAGATGATAACCTACAGGAGAGGTAGTTTTAGTAACACTCAAAGGCAATGGTTGTCAAACCTAGTGTCCAGTACCAATGATAATGGATGGAACATGACCACTTGAGGAGGGGGTTTTGGGGACTTTATGCATTACACCACCAATCCTTAGGTAAGTGGGTTCATGCAGGTGTTGATTATTATCACTATTGATCCTTACACTCCCTAAATTATTACAGATAGAGGCACCGTAATTTTCTCTTGCACTGAAATGAATATCATGTGTTGGTTTTTGTAAATCTATTGATGCACCTCTAGTAGTCTTTATAACTATATTTGGAGCCACAGTTGCACCAATGTGGTTTTCCTCCACGATTTCCATTGCAAAAGCAACATAGACAATTTTGGCAATGAAAGTAGGTTGTAGTAATGTGCCAATGTGCATAGTGGGTACCATAGGAGACCCAACAAAGGTCCCATTCATACAGCTAGGATTATTCTACAATGATTGTGGGTTACTCACTAAAGCATGAGGATTCCCCAAAACAATCCCAGTATTGCTATTGTTGTTGGATAAATAGTTTGGAGGGTTAATTACCTCTCTCATAATAATTTTGGGGCCCTCTTTGAGAATATATAAATTAGAAAATTCCCCAATTTAGTTGAAAGAAAATATAATAAGGCATATTTGTTCTAATTAAAACATAAAAAATTGAAGTTGTGTGCACTTCATAAACTTCTCTCGTAGTTTAACTTTTAAGAAAATACAATAAGGTGCAATAGTTTCAAATTGAAATGCAAAAATGTGAAGTAGTGAAGTTTTGGATATGTAAGATAAGAAAAATTTATAACCTACTAAACAATCAAGTAAATAAATCCAAAATGTCAAGGGATAGGCATACAAAGAAGTATAAAGAAGAAGATGAGGACCAAATTATTACTTGAATGAATAAAACACCTTGAAACAATTGGCCATTTAATAGTACCATGGACTTCAACCCCTACCTACATGTAAATTGTGTGAGATCTTGTGCAATATTATTTGGGGCGTGTTCAATTGGAGAATTTTCCATGGGAACCGAAGTTTGTAAGACATTATGTTCAGGAAATGGCATTGTATGGCTTAGAATGCTTACATGAAAATGGAAGAACTTCTCTTCATTTTGATTTTTCACTTCAAGAGAGTTTAGTGTTTGATGTTGTTGATGAGGCATTTGATGGTTAATGTTGCACTACTATTTTTGCTAAATGATTATAGTTTTGTTGAACAAAAATTCCAAAGGGATGTGGAGGAGACCTAAAAGTGGATTTGAGAAGATTACAAGGGAATGGTTTTTTCTAAACTGTTTTCTCTTAATAGGATTGAAAAGGACAAGATTGTTATGAAAGTGAATGTGATTGTTCTTCTTGTTCTGCTTCAAGCTCTAGTCTTTTCAAATGTACCATCATTTTCCACTTCAGTTGAGGATTGTCTGAAACATTATTACTAGAACAATAGCTTAGGTATACACACATTGTAGATAATATCGATAAATAAATAAATAAATCTCCAATCGCAGTATTCCATGATTAATATGTAAGATTCACAAAGTATATTGTATTTCTCTATTGTTGCTATTTAAAAAGGTATTTTCTTTTCCAAGGAAAACCTCATAGAGAAACCCAAGGGACGATTCCCCACATTCACATATGGCATCCCTATTAAACCCATTGGTGTAGACAAGTGCTCCTTGCCCAAGGAAAATAAAACCAATCACTTGATCACACAAAACTAGCTAGATTCGAAGCAGCATTGGCAAAAAATGATTGAGTTAACCCCTTGGGATGGTTTAAAAAGGTGTTTGCACAGTGAAAATAGTTCATTTATTCAGTTGCAAAACTGATTGTTATACTATTCAAATAAATTAGTAGCAGGATTACAAATTATTGTTCTATATCCCTCAAAATAACCTGATTAACCATATCATATCCAATTTGCAACACACTAGTTAGTATCTAATCGCCTTAATATGCATATTCCATCTTGATGAAGAGACCCGCCACAGAGCCCTTCAGGCTTTTCCCCTAGATTTAGAAGATAATGGCTATGTTTGTTGTATGTATTCCCATAGTTTTTAATTTTTTTGTGATTCCATCAATCCAGACATTTTATTTTGAAAAAGAGTAAAAGATGGAGTAGTTATAACAGTCATGCATAAACTATATTGTACTTAGCCAATACATCACCCAAGAAAAATAAATTTTCCTAGATATATATTGTATAAATAACATTAATCATGCCAACCTAGATCTTGTAAGGAATATGGCTTGGACTCTGCTTCAACATCAGCATGTATTTTCATATTCAAATCCTCTTTCCATGACTATGCTCGAGCTAGTACTGTTGACTTCTGAATAAAACAAATAGAGAGAAAGGGAACTCTGAGATTACATAAGAAATAAAAGTATAATGAAATTTACAGCAAATTAATTTTAAGAGTTCTGACTTACATTACTAGATTTTTTGTCCCTTCCAGAGCTCTCAGCTTTAGTTTTGCACATTGAAGCCACATAATCACCAAGTCAGCGCAAACAAGTATTAATTATCCATCTCTCTTGATTATTGCATTGTTTTCCAAATATTTTGCACATGGAAACATTGTGATGGTCATTGGGATTTTCCACTCCCAAATGAAAAGTAATTTATTCATCTAAAGGGAATTCATCCTCTCCACAATTGTACACAATGAGAGAAAAACCCTTATAATATCCATTTCCAGAAACAGAGATAAGTTCGGGCTAGAGATTCAAATATTATAATAGACATATTTATGGACCTACCCTCCATAAATGTTTATGTCTCCGTTGGCTAGAACAACACTTTGAGAACACTTTGAGAAAAATGACCTTGGGGTTGCTGCCCACCAACATCAAGTTGAGTCCATGAACAAGTATTTGTGTCAAGCATCCATACATCATTGTAATATGCATGAGCTCCAACCCCACCATTAACATATACCTAAAAAACAATTGAAAAAAATAGACGATTGTAGGCTGGTAATTCACAAGTTCTCTTGTCCTCATGCAAGTAAATCTTTTTTAGCCATAACCATGGATAGAACCTTTTCAGGATTATCCTATTTTATGAAGAAAAAAATGGATTTCTAAGAGGATTTAGGGTTGATTACCTTGCAGTCAATGTTAATAGTTTCATGTCTAGCACACAGACCTAGTGAACATGGCCCTTATATAACTAGTTGTTACATAACAAGTATGTTTAGCTTATTCATTTATAGGAAATAGAAGGTTGAAGTTGTTACCAAAGCATTATAGAATACATATTATGGGTTGTAGTTCGTTTCTAGGGAAAAAAATTATACACCTCTTTCAATCAAGTTCAATTCACCTCAAAAAGTTCCTTTTTTGGGGAAATCATTAGATTCGAAATCTCATACTTTAGAGTCTAGATTAAAAAAATGCATATTTCCACTAATATGAATTGAATGGACTTGAAATTGTGACAAAACTATCATATTTCTTTTGACATCCTTTGGTATATTTTTAGATAACAACACAATGGATATCCAAATGAAAACGTATATTTTGGGGAACTGATCAAAGACACCAAAATATGATATTCCATAGTAGGATTTTATTCCACCTACGTTTTTCCTGGGATGGGTGGATTTATTTTCAAGATATTAAGCAAAAATTCACAAGGTATTCATAAAATCATCGGAAGATTGAACATTCAAAGGATTAAATTTTGGCACAAATACATGTATTCCTTTGTCATAAAAAAATATAAGTTTCCATAGAGAAAAACAGGGGAATTTCTTATTATGTTCTGGCATCAAATTAGGTACATTTATGAAATCATGAATGTTTTACTTACGCCAAGAAATGGCTTCAATTTTACTATAAAGTAATATTGATTTATATTTTGGCACTCTACTATGTGGAATATGGCAGATTGAATGGATTATAGTTTGGCACTCTACTATGTGGAAGATGACACAACAGATTGATCAGATGGACAGTACAGGATAGCCAATCCTAATGGCAACATGCAATATGGTTTCACTTAATAACCCCTAGAAACATGTGTGCATGTGTAGCTAGTTGGTTATTTAAAGAACTTTCCATTTGAGCAAACCAGACATAAAAATTTGCTCCAAATTATAGAGATTATTGTAACAATCTTCCTTCACAAAATTTCTTTTATTTACTTATTATTTTATTTTTGTTTTTTTAATTGAAAGAGTAATTGCCTTAAAATCGTTGTTAAGTAATAACATCGTAAATAGGAATATACTAACTCAATGCTCGAGAATCATCCCACCACTATGAGCCATTATCCTATCAAAGTTATAATGAAAAAGGGTAGTGACAAATAGGTAAGATATGAATCAAATCATTTGGTATATAATTGGTTGGTGCATTGAAAACCCTCAAGCTCCTTTACTTAACATCTATTTTTCTTAATTGTTATAATGATAACCAAACAATAGCCCTAACAATTGGTTGGAAGTTGTTGCATAATTGTGCGTTAATGATTTATTCCATGTTTGAAAGCAGTGTGTCCCATTACTTCAAAGTATAATTGAAGAAACTAAACTCTCACTTATTCAAGAATGTACCAATCAACTCACTACAAATACACCTTGGATCAAAGAACTCTAAGAAAAGGAATGCCGTCATGATAAGTAATATTGAATTGTTTGATGATGATTCAATTAGTCTAAACTGATGAGAATTAAATCTGTTAGCATTAAACTTTCGGTTTTGATTCAATAAATGGTGGATAATAAGAAGGAAATCAATACCATATACTTCTTAAAGAAGGAAACACTTTGTTTCAGCTTTTGCAATCGTATAGCTAACAACTAAAAATCAACCACATGATAGGAACACAAATTTTAGCAAGAAGCACCATAAACCCTCACATATTGGACTTTACTGCAAGAGGGAAATGTATAGGTTTGGATTACCATTGAAACATAATTCCTTAAATTTTTAGCAGTCTTATCTTACTAAAAATACAGTAGAAAATTACCTTGGAAAATACAAGCTGAATACTTGAGGTTGAGTTGAGAATCATTTCTCCTCTCTCACAATCAAAGGAGTTGAGGAAAGACAGTATTATACCTACTTCTTTAGGAAATTCCATGTGATATCTAGAATGGAAAGAGTTGGTCAAGCGAAAAGGCCAAGGAACCAACTACTAGATAAGGCCTTGAAGGAAAAACGAATATTGTGTGTTGGGAGTAAAACGTATGACCAAGACAGTTATCATGCCACCTACCAATTGTTGTTATACATTGTAGACTATGAAGTGGAGGTAGGGTTTCATATTACATCATGTCTTGCATCATGGGAATTAACAACCACTTATGGTAACCATTCAACACCCTGTTACGTAGTAATTTGTCACTGTCTCCCTATCAGTCTCCCTACTGTATCATGAATTCAAATAACCATGCTCATGCTCTCTAAACTGGCCAAATGACCCACTTTGCCAAAGTTTATTTCATCAGCGCGACTGTTATTAAAATAACCGCGCTGACTGGCGGCTGATAGTGCAACTGATGCGCTGCCAACACGGAAGCACACAGGTTTTCCGCGCTGGTCGAATTTCATGAGCCAGCGCATCCTATGTTTGTATTAAGTCGCGTTGACACGGCCTGCTCCGTTATTAAGATGCGATGTCAGCACTCCAGTCCAGTTATGCACCCGCGCTGATCCTGTTTGGGCGAGTTTGTTCTAACAGCCAGCCTTCCAGATGACTCCAGACCTGGTTGTTGGCCTTGTGAATGTCGCCCTACCTTCTATGGCATGTCTGTTCGTCATTTGAGCCACCTTCCTTGGAGATAAGCTCATCCTCCCACCATTCATGGAGACTCCTTCTCCTATTTAAACCTCTACCATTGCCATGAGCAGCTAGTTTTGGATAGTGTGGAATTCATAGTGCTTAGAGTGCTGCTGCTAGTAGGTAGTTGGTGTGACAAGTGTGGATTTGCTAGAGGAAGCTTAAGGAAGGTTGTGAGTATTGCTTGTGTGAGAGAGAGCTTTTGTTTTGGGAGAATCTACCTCCAAGGGTGAATGCTTAAGAGACTTGCTGGCTGGACCCTCTAGAGAAGGACTCAGCGTCAGAACTTTGGTTGTACCTTTCTCTGTTATTGATTAATAATAGATGACTACTGTTATGGTTCCATTCTCATTTGTCTTTGTAATGGTTAATGTGAATTACATCCTTTCTGACTGATGTATAATTGCATTTATTAGATTTCACGTTTGTGTTTGTGTTTCTCTTCGTGTGTGCAGGTATCTATCTACGGGGATCGTGGAAGGTCGTGACCGGCCAAAGCGAAGGGGTGAGAACGACATCTCTTCATCAAACAATAGCGTTGGAATCCAAGTAGGTGTTCATTGCCTATCTTTTATTTGCAATTAGGAACTTGCACAGTAGCATTGATTGATTGTTGCTAGACCCATTCTAGGCTAGTAGGGATCGCCTCTATCTGTAGAGGGGATTTACCTCTCCAACAATTTGGCGACTCTGCTGGGGAGCTGGCCTTTGTCTCTTTTTGTTCATTCTTGTTTTGAGTTTGATTGTTACTCTCTTTTCAAAAATTGGGGATTAGTTCTCTGCTTTTAGACTTCCTGGTTCAGTCTGGGAGGTGTCTTAATTGTTTAAAGAGTTCTTGCCTTGGTTTGGGAGTTTTTGGCTTGATTCTGCCTGTTTTTTAGCCTCAGCGCGGTTTATATCAAAACAGTCGCGCTGACAGCGCATAGCTGTTTCTTTGACTCCGTGGTCATCGCGCTTGTACGTAAAACAGTCGCGACGGTTCTGAAATCGAACCAGCGCGCTTAAGTCGTGTGCTTCCGCGCTGACAGCGCTTTGTTGCTACGCGTGACTTCTGGTCAGCGCATTGTTGCTGAGTGTTACCCGCGTTGATCCTGTAGAATTGAATTTGTTTCAATTTTGCCTCCTGAGCCTGTTGGTTTGACTATCTCCTACTCTTTCTACCTGGTTTATGACTTGATTTTTATTGTTTGAATTGTGAAGCACTTGCTTGCGAAGTCTTGTCGGACGAATCTTGTTTTGTGTCCTGTGACCTAGTGCCATCATCCCATTTTCACTGGGTTGACCTTGTTTTATCACTCGTTCACAAAGATTCGTTGCTACTTGCCTTTGCTATTGCGAAAACCTTCCTCTTTTTGCTTTCTTTGCTTGGTTGTTTAGGTGATTGTCGTTGAACCAGTCCTCGGATTGTTTCACTACCCAGACACAGATCACAGTTTCTTAGGTTCAATCGGCTCTTTTCACGCTTGTTGTGTTTTTCATTGAGTGATTTTATTTCTCTTTACTTGGTGTTGTTGTCTCTCAAAATTCATTTTAAGTGCACAGTGCCATAGAAAAAGAAAGCAAACTAATGTCTTTTGCATTCAATAGTTAATGAAAAGAAGAGCATTTCATTGATTTGTGTTCTCAAAAGAAAAATTTCATTTCTTTGTCATTAGCTGCATTAGATTGTTTGATTGATTGAGTTCATTTTGTTTGATTGAAAACTCTTAACCCTCTCATAGTTAGAATTCATCGAACGAAATGGTATTCTTTGGCATGTATTTTGCATCTAGGTAATTGTGAGAGATCACACGATAAGGCCTGAAACCGAAACTTAATTCAAGATCAACCATAAAATAAACTGAATAAACCTAAAAACGCATTGGAACTTAACGCAAACATCTAGAGGTCTAGGTTAGAGACGTGTTCTGGCGTCTTTAAACATAGTCACTATTGTTTCACATTACGGTTGGGTGATTCCTCCTTCTGTGACTCAATAGTGGTCTAACACGGACTGTGCTCCCACGTACCGTCGCGTATATAGGGAGACCCCACTAGGCTTTTATCCTTGATCCATAGGAAGCCGAGTCTGCCGCCCTGCGAGCCGTAACGCACCGAACATAGCATTCGGGAAGATTGACTGCAGTATGGAAAGTCCTTGGTTCTCATACAATTGCCAAGGTGTATAAGCAGTTTTACGGATTGCTTGGTAAACCCTTTGCCTAGAATCTCCAGAGCAGTCACTTTTGATCCTTTTCGGACTCCCTAAAAGAAAAGGTGCCAGTGAGCGTCTTGTCACTTCGTGCTCATTAAACATTCGAAGGAGACTAGAGTCATCTTTTCATCCTTTTCTCGACTCTTGAAACATGAAAAGGTCAAGTTTAGTTCCTGTGTCTTAAAAATTTATTCGGCCGCGATAACATTACCTGGTTAGTTCTTGTGTGCGTTAGCTTGAGTAGGGTCTTTATCGTTAGTTTCCTTTAGGTTTTGTGTGGGGTTTGTCATCCTGGCTGACCCGTCAACTCCCGGTCCAAGTGATCAAGGTTCTCCATCTTCTGTTGCTCCTGAGGTACCAGTTGTAAGCGATACTCTTCCTGTTATCCCGAGTATCCAGCCTATCAACGTACGTGCCCCGGGCGATGAGGATTACGAAGAAGATTGGAACCCTATCTGGGAGCCTAACGAGGACGATATTCCTGTTACCCCTCCTGGTTTTTCGTCTCCAATGTCTACTTCCCATATGGATGAGACATCTCCCAGTGCAAGTGAGACACCCGTGGTGTCGAATATTGAAACTCCCATTCCAGCTACTTCTCCACTCCCTCCACGATATCAGTGGATGAGGGATAGAATAGCTGCCAGGATGCCTACTACGACTATGTGGGATCCTCAGATCACTCCCACCATGGGACCCTTTGTTTCCCAACCCCATACTGCACCTGTTACCTCAGTTCCCACGATTCCAAGTGTTTGTGTAGCATTCTCAACTCCGGTCGTCAGTGCCGTGACATCGTCTTCATCTATAAACCCTGGTGCTGGTCCCTCTCATGGTCAAGTGGTAACGGCCAGCCAGAACTTTCGTCTGGAGTCGTCGACCCTGCACAAAGTGCTCAACCCTCTTCTGGTCCTGTTCCAGGAGGGGGGGCATATGATGCCCATGGGCAACCCATTGTGGACCCAAATACGCAAAGTCCACTCTTTTATTATGATTCTACCGGCCAGTACCTCCAGTTTACTCAAACCGCGCCTCTTCAACCTTTCGTTGAGGTCTCGGTACCATTATCCATTACTTGGGACGTCGGTACTCATTCTTTTCATGGGGGCCAGGCAATTCCTGGATAGCCTCAAGGACCACCTAATCTAGGCCAGCCACCTTATGTGCAAGCCCCCCAAGGGCAACCACTTTATGGCCAGTCTTACCCAGGACAATCTGGGGGCCCACAAGGACAACCCTACCCGGGACAACCTTCGGCCATTGGTGGTCCATATTTTTCCTATCAGAGTCAACCTTCTGGTTATCCAGGGCAACCTGGTACCCAGCAAGGTTACCCGTCTGGACAACCAGGACAGCCTTACATCCAACAAGGCCAACCTGGTTTCCAGCAGGGTTATCCCGCTGGACAAGCTGGGCAAAATTATATTCCTCAAGGTCAACCAGCAGTCCAACAGGGGTATCCTTCTAGGCAAGGGGGGCAGCCCTACGTGCAGCAGGGCCCACCCACTGCTCAGTCTAGTCATCCTTCTAGGCAAGGGGGGCAACCCTACGTGCAGTAGGGCCAACCCACTGCTCAATCTAGTCATCCTCCTGGGCAAGGGGGGCAACCCTACGTACAACAGGGCCAACCCACTGCTCAGCCAGTACAACCTTCCGGACAAACGGGCCAGCCTTCTATGCAGCAAGGCCAACCCACTATCCGCCCTAATCATCCTTCTGGACAGGCTGGCCAACCGCAAGGTCAACCAGCCGTCCAGCCTGCTCAGCCATCTGTTCCACAAGGACAACCCTTGGTTGCTCAAGGACAACCTGGCACCCAGCAAGTACGTCCTTCTGGGCAAACAGGTCTATCTCAAACTCAACCAGGCCAACCTTCCGGCCAGATGATCCAAGCCCAGCCGGTTCAAGGACATTATTCTGGGCCCCAAACTCAAATAGGTTATCAAATGCAAGGCGGGCCATGGCCCCAACCTTCCTACCAAGCGCAGCCTTCTTATCAGGCTCAGTATGGAGCCCAGCAAATGTATGGCTACCAGCAACCCCAGGGGCAAACTCAGTTTACCCCTTATCAAAATTATCAACAGATGCAGGTCACTCCTTACCAAAATTATCAGTATGCTGCACCTGCGAGTCAAGTTGCTAATACATGGGGTGCTGGGGGGCAGACCCAGGGACAACTGTCTGCATATGGACAGAATCCGTATGGACAGAACCCCTACGGGCAAGGTCCCTATGGGCCAGGCCCTTTTGGGCCGGGTCCATCTGGACAGAGTCCGTGGGGGCAACCACCACCTGGTTGGAACCCTGGTACTGCCTCGCTTCCACAGCCAAAAATGTCCTTTAACCCTCAGTTGCCATTCTTAGCGACGTTGGAACTTCCGGATGTGTCCAAGTTGACGAATGATCCCATTCTGCATAATCCGTATTGGCCACCAGTTCCAACTAAAATACCCGGTGATTGTCCAAAATTTGATGGCAAAGCTGGTGAAGATCCTCAAGCCCATGTCATGACCTATCACCTCTGGTGTTCATCGAACTCATGGCTTGATGACTCTATCCGGCTCTGCCTCTTTCAGAGAACTCTCACCGGCTCAGCCGCTAAGTGGTACATTGAGCTGAATCGCGGCACATTTCAAGATTTCAACTCGCTGGCTATGGCGTTCTTAACTCATTTTCAGTTACCCATTCGGTACGAGACGAGGACACATCTCCTCACGTCTCTCAAACAGGACACGGCGACCCATATATCTGATCATATACATGAATGGAGAAGGTGTCGTCGCTTGATCAAATTCTGGATTCCTGATCAACTCCTGACCGATTGGTTCACAACTTCCTTTGTCCCTGCGATTGCGCGAGACATCGCCATGGGAGCTTGTGTAACTGAAGAGCAAGCGATCGCGCGAGCTCAGTACCTAGACTTAGTATACTCTCAGTCGGGTACTCTATATGATTATTTGCCAGACGCCCCGAGGCCTGGACAGCCCAAGGCTCCGCCCAAACCATCTGTTGATGGAGTCATTGGCTCTGTAAATTCGTCATCGAAGAAATCGGCCGCGAACCCTGGGAAGCAAAAACAGAACGCTTCTAATGGAAATGCTCCCCAGGGCCAATCTAATCCTGGAAGTACCTCCGAGGTAAACACCGTTCAGTCCACCGCGGCGGATAAATCCTCAAAAGGGAAAAAGAAAGGGAAAGCTAAAGATAAATCTGGACAGCCCAAGCAGGATTCCCCTAAGCCTCCACCCGAGGAAGGAGCTAAACGAAAACCTAAGTATCCTTGTCTCATCTGTGATGAGGATCACTACACTAAGGACTGCCCAAGGCGGTCCGAAGTTAGTCGGTTATTGAAAGGTGCTCCTGGGACTCCTGTCATGCTTAAAGAGCCTTTCCCTTCCCAGCAGACTCAAATGGTGGCAGACCCGTCTCAACCCTCTTCCTCATTCGGTTCTCAAGTGTTCATGGTTGGAACGATTCCCATCCATGTTTCAACTCGAGCAAAAGACTATCCATCTCATGCCGGGAAAGAGCCGGAGGTTCCCTCCAGCGCTCCTCCGTCTAGTTCTGGTCCTCTCCACATCGAAAGGCCCAGCGCTGAGACGATCCCCCGACCCCCTCCAAAAGGTGTACTCAGGAAGTCGTCTTACAACCCTAATGCTCGTGCTGCCCAGCATTATAGCATTGTTGAGGACTTAGCTCAGGCTCCGTCTGCTATGTCCACTCTAGAAGTCCTCCAGAGCTGCCCCTCCCAGAGGAAGTCCTTGCTATCAGCTATTGGTGGCATCAACCCGGCGGATTCAGATTTGATTTCTTTTGATCTCGAGGGTTTTACACAGAGACTGCCTCACCAAGTCGCTTTCCTTATACAGGTCATCATCAATAGCAAAACGATTCATCGTACAGTTATTGATGAAGGTGCCTCAACCTGCATCATGTCTGTTGCTTGCTGGAAGGCTATTGGTTCCCCTACTTTGAGTCAGTCTCCTACGACGTTAGAAGCTTTCGATGGAAGAGAGTCCCGTCCTTACGGTATCCTCCAACGCTTGCCCATCTCTTTGGAAGGGAAGACCGTAGAAGTGGAGGTCAAAGTTGTTGACGCCAATCTTACCTACAACCTCCTCCTCGGACGGAGCTGGACATATGCCATGCAAGCCGTGGCTTCCTCCCTGTTCCGTGTCATTCGTTTCCCTCACCAGGGGAAGATTGTCATGGTGGACCAACTCTCCTTCTTCGCCTCTTCTTCTGAAGGTAATGTGCCATTCGTGGAGCATACCTCTAAGTCACTCGAGAGCGTGGGTGCCGGACTTTTCAAAGATCCCACTTTAATGGGAGTCTTTCCCCTCCCACCTCCCAATCTCGCCCCTATTAATATGATCTTTGTATGCTCTGATCCGTGGATTCTTACTCCTGCTAATCAGGAAGACTCTTGGGGTGATATGATGCCGTTGAGTCCTGCCGAACTCAACTACATCGAGATTGTTGCTGCATCGGCTCCTCCTGATGAACCTGCTCTCCTGAGCAGTGTTCCTGATTCATATGTTCATTTCCCTTGGCTAGGAGATGAGGCTACTTCGGATCCATTGAAGGAAATATTTCCTTCCGATGAAGCCATCATAGAGACAATGTCTCTCGAAGAGCTCCCCTGGTCAGATCACCACCACCGCTCTTCGTTTCTCCCTCCCCATCCGGAAATGACCGCATGTCTCAAGCGGTTTGCTTCGTGTGTCCCATCCCCGCCCCTCCAAACACCCATTCAGCTTTATCAAGTGTCTTCAGAGGGAAATATGGGAAACATCACGCAAACCCAACCGATCGACATCTCTGTCAAACCAGGGATTGTCGAGCACATTCATATCGGAGTCACTTGCACTCCAGAGGAAGTTCAACTCTACACTGCTCTATTTCGCGAATTTCGTGATGTCTTCGCATGGTCCTATGAGGAAATGCCCGGCATCGACCCTAGTATAGTGGTGCATGAAATACCTACGTATCCAGGTGCTAAGCCTGTTCGTCAGCGCTTACGCCCTGTGCACCCCCGAAAGGCTGCAGCCATCTAGGCCGAAGTCGAAAAGCTTCTTAAAGTTGGTTTCATCTACCCCATTCCCCTTACGGATTTGGTGTCTAATATAGTCCCTGTGAATAAAAAGCAGGGCACTATCTGGGTCTGTGTTGACTACCGTGATATCAATCGTGCATGTCCGAAGAATAACTTCCCTACGCCCTTCATCGATCAGCTTATTGATGAGTGCGCAGGAAGTGAAATTTACTCGTTTATGGACGGTTTCTCTGGCTATAACCAGATCAACATTGCACGCACGGACCAGCATAAGACGGCTTTTATTTGTCCTTGGGGCACCTTCGCCTATAAGAAGCTTCCTTTCGGTCTAAAGAATGTCGGCGCTACATTTCAACGTGCAATGTTGTTATAGACATTTTTGTGCCTTACAGCATTGAGCATGAAATGTCCATAATTCAAGGAATCCAAAGTCCCTAAAGATGTTGTTACAGCTCCTAAAGGAACAAGGTCAACCAATGACAGCTTCTCCCAGAAGTTCTCCACCAAAAACCACTCAGAAACAGTCAATTCAGGATCAATTCAGAGGCTCCACTAGTTGTCTGCGCTGAAATGCAGAGATTACACTGGCTAGGTGCACTGCAACGCAGGTAGAAGCACTACCAGGGTGCGCTGAGCGGGAAATGACAAATGGAAAGCTCATTCAACGAGGTGGAAAGACCCTGGAAGCTTCCAGAATCTTCTCCAATGACACTCGCCTCAATGAATTTGACTAGTGATGAGTAAGAGGCCCTCAACCTCCAAGTGGAAGCAAGAACTGACAGAGAGAAGCCACAAGTCAAAACATAAGCTGACTCATCCTCTCTGCTTACATCTATATATGGATCTCTCACCCAGAGGTTCAGAAGGCTGGAATTTTGTACTTTGCAGAGAATTGTTGTTGGTTTGAGATTGGGATTAGTACATTGGGTGATTTATGCTTTGTTGGAGGAGAGGAAGGGATTCCTTTGCTGGGAGGTAGATGTTGGATCGGAACTCACTTGGTTGTATCTCCTCTTGGACTTTACTATCATATCAATAAACTATTTGAGTTTCTCCTACATGTTGTATACCAACGATGTTTTGTTATGCTTACATGTTTAGCTTAATCTGATCTTGAGCTTTTTATGAATGTATATCTGTATCTTTGTGTAGTTTCTCTTTCTTGTGATCTTGCAGGAATTCGGTGAAGCTGGGTCGGTGAAGGAGCAAGAAGCTGGGAGCTACTGAAGAGAGGAGTGATTTGGATCGACAAACTAGCGGAAGATACAGGTTAGTTAGATCCTTCTTCCTCACTTACATTCCATAAAGAAGAATACTTGAATAAGTTTACCTGTTTGTTGCTAAGGCACTATCACCTCTTAGAGTGGGATAGGGGCATTCCGAATTGGATACTTTTCCCAACAACAAATTGGCGACTCCGCTGGGGATCGTATCTTGTTGGTTTATTTGTGTTTCTGGTGTTGTTCTTCTCATAAACTCAGGAGTGCCGAATCGAAATGCACTTGCCATTTTCAAGTGCAAAGTAGAGATCTGCCACTCTAGTCCAATCACTGGGCCTGTTTTTATGATCTGAACAAACTGATCCACAAGTGCTCTAACAGCCCTTTGTGATAGATCTTAGTCCTCCTATAAATCATCCTCCTAATTGTACCTAATTGATAGCTTTGATCCGGCCAAAAACTGTTGATTTAACTGCAAACCGTAACCCAAAACCCAGAAACAACTCTCGTTTCTGCTTCAGCGCAGACTCTGTGAAGAGGTTCTGCATTTCAACGCAGGTCCCGTGAAGGCTACCTGCGCTGAATGTCAAAACCTCTGTGTTGGGAGTGCGCTGATCAGTCTTTGCCTTGTGCAGCTGTGGTTCCCTGCTTCCTTTTGCTCAATTTCATCTCTGTTTTTGCAGCCTGTTATCAGTCAATGTACCTACCTAAAACCCCTTTTCTTTGCCTCAATTCTGCCTCAGTTGTATAAAGAAACTGTATTTGTTCTTTGTGTATTTGTTACATCATTTGCAGTTTCCCATTACAAAAGTAAACTAGTCATATTGTCACCCTTAGATCTAGACCTGTCGTAGGTGTCGTTTTGATCTTAGGAGTGAGCTTGTTTGCTGTTCACAGTTGATTGAGCTTTTACTTTTGTCGTTTGGTTTGAATTTATGCATTTCTAGTGTCGAAACGAGTAAATCATAAAGTGTCGTAATCGTCTTTTTGATTTTAAAAAAGGAACTTGTTTATGTTTTCACTTGAAATCGAATTCAAATTTGTACAACAACTTTCTTTTTAGGCATCAATATTAAGGAAGCGAAAACAAATACATGCATTTGTGCATCTGCATTTTGATAGTTTTCATGCTTTGATTTAGGGAAAAGTGCATTATAGTGTGCTCTATGCTCTTTGAGAAAAGTTTGTATCTTCCTTTTCCCCTCGTAGCTAGGATTTTCATTGTTGAAAGGATATAAAAGCTTTCTTATCATCTTTAGACTGCATTTAGGAATTGTATCATACATCTCGTGGTGATCCAAAAAGGCAAACTTCTAAGAAAGATCAACCTAAAATAAATTGAATGAACTTAACAACGCTTTGTAACTTAATGCACAACATAGAGGTCTAGGCTAGAGACATGTTCCAGCGTCGTAAAACCTGGTGACTGTCGATCTCGCTGATGGTTGGGTGATTCCTCCTGAGGGATGATAGTGCCAGTATGGATTGTGCTCCCACGTACCGTCGAGTATATATTGGGAGACCCCTATAGGCATAAAACCTTTATCCTTAGGAAGCCGTGTCGGCCACCCTACTGATCGCAATGCACTGAACACAGCATTCGGGAAGATTGACCGCCCGTACCTTAAAAAGTATTCTGCGGTTTTGCGAAAAGTTTGGCACACCCTCTACCTAGAACTCCAGAGCAGTTCCTTTTGGCCTTTTTCAGACTCTATAACGGAAAAAGTCCATCCGAGCATTTGTCACTTCGGGCTCGTTAAAACATCGAAGGAGACTAGAGTCATCTTTAGCTTTTTCTCGACTCTTTAAAATTGAAAAAGCAAGTTGTGTCTAAAGCGTCGTTAAAATTTATTTTAAACAGAACAATCACCCCTTTTTTCCTGCGTTGATATTTAAGTTGAGAAAATGGAACCCACCAACCAAGGAATTCCCCTTGGTGGAAATCCTAGTCCCTTCTCCTCTTGGGGAGATGTTGGTGCGCCCCATATGGCCACATTGTCGCTTCCAGGACTGACAATTGGCTTGCCGGTCTGGCTCTTCTCAACCAATGTCGTTCAAAACACCACTATTCCTGAACAGTCGAATCAACAGTTAGACCAGTCCAGAGTTTCCCACCAGCCTTCTACTTCCTCTAATTCTTCCTCTCCTCCTTCCTCTTCGCTTGATGGAACTGGTAAAACAAAAAACCAAGTTCCTAAGGAGAAGAAGGAAAAGAAGAAGAAGAAGGAGCCAAAAGCGACTGGGGGAAAACAAGTGTCGTCTGACAGAAATCCACACACAACACTGACTAGGCCTAAATCACCATGTGTCATATGCAAGGGAGACCACTTCCACAGAGATTGTCCCTGCATCCCTCGGATACTAAGGGACTAGTCTCCCCGTTTGCACAATCCGGTGGCATCAACCTCTGATAGCCATGTTGAATGCATACCGTCAACTAGCGAAAGTGAAGTCCTTGGACAAAAAGGGAGAGCTAGATTTCCCTGTAGACTGTGCGAAGGCGATCACGCCATCCACCGTTGTCCCTTCTTAGACGAAGCGAAAAGAGTTTTGGATGATCGTCCGGTTTCACCGTTACGACTTCCTCCTGGATATAAAAAAATCTTGCCGAGTCCTTCGTTAGTTGAAAATCCAGCTGGCCCGCTCAAGTGGTCAGCTGAAGCGCCGATCATTGAAGATGAACCAGCTGAATCCATACCCGACGAAAGTCAAAAGGTCAAGGCGGCAGTTGACCCGGTCTTGCCTTCAGAGGATTTATCTTCGAATGATCCAGTCACTGAAGAGAATAAAGATGACACCATCCAAATTCTCTTCATCAACACAGACTCCGACGAGCACGGGGGCACTCCCCCCATTCCTTTATCGCAGGAAGGAAGTTCGTCAGAGTGATACCTGGTCGTTTACTCAGTCCCACCACCAAGCAACCTAGTTGTCTCCTTCGACTGGAACCAACTAGGCAGACCCCGTTTGCCAGCAAGCATACCATTCAGAATTATCGTCCAAATATACAGAATGGTTATGGTTGGCACCATCATTGATGAAGGGGCATCTGTGAGTATCCTTTCCTCCATTGCTTGGAAAGCACTTGGTTCGCTAGCACTTTTGCCTGAAATGAGAAATCTGACAGGCTTTGATAAAGGAACCAGTCGACCGTTAGGGATCCTCCCCAATGTGCCTATCACATTGAAAGGGGAGACCGTTCAAATGAACGTGATGGTCATTCAAGGACCCTTGGATTATAACCTACTCCTTGGACGAGACTATATATATTGCATGGGAGCCATCGTCTCCTCACTCTTTAGAGTAATGTGTTTACTTCACGAAGGAAGAGTGGTCAAGCTCGTGGACCAGCTTTCATTTCCCGGATCACGCATCGCAAATAGTCATATACCTTCCCTAAATGGTCTCTTCACGCAAGAAATGTCTCAACCCACGGTCCGTCCTCCCGATGAGCGCGAGTGATTCGGAAGGATGTGACTGGAACCCACGGGGCATGCGTCCTGGTCTGCTTCAGCAGAAAACTTTGGGTATAGGGTAGGTTTCCGCAGGAGAATATGACTAGTCTGTACCCCGTCCGTCTTGGAAGAGGGGTTATTCTAGAATAAGATTCTTTTGTCAAAGTTATGTGTTTGGCGCTCGTTGTAACTCACCTTTTTCTATCTCGGTAGACATCGCCGAAGAAATGTTTTGTTTGCTGCGCAAATGAGACAATCTTTGGTAACCTGAAAGAGGTAGGCCTCTCCCGGTAAAACAAATGTTTTATTGAACTAAGAAGGGGTAACCTTGAAACCATATTTTATACCTGGGGGCATGCAAACCTTTTGGAGTGCAAGCAAGGGGCGACTATTTATTTTTTAAATTTTTAGGTCCTCCCTTTAAACCTGTAGGTCTAACCCTTTAAACTCGTAGGATTAGTCGTTTCTGAACTTGCATAACAAAAGGATGCAGGGCATAGCTTTGGTAAGGCGCAAGCTCCATAAAAAATGGCATCTTACATGAGACATTCTTATCATATGACTGGATTATCGAGCAGTTTTAGCACATAGTTCATGCTCGTTAAAAATTAAACATAATATTGAGCAGTTTTAGCACATAGTTCATGCTCGTTAAAAAATAAACATAAGACTGAGTAGTGTTTTTCTGCGTTTAAGCTCGTTAAATGAACTATCTTCCGGTAAATAACCACCGTGAATGTAACATTATCAGCCATTAAAGCCTTGGTCGTGTTTGCATCGTCACCTCCACTTTTCCATTGGCCGATCGTTCACCTCCATATGATTGTTTACCCATTTTGAGGAACAGCTGTGAAGAGTGATTTCACTAGCCATCCTTGTGACACTACCGTGCTTGGAAAATTCCAACCCTTACCTGGAATCAGTTGCTAACCCGTTTTATCACTCGTTCCTCAAAAGACAAGTCTTCTTTAAGCTCTTTTCATCTGACTCGTAAAATATGAAAAGATTGCCAAGTTTTGGCCTTCCAGCTCGTTAAAGCGACTAGAAGTGCTATCCCTCCTCTAGATTTTAATCTTTTTGGACCTGAGGGATTATTGCACAAAAAGATCGAGCGCTTGTTTTGTTCGGCTCGTAAAAACTATCGAAAATTCATCCCTTCTGTATTGTTTTATACTTTTTCGGACTTAAGGGATTAGATGACGAAAAAGGACTTTCGGAGTTGACTTTACGTACCTTTTTAGACTCTCTAAAAATGAAAAGGACTGAGTCATCTTTGTCGTTAGACTCGTTAAAAGCATTAAATAGCGACAAACTTGTCTTTAGACGAGAACGAGTTTCACTATCGCTAGGCTCGTTAAAACATAGCGATGGGTTTGCCCGAAGGGCAAATTATAGAACAAGCATATGTTATCCTCCTCAAGCTTGACAAAAATAAAGAGGTACTGGTCAGCAATGACTGGGGAAAAATTGGGAAGAAACTCAAAGAACTTTATTGGTAGCAAGTCGCTCTTGAACATGACACTTCCACTCCGTGCCTGAGTCGGGTTGGGTTGTTTCATTCACCGGTCACATCGCCATGGTCTCGCCATACCATCCACCTTTGGGGTAAATGCTACCAATCCATCACCCAAGTGTCGCCGATATGTTCAAGAGAAGTCATCCAGAGAAGTCAACCGTGTTCCATCCACTACCATACATTATCCTTCATCCTTTCATGACCGCCACCTTGAACCATATATCATCAGATCGTTTTCACCTCCATCAAAATCATTTGCTCCGTTCCGTGTCACTGATGTGGGATACATTAAGGCCCTCCTTTGATGGATCCCTTCTTGTCGACATCAGCTCATTATCCAAGAAGTTGATCTAGGAACAACCCCTTCAGTACTTTGAAGCTTGCATGCCCCAATGGCAAGTTTTTCACTTCCGGCGACAGGTATACATCAATGACCTTCAACCGAAAGATTTTGCGTGGTGTTCGACGCCAAGTCCTTTAGTCACACCACATGAATTGTACCGCAGTACCTTGAGGGTCATTATCATTATTGGTGATTCCTCTCGCGCTTGTTAACGGTTTACCTCATTGACCGGTAATCAAGCGATGTCTTTCCATGTTCGACTTCAGAACATTTCTCACATGGATCGACTTGTACTTAGAGTGAAGATCGGACGAGATTGAAGACCCCGGATCTAGTTTCATCCATCCGGGCTGCGATATATATTCAGGAAAAATAAAGACATTGACATGTACAGCATTACAGCAGATAATCATCCTACCAAAAGGATGATGATTTCATCAAAATCATCAGTCTACCATCAGATGATTGTCTGTTCTATGTACAGAAAAATGAATTTATAAAGCTGAGCATGGGAATGCCCGCCTCAGTTAGATCATGAAAACAGTATGAAAAATAATGTATTGTATTGTATCTTATTATAGGTCTCCTCCCAGCATTGAATGAACTTCGGATCCTCCTAATAAAGCATTTCACACGATAAACGGCCTCATACTTTAGGGGGCAACTGTTATAGACATTTTTGTGCCTTACAGCATTGAGCATGAAATGTCCATAATTCAAGGGATCCAAAGTCCCTAAAGATGTTGTTACAGCTCCTAAAGGAACAAGGTCAACCAATGACAGCTTCTCCCAGAAGTTCTCCACCAAAAACCACTCAGAAACAGTCAATTCAGGATCAATTCAGAGGCTCCACTAGCTGTCTGCGCTGAAATGCAGAGATTACACTGGCTAGGTGCACTGCAACGCAGGTAGAAGCACTACCAGGGTGCGCTGAGCGGGAAATGACAAATGGAAAGCTCATTCAATGAGGTGGAAAGACCCTGGAAGCTTCCAGAATCTTCTCCAATGACACTTGCCTCAATGAATTCGACTAGTGATGAGTAAGAGGCCCTCAACCTCCAAGTGGAAGCAAGAACTGACAGAGAGAAGCCACAAGTCAAAACATAAGCTAACTCATCCTCTCTGCTTACATCTATATATGGATCTCTCACCCAGAGGTTCAGAAGGCTGGAATTTTGTACTTTGCAGAGAATTGTTGTTGGTTTGAGATTGAGATTAGTACATTGGGTGATTTATGCTTTGTTGGAGGAGAGGAAGGGATTCCTTTGCTGGGAGGTAGATGCTGGATCAGAACTCACTTGGTTGTATCTCCTCTTGGACTTTATTATCATATCAATAAACTATTTGAGTTTCTCCTACATGTTGTATACCAATGATGTTTTGTTATGCTTACATGTTTAGCTTAATCTGATCTTGAGCTTTTTATGAATGTATATCTGTATCTTTGTGTAGTTTCTCTTTCTTGTGATCTTGCAGGAATTCGGTGAAGCTGGGCCGGTGAAGGAGCAAGAAGCTGGGAGCTACTGAAGAGAGGAGTGATTTGGATCGACAAACTAGCGGAAGATACAGGTTAGTTAGATCCTTCTTCCTCACTTACATTCCATAAAGAAGAATACTTGAATAAGTTTACCTGTTTGTTGCTAAGGCACTATCACCTCTTAGAGTGGGATAGGGGCATTCCGAATTGGATACTTTTCCCTACAACAAATGTCTTATGCCTTTCACGACATTCGTCACATTGTACAACCTTATCTGGATGACCTCCCAGCTCATTCAGCTAAGCGTCAGGACCATCCCTCTCATCTTCGCGAGATTTTTCTCCGCTGTCGACACTACCGCATTAGGCTTAATCCTCATAAGTGTGTCTTCTGCGTAGAATCAGGTCGACTGCTTGGGTTCATCGTCTCCTGAGAAGGCATCCGTCTGGATCCCCTCAAAGTTGAGGCCATCTTGAATCTTCCTCCCCCTGCCTCCTTGCAGCAATTGCAGAGCTTGCAGGGCAAAGCGAATTTCCTTAGACGATTCATTCCGAATTATGCTGAGGTGGCTAAGGGTTTCACACGGTTATTAAAGCGAGACACACCCTTTCGTTGGGATGCCATCGCCTAGGAGTCTTTCGAGCGACTCAAGGACCTCCTTGTCTCGGCTCCACTCTTAAGATCTCCGAACTACCACCGTGATTATACTCTCTATCTAGCTGCCGCTGACACCACCATCGACATGGTTCTGGTGCAGGATGATGATGATGGCAATGAGCACGTTATCTATTACCTTAGTTGCGATCTCTTGGATACGGAAACTCTCTACGCTTATGTCGAGAAGTTGGCATTGGCAGCTGTCTGCGTCATCCAACGATTCCGGCACTATATCCTGTTGCGCACTACGACCGTGATTTCCGACTGCAACCCAATGACATACATCTTGTCGCGTCAGCTGCTGGGGGGCAAGTACTCGAAATGGATCGTAATCCTACAAGAGTTTGACTTGGAATTTACTGCTGCCAAGTCTAAGAAGTCTCTGGTCTTTGCAGAATTGCTCTGTTCTTTTTAATCTCCTTCTGCACCATCTCGTTCGGGAGAGCATATCCCGGATGAAACGTTGTTTCTAATCAGCACCCTCGACCCTTGGTATGGGGAAATCATAGTATATTTATAGACGTCATCCTTCCGTCCCAATGTATCGAAAGATGCTCGACGGAGGATTCGTCACCAATCTCAACCCTATCGCATTATTGGCGATACCCTGTACTACCTCGGCGTTGATTCTGTTCTCCGCCGATGTTTGACTCTCGAGGAGGCTGAGCGGGTGTTGAATGACTGCCACTCCAGTGCCTGTGGCGGCCACATGTCCGGATATGCCACCGCCCAGAAAATCCTTCGTGCTGGTTATTTCTGGCCTTCTATCTTCAAAGATTGCATCCTTGCCGTCTGTGCATGTCATGAATGTCAGATCTACCACCGGAAAATGCGTGCACCTCCTACACCACTGCACCCTATTGTTACCGTAGGTCCATTTGCCAAATGGGGCATCGATTATACGTCCTGTAACCCTCGTTTGGCCGGGGGGCATGGGTATATCATCGTTGCCGTGGATTATTTCACCAAATGGGCCGAAGCGATGCTTACATTGAACGAAGATGGTTACACAGCGGCGCAGTTTTTGTTTAATCATGTCATTACTCAGTTTGGAGTCCCCCAGGCTATCGTCATGGATCACGGAAAACATTTCCGTAATCACATGATGACGGAACTAACGACCCAGCTAGGCTTGCGTCAAGATAGTTTGACGCCGTATTACCCTCAATCCAACAGCCAAGTTGAAGCTGTGAACAAAGTTTTGATCACAATGCTCCAACGTACCGTGGGTACACACAAGTCTAATTGGCATCTGATGTTGTTCCCTGCCTTGTGGGCCTATCGGACCTCTGTGAAGGACGCCACCGGTTTCACCCCTTTTCAGCTTGTTTATGGACTAGAGGCCACCCTTCCTGTTGAGTGTGAAATTCCTTCGTTAAAGTTAGCTGTCGAGTTGCTTCCCAACACCACTCCGGTGGAGGAACGGCTTCTTTATTTAGAACGGCTAGACGAGACCCGTCGCTTAGCTTCTCTAGCTATTGAAGCGCAGAAGAAGAGGGTTAAGGCTCACTTCGACAATACCATTCAACCTCGTTCCTTTGTTGAGGGAGATCTAGTACTGCTCTATGATCAAGCTAAAGATAAGCTGGGGGCAGGTAAACTCGAATCCATGTGGCTAGGCCCCTATATCGTGAAGAGAGTTCTGCAAAAGGGGGCATATGAGCTGATCAACTACGAAGGAAATCCTCTCGACAAGCCCCGCAACGGGCTCTATTTGAAAAAATACTATGCATGATTTCGTGCACCTAGTTTGTACATACGTGTGTTTTTAGCAAGTGTGTTATGTGTGCATGATTTCTTGTTTTGCTTTGGTGTGAAGGCGTGTTTGCCTCTTATTGTGTTTTCTGCTTCTTGTGCAGATGTCTAGTGCACCTTATGTTGGTTTCGCTGATGGCGCCTACCGTAGCACTTGCAATTTGTCTTCTGCGGCGTGGGCGATCTACGATCCTCACGGCGAGTTGTTAGATCTTCAAGGCGTGTGCTTGGGTCGTACCACTAACAATGTCGCCGAATACAGTGTTGTAATTGAATTACTAGCCGAAGCAGTTGATCTCAGCATTCGTGCATTGGTGGTGAACCTGGACTCTCAACTTGTCGTCCATCAACTCAACGGGCGATATTCCGTCAGAGACCAACGCATTCTAAGGTTGTATTTACGTGTAAGATTGTTAGAAAGGAATTTTGATTACATCACATATCAACATATTCCGAGACGATTAAACACGTTGACTGATGCATTGGCAAACCATGTGTTAGATAGACATTTGCGTAATAGGTAAACATCATACAAGAAGACATAGAAAGCATAATAAGACCATAGAATAAGCATATGTAAATAAATTCTTTTCCAAGCATAGTTTGCATGTGTGTTTGCATGTGTGCTTTTAAGCTTGCATAAAAAATGAAAATATGTGGATCGTATGTTGTGCAACTGATACATTAGATCACATTTGTGTTAGAATTTTGCATAGCATATAAAAACATCATCATATGTAAAAGATCCATCCAAAACCGGTATATATATATCGTGTGGCGCACTAAGGCGCTCAAAAATAAGTGTATATGTCTGAAATAAGGCCGATGTCCTCAGTACATCTGAGATGCGTGTCTCTCAAAAAGCATCAGTGGAAATAAAACCTAGATGTCTACTGTGGTGGGTTGTGCTCTCTGTAGCACACGAATGCCCGTGCCACTCGCCTCAAAAGGCGGTGCATCCTCGGTTCCACCCCCACTGTGTGGATCTGAGATGCTATGGGGACCTCCTCGATCCCCTGGTAATCTGGCACTCCCGCCAGTAAACCCTCAAGGTTCTGTAGCACGATCTCCGGTGTATTGACTCCTGGAGGAGCCAAGGCCAGGGCTCCAGCGCCCTGTCCCTCTCTCCGTGCCTCTGGGGCTAGACCAAGGGGTCTCGTGGGTCCCACATCTGCACATCGTAGCATTCATCAAGACATGTACATGAAAAAATTAAAAAACATTCAAAAGATAAAAATTAAAAAGAGATCAAGTGTCTTACCTCCATCGTCCCAATGCTCTCTCGCAGGCAATGGCATGTCAGGATCACCACAGAAGTCGATACCAGCATATGGCCAGTCCTCTACGAAAGTGACCTGCCGATCCAGCCACTCTCGAAAATAAACACCCCATGCCAGTGGGCGGCTGCCACCCCCCCGCGGCATGACATGGCCCCATCGACTGGCCCTCGTCTCCTGGGGACCTCTCGGTGGATCCACGACCATATCCTGTAGCTGTAAGGCCGGCACCCGCTCCAACATGAGCGGGAGTAAGAGCGACCCATAACCGAACTGCTTCGACTCTTCGCGTCGACAGTTACTCAGTTGTCTCTTCATGTTGATCGTTACTGCTGCTGCCCAGTTGAATACGGTGGGCTGTAAACACTCGAGAGCTAGTAGTAGATGGGTCTTTGAGGCCTCGTGGTTGGCCAAGCAACCCGCTGCCCGTGTCACCATGAAGAGTATGGTGCGAAGAACGATGTCATCCACCGTCGGAATACCCACCTTCCCACTCCGTGTTTTAACGGCCCGTGGGCACACTCGAGCCATGAGCTGGTCAAGGGTCTCACCACTGGGTCGTTGCCCCTCCAGAATGGGCATCTCGCCCCGGCGTGCTAGCCCAGTCAAGAAATAAATATCCGTGTAATCGAATTCGATATCACGGCCTCGGATTGTGAATTTTCTGTCAACTGGGTTCCAAGCTCTGATTAGGAGCTCGAGGAGATCAGGTTGTGCTCTCAAGCGCGGAGTGAGGAAAAATTTGAGGAACCCGCATGCCCGCATTGCATTTCAGCAATCCGCATTGGCATAAGCTGCTATATCTTTGTTATCGTGAGCTCTCTCTTGCCAAACAAATGCCATTGTGTCCTGCATAACCATGAAAAAATATTAGAGCCCTAATCGTTGAAGTTTGTATGTTCAAATTCTTAAAAATAAAATTTCACGGCGTCAGCGCGGCTGTTTTTAAAACAGTCGCGCTGATCATGGCGCCCCTTTGTTTTTTCCTTGGGTCAGCGCAGAAGCACACGTGTTTTCCGCGCTGATCCGAGAGGTGGTGTGTGTAAAATTAATCGATCAGCGTGGACCCGATGGGGAAATCCGCGCTGACTGAGAGCGCATCAAAGCTCAAAAAATTCGCCCAAATGGCCAAATCCCACCGTGGAAATGCTACAAAAAAGGCTCAAAATGAAGCGCAGGGAGAAGAGAACCTACATGGAACAAGCTACCGGATGGATGGTGTCTGCACGGGATGGAAATCGCTCCGTCAACCTCGCAGCTCCACAACGTTCTCCACAACTCAAAATGGTAACAATGGTAAAAAATGGCTTTTACCCCCCTATTTATGGTAAAAAATTTATAATTGACTATGGTTTTTTATAAATGTGGGTTTTTGTCATGTTTTTACCATGGATTTCGTGCTAATGTCGCTATATTATGCTTTTATGCATGTTTTACTATGTTTTTTAACATGTCGAACAGGTTTACGCGGGTGGTGTTCTTGTGCAGATTCTAGTAACCAGCGTGGTCACAACGGTTCTATGTACACTTGGTCCCAAAAAACGTCGTCTTCAAGCTCTTTTCCGACGTAAAGCAAGAAAATATGGCCGGGTTCCCTCTCGACTCGTTAAACGGAACGAGAGGCGGTCGCTTTTAAAGCTCTTTTTTCGACCGTTTAACTTAAAAAGATTGTCGGGTGTTTGTCGTTTTGCACTCGTTATTGGCTCCAAAACGACGTGCTTCCAACCGCTTTTTTACTTTTTCGGGTCGAAGTCACTATTCACGAAAAGTACTCCTCGATCATACTGGTCAGGCAGTTCTTCCAAGCATTGTTTTATACTTTTTCGGGCTCGAGAGACACAACTTTACGAAAAAGGACCCCCCCGGAGTTTTCTTTTCCGCTGTCTTTTCAGACTCTCTAAACAGGAAAAGACGCCGAGTTCTTCCTTTTTCGGGCTCGTTAATGACATCGGACATCGTCGAAATGATGCCTTCCAAGCATATGCTATCCCCGTCAAGCTTGTCATCCAAAAATAATCGGGGTACCTGCCAGAAATGGTGGGGAAAATAAAACTGTAATAATGGTCGTGTCGGCAGTATGTCGCTCTTGAACATGGCACTCGTCTGCATTCGTGTCTGGGTGGGGATTTCTCATCTTGTTTTACACTAGCCTCCGTGGGTTTGGGTTATCCTATTTGACCTCTCATCTGCTCATTGCCTTGTCACCATGACCTCTGCTCATTTGATGTTAGATACTGCCAAATCCGCTGTCGTGCCGCCGATATGTTCAAGAGAAGTTGGCCTCTGCAAGCTTACCACCTCCCTCTGATGTCTCACACAAAACATTTTATCCTTCTCTGTCTCATGTCGATGATGTGGGAAACATTATGGCCCACCTTCGATCAAGGTTACTTCCTGTCGACTTCAGCTCATTATCCAGGAAAGTGACCTAGAGACTCCCTTCAGGTGCCTTAGAGCCTGCATGCCTCAATGGCAGGTTCTTCGTATTCGACGTGAGGTTTTCATCATTGACCTCCGATCGGATGATTCTGCGGGTGTTCGACACCAGCTCATTGAATCACATGCCGCGGATTGTACCTATAAGTACCTTGAGGACCATTGTCATCATTGGTGGTACCTCTCGCGTCTGTTAACAGCTTTCATTATTGGCTGGTAATCAGACGATGTTCATGCATGTTCGACTTCAGCTCATGTATTCACATGCTTAGACTTGTACTTTGTTCGGGTTGGGATGGAGTGCAAGACCCTGCTCTTTGTTTGTTGCGAACCAGGCTGCGATTTTGTGGATTGTTATTACATGACTCATTGATGGATGGTTGTGCCCATACCTGAGTCTTTGGGATGGCTGCGACCATACCTTCTTATCATCATGGTCTCTCTAGCTGGGTGGCTGCGTCCATACCACAGACCTTCTTCGTATGTCTTTTGGATGGCTGCGCCCATGCCTAGACTACATGTAATCGAGATATCAGTTGTACATACGTGCAGGTCCTTCCTGGTGGTGTTCCAGTTCAGCAGTTTTGTAAAGCATTTCACCCCTCCCACTCTCTCGGGCTTCATGCTTTAGGGGGCATCTGTTACGCAGTAATTTTTCACTGTCTCCCTGTCAGTCTCCCTACTGTATCATGAATTCAAATAACCATGCTCATGCTCTCTAAACTGGCCAAATGACCCACTTTGCCAAAGTTTATTTCATCAGCGCGACTATTATTAAAATAACCGCGTTGACTGGCAGCTGATAGTGCAACTGATGCGCTGTCAGCGCGGAAGCACACGGGTTTTCCGCGCTGGTCGAATTTCATGAGCCAGCGCATCCTATGTTTTTATTAAGTCGCGCTGACACGGCCTGCTCCGTTATTAAGATGCGATGTCAGCACTCCAGTCCAGTTATGCACCCGCGCTGATCCTGTTTGGGCGAGTTTGTTCTAACAGCCAGCCTTCCAGATGACTCCAGACCTGGTTGTTGGCCTTGTGAATGTCGCCCTACCTTCTATGGCATGTCTGTTCGTCATTTGAGCCACCTTCCTTGGAGATAAGCTCATCCTCCCACCATTCATGGAGACTCCTTCTCCTATTTAAACCTCTACCATTGCCATGAGCAGCTAGTTTTGGATAGTGTGGAATTCATAGTGCTTAGAGTGCTGCTGCTAGTAGGTAGTTGGTGTGACAAGTGTGGATTTGCTAGAGGAAGCTTAAGGAAGGTTGTGAATATTGCTTGTGTGAGAGAGAGCTTTTGTTTTGGGAGAATCTACCTCCAAGGGTGAATGCTTAAGAGACTTGTTGGCTGGACCCTCTAAAGAAGGACTCAGCGTTAGAACTTTGGTTGTACCTTTCTCTGTTATTGATTAATAATAGATGACTACTGTTATGGTTCCATTCTCATTTGTCTTTGTAATGGTTAATGTGATTTACATCCTTTCTGACTGATGTATAATTTCATTTATTAGATTTCACGTTTGTGTTTGTGTTTCTCTTCGTGTGTGCAGGTATCTATCTACGGGGATCGTGGAAGATCGTGACCGGCCAAAGCGAAGGGGCGAGAACGAAATCTCTTCATCAAACAATAGCGTTGGAATCCAAGTAGGTGTTCATTGCCTATCTTTTATTTGCAATTAGGAACTTGCACAGTAGCATTGATTGATTGTTGCTAGACCCATTCTGGGCTAGTAGGGATCGCCTCTATCCGTAGAGGGGATTTACCTCTCCAACACACCCATTCAAGACAATGCCTCGCAACCATGATTATCAACTTGTTGGTAATTCAATGAGACATAGGTTGCAATCCATGTTACGTTCATCATTAAATAAATGACAATGCCTAGAAAGCTACCTGCTACTATAATAATTGTAGTTTTCTCCTTGCTAAGATAGAGGCTACATAATTTGGGTGACCTTACATCAATTCAACCCATTGTTAAAATAGCTAACTATACCTAGCACCATGATAACAAGCTACTTACTGTTGTAGCCCTTGTATGGCGTGGAGTTATTCCACGGTTAATGACAGCTAAAGTTTTCTCTACAAAGGAAAGGAATTCATGAAAAATAGAGAATAAAGAACCAATGAAAATGGATGAATCTGGGCACAAGAAAAAACCCAAGGACACATGTCTTGCTAAACACCTGCATTAACTATATGTGGAGAATAGATAAAAAAAATTAATGGAATCTGTGCTTTTGATTCCTACTAGAAATGATACCCCAGTGACCTAGCTTAAAGCTTGGGTTGAGGGAAGATATTCTCTAGAAGAAGTAACTTACCAAAAATATTTTGAAACTTTTGGTATGTAAAGTATTCATGTCAAGATATTGCCTTCAGGTAATCTCATTCATGGCTCAGCATGCTTAGAAACACCATATTGATTGAATATACTTAATACTTACTCAGAAGCACATAACACAAAGTATGTTATAGTAACAACACCTTTTAAAACATTGTAAAAATTTATGCAATATCAGTAGGTGACAATGCAAATATGTTGGAGATTATGGAGATTATTGTAACAATCTTCCTTCACAATTTTTATTTTATTTACTTATTATTTTATTTTCATTTTGTTTCAATTGAAAAACTAATTGCATTAAACTCATTGCTAAGTAATAACATCCTAAATAGGAATACACTAACTCAATGCTCCAAAATCATCCCACCACTATAAGCCATTATCCTATCAAAATTATAATGAAAATGGTCAATTACAAATGGGTAAAATATGAATCAAATAATTTGGTATATAATTGTTTGGGGCATTGAAAACCTCAAGTTCCTTTACTTAACATGTATTTTTCTTAGCTAATATAATGATGACCAAACAATATTCCTAACAACTAGTTGGAATTTGTTGCAGAATTGTGTGTTAATGATTTAATACATGTTCAAAAGTAGTGGGTCCCATTACTTCAAGGTATAATTCAAGAAAATAAACTCTCACTTATTCAATAATGTACCAATCAACTCACTGTAAATACCTACTTGGCTCAAAGACTCTAAGCAAAGGAATGTCCTCATGACAAGTAATCTTGAATTGTTGGATGATGATTCAATTAGTCTAAACCGATGGGAATTAAATTTGTTAGCACTAAACTTTGGGTTTTGATTCAAGCAATGATGGATAATAAGAAGGAAATGACTACCATGTACTTCTTAAAGAAGGAAACACTTTGTTTCATCTTTTGCAATTAGATAGCTAGCTACTAGAAGTCAGCCACATGACAGGAACAATTTTTTTGGCAAGAAACACTAAAAACCCTCACATATTGGACTCTATTGCAAGACGGAAATGTACAGGTCTGGATTACCATTGAAACATAATTCCTTAAATTTTTAGTAGTCCTATCTTACTGAAAATACAGTAGTAAATTACATTGGAAAGTATGGGCTGAATACTTGAGGTTGAGTTGAGCATTGTTTCTCCTCTCTCACAATCAAAGGAGTATAGGAAAGATAATACTATACCTACTTCTTTAGGAAATTTCATGTGATGTCTAGAATGGAAAGAATAGGTCAACCGAAAAGGCCAAGGAACCAACTACTAGATAAGGTCTTGAAGGAAAAACGAATACTGTGTGCTGGGAGTAAAATGTATGACCAAGATAGTTATCATGCCACCTACCAATTGTTGGTATACATTGCATGTTGAAAATAGCAACAAGAAATGCTAGAAATAGAAGTGCTAAAAATAACACTGTTATAAATAGCAGTTAGGGTACCAGTGTTGGACATAGCAACAAGGAATGAAAAATGGAAGTGATAAAAATAACATTGCTATAAATAGTATTTCACGATAGATTCCAATTTTAGTTAGTCCCTGAACTAAAATTGAGAAGTAAAATTCGAATTTGATCTTAGCAGCTATTTGTAAAATAATTAATTAATTCATCTTGAGTTAATTAGTTGTAGAAAATCAAACATGAAGTCTATGTGGGGACATATAATAGTTATCCCATTAATTGAGGAATTTATCCCTCAGTTAAAGAGATGAGGATGAGTTGTAATATTGAGTTGTAATTAGTTAGCTCAGTTAACTGAGTCAAGTCCAGTTAGATTAATTCAAACAGTCTATTGAATTAATTGTGAGCTCAGTTAGTTAATTCTTGCATGCATGTAACTGCTGCTCTCTAGATAACTAAATATTCTCTCATAAATAACTCATGCATGTCAATTCAGTCAAAGACCCAGTTAAGATCAGAGGAAGGGACAGTGTACTATCAGTTGGAGGATTTTTCCTATATATGAAACTCATCCATGCAGAAGGAATTATCTCCTTCAGGTTTGTGCAATTATTTTAGAGGTCAGAGCAGTGTGTGAGGGATTATTACACACAGAAGGCAGCTTGAGGACCCAGGAGAAACTGCACAAGGAAATAGGAGGCTTGGAGGAGTGAAGGGAGGCATATGTGTTGTCTATTATGTTTATGAGCAGCATTGAGGGATTATACTGAGAGCTGGATAGCTTGTGAACTAAAGCTTTGTGTAATCCAGAGATATTTCCACTTGTATGATAATATAGATATCGGGGTTTTTAGCTGAGGCTTTCCCCAAAGCATTCTTCTGTGTTCATGTGTGATTGATTTCTCATTCTCTATTATATGTGTTCTATTTGATCTTGCTCAAAATCGATTAAGCTTCTGCAAGTTTGATTGTAGAAGTAGATTAAGTATTTTTCTTTAGTACATTGCATAATCAGTTTAATCTACAGTGAAATTTCTATATGGTATCGGAGCAAAGGTGATCAAAGCGAAGAACAATATACTAGAGGAGATTTCAAAGTTTTGATTTTTGGGTCGTGAGCTTTCAGAGAATATCTGCAAATTTTTGTTCAAAATTTTCAAAAACCAATAGAAGATCCAGATTCCTTGCGGAAAAATACCCAAATTCAAAAAAACAATCGGTTGAATAGGAGTTTAGATGAGGGAAATATCGTTGATTTAAAATCAGTTCTTTTTCCAAAAAATTTCATGATGGCGGGAAAGATGAAACAGATTGGTGTGCTAGCCAAGAACCTGTATGCACTTGAGGTACAAGATGCATGCAAATCCTTGAGCAAGGAAAAGGTTAGATACTTGGTGGTTGAGAGGGAAAGTAAATTACCTCTCAACATGCAGCCACAGAAGAAGTATCAGACAATTGTGGAGGAGCCACAAATGGAGAAGCAGCTTCAGGAAGTTGTGGAGCAGCTACAACTAGCAAAGCTAAGAGAAGACTGAGTGGAGGAATCTACTCATGCAGAAACCTCCAGTAGGGGGAAATTTCAAGCCAAGTGGGCAGAGGGATCACATGCATCCATACCTCTAGGTCAGAGGTGGGGCAATGTGGAGTGACAGTCCCAAGATGGCTGGAATAGGGGCAGGATCATTGAGGTACCCAACCTCTTTGATTATACCTTGATACGGGAGCCCCGAAAAGGAGTAGCAGGATTGGATCAGTGGTTAGAGGCAGATGCAGATGGAGCAGCAGAGAGAGCTAGAGTGCAGGAATCCCAAGACAATGCAAAGCTAGCATGTTGCAACAATGCGAGAGGCACAGGGAGTGTTGCACCAGTGCAGGATGGCACAGAGAGGTGTGCAATGGTGTGAGATGCATGGAGTGTTGTAGAAACTCAGAGGTCATAGAGGGAGCACTTATCAGGGGCAGAGGAAGCTTCAGCATTAGAGGGTGTTTCTAGCCCAACAGGGAGGTCAATTGGGATATTTTTTTGTTTCTAGAGTTGATGGAGCAACAACACTTGGGAGAAGTGTTGCATGCAGAACATTCCAAAGGTTCGGGATTGGGTTCGAGTTGAATGCCTTTCTTGTTGAGAGTGAGTGTTGAAAATAGCAACAAGAAATTCTAAAAGTAGCATTGTTATAAATAGTGATTCGGGTACCAGTGTTGGACATAGCAACAAGGAATGAAAAATGGAAGTGTTAAAAATAGCATTGCTATAAATAGTATTTCAGGATAGATTCCAATTTTAGTTAGTCCCTGAACTAAAATTGAGAAGTAAAATTCGAATTTGATCTTAGCAGCGGTTTGTAAAATAATTAATTAATTCATCTTGAGATAATTAGTTGTAGAAAATCAAACATGAAGTCTATGTAGGGACATGCAACAGTTATCCCATTAATTGAGGAATTTATCCCTCAGTTAAAGAGATAAGGATGAGTTGTAATATTGAGTTGTAATTAGTTAGCTCGGTTAACTGAGTCAAGTCCAGTTAGATTAATTCAAACAGTTTGTTGAATTAATTGTGAGTTCAATTAGTTAATGCTTGCATGCATGTAACTGTTGCTCTAAAAATAACTGAATATTCTCTTATAAATAACTCATGCATGTCAGTTCAGTCAGAGAACCAGTTGAGATCAGAGGAAGGGACAATGTACTATTAATTGGAGGATTTTTCCTATATAGGAAACTCATCCATGCAGAAGGAATTATCTCCTTCAGGTTTGTGTAGTTATTTCAGAGGTCGGAGTAGTGTGTGAGGGATTATTACACACAGGTGGTAGCTTGAGGACCCAAGAGAAACTGTGCAAGGTAATAGAAGGCTTGGAGGAGTGAAGGAAGGCATATGTGTTGTATATTTTGTCTATGAGCAGCATTGAGGGATTGTATTGAGAGATGGATAGCTTGTGAGCTAAAGCTTTGTGTAATCCGGAGATATTTCCACTTGTATGATAATACAGAGATCGAGGTTTTTAGCTGAGGCTTTCCCTAGAGTATTGTTCTGTGTTCATGTGTGATTGATTTCTCATTCTCTGTTATATGTGTTCTATTTGATCTGGCTCAAAATCGATTAAGCTTCCGCAAGTTTGATTGTAGGAGTAGATTAAGTATTTTTCTTTAGTACATTGCATAATTAGTTTAATCTATGGTGAAATTTCTACATGGTATCTAAGCAAAGGTGATCAAAGCGAAGAACAATAGACTAGAGGAGATTTCGAAGTTTTGAGTTTTGGGCCGCGAGTTTTCAGAGTAGATCTGAAACTTTTTGTGAAAAATTTTCAGAAACAAATAGAAGATCTCAATTCCTTGTGAAAAAATACCCAAATTCAAAAAAAAATTGGCCGAATCGGAGTTCAGATGAGGGAGATATCGCTGATTTAAAATCAATTCTTTTTCTAGAAAATTTCGTGATGATGGGAAAGATGAAACAGATTAGTGTGCTAGCCAAGAAATTGTATGCACTTGAGGTACAAGATGCATGTAAAGCCTTGAGGAGCAAGGCAAAGGTTAGATACTTGGTGGTTGAGAGGGAGAATAAATTACCTCTCAACATGCGGCCACAGAAGAAGTTTCAGACAATTGTGGAGGAGCCACAATTGGAGAAGCAGCTTCAAGAAGTTGTGGAGTAGCCACAACTAGAGAAGCTGAGAGGAGACTGAGTGGAGGCATCCACTCATGCAGAGACCTCCATTAGGGCGAAATTTCGAACCAAGTGGGCAGAGGGATCACATGCATCCATACCTCCAAGTCGGAGGTGGGGCGATGTGGAGTGACAGTCCCAAGAAGGCTGGAATAGGGGCAGGATCATTGAGGTACCTAACCTCTTCGATTAGACCTTGCTACGGGAGCCCCGATGAGTAGTAGGATTGGCTAAGTGGGTAGAGGCAGATGCATATGGAGCGGCAAAGAGGGCTACAATGCAAGAATCCCAAGACAGTGCAGAGCTAGCAGGCTGCAACAATGTGAGAGGCACAGGAGTGTTGCACCAGTGCAGGATGGCACAGAGAGATGTGCAGCGGTGCGATATGTATGGAGTGTTGTAGTAGCTCAGAGGTCACAGAGGGAGCATTTTTCAGCAGCAGAGGAAGCTTCAGCATCAGAGGATGTGTCTAGCCCAACAGGGAGGTTAGTTGGGAGATTTTTTTGTTTCTAGAGCTCCAGGAACAACAACACTTGGGAGAAGTGTTGCATGTAGAACATTACAAAGGTTCGGGATCGGGTTCGATTTGAATGCCTTTCTTGTTGAGAGGGAGTGTTGAAAATAGCAACAAGAAATTTTAAAAATAGAAGTGTTAAAAATAGCACTGCTATAAATAGCAGTTCGGGTACCAGTGTTGGACATAACAACAAGGAATGAAAAATGGAAGTGCTAAAAATAGCATTGCTATAAATAGTATTTCGGGATAGATTCCAATTTTAGTTAGTCCCTGAACTAAAATTGAGAAGTAAAATTCAAATTTGATCTTACCAGTTGTTTGTAAAATAATTAATTAATTCATCTTGAGTTAATTAGTTGTAGAAAATCAAACATGGAGTCTATGTGGGGACATGCAACAGTTATCCCATTAATTGAGGAATTTATCCCTCAGTTAAAGAGGTAAGGATGAGTTGTAATATTTTGTTGTAATTAGTTAAGCTCAATTAACTAAGTCAAGTCCAGTTAGATTAATTCAAATAGTTTGTTGAATTAATTGTGAGTTTAGTTAGTTAATGCTTGCATGCATGTATTTGTTGCTCCCTAGATAACTGAATATTCTCTCATAAATAACTCATGCATGTTAGTTCAGTCAGAGACCCAATTGAGATCAGAGGAAGGGACAATGTACTATCGGATGGAGGATTTTTCCTATATAGGAAACTCATCCATTCAAAAGGAATTATCTCCTTTAGGTTTGTGCAGTTATTTCAGAAGTCAGAGCAATGTGTGAGGGATTATTACACACAAGTGGCAGCTTGAGGAACCAAGAGAAATTGCGCAAGGAAATAGGAGGCTTGGAGGACTGAAGGAAGGCATATGTGTTGTCTATTCTATCTATGAGCAACACTGAGGGATTGTACTGAGAGCTAGATAGGTTGTGAGCTAAATCTTTGTGTAATCCGGAGATATTTCCACTTGTACGATAATACAGATATCGGGGTTTTTAGCTGAGGCTTTCACCAGAGTATTATTCTATGTTCATGTGTGATTGATTTCTCATTCTCTGTTATATGTGTTCTATTTGATCTTGCTCAAAATTGATTAAGCTTCTGCAAGTTTGATTGTAGAAGTAGATTAAGTAATTTGCTTTAGTACATTGCATACTCAGTTTAATCTACGGTGAAATTTCTACATGGTATCAGAGCAAAGGTGATCAAAGCAAAGAACAATATGCTAGAGGAGATATCGAAGTTTTGAGTTTTGGGCCACGAGTTTTAGAGAAGATGTGAAAAATTTTGTGCAAAATTTTCAGAAAAAAATAGAAGATCTAGATTCCTTGCGGAAAAATACCCAAATTCAAAACAAAAAAATCCGCTGAATTGGAGTTCAGATGAGGGAAATATCGTTGATTTAAAATCAGTTCTTTTTCTAGAAAATTTCGTGATGTCGGGAAAGATGAAACATATTGGTGTGCTAGCCAAGAACCTGTATGCACTTGAGATACAATATTCATGCAAAGCCTTGAGGGGCAAGGCAAAGGTTAGATACTTGGTGGTTGAGAGAGAAAGTAAATTACCTCTCAACATGCAGCCACACAATAAGTCTCAGACAATTGTGGAGCAGCCACAATTGGAGAAGCAGCTTCAGGAAGTTGTGGAGCACCCACATCTAGAGAAGCTTAGAGGAAAATGAGTGGAGGAATCCACTCATGCAGAAATCTTCGGTAGGGGGAAATTTCGAGCCAAGTGGGCAGAGGCATCACATCCATCCATACCTCCAGGTCGGAGGTGGGGCGATGTGGAGTGATAGTCCCAAGAAGGCTAGAATAGGGGCAAGATCATTGAGGTACCCAACCTCTTTGATTAGACCTTGCTATAGGAGCCCCGACGAGGAGTAGCAGGACTAGCTAAGTGGGTAGAAGCATATGCGGATGGAGCAGCAGAGAGAGCTACAGTGCAGGAATCCCAAAGCAGTGCAGAGCTAGCAGGTTGCAACAATGTGAGAGGCACAGGAGTGTTGCACCAGTGCAGGATGGCACAGAGAGGTGTGAAACAATGCGAGATGCATGGAGTGTTGCAGTAGCTTAGAGGTCACAAAGGGAGCACTTGTCAGTGGCAGAGGAAACTTCAACATCAAAGGATGTTTCTAGCCCAACAGGGAGGTCAGTTGGGAGATTTTTTTGTTTCTAAAATTGTTGGAGCAACAACACTTGGGAGAAGTGTTGCATGTAGAACATTCCAAAGGTTCAGGATCGAGTGCAAGTTTTGAATGCCTTTCTTGTTACGAGGGAGTGTTGAAAATAGCAACAAGAAATGCTAAAAATAGAAGTGTTAATAATAGCACTGTTATAAATAGCAGTTCGGGTACCAGTGTTGGACATAGCAACAAGGAATGAAAAATGGAAGTGCTAAAAATAGCATTGTTATAAATAGTATTTCAAAATAGATTCCAATTTTAGCTAATCCCTAAACTAAAATTGAGAAGTAAAATTCGAATTTGATCTTAGCAGTGGTTTGTAAAATAATTAATTAATTCATCTTGAGTGAATTAGTTGTAGAAAATCAAACATGAAGTTTATGTGGGGACATGCAACAGATATCCCATTAATTGAGGAATTTATCCCTCAGTTAAAGAGATAAGGATGAGTTGTAATTAGTTAGCTCTGTTAACTGAGTCAAGTCTAGTTAGATTAATTCAAACAGTTTGTTGAATTAATTGTGAGTTCGATTAGTTAATGCTTGCATGCATGTAACTGTTGCTCTAAAGATAACTGAATATTCTCTTATAAATAACTCATGCATGTCAGTTCAGTTAGAGACCCAGTTGAGATCAGAGGAAGGGACAGTGTACTATCAATTGGAGGATTTTTCCTATATAGGAAACTCATCCATGCAGAAGGAATTATCTCCTTCAGGTTTGTGCAGTTATTTTAGAGGTCAGAGTAGTGTGTGAGGGATTATTACACACAAGTGGCAGCTTGAGGACCCAGGAGAAACTACGCAACGAAATAGGAGGCTTGGAGGAGTGAAGGAAGGAATATGTGTTGTATATTCTATCTATGAGCAGTATTGAGGGATTGTACTAAGAGATGGATAGCTTGTGAGCTAAATCTTTGTGTAATCCAGAGATATTTCCACTTGAATGATAATACAGAGATCGGGGTTTTTAGCTGAGGCTTTCCCTAGAGTATTGTTCTATGTTCATGTGTGATTGATTTCTCATTCTCTGTTATATGTGTTCTATTTGATCTTGCTCAAAATCGATTAAGCTTCCGCAAGTTTGATTGTAGAAGTAGATTAAGTATTTTTCTTTAGTACATTGCATAATCAGTTTAATCTACGGTGAAATTTCTACATGGTATTGGAGCAAAGGTGATCAAAGCGAAGAACAATATACTAGAAGAGATTTCGAAGTTTTGAGTTTTGGGCCGTGAGTTTTCAGAATAGATCTGAAAATTTTTGTGCAAAATTTTTAGAAACAAATAGTAGATCTAGATTCCTTGCAGAAAAATACCCAAATTCAAAAAAAAAAAAAATCGGCTGAATCGAAGTTCGGATGAGGGAGATATCGTTGATTTAAAATCAGTTCTTTTTCCAGAAAATTTCATGACGATGGGAAAGATGAAACAAATTGGTGTGCTAGCCAAGAATCTGTATGCACTTGAGGTACAAGATGCATGCAAATCCTTGAGGATCAAGGCAAAGGTTAGATACTTAGTGGTTGAGAGGAAGAGTAAATTACCTCTCAACGTGCAGCCACAGAAGAAGTCTCAAACAATTGTGGAGGAGCCACAATTGGAGAAGCAGCTTCAGGAAGTTGTGGAGCAGCCACAACTAGAGAAGCTGAGAGGAGACTGAGTGGAGCCATCCACTCATGTGGAGACCTTTAGTAGGGGGGAATTTAAAGCCAAGTGGGCAGTGGGATCACATGCATCCATACCTCCAGGTCAGAGGTGGGGCGATGTGGAGTGACAGTACCAAGAATGCTGGAATAGGGGCAAGACCATTGAGGTACCAAACCTCTTTGATTACACCTTGCTATGGGAGCCCCGACAGGAGTAGTAGGACTGGCTAAATTTGTAGAGGCAGATGCGGATGGAATGGCAAAGAGATCTACAGTGCAGGAATCCCAAGAGAGTGCAGAGCTAGCATGCTGCAACAATGCAAGAGGCACAGAAGTGTTGCACTAGTGCAAGATGGCACATAGAGGTGTGCAAAGGTGCAAGATGAATGGAGTGTTGCAGCAGCTCAAAGGTCACAGAGGGAGCACTTATCAGCAGCAGAGAAATATTTGGCATCAAAGGATGTTTCTAGCCCAACAAGGATGTCAGTTGGGAGATTTTTTGTGTTTCTAGAGTTGTTGGAGCAACAACACTTGGGAGAAGTGTTGCATGCAAAACATTCCAAAGGTTCAGGATCGGGTTCGAGTTGAATTCCTTTATTGTTGAGAGGGAGTGTTGAAAATAGCAACAAGAAATGCTAAAAATAGAAGTGCTATAAATAGCAGTTCAAGTACCAGTGTTGGACATAGCAACAAGGAATGAAAAATGGAAGTGCTAAAAATAGCATTGCTATAAATAGTATTTCAGGATAGATTCCAATTTTAGTTAGTCCCTGAACTAAAATTTAGAAGTAAAATTCGAATTTGATCTTAGCAGTTGTTTGTAAAATAATTAATTAATTCATCTTGAGTTAATTAGTTGTAGAAAATAAAACATGAAGTCTATGTGGGGACATGCAACAGTTATCCCATTAATTGAGAAATTTATCCCTTAGTTAAAGAGATAAGGATGAGTTGTAATATTGAGTTGTAATTAGTTAGCTCAGTTAACTGAGTCATGTCCAGTGAGATTAATTCAAACAATTTGTTGAATTAATTGTGATTCCAATTAGTTAATGCTTGCTTGCATGTAATTGTTGCTCTCTAGATAACTGAATATTCTCTCATAAATAACTCATGCATGTCAGTTCAGTCAAAGACCCAGTTGAGATCAGAGGAAGGGACAATGTACTATCTCTTGGAGGATTTTTCCTATATAGGAGACTCATCCATGCACAAGGAATTATCTCCTTCAGGTTTGTGCAATTACTTCAGAGGTCAGAGCAGTGTGTGAGGGATTATTACACACAGGTGGCAGCTTGAGGACCCAAGAGAAACTGCGCAAGGAAACAGGAGGCTTGGAGGACTGAAGGAAGGAATATGTGTTGTCTATTCTGTCTATGAGCAACATTGAGGGATTGTACTGAGAGCTAGATAGCTTGCGAGCTAAAGCTTTGTGTAATCAGGAGATATTTCCACTTGTATGATAATACAGAGATCGGGGTTTTTAGTTGAGGCTTTCCCAGAGTATTCTTCTAGTTTCATCTGTGATGGATTTCTCATTCTCTGTTATATGTGTTCTATTTGATCTTTCTCAAAATCGATTAAGCTTCCGCAAGTTTGATTGTAGAAGTAGATTAAGTATTTTTATTTAGTACATTGCATAATAAATTTAATCTACAGTGAGAATTTCTAATTTGTAGACTGCGAAGTGGAGGGAGGGCTGCATATTACATCATGTCTTGCATCATGGGAATGAACAACCACTTATGGTAACCATTCAACACTCATTCAAGACAATGCCTCACAACCATGATTATCAACTTGTTGGTAATTCAATCGAACAGGGACTACAATCCATGTTACATTCATAATTAAATAAATGACTATGCCCAACAAGCTACCCGCTACTATAATCAATGTAGTTTTCTCCTTGCTGAGACAGAGGCTACATAATTTTTTTGATGTTACATCAATTCAACCCATTGTTAAAATAGCTAATAATACCTAACACTGTGACAACAAGCTACTTGTTGGTGTGACCCCTGTAAGGCATGGAGTTATTCCACACTTAATGACAGCTATAAGTTATCTCAACGAAGGAAAGGTATTCATGAAAAATAGAGAATGCAGAACCAATGAAAATGGATGAATTCGAGCACAGAAAAATACCCAAGGACACATGTATTGTTATAAACCTTCATTAACTATATGTGGAGAATAACTGACAAATTAAATGGAATCTATGATTTTGATGCTTACTAGAAATGATACCCCGGTGACGTAGCTTCAAGCTTGGATTGAGGGAAAATATTCTCTAGAAGAGGTAACTTACCATAAATGTTTTGAAACTTTGGGTACATAAAGTATTGATGTCAAGATATTTCCTTTAGGTAATCTCATTCATGACTCAACATGATTAGAAACACCATATCGGTTGAATATACTTAATACTTACTAACCAACACATAACACAAAATATGTTACAGTAACAACACCCTGTACAACGTTGTAAAATTTTATGTAGTATCAGTAGGTAACATTGTAGATATAATGTTGTCCCTTTAAAATGGGAGGCAAATCATAGGTACCACAGCTAAATGATTATCAATTCCTCTTCTCAATTGTAACCATGATATTGTTAATATAATTATTGTAGAGTTTACATTGTCCATAGATTCTATTAGGAATCTTCCAAGGAAAAATCTATGGTAACTTCAATTACTATACCAACCAAGGAGATGATGTGTCGGTGCTGATATGGCAAAGGATTAGGTGACCTTCAAGCCAAAATAAATATCCTTTATCCTAACCTCAGGTAGGAACAATGCATAATCCAAGTGGTTGAATCAAAACACACCAAGACACATAAAAGTTTAGCTTCATGTCCAATTACCTGTGGTTCAGAATCTGAGTTTTTCATGGAACCTATCACAGGAAGGGTGAGTCAATATAGCAACCATGAAACTCTGTATAGATGGGTGACCTAAATATAGTTGAACAACCCTTGTTATTCATACCCTCAACAGTGGAACCAGGCTCACCATTCACCTCCCAACTGTTGACAGACTAACAGTGTGCTATTTGTTGGTAACTGACACCCACTAGCATATAAATATGGTTCCAATGGTCAGCCCACCAGGTGTACTAGGGAATCCAAAGATGTTCCACACCTCCACCCTTTAATATTAATCAGTTGCATCCTTGATCAGGGATTCCAAAGGAATCCTCCTCCACCCAACAGTCTTGAGGGGTTCCAGAGGCAACTCTCCACCCTCATTTTTTCAGTGAATCCAGAGATTTTCCTCCACCCTGAGATAGAATTCCACTCAGAATTGGAAGTTCAAAATTACTAGTTGAAAGTAGTCTTGGGTAGTCCAAGGCCTTCTCCCATTATTTGATGAGGGAATCCATAGGTATTAGCTCCACCCTTTGCCAATATAATCCCCATAGGGCCAAGAAGCCACTTATTTTTCACTGCAAGACAAGGGCTAAGTCTACCATCCTACTACTACAAAAAAATTCCACACCACACCCAAAGGGAGGTGGCTAGGCCATGGACATGAATGCAAGGTTTTATTTTATCTTGTGGGAGATAGAAATAACAAGAGGACATGATTTTAAGGTCTTGAATGGGTTACTACTATAGTTTTATGTCTCTTTGGAAGATAATGGGCTTGGAGTAGCCCAGTTCATTTCAAGCACAAGTTTCATGTGGTAGGCGAGTCTTGGTTTAAGGGTCATTCACTGAAAGGTGGGATACCATTGTGAAATTAGGATATTCCACACAAAACTTAGAATACAATGAAGAAAACTTTAAGGGTGAGCATACTAAATAGGAACCAATATTGAAAAGTTAATAGGAGAACTTCATCCAGTTGTCCAGGTGTTGGAACCAACACCAATCCTTAGCCCTGATCTAAATTTGGGACCACGGTGATTAGCACTTCATCCCATATGAGAGTTAGCATGCAAGCAATGGGTGTAGTCAATCTTGGAATTTCTGACAAGAAACACCTAGGTTGGAGCAAAGCAGCCCACCGACCCTGTGTATTATAGGAAAATAATTTGCACCCTAACTAGCACTGACAAGAATGGGTTTTTGAATCTGTTTTTACCATCAAATGTTTTCAATCAGCTAATTTCATGCACAGAAGATAGGATTTCTAAGGCAATATTAGTGTGAGTGGAACTCACCTCTAAGACTACATCTCGCTTTTTTTCCTTGTGGTGTGACCTCACTATTCATAGGAGTGGCTCTTTCTTGCAGTAGTGTCCTACGAAACAATCCATGACCTTCTTGCCTATTCCTTTACTCAAATGAACTTGCCTCCTTTTGATTCTTCATCGTACGTTATTTCTTTTCTTTCTGCGTTCCCCCTTCACAATTGTGAGAACAAACCACACCACCAGTGGGGACTTGGTCCAATCAAGTAACAAGCCCCTTTAACTCCCAAATTGTTCCCAGAAAAGGAACTAAGGCACTCAACCTTACTCAGTGAGTATACTCAGCCCTATGATATGGAACGACCAACACTAGAATTTTTCACAGAGCTAGCCAAGGAAGAGCGCACCCGGTCCAGGCTTTTTATGGAAATTATTTCCGGTGAAAAATAGTTTGGTCTAGCATGAAGCAAAAGACTCGTGCCCTTCTCCCCCATGTATATTTTCTTTCTCCTAATCGTGAGGGGAGGTTAATCCATTTTTTTTCCTTATTGGCCCAACATATTTTCCAACCAATCATATTCTACCTCATTGTTGTTGATTTCATATTTTTAAGGTTGTTGGCCTTGTCAACCCCTAGTTTCTTGTTGGCCAATGATATTGTGCCACTTGATTCTTTTCTCTTTGCATGCCACCTATTAACCTCTTTTGGTACATGACAATCACAAGTATTCCAAGCAATAATCCCCCTTCAGTCTTGGAATATGTGTCCCATGACCCAGTTCTCTCTATTTTTTTCTGTCAAATACTTACATTATTTAAAATCCATGAAGGAAATAATCCAGGGGTGTCACAATTATGCCTCAAAAGGAAAAGAAGATAATGGGCTTGTAGAAAAGATTTAAGATTTGGTAAAAAATCCTAGAACCTTTCTTATAATAATGGATAACTATGACAGAGACTAACATTTGAAAATACAAATTTTACTATCCAGCTAAAGAGGTTCCCAATCCTGGCATAAGAGTAGTTGTGCTGAAGACTTAAGTTGAACTTAGTCTGTGGAGGATTAACACATGCCCTATTGATATAGGAATTGAATTTTCAATGCAAAGGAATGAAGCCAAATATCCTATCCACCCATGTGTTCAAGTGGGTTATTATACATTGTTATTGTGGATTTCAAGTACAAAGATTCCCACATATAAAACAAAAGGGATTACTTATCAAAATGGAAAAATAAAAATGTTGATTTAAAATCAAACATGAAAATTTGCTCCAAACTATGGATATTATGCCTCAAACGGAAAAGAAGGTCACGGTCTTGTCCAAAAGATTTAAGATTTGGTAAAATATCCCCAAAACTTTCTTATAATAATTGATAATTGTGATAGAGACTAACATTGTGAAGATACAACTTTTATTATCCAACTAAAGAGATTCCAAATCAAAGCATAAGAGTAGTTGTGTTGAAGACTTAAGCTGAGCTTACTCAGTTGGGGTTTATCACATGCCCTGTTGATATAGCCATTGACTTTTCAATGTGTGCTAAAATCTCTTGATGTCCACCCTTGTGTTCAAGTGGGTTATTGTACAATGTTAATGTGGAGTTGGGTTTCAAAGATTCCCACATATCAAACAAAAGGGATTACTTATCAAAATGGAAAAAGAAAAATGTTTAACTTACTTTGGACCAAGTTAGATATTAAGATCCAAAATATCAACTTCTCTTATGTAATTTAAACAACTTTCCATTTGAGAAAACAAGACGTAACATTTTCCTCTCAATTTTGGATATTATGCCTTAAAAGGAAAACAAGATCACAGGTTTGTAAAAAAGATTTAAGATTTCATAAAATATCATAGAAACTTTCTTATAACAATTGATAATTGTGACAAAGATTAACATTGTGAAAATACAAATTTTACTATCTAGCTAAAGAGATTCCCAATCCTGGCATAAGAGTAGTTGTGCTGAAGACTTAAGTTGAGCTTACTCTATGGGGGATTAACACATGCCCTATTGATACAGGAATTGAATTTTCAATGCAAAGTTCTAAAGCTAAAATATCCTTAAGTCCACCCCCGTGTTTAAGTGGGTTATTGTACATTGTTAATGTGGAGTTGGGGTTGAAAGCTTCCAACATATAAAACAAATGGGATTACTTATAAAAATGGCAAAGGGAAAATGTTGAACTTACTCTAGACCAAGTTAAGGTATTAAGATCCAAAATATCAACTTCTCCTAAGTAATGGTCTCCACAATCTCCATCGTAAACCACAAGCCTATTTTCAACTGCAACCGCAATATGGCTATCCCTGGTAGTATGCAAATACCCCTTGAAATCATGGGAAATACAAATCCATTTCATCTGCTTTAGGTCCAAAATATGAACATCATTCAAATAATTCCCTTTCCCTTCTCCACTTACCCTAAAAATAACCAATTTACTATCACCAAAAAGAGTTATATTGTGGCTCTCTCGTGGGGATGGTGAGCTCCGAAATAGACATAGATTTGTTCAACAACTTCTTTCTCCCATCCACTAAATTTTCACCTCTTCCTCCTCTTTTTCATTTTTTCAACAAAAAGTCACCATTTTCATCTAGCTTGAGGTCATCAAGGTCCTCTTCCAATGATTTATCATTGCTCTTGTTAAACTCGTGAAATCATAGAGCCTTCTGGTGAAATATCCCATTATCTTCTTGGTAATTGAACTCCTTATCGGTCTGGGGAAGTAATTTGTAGACTCACCTTTGGAAATGGAGAGACCAGCCAAAAGAAACCCACCTGCATGAAATCCTCTTCTCCATCTCGCCTGTTTTTTGCCTCCATCTAAAAAATACCTTAATAATACACTTGTGGCTATGCAACATATAGGAACTCTTTACCCTCTCAATATATTATTCGATTTTTTCCAAATTTTTTGCCTCCATCTAAAAAATACCTTAATAATACACATGTGGCTATGTAACATATAGGAACTCTTTACCCTCTCAATATATTATTCGCTTTTTTCCAATTTTTTATGCCTCAATATGAATGCATGTGGTATGATATTATTTTGTCTGTGAAGCCCCTATGTCATAGATCCCTTTAAGGGGTCGTTAAATCTATCTATCTAAATTTTAACACTGAAGATGTTTTTAGAGACCCCTTTTTCTCTAAATTTTAACACTGTAGATGGATTTCTAGACCCCTTGTAGTGTTAAAATTTAGTGAAATATAAAACTTTAGTATCAAAATTACAATTTTCCATTTCCAGAGTGACACAATTAAAAATGACTAGCATAAATGACTATTTCATATGCTTGTTAGTTGATCGTATTTTTATTCTTGGACTATAGCAGTCGTTTACATTAATCATTTTTAATTTCTTCACTTATTATCTAGTCATATGTCCTAGACTAAATTAGCCATTTAAGTTAGTCGCTTTTTGTTGGGTCACTTATTATCTAGTTGTATATTTTATCCCTAGACTAAATTAGTCATTTTTAGTTGGGTCACTTAAAATTGCTCAAATTTAGTAGTAATTCACTTGAAATAGTTGTGGTGACTAACTTTTTTAGTCGCATAGTCACTAATCTCTCTTTTTTGTACTAGTGGGTCCCTTAGTCTCTTGTTTTCTATTGCAGCCGCTCCCTCATATTTTCCTCTTTGAATTTCAAATCAGTCATCTCCTCACCCATCTTCTTCATATTTTCTTCCATCAGACCCACATCCTCAACTTCTTTGGATCTTGCAATTTGCATCCACCAGTTGCTTCAACGTCTTTCTCTTTTTAGCAGAAGGAGGATTGGGACCACAAACTTGGTGGGTATTATTTTTCCTACTGCATAGAACTTATAATATGACCCAAGGTCTAGTTGGGGATCTGGTTCTTGTAGAGCTTGTGACCCTTCACCTCCTTGTTGTAGTTGTGTAGCACCTTCTGCATCGTTTCCCTTCCTTCTTGTAGCATGGTAGATTCCTCTTTCAAATTGAGGCTCTATTTATTCTTGGCTCCCCTTGCTCTTGGTTTCTTCTATGAGGTTTGGGTTTATTTCCCATCGGCTTTGAGGGAGGTTATTTCTTCAGATTTTTTCTTATTTTTCTCCAATTATCCCTCTTGGTGGCTAGTTGACCCCTCAATGGTGATGGGAATTTTTTAGGATGGTTGAGGCTTCCATTTCTTGATTCTATTACTCCTCCTCTTCTTGAAATACAGAGGGTCTTGCCTTGGCTTCTTCCCCTTGGTCTTGACTAGTATAATTAAGGCTACCAGAGTGGTAGCCACTTCTTCCTTAGTATTTCCTTTTGAAACACTTGTATGCTACTCTCATCTCCTCCTATTCTAAGGTATAGAAGATGCCCTAGTGACCTTTGGGGTTCCTTTCTCTCTTGCTTGTGTCACAGCAAGATTTGTTGAGTCATTCTTGGGAATTATTATTTCAGTAGGTGCCTTTGTCTCTTCTTCTTCCTTCATATTCTTCTTTGATTTTTCTTCTTCCTCTTCTTCACCAACCCCTACTTATTCCTCTTATTATTCTTCTCCAACCTCTACTTCTACATAACCATTCTTTGTTGTTTCTCCAAGTTCTAATAGGGCTTGGGCTTATGTTTCAAGGAAATCCTCCTTGTCCATATCCACAATTTTTTTCCATGACACATGATTTTCAGCATGATCTAGAGCATCTATGATAATTAGCCTTATGAGCCCATGGTGAGTTATATACTAATATTTTCCTCCTCTTACTCCTTGGCTCATATTTATTATGGAATTTAAAAGAAAATGGGGAATGTTCAATCTGCTTTGGATAGGAAAATCCATTTGGAACCTTAGTTGATAGATCAACCTAAACAGTTAGGCATAGAAAACATTAAGTCTCCCCTCACGAGATATGTATTTCAAAATGTGGTATGCTACTGCATCCCAGGAGTTGGGTAGACTCTCTCTCTCTTGACCCCATTTTTGTCTTTAATTGGTTGCTCCTCAAGGAGGAAAATTTTCTTCTTGGTTGTGATTGCCTCTATTATCTCTTCCTTTTCCCATCTCACTCCTAGGGGAAATGTGGTCACTCTGCTAATAATTTCTTCATTCAAATGGATCATGAGCCCCCTTACAAAGGTAGTAGCACAATCTTCTCCTTGAGGCTGGAGGCCTACTGAAAACTCTTGAGTAACCTTGTCATCAAACCCCTTGAACTTATCAAGGAAAAATTGATGAGTATGTGGGATATCTTCGATTAAAACCACTCCCCATGACTTTCACTGTAATTTTCCAAAGTTTTGCAAGGCAATTCTCTTATCAATTACCAGTTGTATAGATTTTATGAGAAATTAAATGTAGAATAGGAGTAAAAGGGATTATTTCACTGTTATTGGTTAGGGGAAGGAAAAAAATCCATGCTCAACTCATAAACAAGTCCATTTCCCTTCTATCATGCTCAATTCACAAGGAAGATTCATGCTTCAACTTCTTTGCATTCTCTGAGACTTGCTACAGGATGTACCATGAAAATATAGATCAATTATACAGGCTTCTTGTCCACAGGTAGTGAGGAAAAATATGTACTTACCCTTCCCTTGGAGGTTCATCTTCAAATATATGGTTTTGTAGACGAGATTTCTAGAAATCAGGCTCTTTTGCACCTGTTTGGACTTTCTTGAAGCACCTGAGAATGATATTGTATCACACAACCTTAATCTTATAGCAAGTTGTCTGAATCTTGTAGTAGTTATCTTCTAGTCCTATAGCCTCCTTTGTAGCAGTGTCTAAGGTATTTGGCGTAGATAGCTTGACTCTCGATGGTGGTAGCAGGCTTCCTTTCCTTTTTTAAAATGTAACTTTTATGCCAAATGAAGCTCAGTCCCAATTTTATGTTATCAATGGTTGGGTGGTTGGATCAACGCGCTGTATGAGCTGGCCCCCACCTACCACCTTCACAAAGAAACTATAGGCACATTGTCCTACCCCTCGTAATCATCACCTTTTTTTATTTTGTCTTTTCCACACATGTGATGGGAGAGGAAGACAACTTCAATTAACTATTCAAGGGTGGTCGACATTGTTAACCAACTCTAGCCTACAAAACCTTATCTCTCATGCATTGACAACATTGTTGATACCTGTATAAAATCATGTAGATTCACAAGATAATGCAATTTGCTAAACCAAGAGACAATAATCTACTTCTACTCTTTACAATGGAAGCACATAAAGATCGAGAAAAAAAAAATCGACAAGAGGAAGACAAATCAATGGCACATAACACAATAAATATTCGGGGAAAGCCATAGCTCAAAACCCCACTATCTGTATTGCATTAATCATAAATCCAAGATGATAATACAATGCTTGTTCTCACAAGAACAATCCCAGCACTCAGTAAAATCAATCTCCTATCTCACAAGCAAGCTCAAGCCAAATCCAGGCCTCTTCTCTGCTCTCCAAGCCTCTTATTTCCTTGCGCCCTTGGTCAAAGAATTTGGATAAATACAATATGCTCTGCTCAACCTTGAGCTTAACCTGCACAAGTATTTCCTATCCTCTGCTTGATGACTTCCTTTGGCCAATACTTAGCCAAATTTCTAAGCCTCCAAGATTCTAATTCTTTGCACAATTCCTAAGAGAATTAACCTGTATTTAAAGGGAAATTCCTCAGTTCCTAAATGCATGCACTATCAATGCAACTCAGAAAATCCTAAAACAAATAGTATATTGTCCCTGCACTCTAGTCTCAACTGGGTCTTTCTCAGAATCGACATGCATGAGTTTCTAATGAGGGAATCTTTAGTTAACTGGAGTAGCACTAGTTGAGTGCACTAATGCATCAACTGACTGTTAACTCACTATTAGTTCCTCAAACAGTTTGGAACTAATTTAACTGGACTTAACTCAATAAATTGAGTTAATTAATTACCACTCATACTTAACTCATCCTGAACCCCTATAATATAGGGAGAACATATACATGACTTCAGAAAGACTTCCAACTCGAAACTCCTAAGTTAATTAAACTTAATTAACTATTTACAAGTTGTTATGAGAAAAGAATTACAATTTAATTCAAGGACAAATTAAATTGGAATTTTTGTATTCTATTTTTAACATTTCTTGTTGCTATTTTCAACACTCCCTCTCAACAAGAAAGGAATTCAACTCAATCCCAATCCTGAACCTTTGGAATGTTCTACATGAAACACTTCTCTTGAGTGTTGTAGCTCGAGCAACTATAGAAAAAAATATCCAACCTGAATCAGAATGATGCCTCTGTCATCAAACTCTCTGACCGTTATTGCCTCTGTCGACTAAAAACTTTGCGCTTTTGTTGACTCTGCCTTTCTGCATTATTGTCAACCCTTTTCTACAATTCTTCAGTATCTGACTGCTCTAGCCTCTATCACTTTGATCTTTGACTGCATCAATCCCACTCATTCTTCCCGCTACTATGTACTTTGGGCTCCCATAGAAAGTTACGATCCATCAGATAAAACCACTCAATGGACCCTGCCCAATTTCAACCTTCTTGGGACTATCACTTCATATCGCCCCACCTCACACCTAGAGGTATGGTTGCATGTGATCCCTCTGCCCACCTATCTCGAAATTTCCCCCTACTGTAGGTCTCTGCATGACTAGATGCCTCCACTCAATCTCCTCTCAACTTCTCCAATTGTGGTTGCTCCACAATTGTCTAAGACTTCTTCTTCTGGGGATGCATGTTGAGAGTTAATTTACTCTCCCTCTCAACCACCAAGTCTCTAACCTTTGCCTTGCTCCTCAAGGCTTTGTATGCATCTTGTACCTCAGTTGCATACAGGTTCTTGGCTAGCACACCAATTTGTTTCATCTGTCCCTCTGTCATGAAATTTTCTAGAAAAATAACTAATTTTAAATCAGCGATATCTCCCTCATCTGAACTCCGATTCTGCTGATTTTTTTTTTTTGAATTTGGGTGTTTTTTCGCAAAGAATCCAAATCTGCTATTTTTTTTAAGTTTTACACAAACAAAAAACAGATCTGCTCTACAAACTCGTAGCCCAAAACTCAAAACTTTGAAATCTCCTCTAGTATATTGTCTCCATCTCTGATACCATGTAGAAAATCCTATAGATTCACAAGCTAATGAAATTTTCTAAAGAAAAATACAAGAATCTACTTCTACTCTTTACAACGGAAGCACATAAAGATCGAGAAAAACAATAATAGACAAGAGGAAGACAAATCAATGGCACATAACACAATAAATATCTGGGGAAAGCCACAACTCAAAACCCCACTATTTGTATTGCATTAATCAGAAATCCAAGATGATAATAAAATGCTTGTTCTCACAAGAAAAATCCTAGCACTCAGTAAAATCAATATCCCAGCTCACAAGCAAGCTCAAGCCAAATCCAGGCCTCTTCTCTACTCTCCAAGCCTCCTATTTCCTTGCGCCCTTGGTCAAATAATTTGGATAAATAAAATATGATATGCTCAACCTTGAGCTTAACCTGCACAAGTATTTCCTATCCTCCACCTGATGAATTCCTTTGGCCAATACTTAGCCAAATTTCCAAGCCTCCAAGAATCTAATTCTTTGCACAATTCCTAAGAGAATTAGCCTGTATTTAAAGGGAAATTCCTCAGTTCCTTAATGCATGCACTATCAGTGTAACTCAGAAAAATCTAAAAAAAATAGTACATGGTCCCTGCACTCTAGTCTAAACTGGGACTTTCTTAGAATCGACATGCATGAGTTTCTGATGAGGGAATCTTTAGTTAACTGGAGTAGCACTAGTTGAGTGCACTAATGCATCAACTGAATATTAACTCACTATTAATTCCTCAAACAATTTGGAACTAATTTAACTGGATTTAACTCAATAAACTGAGTTAACTAATTGCCACTCATACTTAACTCATCCTGAACCCCACTAATATAGGTAGAACATATACATGACTTCAGAAAGACTTCCAACTCGAAATCGCTAAGTTAATTAAGTTAATTAAACTTAAGTAACTATTTACAAGTTGCTATGAGAAAAGAATTACAATTTAATTCAAGTAAAAATTAAATTGGAATTTCTCGATTCTATTTTTAACATTTCTTGTTGTTATTTTCAACAACACCAAGATGCGCTCAAGGTGAGAGGCTAGGAATTTTTCATACCTGTACCTACCTAGTGATTCTTGTGCTATTGTGTTGATCAGTCAATGCGTGTGTGGGATTACCAAACATGGGTGAGATTGCTTTGAATTTTTAATGAGATGTAATTTCATTGTCTTCATTACTCCATGCATTGGCTTAAAAAAGAAAAAAAAATGAATTTCCTTTGTTGACTGAGGTTTGATGATGTAGGTCCTTCATAATGTAGATTCCATTGGGGATCAAACTCTGTTGTTGTTTGTTGAACAAGGATCCTATGGTAGCTTGCAGAGGATCCTGTAGTTGCTCAGGATCGAGGCTGAAATCTTCCAATGCTCCATGGCGATTGAATTTTTTGGATCTAGTGCCTTGACTATGGTCTTGTAGGGTATGTGAAGACTACTACAAGACTGTGTGTCTTCCTATAGCAGTCAGACAAACCCTGCTAGGACCTCCAAGTCCTCCAATTATTGATTCATAAAATTTAGATAATTCATAAGGAAGCTAATGATGGGTGTTAGAGAGATTTGTTGTGATAGGAGAGTTGAATGAAGAGGTAAAAGGAAATGATTTTAATGGAAAGATATGGGAATGAACATGGGAAGGATGTCATCTAATGTGGTGGATTAATGATAATTATATTGTCCCGCCCCACCCTTGTTCTCGAGTGAATAACATACAAACTACTTCTTCTTTTTGTACCAATCAGTATCATGTATCAATTATGGGAAAATCTAGTAACAGTATAAGACTGTGGAAAAATTAGGTGAGGAAGGTCAGCTGATGATGGGGAAATCTTGGTGAAAACCAAGGGAGGGATGGATTTCATCCAAAGAGCTAATTTGGAGGGTATGAAGGTGAATTTTTTAAGCTATCGTCTTCTCACCTCCATTAACTGTCATTGGAACCCTGCAGAAATGTTAGAAAAATAATGTAAGGAATCCCTTGCTCTTCTTGGTGTTTTTTATTCTTCTTTTCTTGTTTTTTTTCTTTTTTATCTTTTTTTAGACCTGTAGGCTATCTCAAAGGAGGTTTTAAAACTACAGGATTACCCCGAGTGCCTCAAAGGAGGTTTTCACCTGGGGATCTTTTATTTCTTTTTCATCATTTTTTTTTCAAACTCTTTAACTGCCTCATGGAGGTTTTCAGTCCAATAGCTTCCCTCAGGTGCCTCATGGAGTTTTTCACCCAATATTTTTATCCTTTCTCCTTTTTTTCATTTTAGTCTTTTCTTTTTCTTTTCTTTTTTCATTTTTTCTCTATTAATCAAAAGTTAGATGGATTGGGATATTTGAGGCTCCCAGTGACATTCAGTTCTCTACTTATTGAATGGGTAGACTCCTTTGACAAAGGTTTCCTATACAGTATAACCACCCTCCCACATTTACCCAATTTTACAAGCTCTTCGGGGTAAACATGAGTTGAGTGTAAATATGATATGACCCGACCTCCAAGTTCCAGTTATGGAAGTGGGCCTACAAACAGACAACAATTTGACAATTTTCTGAGACTACAGATCACTCAGGAGCCTACCAACCACCCCAGGTGATCAATCCTTGAGTTGGAACTCATTTTCTCTAGGTTTAGACCCCAACTACACTCTTCATGCCCTATGCATGCAGTTATGAGGCTCCAACCACACCCACAAGCTTGTTTTCATGCGGTTGTGACCCAAATTCCTTAGTTTAGAGCATGTGGTCGCGAGATCTATGCCACTTTTTCATAAAAGACTTATGTTGGCTTAGGGGGTCCTGACCCAGGTTTGGAGTTATTTGTGCCAACCAACAAAACTCTACACTATTGTCCCTTTCAGCAACAGCCCACATAGCACAGGCTGCAGTCTCACCCAAAGCAGTATGGGGGGATGCAAGAACCAAGTTTCTACATCCAAAGACTAGTGTGATGTTTTCCAGTGCCTTGTATCTACCTTCGTGCAGATTGATAGACTCCTAGGTCCTGTCACTGTAACTCAGCTAAATCATCCTTCAGACCTTCACAAAGGTCCATGATTAGTCCTTGTGGGCCTTTAACATTCGATTTACCTACTTACGTGCATCAAAAAGAAATCATAAATTGGAGTTCACGCAGATCTACTTAATTCGTTAGAAAACGTAAAAGGAACCACCAGAATCTTCGTGGAAGTTCTTAAGCATTCATTTCATACATCATTAAGACAAATTCAAGATATTGGTGTAGTATTTAATCATTAATTCTTAAAACATGTCATTCATTGGTATCACATAACATAAACAGATATGAACAGAAATACTCAATAATTCTTCGAAAAGTTGTCTTTATTGACCTTCAATTCACTAATTACATACTCAAACTACCTTGTGCACACAGTTGCGGGGGTCCGCACACTCAGTTGCAGACTCTACCTAGGCCATCGCACACTAGTTGCGGAGCCTTCCTTTCTCTACCTAAGCATAAGAACCAGAGCCTTCCTACCTTAGCTCTTGCCCAAGACTCTTCAATGAACCCCTTTTCTCTATCTCCGTTACTTCTTCCTTTCACTTAGACTCAGCTATTTATAGACTTTTCCATATAATGCCATGGTCCGCAGACCATGGGTGAATCTCAAAACTAACTCAAAAATTTACTTAAAACAAGGGTCTAAGCCCCTTTGACTCTTATTCATCTACACACTTTGTATCCACAATCGCAGAGACTTTACATCTTTTACAAAAAAAATTACAAAAAATGACTAATTAATTCCATTCTGCCCTTGGGTACCCCATCCTAAAAGGCCCCCAACAAAAATATTATGACTTGCCCTCGAGTCACTCAGCTGGTTGTTCTACTTTCTGGAGGAGTTCATTGAATACTTTAGTCAACTCTTGTAGCTCTGTTTCACTTTGTTCTGCTACTTGTTGCACCTCCTGGACCAGTTTCTCTGTGATTGTCCCATCTAGTACCAGCTGCGTAGTCTTCTGTGTTTGTTGCATACCCTTCAGCTTTTCAAGAATGGTCAATGGGAACTGGCTGGCTTCCTCTGTCCAAGGCTCAATTTGTGCACTGAGCACAAAATTCTTCTTCTGCAATTCCTGTATCTGCAGCAATTTTGCTTTACCTTCCTCTAGGCACACGAAGCATTGGACTAGTGCCAACGTCCGCGTTGTTGTGTTGATTTCATCGTACTGTTGTTTTGCTTCCCTAAGCTCCATGCTCAACTGTTGCAGTGTAGGATCCTCCTGCAATGTATCCTAAAGGCCCAGTGCCTGAACGAAGAGCTTGTCGCACCTTTGAACGATGACATCTAGCTTGGTCATGGATTCTTTAATTGTTTCTTTCCTTTATTCCCAAACCTCTAGCGATGTGGTCAGTTGTAACTACAATTACAACTCAATTATTTGCATCCTAAGGTCTAAAGTCACCTTATCGACCTTCTCCTTTGAAGCACGCACTGCATCATCAAGTATGCCTAACTCAAGTATTGATTTGCAGGCCTACTCGATTGTTGTGCCTAGGTTCTGACATTGTGTGTGCAACTCCTCCTACTCCTTCAAGGCCTGAGTATTTTGTATGAAAATCTATTGGTTGTTGACTTTGAACTCACTAGCGGCAGTGAGTGCTCATTTTTCTCTGCTTTGTAGCTCATCAGCGACCCCCTAATGTAGTGCATGAAGGGACTCGAGTGGTAGTGTGGCAAGGTTCATTCCCATGTCTTTAACTGTGTGAAGCACTGCGCAATGCTCATACGACTCCACGCGGACTAGCCCTTTAAGCAAAGGAAATACTCTGACATCCTGAGGCCAGTCAATCTCTGATATTGCACTCCTTCCGTGTGTCAAGCTGGATTAGGCACCACTCGCCTTCCTGACATCTTCCTGAATTTTTTTCACCTAGATCTGCAGCTTGCGCAGATCCTGCTAAACACCCCCTAGCGTCTGCATGTATTTCTACTCGAATTGTTGCAGCACTTTTATCATCGTACCCTAAATTTTTTCGCTGATCTCATCGAGATCACCCTCTGTCAATACCATGGGATCAACATGTGTCTCCTTATCAAATTTATGTTTCTTTCGCTGCCCACTTTGATGCTCTTGCATGTGCTTCTTCAGGATGAAAGGAGGGCTTTGTTCCTCACCGCTACCCCCTCCTTTCTCTGACATCTCTTGCTCATCAGTATGGTGGGAAGCAAACTTTTCGTTGTCCTCTGCATCCTTCTGTTCACGCTCTTCCTGCACTTTGTCAGCGCACTCCTTCTCCATACAGGCCTTCTCTGCAGCTATCGTAGTAGCCTCCTTCCTCTTTTTCTCAGCCAATATGCACGTAGCTTTCTAAGTGACATCTGCTTCTGCGCAGCAAATATTTCTGTGTTTGTGCTTGTTCCTACATCTAGCTCTCTAGCCGTGCACCATTCCCAGAGCCAAAGCCCCACAACTTCCTGGATATCTGTATTAGTCACCATATAAAGCAATGCGTGCCATTTCCGCTCAAGTTCTTTGTGTGCTTTGAATTCTGCATAAGCCGATAGTTGCGCGTACAAGGTGGAAGATAACCTTGGCCACTGGTTAACCACCATGTGCATGTCCATCTCCATCAACACCCAAAAGATATTTGTCTCCTTAACATTCTCTGGATATTTTGAGGCCCATAATGAGGCAAACCATGCTGCCTTCGGCAATTCTTCTTTGTGTGAAGGAAACTGGTTATCCTATGGTAACCTCTAAGTAACCAAATTAATCGACAACAACAACTAGGCATAATGAAATGGCTTGCTCTCCTCCTGGGCCTCACGGCAATTCGCGAGGAACTCCCGACATAGATACTTGGCCCAGTTTTACTGAACCCCCTTCACGCACTTCGATGCGAGTGATATGACTAGTGTCGAAACTTCATCCGCGTGGAATTTTTGCATTAATTTTCCTACTATAATCTAGGCAGCCAACTATATTGTCGAGTCTGATATGGAAGTGATAGATTACCCTCGTGACTTTTCTATCAGCCCAAACTCCTTCATCTTATCTACCAATTCTTTCTCTCCAGTTTTTCCTCCAAATTATTTGGCAGGGTTCATGCCTTTGTAAGGTAACTTGGTAGTCTTGTGGATCAACATGTCAGTGATAGGGATAGGATCTCATAGCCATAGGCACCCATCATGCACCAGCATGAGGATCTGGTGCACACAGACCATATTAATGTGGGAGTGATGATAATGCGGCACTAACAACAGATTGAGCAACCCTGACTGCTCAACACCACACACCCACTTCATGGGCTCCAAACTTGTAACCCACATGTCGTCATAGTAGGTTTTTTGCATGTACTTGTGAATTTCCAAGTGCAAAAACTTTGTGTGTTCCGCGAGGTCCCAATCTCCCATTTTAAGCAATGGAATGTGCGCCAGTCTAGGAGCCTCGAACTCAACTTGATCAAGCAGCAAAGGTGTTGACACTGAAAATTTCTTCGTATTAGGATCCTTCGTGACCTTAGCTTTTCCCTTCCACGGAGGGATATACTCAAGCAGCCTCGTCATAGGCTCCACCTCTTCGACATCAATATCCTCAATTCCCTGGAATTCTTCTTCCTCTAGGTCCACTACTTTTTCTGGCTACTTATCCTTTTTCTGCTTCGCCTGTGTCTCGATAGGCTTCTTTGGTGACGTACGCACCAACACTAGATTCTTTGGCTTTTCCTTCGCGGCTGGTTTCTTTTCTTTCATGGCAGGCTGTTTTTCTTTCACCATAGTTTATTTTGGCCTGGGCGACCTAGGCATCGTGGGCACAGTAGGGGTAGCCTCCATACTAGACACGCCCGGTCCTGGCACGTCGGACATAGCTGCTTCCAAAATTAGGGCTTCAGCGAGGTTAGTGGAAGTCATTTTTTTAATGAATAAATCTCGATCTTCTGCGGAATAGTTCACAAATGGAGGGCATGGAAAAAATTCATCCCAGAATTCTCGACTCATATGCGACAGACAAAAAAATTCACCAGCAAGTCTTAGAGCGCAAAGTGTTCTCTACTAGACCGACAAGCATAATTTATAGGGGGGTTTGAATTCAAATCTGGTCGTTCCCCCCAAATTCTGATAATAAATGTCGTTTTGGTGGCAGATCTTTAAATATTTTCATCTTAATTACCGCCACCCTCTCCTCTTAACATTTTCTGGTCATTAAGTCATGAACAGTAACTCCAACAGTCGTTTTCCTGCTGGGCTGCGTGGTACCTTCCCCTCTCATGCAGCGGCCTAAGCACAGCTTCATCTAGTGCATCCTCCTCAATCTCTATGCAGCCTGGTCGCTACCTTGTCCTTCAACACGGACAATTTAGTTTATAGTCTCATGCTCCCTTTTACTTTTGAACCTGCTCCCATTTACTTTTCCTGGGAATGGTTCCCCATTCAACTTCGTGAATTGAACTGCGCCACCATCTGTAATTTCCTTGACAATATATGGCCCTAACCAATGCATCTGGAATTTACTCAAAAATTTAGTGAAATTACTATAATATAACAAGACAAGATTGTTTATCTTGAATGTGTGAAGCTTGATATGGCGATCATGCCATGCTTTTTCATGTTCCTTTTGTACTTGTTGATGGAATCCTTCCAAAAACCGGTCTTCTTTGAGCTCCATGATCTGCATGAGCTGTTCTTCCAGGGCCTTTCTATCCGCCATATCTGTCAAAGCTTCTATGCACAGGCTCGGCACAATGTATTCCATCGGCATCATGACTTCGACCCCATATACTAATCTGAACAGTGTTTGTCCTGTCAACTTCTTAGAAGTAGTCCTATAATCCCATAGTACTGTAGGTACGCGTACATCCCAATCATTCTATTGTGCATTACAGACCTTCGTCATTGCATTCTCCAAAATCTTGTTAAAAGCTTCGACAGTTCCATTTTCCTGTGGGTGATATGGTGTACTCTTCTGATGGTAGACCTAGAACTCCTCAGTCAATGCGCTGATCATTACATTCAGAAAGTGCATACCCATGTCACTCATCAACACTTTCAGGCATCCAAATCTTGTTAATACATATTCAAACAAGAATTTTGCTGGTATAGCCCCTATAAAATCCTTGACCGGTTGTGCTTCCACCCATCTGGTTAGATATTCCATCACATTGATAATGTAGCGCACATCCATTTTCTTTCCAAGGGGATTAATTGGCCCAATGAAATCAATCACCCACTTCTCAAATGCCTGCAAAGACACCTAAGGATGTAGTGGTATCTCATCCCTTCACGACAATTTGTTTGTTCTTTGACATGCATCGCACGCCTTATAATATTCCTTAGAATTCTTGTGCAATGTTGGCCACCATAGTCCCATGCACAAAATATTATGCGTGGTTGCTTTACCTGCATAATGGCCTTCTGCAACTCCCCCATGAGCTTCGGTGAGAATGCTATCATGCTCAAAGTCTGGCACATATCTCTGCAATATTTCATCTATACCCATTTTGTACAAGTGTCCCGCAATGACTAAAAAGTCAGCTGCGCGCACTACTAACTCCTTCTTTTGTTGACTTGTATATCCTTCTGGCACCATCCCTATAGTTAAGAAGTGAATAATGTCAACAAAATGGTTATCAGCTACGCGCAGTTGTGCATCTGGTAATCCTTCCTCCAAATTACTGGGTTCTTCACCTATTTCAATTTGCGACAGATGGCTAGGTCTAGAATTCAACCTCCCCAGATTCACAATGACTTCAAAGTCATATTCCTGAAATAGTAACAGCCATCTGCAAATTCCCCCACCCCCCCCCCCCAAACACAAGCTTGTTGACCAGGTATTTTAAGGCAGAATGATATGTATACATCTTGAAATGCCCTCCTAATAGATAATGCCTGAATTTTTGCAGCACATACACCATGGCCAACCCTTCGCGCTAAGTCATTGAATAATTTTTCTCGACCTTTGATAACTTTCTACTTGCGAAGGCTATAGGATGCTCCATTTCTCCTTCACCAACCTGAGTTAGCATTGCACCCAGTGCAATGCAAGAAGCATCCACGTGTACATGAAACTCCTTTTTCCAATCAGGGAATACCAAGATTGGCGCAGTTACCATCTTTTCCTTCAACACATCTAAATTGCACTAACATTCTTCATCCCAATAGAATGTCACATCCTTCTTTAGCAATTTTTCCATTGACGTGGTAATTTGCACATAAGATTTGATAAATTTTCTACAGTATCATGTTTGTCCCAATATCACACGCAGCTGCTTGACGTTCCTAGGGGCCTCCAAATTCACAGTTACTGCAATCTTTGCAGGGTCCATGATCAATCCTTTCTTGCACACAACATGACCCAACAAGATCCCGAAAGGAACACAAAATATGCATTTTTTCAAATTGAGCGCTATCTCGTATTTGCGACATGTATCCAACATAAGGCACAAAAATCCTTGAACTTATGAATGAACTCTTTGAACGTTTTTATGACTACGCGGGAAAATATCATAGGCAAGTTCTTTAATCCAAACGGTGTATTAAAAATGTACTAAAAACAACCCCACTCCGTCGCGAAGGTAATTTTGCTCTGATCCTCTGGCGCGATCTTAATTTGATGATACCTTGAAAACCCATCAGTAAAGGAATAGGCCTCCTTCCCTCCCACATTATCTAACACTTCATCTATAAATGGCATCGGAAATGGGTCGTGAACACATGCACCATTAAGCTTCCACAGATCTATGCAAATCCTTATTTCGCCCTTTTTTTTCTTCTCTTGGACCACCATCAGGCTCACCCAATTGGATTCTTCAACAAGTTCTATGATACCTGCCTCCAGCATTTTATCCAGTTCTTGGCGAACCTTTTCCTTATACTTGGGGTTAAGGAAATAAGGCCTCTATTTAACAGGCTTTGCATCTAGCTTTAGTGCGATCTTCAGAATGCCCAAATCACCGATTATGCCCTTTAAATCTGAAAACTTAGTGGGGAAAAGATCTAGGTATTCACAAAGTAATTCAGCAACTTTATCTACTATAGTGCCGTCCCAATAATCTCTAGTTTTTATGAACTTCGGTTCTTCTTTAGCACCAATGTTTACTTGTTTCATCTTCAAAGGTGCGGACATGTCCGGGTTTTCTATTTGTGGGCCTTCGACTTTGCTATGCCCTTATACCTCTAGAATGGGTCTTCTTCCTCCTCTTTGGCAATCATGTTATAACATTCCAATGCATGGTGCGGTTGGGTGCTCCAGTCTGGATGGGTCCATTTCATAGGTTCTTTCGGTGTTCTGAAGATACCCTCTTTAATCTCTTGCAGTGCTTCATCGATGCTTTCAAATTCATCTTCAAATTTGAAATTCAATAAGAATCCTTCCTTCAATACATCCCATTCTGCAGTGCCATGGCAGAGCTTCGTTTTGAGATACCAGTTCATGGGGATTGTATCCAAGGTATGACAAAATATGTGTACCCATTCTAGCTACGGTTTTGTCCCCCATGCCTTAGTCCATTTTTCCAGGTGATCATGTGGATCATCCTTTCCATTATTATTCTCAATCATTCTAGTATTAGCATTCCCAAATCGGAGCTTCATCATTCTCTTGTAATCTCCCCATCCAACAAAACTATCCTTATGTGTACCCCACCATCGTGTAGGTGTAGCACGCAGCACCAGCTCCAATGCTTGAAAGCCATGGTTCGCAGGGACTTCGTGCATAGTGCAGCAACTTTGTCATCATATTTCATCGCAATGTAGAAACTTCATGTAAGCGATTCTTCTAATGCTCTAATTCCTCATCTGAATCATAAGTGTAGGAACTCTCCCGGTCCCATGAAATCCATCCATATTTCGTTGGATTGATCCAGTCCTGATCTCACGTTGTTATCTTGTAAATTTTATCCAGTTCATCATCACTTTCCTCATAATCACAGACCGGTTCAATATAGCACGTCCCTTCTGCAGGGTCTAGTGGCACTATAACCCTAAGTGAATTTTTTTCAAACGACATCGTTCTTTTCTTGAAATTGATGACCCCATTCATATCAATAGCCCAGTCAATTCCTAGGAGCGTGGGTAGGGATTACTATCATCAACCATTTCTATAACTTCAAATTCTGCCACTGCACTCACAGCTTCAATAAATTGTTACTCCATATAACCGTCCCATGCGGATGATTTTCTACTGGTTAGCCATCCTGAGCTGAATCAAGGACCACTGCAACATAGGTCTCCCCATCCTTTCCCATGTCTGTTTTAGTAAAACGTTTGCATCGGACCCCGGATCCAAGATGACCCAGTCCATTTCATAATCACTTATCTGCGTTGTTAGCCACATCACTTTCCCTATTTGTTCCTTATGCTTTCCAATCTTTCTGACCATGCGATGTCCATCAAGGTCTTTCTCTTTGTTGGTGCATTTATTTATTAATTCTTGTTGACCTTCCATAGCCTTGCTATCACGTAACAGCTTCATGCAAGTCTCCAAAAATGTAGTGAGTACAAAAGGATCAACCTCTGCAGGCATGTTGATTTCTTGCATCTTGTCCTGGCTTCCGGAGGTGGAGGCCACAGCAAAGCTCTTCTTGGCTTCCATAAATGTTTCCTTAGTGCAATCTAGATCAAATTCAGCTTCTTTCTCTGGAGTTTTGTGGACCCATCCATCTTCTTCAGGCTGTTTACCTTTATCAATGCGAGTCGTCATTCCACTTCACATAACAATATTAACACTTTGATCTTCTTCGTGAGGCTCAACCCTCATCATTTGTAAATTTTGTGTAGGTTATTGAGGCTACATTTTCCTTTCTTACATCTTAGCTATTAACACTGGGCATTCTTCTATAGTATGGTTAAACTGTCTGCAGTATTGACATGATGGGTGTGTAGCATTTTGGCACTCTTGCGCATAGTTTCGCGGCTATCCGCAATTGTAGAAGATAATCTAACCGCGACCTCTACCAGGTCCTCCTCTGCCTTGGCCCCATCCTCGACCCTGATAACCTTTGCATGCTCCTCTGGTGCCTTGATATGGAGGCCGAGTCTCTGCATGCATACAGTACGTAGGGGTTCTTTCCATCATCAACTCATAGCTTCGACAGTGACACTCATCACAGCCCATAGATTTGCAGAAATTACAAAACAACTGATGGGGTTTCTAAACAAACTTATGAAGTAAATGGCAATTATCCATTGCATGTTTCCCAGTAACTTGACAAATGGCACACCATAACGCAGCCCCCATGCTCGGCCCTGTTGGGGCTTCTAGCTTTAGGGTAATTTCCCCCCTCCTATAATATAATTTGTGTACATGGTACAATGATCTTTATCATGCTTGTGGCCCTTGCATTTCAAACACCAGACTTTGTGTGCATTTCTAGTTTAATCTCCTTGTCTTTCTTCAAACTCTGTAATTCTAGGTGTAGGCTCACTAACCATGATTGGATCTGTTGTACTCCCATGTTTGTATCCTAAATAGGTGATGCATGTAGCCTCTCCAAGGCTTCTACCTATGTTGCTATATTTTGTTGTGACAAAGAGATTCGCAAATGGGGCAAAAGCAATGCAATAAACCAATCATGATGATGGCTATCCGTGATCTGCATGTTAGCCTGTCTGATATGGCGCTTCAACCTCTGATCAAATTCCCAAGGCATCTTCTCGACCTTCATCATGATTTATTTAAACTCAATCACCCAATGTGAGTCAGATTTAGGCTTACTAAACTCTTTGTTCAAAGTCGCCTTAGTCTATTCTAGCATTGCAAGAGGATTATCAACACAATACTTAATGTACCAGGTTAGCGCACGATCCTGCAAAGTGGTAACCAACTATGCCTTCATTATATTATGATCAGTTATTTGTTGTGTTGTCTATACAATGTTCACAACAAACCAGAATTTCTCTGGGTCTTCACTTCCTATTCCTTTAAAAATTGGCATCTTAATTACGTTCACAATGTTCAAGGTGTATGTGGTGGAGGTGGAGGTGGAGGTGGAGGTGGAGTGGATGGGTGATTTATTCTAGGAATCCCCTGAGTGATTAGTTGAACAGCACTTCATGGCATAGTCTACCCCACCCCTTCGTTGTCACTTGAAGGAGGTCCAATCAATGGACTATACTCTGGCCCTGATCCTTCACAATTTCTAAAGAATCGTCCACTTCGCGTAGCTCCAAACATCAAGGTAATGGCATCACCTATTTTTCACATAACAGCATTTTAATCCATGTATTCAATGATCTTAAATACTTACCTCATAGTCCTTTGAAGAATCTTCACTATAGCTGACTAAGGTATCAACTGCAAATTCTATAAAAAATCCTCCTAGAATTCGATCGAGCCAATGATCGACAACCCACGCGATCTTGTTTTCAGACACTTCTAGTCGTCACACTAATTCTAGAGTCCACACTATGGTACTATCGATCTTCCACCTTCCTTGATTGTTTATCAATTTAGCTAACCACTCGTACAGTTCAATTGGGAAGGTGCAAAAGAAGATTTCGTGTATCTCTGTATACATATATCTATTCAACCAGTCTTCCTTTGACAAGCGCGGATTCTTGTTTTCTTGTGCCACAAACTCATGAATATTCTGATCCAACCACTTTTCAATTTCTTTCTTAGTCAGATTACAATGATGCAACATCACACATCTCTTTAAGCAGATCTCAGTCCCAGCAACAGAACCATTTGTTGGCTTAGGGGGTCCTGACCCAAGTTCGGAGTTAGTTGTACCAACCAACAAAACCCTACACTACTAACCCTTTCGGCAGCAGCCCGCGTAGCCCAAGCTACAATCTCACCCAAAGCAGTATGGGGGTATGCAAGAACCAATTTTCTACATCCAAAGACTAGTGTGATGTCTTCTAGTGCCTTGTATATGCCTTCGCACAAATCGATAGACTCCTAGGGCCTGTCACTATAACTCAGCTAAAGCGGCCTTCAGACCTTCGTGAATGTCCACACTCAATGCTTGCACACCTTTAATAGTCGATTTACCTACTTACACGCATCAGAAAGACATCCTAAATTGGAGTTCACGCAGATCTACTTAATTCGTCAGAAAACATAAAAGGAACCACCAAAATCTTCATAGAAGTGCTTAAGCATTCATTTCATACATCATTAAGACAAATTCAAGTTATTCGTGTAGTATTTAATCATTATTTCTTAAAACATGTCATTTATCGGCAACACATAACATAAACTTATATGAACAAAATACTCAATAATTCTTCGAAAAATTGTCTTTATTGATCTTCAATTCACTGATTACAGACTCAAACTACCTTGTGCACATAGCTGCAGGGGTCCGCACATTCAGCTGCAGACTCTAGCTAGGCCTCCGCGCACTCAGTTGCGGAGCCTTCCTTTCTCTACCTAAGCATAGGAAGTAGAGCCTTCTTGCCTTAGCTCTTGCCCTAGACTCTTCAATGAACCCCTTTTGTCTATCTCCGTTACTTCTTCCTTTCACTCAAACTCAACTATTTATAGACTTTTCCATACAATTCCATGGTCTGTGGACCATGGGTGAATCTCAAAACTGACTCAAAACTTTACTTAAAACAAGGGGCTAAGCCCCTTTGACTCTTATTCATCTACACGCTCTATATCCACAATCGCGAGGACTTTACATCTTTTACAAAATTTGTTACAAAAAATGATTAATTAATTCCATTTTGCCCCTGGGGACCCCATCCCAACAACTTCATAACACTGCCTAGAAATGCCCGTAACTTTGCAGAATCATGATTAAGATGAAAATAATGCCAAACATTCAAACTTGAATAAGATATTGACCAGGACATGCCTAGTACATGACAGACATTTTTTCAAACATATGGTAAACATGAAAGCTATAGATCATGAGTGCATATCTAATGATAAGCTTATGAATTTCACCTTAGAATCACCAAGAAGGATCCAATCCCTCTTTAACTAGTTGCAACAACACTTGTTAGTCCATACATTAGTCAACCATCCAGTGACTTAACAAATCATGAACAAGAGCCATAGCTAGAGCACATCATATAACCAGGTATATAAGCAACATATAACCAAAATAGAAACTATGACAAATCAGCCATGAGATCACCATAACAACAGTTATAAGTGCTCATAATAGGAAAATAGCTCATATTAGCATATGAAAATTCCAACCAAGTCAAGGACTTCCATGTACCACCCAACCATATATTGGGTTGAACCAAATCTCTCTTTCATCCAATCATCCGCCATATTCCAGCATGAATATGGGATCATATGGTTTAAACCAAAACAAAATCAACCAAGGCTTCTAGAGGTCAAACTACCTCAACCCTCAAAAGCAATGGTCTCACGTGTACATTCCATAAATCACCAACATCAACTAGATCAATCTCTACCTAAAATTTCCCAACCCCAAGGCTCTCAGGACTAGTAACTCAACCCATAGACTTCAGGGAAACCCAAAGTTGTTCCAGGGATATAGAGTGTTTATTACAAACCACAACCATAGGGAACCTGAGAACCAATCAGAAAATCCAAGACTAGTGAATCAACCACACCATGGCTATAAAAGAAATGGAAAAGCAAAACCACTATCAATCTAGGAAAATATCCATGCAGATGACAGTACATAACCGAGGAACCACATGCATAAACCATGCATCCAAAAACTAGCAAGGAGATCACATATGCAACATGTCACCTGCAAATTAATCATGTTGTAGTTGTTGATCCAACTGTCCCCTTGCGCTTCCTTGCTTTCCTTTGTTTTCTTTCTCCAATACAAGTGAATCCTAGAGTGCTCCAAGCATGCTCTAAGAATGCTCTAAGTGTGTAGGAGTATGAGAGAATGAGATAATGCAAGGAAAGAGCCAAAATTGAACTGACAAAAGTTGTGAATTGTTTCTCTAGTGCCTTTTTATTATTGATGTCTCCTTTTTCTTCATTTTCCTTCATTTTTCCTCTAATTTCCCTTGCATTCAAATTTGTGTCTCTTGACCTTCCTATTTTCCTTTATTTTCATAACTAAATGTCATTTATTGCCTCTTTTACTTTGCCAATTTCCATAGCCTTTATTAACCACAAGTTATTCCCATTGTAATGTTTTTCCCACCATTCAGCTTCGAATATGTGTCTCATGACCTTGGTCTTATTTTATTTACATGGAAAATCGACCAAGGGTTGTTACAAACTCCTCCCCCTTTGGGGAACATCGTCATTGATGTTAAATGACTCTTATAACCAGAAAAACATGTTGCCCATGGAGATCTATAACATAGCTCGATGCAACATTTACATCATACCAAACTGTTAAAACCATGAACACCATATTGTTTACTGGAGCTTTATAACACAACTCGATGCAGTATTTACAACATACCGCTTATTGGATCTTTATAACACAGCTCATTGTAGAATTTACAATACACATATGCATATATAAATATAACAAAAACACATAAACCAAGCACATCTGCTCAACTAGCAAATAAAGAAGGATACAAATATTGCATATGATCAACCATCTCCCATGTAGGTTCATCGGCCCCAAAGTGCTTCCATTGCAATTTAACTTGATCAATTTCTTGGTTCCCGAGCATGAGTTGTTTTCGCTACAAAATGCACTGAGGTTCTGGCTTGAATTCTCCCTCTGGTTCCACCTACAATATAGACCAATCAATCACATGGTCAGCATCTTGGGCATATCTCTGAAGCAATGAAACATGGAAAACATAATGGAATTTCACTGCTGGTAGTAGAGAAAGTCTATAGGCCACTGATCCAATCTCAAGGATCTAAAGAGGCCCACAATAATGAGGTGTCATCTTGGCATATGATCCAATCCTCAAGGAGCTCCTCTTAGGCTTGATGTGCAAGTAAAAATGATCTCCAACTTGAAACTCCTTGAATGATCTATGTTGATCTGCATAACTCTTCTACATGTCCCGCGCTGCCTCTAAATTCCTTTTGATAACCTACATCTCCTGCTCCATCTTAGCCAACATATTTGGTCCAATTAACACCCTGTTCATTAGATCAGCCTAGTTGATAGGAGTATTACATCTCCGCCCATAAAGAGCCTCAAATGGACTCATCCTCAAGGACTCTCAATACACATTATTATAAGAAAACTCCACCAATGGTAGATACTCCTCCCACTTCCTTTGTTGATTCATGACATACATCCTCAACATATCCTTAAGAGTCCTATTAACCCTCTATGTCTTTCCATTTATATGTGGATGATAAGTTGTTTTGAAAGCTAACTTTTTCCCCAAGCCTGCAAACAACTCCTTCCAAAACCTATAAATGAACTTAGCATCTTTGTCTGATATAATCTTCTTGGAAACACCATGCAATGTTACTATCTCCCTGATGAAGAGCTAAGCTACCTCACTAGCTGAATTAGTAGACTTAATTGCAATGAAGTGAGCTATCTTACTCAACCCTTCAACCACAACCATGATGGACTCATGTTTCTTTGATGTCCTCAGAAAACGTATAATGAAGTCCATGGAAATGGCCTCCCATTTCCATTCTGGAATTGAAATAGGTTGCAGAAAACTAGCTAGATGCTTACACTATGCTTTCACATGCTGAAAATCCAAACACTTTACAAGAAACTCAACCACCTATTTCTTCAATTTCACCTAACAATAGAACATCTTAACTATTGTCATAGTATTCTGATATCCCAGGTGACCTGAATATGGCTTGACCTGAAACTCCCTCAAGATAAACTTCTTGAGCTCACTACTATTTGGCACATAAATCGTGTTCCTGAATCTAAAATTAGAGAAATTTTGACGTCTAAAATGGGCCTCCTAAGGAATATTATAAAATAATAATGAAAATAATAAAATAAGATTACATTACATCATCAAATTTTAGAGGGTAAAAAGAAAAAACTATTTTTTCAACTTGTATTTTCAACTTATCTCCCTATTGGTTTACTCAAATTTCAAGTGGGAGCACTCGTTGGATGTAGAATTTAACTCCTCATCCAAGGACTACCCATGTTGCATACTTTTGATGGACCCTTCTACACAAAAAATGAGAAATGCATGAAAAATGTGATTGATCATACTTTTTCATGAATTTCTCATTTTCCGTGTAGCGGGGTCCATAAAAAGTATCCAATATGGATACTCCTTGCATGAGGAATTAAATTATGCATATAATGAGTGTTCCCACTTTAAATTTGAGTAAAATCGTAGGGAGATAAGTTGAGAATACGAGTTAAAATTTTTTATTTTTTTCTTTAATATTTTTACTTTTTTACTCCAAAATGGTGAATCATCCCCCATGGTTGACATCATCATATTGAATCCTATTGGTTCTTATAAAGTTGATTTTGTTTATACATTTTTGTTTTGAGGCCCATTTTAGACCCTAAAATTTCTCTAATGCCAGGCCATTTGTCATGAGGTGATACTCCTCATCTTTGTCGCCCTAACTTCATTGTTGCAATCTCTGCTTCAGCTATTGGTACCTGTCATCATGATGTCATGCATGCAAGTTCCTCTCCTACAAATCTGTCCCATATGAACTCAAAGTTAAAATGTGATTCATTTGCATTCTCCTATTGAGAACATCTGCAACCTTTTTTTCCTTGCCCTTGATTTATTTGATCTCAAAGTCAAACTCACTAAGGATAGCCAACCATCTAGCTTTCCTAACATTCAAATTGGGTTGGTTAAACAAGTACCTCAGCCCACTGTGATCACTCATCAGAATAAACCTCCTACCAAGGAGATAATGTCTCCACATCTTCAATGCATGAATGATAGCTTCCAACTCAAGACCATGTGTCACATAGTTCTTCTCATGCTCATTCATCTTCCTTGAATCATATCATACCACTTTCTCTTCCTACATTAAGACTCCACCAAGTCCTTCCTTGTAAGCATCTATACAAACCACAAACTCCTTATCAGTATCTTCAATCTTCAAGAATGGAGCAATTATAAGCAAATGTTTCATTTGCTCAAAACTAGTTGCACACTCCTTATTCCATTCAAACTTTTCCCCTTTTCTCTGCAAAGATGTAAAAGGATATCCAATATGTGAGAAATTCCTAATGAACCGCCTGTAATAACATGTTAGTCCCATGAATGATATGATCTCATCCACATTCTTGGGATCTGGTCACTCCATCATATCTTTAATATTTTCGGGTCCACTGATATCCCCTCCTTGGAAACAACATGTCCCAAGTAATGAATTTGAGACTAAAAGAAATTACACTTTTTGAGCTTGGCATACAATTGATGCTCTCTCAACAATCTCAACACTCTGAATTGAGGCTTCTTTGATCCATATTGTGTATATTGGAAATTTTTCAAAAAAAAATCACATGAGACTTTTTAGTTGACGCGTTTCGAACCATCCAGTGTGGTTCATCATCGGGATAAGATGGAGAAATAAATTTCCCATATTTTTAAATAGAGAGAGAAATGTAGAGACCAATAATTTCAATGGTTAGAATATAATGGCTAGATTTTAATAGATAAATAAAAATATTTTAAATATGGTTGTTAGAGTAATTTTTATAATATTTTAATATGATATTAAGTCAATAACTAACAATTAAAATAAAAATATTTTTTTTATCTATGGGTCAAACACTACTGCTAGGTGCTCTACATGCCCTTCCTCAATCTTGGTGTATATCAATATATCATCAATAAACACTATCACAAAATTTTCCAGGTAAGGACGCAACACATTGTTCATCAAACACATGAAAGTTGTTGGAGCATTAGTAAGACCAAATGGAACCACCACAAACTCATAATCCCATACCTAGTATAGAATGCAGTCTTGTAAATGTCTTATTCTTTGATGTGCACATGATGATATCCTAATCTCAAATAAATCTTTGAGAATATTGATGCTCCCTTCAACTGATCAAACAAATCATCAATCTACGGTAATGAATACCTGTTCTTGATAGTCACCTTGTTCAACTGCTTGTAATCAATGCACAATATAAGATTATCATCCTTCTTCTTTACAAACAATACTAGTGCACCCCAAGGTGATACACATGGCATTAAGTATCCCTTATCAAGCATTTCCTTAAGCTACAACTTCAATTCCACTAACTCTGGAGTGTTCATCCTATAAGGTGCTTTAGACGCTGGTGTTTCTCCGACATTAACTTAATAGAATAGTCCACTTCCCTATGAGGAGAAAAATGTTGTAGCTCTACACCCAGAAATATATGAAAATATAAATAACCCAAGAATAACAAGATAGAAATAGATAGAAATGCTTCTTTATTATCAAACCCTTAAGGTAGGGCAACACCATACATTCACTCCTTAAGGAAGGAGAACACTCCACAAGCCATATGCCTATTCATACAATAATACTTCTCTCTCTTTTCTTCCATGTGGAGTCTCTAGCCTCTATATAGGCCTCATACATACAATACCATGCATCATTACCATGGTTTCCTCATACCATTAACTAATACCATGGGCCCATTACATTATTATTAACTACTTGTGGTCCCTTACATGACATGGGTTAACCACCTTATTTATTACTATGGCCCATCCCATTATTACATTATTACCTTGGGTACCTCCCTTGGTACCCCATATTATCCCCCCTAGGTACATAACATTCCACCCCCCTAAACATGTTTCGTCCCCGAAACATGGGAAGAACATAAATAATAAGATCTACTCAAAAGAGTAGTCCACTGATACCATGCACGTGCATCTAGCCATCCAAGAGAAAGGTGAACCCTCGATCTCGCTGGTGCCTCGCTCGCTTGAGATGGAAGTTGACTGCGGTAGCTCTTCTGTGTGGATGTGTAGTAGGTGGATCTTTGTTCCTCTCGATCTGTCCTGTGGGGTTTGTTGTCCATGTGTTGCCATCTTGATTGTTGTCTTGCTGGGTGATGTGGGTGATGATATGTTGAAGTTTTAACCCACGATGGCTTTTGCTTGACTTCACCCTGTTGTGGTGCCTGTTGTGGTGTCTTCTTTGTCAATATGACTTCAACCACTGAGCCCTCCGCTGATGTATCATCACCTATAACCTTTTCTTCTGCAGCCTCTGTTTGTGTTTGATTGTCGATCATCAAAGGCTCATCATCTGATATGTCAGTCCCTTGAACATCTTCTGCTTCAACCTCCATGTGCTCTACCTGTTTATGGATGGAAATATCCTGTAATGTAATTTTCTTCTTTTTATACCATAGCTTTAGGAATTTCTTCTACACATTAATATTGATAGTACCCACGGATTCCATCCAAGGATATCCCAAAACAACATCCATATTATCCATCTCTGAAGCATAAAAATCACCATGCAACACATATTTATCCATAGAAATCTTCAAATCCTTGTACACTTGAACATCCTCATTATCAACCTGTGTATGTTCAATTTGTTTTGCTGGGACTTGCAATTTTTTTGCCAAATTAACACTGATAAAATTATGTTTACAACTAGGATTGATAGAAACAATGATCTTCTCCTTTTGAATGAATCCATGAACCTGCAATAAAGATATACCAGTAGGAAATAACCCCACATGTTTCTCCTTATCTTGTTTTCTAGCATGAGACCATCTGTCTAAAAGTAATTTTTCAAATTCTTCATCGGGCAGGTTGGAACACTTCTTTTGGTTAAGTAATCCCCACCATGTAGTTGCCTCATCTCTAAAGTGTTGCACTACCCACCATTTCCAATTGTATAAGCACTTCTGTTCTTTTATGTATTCTTCAATAGTAGGACCATCATCTTTTCCTGTAAAATATAGAACCTTGCTAGAAGCCATGAAGAGGGTTTTGAAAAAACTGGGCGAAAACTTGAAATGGCCACAAATCCGTCAATATTGCTCAGAATCTCTATTATAACCTATTTTTAGAAATGGAACAATCATTCTGCATCTGCCCATGTGATAGAAATTTTGATCCAGGCACTAGAATTCCAGATCTGCGCTGCAACTTTCCCGCCGTCACCCAAAATTTCTGAAAAAAGCGCTGATTTTAAATCAGCGATATCTTCCTCATCCGGACTCCGATTCGCCTGATTTTTTTTTTGAAATCAGGTATTTTGTCACAAGGATTCTAGATCTACAATTAGATCTTACAGATCTGGCCTCAGGACGTCTAGATCTGCGCCGCAAATTCGCTGTCCCTAAAAATTCTCTGCAACCCTACTGATTTTTAGATCAGCGATATCTCCTTCATCCGGACTCCGATTCGACCGATTTTTTTTTTGAAATTGGCTATTTTTGCACAAGGAATACAGATCTGCAATTAGATTCTACAGATCTTGCACCAAAACATACAGATCTGACCTGCAAAGTCGCCGCCCCCGAAACCCTGCAAAAATAAAAAAAAAATTCTCCACTGTTTGCCCAAGAAAGAGCTCTGATACCACTTGTTGTAGCTCTACACTCAGAAATATATGAAAATATAAATAACCCAAGAATAACAAGATAGAAATAGATAGAAATGCTTCTTTATTATCAAACCCTTAAGGTAGGGCAACACCATACATTCACTCCTTAAGGAAGGAGAACACTCCACAAGCCATATGCCTGTTCATACAATAATACTTCTCTCTCTCTTCTTCCATGTGGAGTCTCTAGCCTCTATATAGGCCTCATACATACAATACCATGCATCATTACCATGGTTTCCTCATACCATTAACTAATACCATGGGCCCATTACATTATTATTAACTACTTGTGGTCCCTTACATGACATGGGTTAACCACCTTATTTATTACTATGGCCCATCCCATTATTACATTATTACCTTGGGTACCTCCCTTGGTATCCCATATCATCCCCCCTAGGTACATAACAAAAAATATGAAATATTTGCAGGAAACACATCCTAAAACTACTGCAAAATAGTATACCTCTTCAGGACTTCATCATCCTCAACATCCCTCCTTTTATCACTATAAATATGAACTGCAAACAATACACATTCTTTCTTACAACTGCACTTTTCCTTCATAGTTGTAACCATTCTCACTAATGTCGGATTCTTCTTTCCCTGCAAGATTCTCCTTTCCCCATCATCATCCAGACATTTAATAGCCTTATCATAGCAGTCCACCTTAGTTCTATGAATGTACAACCAATCCATGCACAAAATTATATTGTATGATCCCAATGGAAGCACATTTAGATGTCTTGATGTACGAATTCCATTAGCGCAAATGCACAAGATCTCACCAACCAAGATTCTAAATGCACTTGTGTATTCAAGCAACACCTGTCCACTAGGTTAGGACTAATATAACTATAATTAGATCCAAGATCAATCAAAATGGAAACAACTTGACCACAAAGCTTACCATCCGTCTCAATAATGGATGTTTGGTGATCATCTTTCCCAATATCCATTGGTTCATAAATCCAAGGGATTTTCTTCCTAACATATCCAACTATTTGTGCCTCCTGAGAACTGTAAATATGAGGTCTTCCACCTTGGTGTGATAAATCTCTCCAGCGATTCTCTTCACCACAAGTCCAACACTCCAAAGGCATCCTATCATCACCTTTGTTATGCTCCTCAGGATGAGACCCATATCCTTTGTCAACTGCATTGAACTTCTTGTACATGCATCATGAAGTCTTCCTCACTTGTTAGCCCACTTTCCTTTAGTCTTTTCATTACCTTTCCAATCTCGTTTAGGCTTACACTTGCACTTAAACTGCTCATAACGATTCTTCAACTTCTCGATGGTTTCCCCTAATGATTGAGGCTCATTATACTCAATTTGATCTTTAAATGCTAAATGAAATCCATTGATGAACCTTTGGACCTTTTTCTTCTCATCCTTGAGGCAAGGCACATACCTAAACAACTCCAGAAACTTTGTCATGTACTCTTCATCTATCATAGAACCCATATTAAGCTCATAGAACTCATTGGTTTTTCCATCATAATATCTCTCAAACAAGTATTTCTTCCTAAAGAGTGTTTTAAAATCATGCCAACTCAAATCCTCTATCTTTATGTCTCTAACATGCTTCACATATTCACACTAGATATATGATCTTACCTTGAGAATTAAGATAGCCATCTTAGCTTTCATATTCTATGACTAATCATGCAATTCGAATAACTTATTCATCCCAAGGAGCCATGCATCTGCATCTCCTGGTTTCTTCACATCCTCATCAAATATAGGAGGTTTGGTTGTCTTGAACTCCTATGGAAAATATTGCTTCTCACATCTCCTATAAATATGTTGAATGTAATGAAAATGATATCTCTCAGAATTGGAACTAGAATAAAATCCATGAGTGCTACTAGCTCGCCTATCAGGTGTATCCAAATATTTTCCACCTCTAACTCTGTCATCCCTATCCAACCTGTAACCTGATAGAGACCTACTACCATATGCCCCATTCATCTTTTCCTATTTTCCATGACTAATCCTCAGTTTCCCTACTTCTGTGAATCTAAAAGGCTCTGAAGGATGACTATATTAACCTCTACTTTCTTTTCCTAAGCTCTAGAAAGCCTTTCCTATGCCTCAATCAACCTGTTATTATCTACCTTACAACTTCTGGTTTTTGCCTTAAAACTTCTTAGTGTACCTGTTATATCAGGATATTAGTTTTCTCCTTGTTGCTCAATTGACATGTCCCATTCCATTGAATTCACATAGACCTATAAGTGGAGTCATGTGAACTGTAATCCACCATTTTTCTCTTCATCGTTGGTCTTCTATCTCCTACAAACATGTCATGTTAGATAAACAAAATAGAATATATAATCAAAATCATACCTTAATGAAGTTTAAGGGAGGCTATCACATCTGTAAAAATCAATCTATATTAGCACCACACACACATATATACATAATGACATCATAGCGAGATCATGCATGATGACACAAACTATAATGCTGACTATATTCATGACAACCGTAGACACTGCAATGAATGAATAGTAGACACACATACAACTAACATGCAGGCATAATAATCACATCTATCCCATCCAGTCCAAGTGTTTGAACCTGGAAGCTATGATACAACCTTGTAACCACCCCTCCCACATTTACCCACTTTTACAATCTCTCTGGGGTAAAAATGAGTTGAGTCTCACTATGATATGAGCTGACCTCCAAGTTCCAATTACGGAAGTGGGGCCTACAAACCCACAAAAAACTGAAAACTCTCAAAGGCTACAAATCACTCAAGATCATACCAACCGCCCCAGGTGATCAATCCCTCGCATGGAACTCATTTTCTCTGGGTTTACACCCCAACCGCACCCTTCACACCCTATGCATGCGCTTATGATGCTCCAACCGCATCCACAAGCTTGCCTACATGCGGTTGTGACCCAAATTCCTTAGTTTAGATCATGCAGTCACGAAATCTATGCCACTTTTCTAGGAAAGCCTACAAACCACTACCTAGAACTTCTTGTAACTTTCCAGAATCATGATTATGATGACAACAATGCCAAACATTCAAACTTGAACAAGACCTTGACTAGGACATGCCTAGTACACGACATACATTTTGTCAAACATATGGTAAACATGAAAGCTACAGGTCATGAATGCATATCTTATCATAAACTTATGAATTTCATATAAGAATCACCAAGAAGGCTCCAAGCCCGCTCTAACTAGTTATAACAACACTTGCTAGTCCATGCATTCATCAACCACCTAGTGACTTAACAAAACATGTACATGAGTCATAGCTAGAGCACATCATATAACTAGGTATATAACCATCATATAACCGTAATAAAAACTACGACAAATCATCCATAGCATCACCATAACAACCAGTACAAGTGCTCATAGATCATTAAAGGAAAATAGCTCATATTAACATATGAAAATTCCAACCAAGTAAAGGACTTCCATGTACCACCCAACCATAGATTGGGTTGAACCAAATCTCTCTTTTAGCCAATCATCCCCCTGTCATATTCCAAGCATGAATGTGGGATCATATGGGTTAAACAAAAAAAAAAACCAACCAGGGCTTCGAGAGGCCAAATGACCTAAACCCTCAAGCACAATGATCTTGTAGAAGTTTCTTGTAGATTCAAACTGTAGATTGTAACATGCTAAAACAATTGACTTGAATCTACTCTACTCATTAGCAGAAACAAAAATTAAATGATGAAATCACGAAGCAGAAAAAGAAAGAATTTCAATCAAACATAACACAATAATTTTCTGGGGAAAGCCATAGTTAAAAAATCCCTACTATCTGTATATTGCATTAATCAGAAGATCTGAGAAGAAAATACAATGCTTACTTAACCCGAACAATCACTACACAAGAACAATCTATCTCGTTGCTTCAAAAACCAACTCAAGCCAATACTTAGCCAAATATGTTGCCTGCCAAGCTCCTATTTCCTTGTGCAATTTCCTAGGGAATTAGCCCATATTTAATTGGGAAATTCCTCATCCATAATTGTGCAATCCATCATAGGCCTTCCTCTTATTGCATGCACCACCTATACAATTCGGATGATTATACAATTGATAGTACATTGTCCCTGAACTCCAATCTCAATTGGGTATTTCTCTGATCTGACATGCATGAGTTAATTATGAGTGAATCTTCAGTTTACTGGTTGAGCAGTGTTGGTTACACCCCACTACTAGATTTCCCACTAATTCCTTCATCAATTGGAACTAGTTTAATTGAATTTAACTCAGTTAAATTGAATTAAATAATTACAACTCAAAAGAACTCAACATGGGCCCCTAAAATTTAGGAACCACTCTACATGACTCTAGATAGACTCCCAACTAAAGTTAAAGGAGCCAACTAAGTCAAATTAACTTAGTTAACTATTACAAGTTGCTATTAGAATTACAATTACAATTTAAATCCTAATTTAATTCAAGGACAAATTAAATTAGGATTTTTCCTGTTACATTTTTTCAACACTCCCTCTCAACAAGAAAGGAATTATCTGCTACCCTGATCATAACTCTGTGAAACTCGAATTTTCACCTTGATAATTCCTTTGTCAAAATATTTGCATCCTCCTCCTCTATAGGAATGTACTCCAACAACATGATTATCCTCTGCACACAATCTCGTAGATGGTGATACTAGATGTCAATATGCTTGGACCGATCATGAAAAATTGGATTCTCAGAGAGTTTGATACAACTCTGATTGTCACAGTAAATCACTGTAGGATCCATCTATTGACCAAACAACCCAACAAGGATCTTCCTCATCCAGATAGCCTCACAAATTGCTTGACTAGCAGTCATGTACTCTACTTCTATTGAATTGAGTGCAATTGATCTATGCACCAAAAAATTGTTGTTGACCCAATACTGAAGATTCCCCCTAATGTGCTCTTCCTGTCGGATGGACTCCCTACCCAATCTGCATCTGTGAAGCCTTGAAGCTTCACTCCCTCTATCCGTCTGTACCAAAGACCAAACTGAGTGGTGCCTTTGAGGTATCTCAACACATGTTTAGTTTCCTTCCAATAAAGTTTGGTTGGCTTAACCATGGCTTGACTAAGCTGGTTAACTGCAAAACACATGTTTGGTCATGTGTTCACCAAATACATAAGTGAACCCACAAGTTGTCTATAAATAGTAGCCTCTACTACTTCACCTAAAGTAGCATCCTCCTTCCTCCAGTTACCTGCTAGAGGATTCTTCGTGGGTTTGCTTCTCTCCACGTGGAACTTCTTCAGTATCTAGTTGGCATACTTGCCTTGAGAAACAAACAGTTCCTCATCTCCTTACCATACTTCCATACCAAGAAAATAATGCATGAGCCCCAGGTCCTTCATCTCAAACTCTCTTGCAAGCTCCTCTTCACAATATTTTATCAGTTTCTCATCATTTGTCAAAATCAAATCATCGACATATAACACTAATCAATAATTTACCTTCAACCACAATTTGGTAAAGGTTCACATCTACGTCACTTTTGGTGAAGCCCAACCCGGTGAAATAGTTGTCAATCCTGGTGTACCAAGCACGAAGTGATTGGTTTAGTCCATATAGCACTCACTTGAGCCTGCACACATCTGACTCTTTGTTGAAGATCTCAAATCCTTCCAGCTGCTCAATATATATTGCTTCCTCAATCATGTCATTGAGAAATGTTGTATTTACATCCATCTATTGTATCTTCCATCCCATCTTTACTGACAGTACTAGAATAGATTTTATTGATGAGTACCTTGCTACAGGAGAAAAGGTCTCATCATAATCAATTCCTCCACCTAAGATAACCCTTTGGCCACAAATATGGCATTATGTTTCTCTAAACTCCCATCTGCTACTTGCTTTACTTTGTAAAGCCATCTAGAACTCACCATTGAATTGTCTACTAGTCTTGGGACCACCTCCCAAACATTTTTTTTGGTAATGGAGTATACCCCTCAACCATGGCATCAACCCATACTAGTTGTTGCAATGCTTCCTCGAATATGAATGGATCAATCTCTACACTCTTGCTCAACGGAGCCATGTAACCAGTGTATTGATCTGGTGACCTCCTCTGTATGTGCTATGATGTGGGTGCTACCATATTCTTTCTTGCATCATGCATCAATCTGTCATCCTCTCTGGTGTGATTTCTTCCATCTCTAGAAATCTCTACATCAGTGGGTGTTTTCACTCTCTACTCATATGCATGTGTCTTTTCCACACCATCCTAAGGTTCCTCCTTTGGAGCTAAAAGCTCCTCATCTGCATGTAACTGAAGCTCCTCATCTGCATGCATCTGCATGGCCTTCTCTTCATCGAACTTCACATCTCTACAAACCATTGTCATCTTGTTGGATGGAAGGTACACCCGATATTTGTGAGGTGTATCAGTGTACCCCACAAATATGCCCAACTCAGCTATTGGCTCTAGATTTTTCTATGCATCCTTGGTAACATGACAATAGACTGATGAACCAAAGATATTGAAGTGTGCCACATCTAGTTTCTTACCTGAAAAATCTTCTTATGGTGTACTCATCCTGAGAATTCGATGACGGCTTTTGTTCTGAAAATAAATAGTTGCGTCGCGTGCTTCAGCCCACAAGTGCAATGGTAGGCCATGATCATGTAACATCGTCTGTGCAACTTCCATAATACTTGTGTTCTTCCTTTCAGCCACCCCCTTCTGCTATGGGTTATGAGGTGCTATTAATTCCCGAAAAATTCCTTCTGAAGCACATAAGTTCTTGAATTCATTCGACACATATTCTCCATTGTTATCACTTTTGAGAGCTTTAACTATCCTATCAGTATCTTTCTCAAAAAATGCTTTAAATTCACAAAATTTAGAGAATGTCCGGTCTCTCTTCTATATGAAGAAAATCCAGCACTTATGAGAAAAATCATCAACAAATAGTACATAATACTTGTTCTTGGTCATGTATGTTGTTGAGAACGATCCACACACATACGAGTGAACTCGATCAAGGATCACGTGCGCTCGACTGCCTTTATCATGAAAGGAAGCTTTAGTGTACTTCCCCAATGTACACCATTTGCATGTGTCTCTCTACTCTAGTGTACCCTTAGGAATTCCTGTACAAATTTGTTGCATGATCTTTAAAGCTCTATGGTGCAAGTGGCCCAATCTTCTATGCCATAACTCATTGATGTCTCGGCTCTGCACCTTCTCTACTTTAGTGATCAAATCAGTGCAGTCTTCTACATCCAATTTGTATTAGTTATTCAATCAAACCTCAATCTGCCTCACTCGTCCTGAGGCTATGTGACGAAGGAAAGCCTTTCCCTTGTTAAATATCTCATCATATCCACATTCCTCCAACATGGAAATAGAAACCAAGTTCTTGTTCAAACCCAGAACATACATGAAATCTTTTAATGTGAGGGGAGAATCAGACTCCCCCTGAAAGGTAACAGTACCGATGTCAGTCGCACTATAGCTCCCATCATCTCCCATCTCGATGTGTATCTGGTTGTCGTTCTCCTCCAATTCACTAAAGAAATCTTTATTGTGGGTCATTTGGAATGAGGCTCCACTATCCAGGTACCACACACTACCCATCACCGATGTCACCATGTAAGCAATGAGGGTGAAATCCATTTTGAATTTTGAAGTAAGAGCTTCACTTGCTTCTCCTCCTGAGGGCTTCTTACCAACCTTCTTGTGAGGACACTTTGTGGCATAATGTCCCAACTCATGACAGTGAAAACATTTAATTTTTGACATGTCATTATTCTTTCCACCCTTACTAGAATCTAGTTTGGAATGGGATTACTTCCCCTTCCCTATATTCGCCTTTCTAGCTAAGGCACAGTTCTCCTCATCATCATGCCTGGATGACGATCCATCTCTGTTGTTCCATCAAATATCCTGTCAGACCACAATCGCTCCCACTCTGGTAGCTTCTCCTTCCCATTAACTAAGTCACAGTAGTTGTGCCAACTCTTGGGAAGTCCTAGAAATATAGTTCGAACTACCCTCAAGGCCATATTCAAGTCTCAATCTGTAGAACGACATCCTGCTAGTTCTAAAGTATGATACTACAAATTCGATTTCTCCTGCAAAATGAACTCATATTCTCCTCTTATATAGTGATTTCATCTCTGATACCATGTAGACTTTTCTTGTAGATTCAAACTGTAGATTGTAATATGCTAAAACAATTGACTTTAATCTACTCTACTCATCAGCAGAAACAAAAATTGATCGATGAAATCACGAAGCAAAAAAATGAAGAATTTCAATCACACATAACACAATAATTTTCTGTGGAAAGCCACATCTAAAAAACCCCTGCTATTTGTATATTGCATTAATCAAAAGATATGAGAATAAAATAAAATGCTTGTTCAACTCGAACAATATATGCACAAGTACAATCTATCTCACTGCTTCACAAACCAGCTCAAGTCAATACTTAGCCATATCTGTTGCCTATCAAGCTCCTATTTCCTTGTGTAGTTTCCTAGAGAATTAGCCCATATTTAATTGGGAAATTCCTCATCCATAACTATGAAATCCATCATAGGCCTTCCTTTGATTGCATGCACCAATTGTACAATTCAAATGATTATACAATTGATAGTACATTGTCCCTGAACTCCAATCTTAATTGGGTCTTTCTTTGATCTGACATGCATGAGTTAATTATGAGTGAATCTTCAGTTTATTGGTTGAGAAGTGTTGGTTACACCCCACTACTGTAGGTTACACCCCACTATTGTATCTCCCACTAATTCCTCCATCAATTGGAACTAGTTTAACTGAATTTAACTCGATTAAACTGAATTAAATAATTACAACTCAAAAGAACTCAATCTAGGCCCCTAAAATTTAGGAACCACTCTACATGAATCTAGATATACTACCAACTCGAATTAAATGATCCAACTAAGTCAAATTAACTTAGTTAACTATTACAAGTTGTTATTATAATTAAAATTACATTTTAATTCCTAATTTAATTCAAGGACAAATTAAATTAGAATTTTTCTTGTTGCATTTTTCAACAGATCTCACCTGTATGGTCCAGAAATCACTAACATCAACCAAACCAGTCCCTACCTAAGCTATGTAGGGTTCCAGAAACTAGTAACTCAACCCACAGCCTCCAGGTTACTTGAGCTATTCCAGGGCTCTAGAGCATTTGTCCCAACCCCAAGGCTTCAAGGACTAGTAACTCAACCCATAGACTCTACGGAGACAAAAGTTGTTCTAGGGATCCATAGTGTTTGTTCCAACCTAGTACCATAGGGAACCTGAGAACCAATCATAAAATCCAATAATGGGGAATCCACGACACCATGGCTATCCAGGAAATGGAATGGTAAGGTTGAAACCATTGTCAATCTAGGAAAATCTCATGCGTATGACAACACATAGCCAAGGAGCCACATGCATATACCATGCATCCAAAAACCAACAAGGAGATCAGATATGAAACTTATTACCTGCAAAGTAAGCTTGTTGTAGATGTTTATCCAATTGTCCCCTTGTGCTTCCCTATTTTCCTTTTCATTCTTTCTCCAATCCAAGTGAATGCTAGAGTTCTCCAAGCATGCTCCAAGAATGCTCTAAGTGTGCAAGAGTATAATAGAATGACATAATGAAAGGAGAGATCCAAAATTGAACTGACAAAAGCTACGAACTATTTCTTAGATGACTTTTTATTATTGATGTCTCCTTTTTCTTCATTTTCCTTCATTTTTCCTCTAATTTCCTTTACATGCAAATTTGTGTCTCTTTACCTTCCTTTTCTCCTATTTTCCTTTGTTTTCATAATTAAATGCCATTTATTTCCTCTTTTCCTTTTCCAATGCCTTTCCCAATTTCCATAGACATTATTAACCACAACTGATGCCCACTATAATGGTTTTCCCACCATTCATTTTGGAGTATGTGTCCCATGAGCTTGGTATTATTTTATTTACATGGAAAATCAACCAGGGGTTGTTACATAGAGTTTTAACTAGTAACCATTGACTAAAAGTGGAATTTGTTCCTCATCAATTATTCTGATTAGGATAGAGAAATTTTCATAGAAGTTTTCCACCATGTAGGGACCTATCCATCTTGTTATCAGTTTTCCCTTGGAGTCCTTGAATCTGGAGTCATACAAGAGGGCCCAATAACCATCCTAGAAGGTCCTTTCCCTGATATGATTGTCATGCCAAATATTCCTCTGTAATTGGACCACCTTAGTATGAATGAGAGCCTGCAACCTAAGTTCATCAAGGACATTGAGCTACTACAACCTCTCCTACTGAGCTTTGGTTGATGTTTAGGTCCATTGTTGTGCTACCATTCTTACGGTGTTGTACTCAAATTCAATGGATAGTAGTGCCTTTTTGCCTTAAACCAGTTCAAAGTGAGTGAACCCAGTGATGGTCTTCCATGTGGTATTATAGGACCAAGTGGCCTCCACAAGTCTCATTTCCCATTCCTTTTTTCTTTTTTTGACAACCTTGGTTAAGATGTTTTTCAAATGTTTGTTTGTCACCTCCACCTGCCCATTTGCTGTAGGATGATAGGGAGTGGATTTTCTATGCTTGATATGATGCTACTCTATAATCCCTTCAATCAAATTAGAGTTGAATTGAGCCCCTTGGTCAGTGACCAAATCCCTTGGGAATCAAAACTTATATAATATGTTCTACCTCAAGAAATATGCCACCTTTTTCTTTTTGGTTACTTTAACTCCCTTCACTTCAACCCACTTTTTCAAATAATTAGTGCATACAATGTTGTACCTATTTTTTCTAGATGGGGGGTCAATAGGTCCAATGAAATCCATGCCCCACTCTCAATTCACTCAAGATCCTCTTAAGGTTGTAGTGGAATTCAATCCTTTGGTGTAGGATTTCCCATCCTTTGGCATTCATCACATCAAGCAATATACCTCCTAGCATCTTAGTGTAGGGTAGGCTAGTAGTATCCTGCTTGGAGAATTTTGAAGGCTATCCTTTTGGCAGAAAAATTCCCCCCACAGGGTCCATCATGGCATGCTTAGAGGATATTATACCTCATCTTCCCTTACACACCTCTTCAAAATATGATCTAGTCCCAATCTGAAAAGGCTTCCCACAATCCAAGTGAAAGGGGCACTTTTTCTAGCAATTCTACTATTTTCCTTGGAGGATAGATTGGGAGGAAACTTCCTAGCAACCAAGAAGTTTGTTATGTCAGCAAACCAAGGTGATAGAAATGAAATGGTGAAGAGGTTCTCATTTGGGAGTTGATCATTTGTCATCTCTTCATTCTCTATAGGAAATGTTAGTCTAGACAAAAAAAACTACAACCACATTTTCTTTTCCCGGCTTGTCAACAATTGTTAGATCAAACTATTGTAATAGCAATAACCATCTAATGATTCTAGAATTGACATTGGGTTTTTTCATTAAAATGGTTGCATTATATGTGTATACAAAAACTTGGTACCATGTAATGGAATGTATAAACTTGTTCAAGGAGTGTACAACAAACAAGAGCTCTTTTTCAGTAATTGTGTAGTTGATTTCAACCTTGTATAGATCCTCACTAATAAAATAGATGGCATAAGGCAACGTACCTTCAATTTTCCCAAGGCTTCCCCTACATCTCTATTGGATGCATATATGTTAATTTGAAAAGGCAAGACCCAATTTTGGCTCAATGCAGTGATAAATTTATCCTTCATCTCTTCAAATTATTCTTGACACTTGTCTATCCAACAAAAATATGAATCTTTAATTAAGAATCCAAACAAAGGTAGGTACATCTTAATAAAATCATTGATAAATATCCTATAATATCCAACTAGTCCTAAGAAACTCCTAACATCCCTTTGTTTGTAGGGACATGGACCCTTTTGATAATGGCAATATTGTTACGATCAGTTTGGATCTATTCCTTAGAGAGGAAGTGACCTATGACAATCCTTAAATTCATCAAAAATTCACATTTTTCTAGACTTAATGAGGGATTAATCTCAACAAATTTTCTCAAAACTTTACACAGGTTAGAGAGGGCTTCCTGGAAATCATCTCCATAAGGAGTTGTGAAGTCATCCATAGAGATTTCGATTGTATCATGAACAAGATCATCAAAAATACTCAACACTTCCCATTGGAAGGTAGCAGGGGCATTACACAATCCAAAGATGAGGACCCTATAGGAAAAGGTCCTGCATTGACATGTGAAGGTGGTCTTATCGTGATCCTTAAGGTTGATCTGGATCTGATTGTACCCATTGAAACCATCCAAGAATGAAAATAATTTTCCCCTCCAAGACCATCCAAAACTTGATCAATAAAACGTAAGGCAAAATGATTTTTCTTTGTAGACTTTTTAATTTCCATATAATCAACACAAATTCCCACTTCTCATTCTTTTTGGGCACAATAACAAGAGGTGATGCTCACTCATTGTCTAAAATAGGGTAGTTGAACCCTACATCTAACAACTTCTGCAATTCTTCTCTTACAATGTATTTAAGGGAAGGGTTTGTTCTTCTCTGGGGTTGGTGCATAGTTTTGAATCCCTCTTTAATGTATATGTGATGTGTACAAACTAAGGGATGCACCCATTTCATCTCTTTATAGTCCCAAGCAAAAGCATCAAGGTGTTGTCTCAAAATAGTGAGCAATTTTTGTTCTTGTTCTGTTGAAAGGGAAGGAATAATTTTTAGGGTTCTAGATGGAATGATTACCACAATTTTGGCATGATTTTGATTAGAACCAACATTGAATCATTTTTCCCATGGGTTTATTTCAAGTTTGCCTAAAGATTCCTTTGCTAGTTCATCAATTTGCATGGTAGCTAGATGTTGGCTTTGCATAGAATTATCAATAAGATCATCCTCATCTAGCTGTGTGCTTCCAACAGTGGCTTCTAATGTACAAATTGGGTAGGGAGGTGACTAATATAATTCCTCTTTTTCTTACTCCTCTACCCATATAGAAAAATGATGCTCAACAAGGGGTTGAGCAGAGGGGTATAATACAAGTTGTTTTGTGAGATGCCCTTTCTTGATTGTCATGTTTCCAACTCTACAATTGATATAAGCATCAGTATTAACTAACTAAGGTATCCCCAAGATGAGAGGATACCCATTGAGCTTGTTCTTGGGTTGGAGTACAAGGAAATCAATGAGGTACTTCCATGAATCGATGGATACCATCACATCCTCAATAACACCCTCAAGGGATACTATGGATATGTCTGTAAGTTACAACACCGTGGTTTTCTTTCTTAAGGATCCCTAGAGGTTGATATTAAGCATGGTTTCCATGGTCACGACATTAATTTCATCCCCAAGGTAAATCAGTGCATTGGGGACTACAATATTGTTAATATGTACATCCACTATTGGGCTACAAGGATCCAAATATCTTGGGGATATGACCTTCCCAAGCATTAGATCATTCAGTTGCCCAACAACATTGATAATGGGGGCATCTCTTGTATTCCTTCTAGACCTCTTGAATCACTCTTCCCTGATAAGTTTTTTATATATGGGAACATATTTGATAGCCTAGAGGAGGGATGTTTTAACAAAGGTTCTTTAGTTCTCCTAAAATTTTAGCCTATTATGGGTTGTGTTGCTTAGGTTGGGCCAACCTTTCAGGGTAGGGAGTTATATTGGCTTGAGGAGTTGATCCGTAAACTGTCATGGATATTCCACTATACAGTTGATCACAACATATCTGATAATAATATATTAAAATATTGTATGTTTACACTATTACAGCTTTATTTAAATTCCAGATCTGTAGATTTTATTCTAATTAGTGCATGCATGTGAATGGAAATTATGCAGAAAATTAGAGAATGAAAAAATAAGCACACACACACAAGACACAAGATATGCTCTCTAGGAAACCCTTTCAGGAGAAAACCTAGCTGGAAGGTGACATCGCTTAGCTCTCTTTCTTTGTCTGGAAATATGGATGCATGTATAAAGAAGTAATGCATGTGGCCTGTGGGCTGCTATAGTGCATAGATCCTCTCTGTGTGCTATGCCTCCTATCTCTCCTGGCTATATTTTCTTAGCTATGGAACAAAATGCTCCCAAATAATGGAATCCCTCTTCTTCCTAGTGGCCCGGTTATAACATAGCCCGATAGCCTACTAGTGGTTAAGTTTAACTCCATCAACTCTTAACTAGAGTTACATCCCAAACATGTGGCTAGCCCCTTTTCCATGAATAATGGGGGTGATGCGGCATCCTCCCGAACTATAGATGTGAAAATAGGAAGGTCAACTTCTGAGTGGCATAACTTTTGCCTACAGAGTCTGATTGACATGCTTCTTGCGTCGTTGGAAAGGTCTCTATGTGTAGAAAAACATGAAAATGTGCATAACTAAAGCGGTAAATTTTTACCCCCAAAAAATGTCATTTGATGCCTTAAAACACTCTCGGAAGGTTTTAGACCATGTTTCGCCAAACTGGGTCCTACCGATAAAAACAGTCCCGTGAGATGATTCCACCACTTTTTCCACTCCAAATGCATCGATATGGATGAAAAACAATATAATGATCCAATTCGGATCACACCTCCCCATTTTGGGTTAATTTTGGTCCCCAAAAGATTTTACTGAATAAGGTTAGGAAACTGTTTCTACACCTTCTCTCTGGTGTACATTTAGCTTTACCTGAAAGTTGTCCCTTCAACCCAATCTACTAAAGGTCATGCTACCCTTATCTTGTAGTTCTGTAAATATTCTGTAAAATTGTATCTTTTGTCAACTATGCCTAAGAATCTGGTGCTAAAACGTCCACAAAAGGTAGGACTTATTCCTCTTCCTAGTCTCGCATGGAAGGCTCGTAGAGTTTCAAATTCTCTACATTCACAACTAAGTAAATGTGCATATATATTGGTAAACTAAGTTGATAGGCATTTTCACCCACCTTTTATAGTATCTCAAAGGGACCATATCTTAGAGCCTTGATTTTCTTACCAAGCCCTTGCAACCTCTCCTTGTTCAACTGTAGCCATACTTTTTCTCCCACCTTGAATGATTTATATGTTTTGTGTTGATCATGCCAAACCTTATACTTCTCCTACAACTTCAGCAGTGTTTCTTGTACCTGTAGATGGATCTGCCTAATCTTCTCTATAAAAATTTTAGCCCTCAAAGCATCTCTTGTAATATCTTCCATCACTCCTCCTTGCTACCCATATGCAATATCCAATGGTGAAGGTGGAAAATATCCAAAACGAATCTCAAATGGGAACTTTCATGTAGAAGTGTGGACTACTATGTTATAAGAATGTTGTAAATATACCATATTTTCATCGCAGGTCTTTGGATGCTTCTGGTTGTATCCTCTTGGAAGTTGCGCCGAAGTCTTGTTGACTACTTTTGTCTGCCCATCTATCTATGGATGGAATGTTGCATATCTCTTCAACTTTGTGTCCATCTTCTCCCACAATGTAGTCCAGAATGCACTGAGAAATATTGTGTCCCTGTCTAAAATGATTCTCCTTGGTATTCCAAAGTGCACCCAGACTTGTCCAAAGAACAAGTTTGTTGCTTCTTGTCCATTGATGGTCTTTTTAAAGGGCATCAGAACAAACATCTTGTTGAACCTGTCAACTACCACGATCAAGTAGTCATGTCCCTTCCTAGTTGTCAGTATACCTCCCTAAAATTCCATGGAAATGCTTTCCCAAGGACGAGTAGGTACAGGTAAGGGATGATACAGACCCCATTTCTTGTTGCTAGGATTGTTGATACAACAAAGCATGCATTATTGTCTCCTTTCCCATCAGATAGTGCTCCCACTTCTTCACATCTTGTACCATAGTATAGAGCTCATTATCGTAGGTAGGGTAGTTAAGAACTGCCCCATGAAATACTTCAGAATGGTACCAAACAAGCCTTCCTCCTTGCATCAAGATAGTTCCCATAGCATACCCACTCACATTTATCTCCACTTCAAAGGGTTGCTACAAGTTTGGTAATGTCAAAACTGGTGCTTGACTAATCTTCTTATTCATCTCCTCGAAAGCCTTCTGCTGACCTTTTCCCCACTGGAAACTCTTGCCACTTGTTGTTATGGTGTGGAGCAGTGCTTCTACCGCTGAAAATGAGGCTATGAATTTCCTCAGGTATTGTGCTTCCCCAATGAACATCTTGACCTTAGAAACATTAGTAGGCACCAGCCATTTCGTGATGGCCTCCATCTTGGAAGGATCTATCTTTAACTCTCCTCCATTGATCACATACCTAGATACACCAAAGATTGTTGTGCAAACTCACACTTCTTGAGATTTGCTAGCAGTTTGTGCTTCTTCAATGTTTCCAGCACCCACGTCAAATGTGAAATATGCTCCTCCTAGGTAGCACTATATACTAGTATAGCATCCAGATAGTCAATAACAAATGAATCCATAAATGGGAGTAGTATAGCATTCATTAATCTCATAAACGTAGTTGATGCATTACATAGGCCAAATGGCATAAATAACCACTCATACAAACCTTTCCTGGTTTTTAAGGCGGTCTTCCATGTATCTTCTTCTTTGACTCGAACCTAGTGATATCCAGACTTCAAGTCCATCTTGGTGAAATATTTTTCTTGTTGCAACTGATCTAGCAGATCATCTATCCTAGGCAAGGGGTATCTGTTCTTGAGTGTGATTTTATTCCATGCCTTATAATCTATACACATCCACCAAGTCCCATCCTTCTTTAGCACAATGATGATGGGTGACCCACACGGTGATGTACTTGATCGAATGACACCCTATTCCAATAATTGCTGCAATTGTTTCTTCACCTCACTTGCTTATATAATTGACTGCCTATATAGTCGAATATTTGGCAATGGGGAGTCTGGAAATAGCTGGATCTCGTGCTCCACTTCTCTCTTAGGTCGTAACCCTTTAGGCTCTCAGAGTACATCCTTATATACCTATAACAACTCCTCCAATTTTTGTTTATGTTTCTTTGTACACCCCTCCAGGGATGCCTTGCCTCTTATTGACTCCTCTTCGTACTAACTTTCTCTTAAAAACAATAAAACATACTTCTTGTTGGAACTAATCAATTTCTTGGCTTGGTTGGCACTTATCAGTGAAATTTTTTACTTTCCTTTGTGCACATTGGTGATGAATGGTTTTTCATCCTTGATGAGCCAGTACTGGTTAGCTCTCCTCATGAATATTGCATCACACAAGTACATGTATGGACTCCCAAACGCGACTCCACATATGTTAAGGGGAACCACATCCAGATCTACTTCGTCAATAAAATCAGCACTGATAGCAAATCTAAGTTTTCATTGTTTTGTTACCTTCAGATCTGCATCCTTATTTACCCATCCCAGTGGATATGGGTTTGGGTGATCATGAACTTCTAGCCCCAACTTCTTGACCAACTCTTTTGTAATGATATTCGCCTGCAATCCTAACTCATACAGAGCATCAATCTTTGTCTTCTTGGTCTGTATCTTTATATGGAAGAGTTTGGTCATTTCTTTCCCTTCCTATTGTTAAAGCCTACTAAGATTAACCTCCTTTTGCACTGATGTACAGAGGATATTCTCATCCACGTCTAGCTTCTTTCAACTTGGTTGCTCGAATCAGTGGCCATGAGATTCTTATTCTTATTATCTTTCTTCTTGTTCTTCGATTTTAGCTCTGGATGCAACTTCCACCACTTCTCCTCTATATGGCCATCAATGTTGCACTGGTTGCAGTGGTTGTTAAGATCTTTGCACTGATGTGTTGTGTTTTTCGTCTTTTTATCTTTCCCCCTTTGTTTCTTCATCCCCTCCTTAGAAGCTTCATGTTTCTCCTTCTTCTTTGATCCACTTGATTGTGCTCTTTTCAGGCCTATTCTCTCTAGGTAATGTGCCTGTACACAAGCCTCGTCCACTGATTTTGGCTTGAATAGCATCACTTGCTCATGCAGATGGTGGTGAAAACCCCCCAAATACTTAAGGAGTACATATGGGTTTTTGTAGAGATACCCAGCATTATATCCATATTTCTGAATTTTCTGGTGTACTCTTGCACGCTTTGGCTAGATTTTTTCCTGAAGTAATGCCAATGGATCCACTGGTCCTCCACATACCCAATGAGATAAAATTTTGACTTAATGAGGGTTCTGAAATCCTCCCACTTAGTCACTGGAGGTTCTCCCTCCAACCTCAATATTTGTGTGTGGCTCTCCCACCAAGTCAATGCATGGACCTCTAATTTCAGACACGTGAATGAGATCTTTTACCCTTCCTCGATCTAATGGATGCTGAAATAAACTTCCAGTTTCTATAACTAGTGGTTTAGATTCAGAGTGTCAATCTCATTGTGGGATGACTTGATATCAATGTTTGCTCCATTTTGAAAAGGGATTGATTCACAACACTCGAACTAGGTTTATCTTTTTCAGGTTCTTTTTCCGGTTGGTTCTTTGTGTCTCCTCGATCCCCCTTCAGATTTGTCCTCTGCATTTGAACCCCCATCTTCTCCAAATATTCCCATATTACTACTTAGGGTCTTCATGAGGAGGTTTGCATTGCATTTCATATCCGCGACATTTTGTTTGATCCGATAAAACCTCACCTCTACAAGATCAAGAGTTTCATTTACAAATTCATCACCCATGATTAGGGTTTTACGATTTTCGAGCCCGTTGATCTAGATCCCTGCAATCTCCACAAACTAACCAAAGAAACCTGCTCTAATACCAAATGATCTGTAAACTTCCATGGATATTCCACTGGACAATTCATCACAATAGATCTAATAATGATATATTAAAATACAATATTTTTACACTATTACAGTTTTATTTAAATTCTAGATCTGTAGATTTTATTGTAATTAGTGCATGCATGTGAATGGAAATTATGAAGAAACGTAGAGAACAAAAAAATAAGTGCACACACACAAGACACAAGGTATGATCTCTAGGAAACCCTTTTGGGAGAAAACCCAGCTGGAAGGTGAGGTCGCTTGGCTCTCTTTCTCTGTCTGGAAATATGGTTGGAGGTACAAAGAAGTAATGTATATTGCCTTTGGGATGATACAGTGCACAAATCCTCTCTATGTGTTATACCTCCTATCTCTCCTAGCTATCTTTTCTCAACTATGGAACAAAATGCTCTCGAGAGAATGGAATGCCTCTTCCTCCTAGAGGCCTGGTTATAAGAAACTCAGATAGCCTACTAGTAGTTAAGTTTGACTACGGCAACTCTTAACTAAAGTTTCAAAATAGACTCGTATAGAGTCTTTTATATCCAAAACATGTGGCTAACCCGTTTTCCATGAATAATGGGGGTTGACGCGGCATCCTTCCGAACTATAGGTGTGAAAACAAGAAAGTCAACTTCTAAGTGGCATAACTTTTGCATACGAACTCCTATTGACGCTCTTCTTGTGTCATTGGATAGGTATCAGTATGTAGAACAACATGAAAATGTGTGGTGCTAGATAAAAATAAATAAATAATATTTACCCCCAAAAATGTCATTTAATGCCTCAAAATGCTCCTGGAAGGTTTCAGACCTTGTTTCGCCAAACTGGTTCCCACTGGGAAAAACGGTACCGTGAGTTGATTCCTCCTCTTTTTCCATTCCAAATGCATCGATATGCATGAAAAAAAATATAATGATCCAATTCAGATCAGGAGTACTTTCTTCCTTCTCTTCTTCAATATCTTCTGATGAAGAAGGTGGGTGAGCATCTAGAAGTACCTTCCCGGACCTAAGGTTGTTCCTAAATTTCCATAGCATAGGCAGGATAGGATTTTTCCCCACTATAGACTTTCTACGCCTACTTTTTGTTTGGGTTTGGGGTTGCTTGGGTGGATTATTTTCAGGTAGTTGTGGTTGAAGAGAAGGAGGAGGCATTAAGGTAGGTGGTTGGACTACCTTAGGCCTCCATCCTTATGAAGGATTGCCCCATTGATAAGGTTAGGGTTGATATGGATGGAAGGGTGGATTTACAAGTTGAGGAGGATACTAAGGGGGATAGGACCAAGGTGAGTTGGTTGGAGGATACTAGGACTGAAAAGGTGCATTATGATTTGAATTGAAAGGAGGTGAATAGTTTATACCTTGCATGCCTTGCTGCTATGGTCGAGGGCCTTGTGGCCTCCTTTGGTTGACAAAGCAAATTTGATCCATGCCTCATTTTGTTCCTTGATACACCGCCTTTAAACCTCGAAGAAATGGGCATTTGTTAGTTGCATGATTTTCTTCACAAAAAGAGAAGATTCCTATTACATTTAGTGGTCACTCATTTATAGGGTTCCTTTTAGTGCATCTAGGGAAAAATATAGCTAGTGTCATTTATGCCTCCTCTCGTTTCTTCTTAATCTACGTGTTGTCCATTTGTAAGGAAAAAGTACGCATCATTTCACTCTTAAAATCCTCTAACATACTTCCTATTTCATGTTTGATAACTGAGGTAGAGGGTGAAGAATTTACCAGACCTTGACTAGATCTACCTCTTTGCCTTGCATCCTAAAGTGATTATTGAATATTGTCTCGATGTCATCATAATTTATTTTATAAATATCTCAACCAAACATCATGTTAAGGTTTCCATCAACTCATCTCTGACTCCTTTGTGTAATACAAGCTTTACGGGCTCTAAATCAAGGGTGCAGTTAGCTCTCCTATAGCTGAGTTGGAACCTTTCTTCATAGTCCTGTAGGGACTCATATATTCCCTGATTCATTCTAAATATTTCTTCTTTAGTGTCCCTAGATATACAATTGTCTTTGTATTTATGGTTGAAGGCTTGTTGCATTTGAGTCCAAATGGTGATGTTGCCACATTCCAAACTCATGAACGAGTGTAGGGTTGTATCCTTGAGAGTGGAAGGAAACAAATTTAGCTTCTACTCATCAAAAGTGTAATCATAGGTTCTAAAAACCACAAAAAACTCAAACATGAATGTATCAGGGTCCTCAAAAGCTAGGCTATGGAAATGTGAGAGCGGTGGGGCTTATGTTCTTCATTCTAGCCTCCCAATTGGTTTCTCTGATGGGAAAGATCTCAGGCTTCCTGTTTCCAAATATATCTTGGGTAGGTGATGTAGGTTCTTCCTCCCTATAGCTTCTTCAAATATCTATGGTTGTGCACCCAAAAGGGTCTCCAAATCCTTCGTGGTCATAGTAGGAGGTTCATAGTCACCAAGCAGAGTAAGTTGACTACTTTTAGGAGTAGGGGTTTTTGGCAGGAATTTCCCTAAGTTGTCCCTAACCTTATGAGGCATGAAATAAATGTCTTTTTGTTTTTTTCTCTTTTTTTAGATCTTTCTAGATAGATAAGAAACAGATGAAAAGTAAATTTTTGATGTTTTTAGGAAATTAATGAAATGAAAAGAGAAAGAAACTTGAGAGTAGAAAATACATACTTTGACACCTCTCCATCAACAACACAAAAAACTAATGATCTCTGGTATTACAAAAAGAATGTTGCAACTCCTATGGCTACCAGCTTTAATTTATAAATTCAAGATCCGTACAAACTTAAGAGGTGATAATGATTTATGCACAGTAAGCAAGGTTCTACCTAAGTTGCTCTAAGGAAATGAATCAAACCAAGGTGTACATAGACCATTTTTCAAGCTCAATGAAGGTAGTTTACAGAATCTAACTTTGCAAGATAGGAAAATATTGCTTGTCTTGTTGCATAAGAGAAAACTCTAATATACTTGCAAGGAAAGAAATACTTGGAAATGAAACCCTAATCTACTACAGAAAAGAAATATAGTCTAGTTACATGAATTAAATACCATCAAATCAATCCTAAACTACTACATTCAAAGTAAATCACATTCTAATTACAAAATATTACAAATGTTTCAAGGAATATCAATGTAGACTACTCCTATGTTATCGAATTCATGCTCAAAACAAGTAATCGTAATTCCATAAATAAATTGCAGTGATGAAAAGAAGAGTTTTAAGAGTTATTTGATCTTCTTGAAGCTTGTTCCCAAGGCCTAGAAGACATTTTGAAGGGTTAAGAAGCAAAAATTAGTCTTAAGGAGGAATTCTAGCCAAGTTTTGATGGATTCTATGTCGTGCTATAGGATGTTACAAGATTGTTACATTATGTCTTTTATTACTATAGGATTGCATTTAAAATAATTCCATGGGATTTAAAAAGGATATAAAGGTGGGGAGAGATGATAGAAGGTTGGAGAAGGGTATGGAATACTTTTCCAAGCTTAGTCCTCCTTAGTAATCCATATTACACTATGGGGAGAATGCAAACCAATATTCCACCCTTTTGTAAAGGCTTGAAAATTTTTTGTATTTTCATCCCCAAAATTAAGCCAAATAGCCTAGCTTTTTAGCCTCCATGTGGCCTCCTTGTCCACTAGAATGGATTTAATAAGATTATCCATGCACTAATTTAAATGTGAATCGAGGGCTAGACCAAAATGTGTAAATCAAATTAAATGAAGATACTTATAATGGTAGAGAATTCATGATAGAAGTATGTTCATGGACTAATTTGTTTTTATTTTATACTCATTGGGTGGATGAAGAAGATTTTGCAACACATACAATAAGTTCCATGAATGATCTATGCACATAACGAGACCCTCTACATGTTTCCACTTACTAACATTTATGTTAGAAAAGTGGAAATACAAATTTGGAATAAATGCATGAGAAATGCATGGAAATACAAACATCTCTCAATGGTTTTACAAAATCTTATGAATGGTAATTATAATATATTTTTCACCTCAACAATTAGTATTATTTAAAAAATAATAAATACTAAGATTATAACTTCGAGTATTTATAGGTTTTCTCTACCGATAATTGACATGGTGCAAATGTAATGTAGCAAGAAAATATACTTGAAGTGATTATAGATGAATTTGCATATGCATATGAACATGTTTTTCTAGCATATAAAAAGATGACCTTTACCGTTAGTAACTTTTTGAAAGCACAAGAGGTTGTTGTTCCTAGTAATGGTATATATTTGACATTGGTTGCATTGACATTAAAATCCTTATGTTAAATATACAATTCATTATTAACCACCCCTTTTGTTGTATTTTCAAAACAATCCTAATCTACTTTCTTATTCTCTATATTTGGATTAACTATTTCATATCTAATATTCTTAAAAGGGTTAAGTCAAATCATATCTAATATTTTTTGAAGAGACTAAAAAGGTGGCAATTTCCCCTAACCATCACTTCCTTTTTCCCTATAGGTATTTATATAGTACATCATGACTTTTTCCCTATAGGCATTTATGTATACATCATGATTGATATGTTTTAATGTTTCCCACCATTTCCATTCCTTACTTCCATTAAATTTTAATAAATTGTATTTTCATGTTGTTTATATATGTATTTCAAGAATTAGTGCTAATAAGTTGGAACTCCACACATAATGTCATGTTTATTAAACACCTAAGTTTCCAATGCATTAAATTATTTCCAAATCCAACCAAAGCTACAAAAATAAATGATAATAAATAAATTGTACTATAATTGTTTTTCCGTTACCACTATTTTACAAGCCAATATTAAATGTGTAAAAGGAAAAAACTACAACACAATTGTTTGAGTCATACCATTCATATATTAAGCTAATTTTTCATTAGAATGCATGAGACATTGATTGAGCACATATGAGTCATTAGTTAATGACACAAGAGTTCATCACAACCTAATAAACTAGCATGGACTTATTGTATTTTGGAGATTTAAGATCAATGGGGATAGACATTATTGTAGACTAATATCCTAAAATAGTCTACATGAGGAAGGAAGGAAAAATAAATAAATAAATCGAATCTAAAAGGGAGTTTAAGGAAACTAATTATTTTTCTTGTGTAATTCAAGAAATGATGCCTCTTAAGCAAGCCCTTGAGGGAAGCTCAATTTTCAATCGTCGTGAAAATGAAATCTTATGTACTACGAGATTCTTGTAATACCCCAGATATAAAAACTAGTTACATTAAGTGGTGTTATTAATAATCAACACAAAATATTCAACTAATTTTAGCATATTATTTTTGAAAAACATGAGCAGTGAATACTTACCTGTATAGCAATGATATTTCTTACTGGATATTTCAGAGCAGTTACGCTATCCCAACTGCTATTGATGACAACAATATTTTGGGGATGACTCCCCACCCAACAATAGGGTCAGCTACACAAAATCTTTCTACAACTTCCCACCTCCGAGTCCCCAATCAACTACTACTTCCAATGACACCTTTAACTCTTAACATTCTCCTCCTAAAAGAATGAATGTTTCCCATCTCCCTTTTCAACCATTAAATAGAGCAAATTATTCCAAAAATGGAAAGGGGATTAGGAAGGGTATCCTCATGCACACAATCTGTGGGTCATCATAACTTTTGTTTTTCTTTGCCTTAAGTTTTTCTTAACATTTTTCTTAATTTAACTCTTTATTATTTTATTATTTTTTACGTTTTGTTAACTTTACTTATTCTTATAGTTTATTTTTATATATTTATTCGGAACTTCGGTTTATTATTTATTATTTATTTATTTACTATTATTATATTTCCTTTATTATTTATTGTTTTATTATTTATATATTAACGTTATTTCCTTTACATTATTATTATTATTTATTCATTTATTAATACATGGCATTACAATTCCATGTTCAAATCCCCTGAGTTTACATGTGGTGAGGTGTTGTGGGCAACGTGGTTCGCCCAGGGTTATAATGGTAGAGGTCAGAATCAACCCCATTTCATGTGAGTACAAGACTAGCCTAGTTGTTTATTCCTCTTGTCAAAGAAAAAAAATGCTACCTCTTAAACATGGTAATTGTTAGGCAGCTACTTTTGCTAAATTGGTTGGACATGGAAACTACTATAGAACCCCTTGTTGATGGGAATAAGAAAGTGTAACAACAACTAGTGAATCCTTGCTAATTTCATATGGTTTTTAGTGTTCTATTATGGGTAACAAATAGTTAGGTAAATGATTAGCTCTGGTATTACAACAATAATGTTGCAGTTCCCATGGCTATCAATTTTAATTTATCAATACAAGATTCGTACAAACTTAAGAGGTGACAGTGTTGTATGCATGGTAAGCAAGGTTCTACTGAAGTTTCTGTGAGGCGGTGAATCAAACCAAGGTGTACAAAGACCATTTTTTAATCTCAAATAAGGTAGTTTATTTCATCTAACTTTGCAAGAAAGGAAAATATTTATTTTCCTATTGCATAAGAGAAAACTTCGATCTACTTGCAAGGAAAGAAATACTTGGAAATGAAACCCTAATCTACTACAAAAAATAAATCTAGTCTAGTTGCATGAATTAAATACCATAAAATCAATCTAAACTACTAAATTTAAAGTAAATCCTATTCTAATTACAAAATCCAACAAATGTTTCAAGGAATATCAATGTAAACTACTCCTATGTTGTTGAATTCATGCTCAAAACAACTAACCCTAATTGTAGAAATAAAACTACAATGATGAAAAGAAAAGTTCTAAGGGGTGTCTAATATTCCTCAAGCTTGTTCTCAAGGCCTAGAAGATGTCATGAAGGATTAAGAAGAAAAAAATAGGCTTAAGGAGAAATTATGGTCAAGTTCTGATGGATTATGCGGGGTGCTACAGGAAGGCCTCTGAAAGAATTCCAAGGGCTTTAAAAAGGATCTGAAGGTGGGGAGAGATTGTAGAAGTAGGATAAGCGTATGGAAGACCTTTCCAAGCTTATTCATCCTTAAGAGTCCACCTTGCACAAGGGGAGAATGCAAACCAATAGCCTCTAGTAAATTTGTGATGTAATTCTTGTGTAGACCATCATGAGAAATGGATGAGAATGGAAGGAAGGTGATAATGGTAGGATTAAATATGAAAATGGTGGTGCTTTTCGCTAAAAGCTAGTAGGTATCACCTGCACACAAGGAGGTTATTCAACTTGCAAAACATTAAAATCTAAACAATGCCAAAAATACTATTTGCAGAAAATTAAATTGTAAAGGAAAGGATGAGTTGAACTTAAACCAAGATCTAACTATTGCATCAAGAGAAGAACTATATTTTTTTTCCTGCCATTACAAATCCTAAAGCCACACTTTACAAGAGAAATGATTGATAAATCTGCAGAGGAAAACATTTTCACATAAACAAATCTTGAAAAAAGGAAGCTATGCTAAAGTAAGTGTAGAAAATAAAATGCATATCATAAATGTACAAAAGAGAGAGACTGGAGTGTTTGGGTTGGGCCCTAACCCAAGGGAACTCATCCCTCTAAAAACACACTCATATTAAAGGAAAAAAAATTCTTTGCATTAATAGAAAGAAGTGTTCAAGTACATGACATGGGAACTGAAATGACAAGTAACAATCTCTATCTCTAGCAGTCACTATGCTCCTCCAAAAAGTTGAATCCTATTGAGCTCTTAGGCTCCTTTATTTTAAAAAAATGAGTGAGGGGGTAAGCCTCCTTGGAAGGAGGGTTGATTCCCTCCAAAATCCTTATAAAAGTGGATCTAGTCTCCTGCGATCCTCGCAGCCACTGATTCTAGCAACTACCCAATAGCCAGCCAATTTGTTGATGAGTTCATGTAGGGAATGAGCCTCCTACATTTCCTCCAGATGGTCTCAAACATACTTATGCACATAAATGCACCCTAACCTACACATTCAACATGTTATGCTACAGGATATGACAAATATTCCTTAATATCCCTAATGAACACATTATATTTCAAAAAGATGTCATAAAATGCAAAGAGAGAGGTAAAAATATGCTATAGGATGGCCAGATAGGCCTTTATTTGTACCTACTTAGAAGGCCCATTAGTAAATAGAATTCCAATGGGTGCACTAACCTATTGTATGTTAACACCATATCTATGGAAGAAAACGATTTTTTTTTACTAATAGTTGGCCATTAGATATAAATATTGTTACAACCAAGATAAATGGGGAATTTCTTGGAAGGTATATTGTGGATCAAAAGTGATCATTGTCCTAGTTGCTATCAAAAATAGTTAAGGGTACTTCTGTCTGCAAAAAAGTACTTGGATTTGAATTTTATGGTGTGGCTAATCCAATTGTTGATGGTATGTAAGTTATTATTCAAAGCTATGAGAAATTTTATCCCTGCATTGTCTTTGACCAAGAAACATGTAATGAAAAGGATAAGGAAAATGACCATTATCAAGATACAGGATCGATGAATAAACTCACATCCATAAACATCTAATGCACTTGATGATTGTAAACCATGTTTATAACAATCTAATTAATGCATACCATTAAAAAAAACTTATGATATAAATATGTTAAAAAATCTATATAAACTTAAATATAAAGATTTAAAAATACACTATCATTCATATTTCACAAAAAATGTTATCAGTAAATTTGTAATATATAAGCCATCTTAGATCCATCTTAATGATGGATCTACCAAGCGCCGAGAGGAAATCTCATTTCACTCTAAAATGGGTTTGCATCTCAAGAGATTTGATCCCTCTCGATGCTTAGTAGATCATGAGTTAACATGGATCTAGGCTAGTTTAATTATTAATTATAATTATAATTTATATTTCATTTTAGTTAAATAATGTGAGTCCTTAGATGGCTGGCACATCTAACCTGTAACTTGAGAAACCACAACCTAGGGGTATCTAAGCCGTCAAAATCACCTAAGGATCACACCTGGCCTCAGCCACACCATCCCTAAGCATAACTAGATATTTTCCCACGAAATTTCGAATTGGTAACCGTTTCACTATAGAGTGCCTTAAAAAAACACCCTGTCATCTTCTGCTCTACGCTTGTGGGAAATTATAATTATAATTATTAATTTTATGTTTTTTATTTTATTTTATTTTATTTTATTTTATTTTATTTTATGTTATCTTATTTTTATGTAATTTGAACGAGTCAAAATGTTTTATTTTATGTTTTTTTTATCATTTTAATTTTATGTGGATTTCCATTAGTTTAATTTCTCCCTTTTAAATAGCATATATTCCACATGAATACCATGAATCAATACCATGGGTTCTCAATACCATGTGTCATTTTTATTTTTGTATTATTTTATTTTTATAGGGTTATTTTTACTTTTACTTTTATTTTTATTTTGACCAATTTAAAATGTTTGCATTACATTATATTATTATTTTTATTTTATTTTTTTTATTTAGACATTACATTACATGAAATGACATTACCTTACAACATCTCTACTATACTAGGCTAGAGAGCACCTCTTGGCTCAATGAATTTGTAATATATAACATATTATTAAAATAATTATATAGTTGGAAATTTAAGTAAATATAAATATTTATTTATTTATTTATTATCATTGTGAATTATAATTTGTTGGAGTAAATTGGGCGAGCCAAAGATCAAACTTTAGGTCTACCATTATAATACCTAGATTATATCCAAGAGTCCCTGAGCTAGATATACCAGAAATTTATGACTTAGAAAAAATTGAGACTCCACTAGAGTAGAAGAACCTACTCCTTGAACTTTATCACAATGGGCCAAAACTACCCCATAAGATTTGAAAGGTACATATAAATGTTATTTTTTATTATTAAATATTTTATCTAAAATAGTACAAAAACCAAGTATAAAGATTGATTAATTATTAGAAAACATCTTAATTCCAATTTAACAAGTGCTACATAGTAGCCAGTACCTGACGCTTAGTTTAAATATATCTAAGTGGAGTCTTAAATATAGCTAAGTGGAGTCTGAACTGTTGACAAAGTGTGAGCTAATCACATAAATCCTTCATAAAAAATAGAAATGAAAGTGAAAATGTTGTGCTAAAATGGAGTTTTTTGGTGAGCACCATACCTCATTTTCTATAGTGAAGCTTTGTAAACTTTATCTCTTTGGCAGTGAACTGAATGAGATGTCAATTCCAAGAAACTTGTTTTGCACAACCACTTGTTTCCAACAAAGTTCATGGGAATTGTACATGATTGATATAGATTTGAATGCAATTGTGTTTATGGCAGTGAAGGCAGGAGAATATGGAACAAAAAATTTATAGTTATCTCTCAAATGGTGTCATGTTTTAAATAGGAATGCTTTCTTTTTCACAGCAAAATGGAGTTGGGATGTTCTATAATTTGTGATCTGAATTTTGGGAAAACTTGTTAATGCTATGCAAACTCCCTTATCAATATTAAAAATTGTGTTTAGGATCGTCTCAAATTAACCAAAATGTGAGGAATTATGTGTCAATTATTGAGTGTCTTTGAAGAGAAATTTATGAGGTTAATTAATTGTTTAAAACACATATACAGCAAGTAAAATGAAAATAAGTAAAACACAAAAAAACTCATAACACAAAGCTGATAAAGGAGTTCACCCCTCCTAGGCTACATCTCCTTGGATCTGCTTCAATGGCTAGGCCCTATTTGGATTAATAGTCAATTCTTTGATTACATGCACCTACAGTACTCCAATGGCTTTTCAACCTGATCCATTGGATTCATAAGACCAAAAACCCCAAAATAATTTTCCAAGCTCTGCAATTGGACTTCAGCTAATCGAGGCTTGACCTCCTCTCTTGGTGGCCCTAGGCTTCCTTAAACTTCAACATAGAAAAATCACATACAGAAGTGTCTTTCTATCTCTGCAACCTGTTCCATTGTGTTCAGAGCATCAAAATCATCTAGGAATGACTCTTTCTGAGCCAAAATTTATGGCCTCTTCAGTTTTCCCTAGGAAAACCACCAAAACTGGAGAAACTCCAATTAACTCTGCCAAAATTCGAGTAATGTTGAATTTATTGGACCTACCAAAACTATCGCCAAGTTAATCCCACCTTAATTAATGAATAAGCATGGATTAATTAATGTTAAACTTCACTTATCATATTAATGGCGTGGCTAGCACTTATCGCTGGCTCACGGTTATGGTATATGGTCACATGCAGAGGGGGCTAGCCCTCTCCTCCCTCAAACCGCCACATGTTACACATTAAATACAAACTGTGTCCATGATATGTTAAGACATACGGTGGTGGTATAGTGGTAAGGTTTGGTGCTTGTGTGGGCGAGGTCACGAGTTCGATTCCTGGCCTGCCAATAAACTTTCACCCGACCTTTGAGAGGGCACATGGTGGCCTCCAGGCTTTCCACGTGTCAACCTCTCATTGGTCCACCAAAACATCATTTACCAATAACATTCCAACAATTGTCAGAATCCAATTGAGCCATATGTTGGAATATTTTGGGAATATTCCTTGGAATATTCTTTTTACTGACTGGGATGTACGGATGCCTAGTTAGCATCCCATTTAGCATGTACCCAAAATTTGCATGTTTGTTAAATCGATGAGAACGCAATATCTTTCTCATATGAGCTCCGTTTTGAGTGAAATGAGTTGCGTTGGGATCATATCACCGAGACAAATGCAATCATTCAAGTTTTGAGCAATTATGATCACTTTAATTTTTGAGCAAATTTTTTCCCCTAATCCAGATTCTGATCTGTTAGGTCCCTATAACACTAGTGATTACCCCATTACTATTGTAGTTGTATCCCTTATTAATATTGTGGTTCCCCTATTGTCCCCATATTGTTATTATTGTGCCCCATAGAATCCCTCTGTTGTTATTTTTGTGGCTTTATATTATTATTGTTAGGTCAGCTGGGTTATATTGTGACTCCTTAGACTCCTATATATAGAAAGGAGGCTTTGTCATTTGAATCATCCAAGAATTGTTCATTAATGTAATGTAAAGGAGTTTGTCCCCTCGAAGAGGCTGATTTCTAAGGCGTTGATCTACATTTTCTATCTTTTTGTGAGCTGATTTCATAACATTTGGTATCAGAGCTTTGGATTCTAGGGTTTCGCTGCTCCAAATAGGTCATCGTGGAATTTTCGCTATAAATTTTTTTCTGCAACGTTTCAAAAGCTAAAAAAAAACCCATTTGAGACGAAATTGCACTGAACCTTGGGTCAAAATTTCAGAGCTTTTCGCACTATATTTGCAGAGATATGATCTAAGGAAGTTGGTCTTTTTGCAGAATCCTGAATTACATTCCACACAGGTGACCTGAGGAAATCGTCATAACTTTCTCTCTGAGCATCGGATTGAAATTTCATAAGAAGGTACAGAAAGAGGACAGACTGTAGTTTCTGGTATATAATTTTCAAAGCCAAAGGTCGAAACAGTGACTCGTGGCATGTTGTACAAGTTCGCTCTACTGAACCAGTCTATAATCAGGTCACTATGGGAGATTTGGCATAACTCTTCCCTGGAGAATCCAATTTGGATCAGACTGGTGGCATTGGAAAGAGGACATAGAGGGCTACCGAAAGTCACAATTTCAGAATTGGATGATCCAAAATTACAGAGATACATTAGATTCAATATCAAGCTCCTACAAAGTGAAAAAAGTTGTGTAGTTTTTTTTTAATTTTTGCATAAGCTTGGTTTGAAAAATTAGTTTGAAGGAATTAGAACGGCATAGTAAAGCATTATTATCGGTAATTGATGCCCCGAGGAAAGAAAATGCAAACACCTAGTAAGCAACCTGAAAGCTCTAGCATGGCTCATGAAGAAGAGGAAGAAATGCAAGATGATATATTAAAATTACGAGACCAAGTGCAACAAGTGTCACTTTCACAAAAAGTAACAGAATCTAAGGTGGATGGTTTAAAGAAAGATGTAGAAGCTAATATGGATGGTTTAAAGAAAGGCGTAGAAGCTAAGATGGATTGTTTAACGAAAGTCGTAGAAGCTAAGATGAATGACGTGGAAGCTAAGATGGATGATTTGAAGATAGATTTGAAGACAGATTTGAAGACAAGCATGGAAGAATTGAAGACATGCATGGAAGATTTGAAGATAGATTTGAAGACAGATTTGACAAAGTTTCTACAGGAAATGCTTACTAATGGTGAAAGGGTAGTAAAGGAAACTCATGATGAGAACAAAAGAAATGTTAATCATGATTTCATAGACTCTAATGTTAGTTCAAAGACCCACCATATTCCAAAAATCAATATGAAGAAGTTTGATGGCAAGGATCCCGCAACATGGATATTACAGATGGAGAAATTTTTTGATCTCAATAATGTGCAAAACACACAAAAGGTACGTATTGCAACTTTAAATTTGGAACCAAATCAGTTTGTATGGTATCAATGGCTTTGTTCTCGTAAACAAATTATCACTTGGGAAATTTTTACGAAAGAATTGACAGCACATTATGAGGATACAAAAAGCAACACTTTTTTTAGTCAATTGATAAGTCTCAAACAAAAGGGTTCAATAATGGAGCACATTGAGGAGTTCCAAAAATTAAACATAAGGGTAAAATATATTCCAAAGGAGCATAGGATTGATGTGTTCATAGGGACTTTAAAGGATAATATCCAACATGATGTTCGCCTTTGGGAACCTGATTCATTAGAGAAGGCATTTAGGTTAGCAAGAAAAATGGAAAGCAAAATTATGGCAACCAGGAAGCATACCACTCACAACTATAAATATGGAAGTGTTGTTTCCCCTAGTCTTACACAACCTATAAGGTTGACACCACAACAATTGGAAGAAAAAAGAGCAAAAGGGCTTTGTTACAGTTGTGATAGCAAATACACTAAAGGTCATAAGTGTGTTGAGAAGAAATTATTCTACATATATTATGAAGAGGAAGAAGAAAAGGAGCAAGAAAGGTCAAAAGAAGATGATATACTCCAGGAACAAAGCCTAGATAAAGAGGAAATGAATCCGACCATATCTTGTAATTCATTGGCTGGAATTACCACTCCTCAAACCATCAAGATAGAAGGAAAAATCAAGAAGAAAAAGGTAATAGTGTTGATTGATTCAGGAAGTACCCACAATTTTATTCATTGTAAGATAGCAAAAGAATTGAATTGCTTCCTATATCCAGCACCAAAGTGTCAAGTGATGGTTGCAAGTGGAGGAACAATAAATTGCTCTGGAAAGTGCCATAATATAAAGCTATCCATGGGAGAATATGTATTGACTAGCCCAATGCTTTCCATTCCAATGGGAGGTGTTGATGTTGTACTAGGAGTCCAATGGCTACAATCCTTGGGTACAATAGCTTTTAATTTTCAAGAACTTTTCATGAAATTTTATGTGGAAGGAAAGTAAGTTGAATTAAGGGGTATTTCAGGGAAACCGGGAAAGATAATCAGCTCTAACGGTATGACAAAGCTTCTAAAAAAGGAACAAATAGGTGTAATTGCACAATTATGTTCGCTAGATGTTTTCTCATCGGAATCATCTATTTTTCCAGATCTCAAAAAAGTCTTGGATAATCATTCCAAGGTATTTGAGACTCCCAGAGGTCTCCCACCTATTCGTGATCATGATCATGCTATTCATCTGATTCTAGGAAGTGTTCCTCCAAACATTAGGCCGTACATATATCCCTATGCCCAAAAGAGTGAAATTGAACATATGGTTGCAAAAATGCTAGAGGCTGGTATAATTCAACTGAGTCAAATTTATTTCTCTGCTCCAGTAGTATTGGTGCACAAGAAGGATGGATCATGGCAGATGTGTCCAGATTATAGGGAGCTCAGAAAGCTCATTATTAAAGATAAGTTTCCCATTCCTATCATTGATGAATTACTGGATGAATTGCATGGATCAATTTACTTCACCAAGTTGGATCTTCGTTTAGGATATCATCAAATCAGAATGAAGACTGAAGACATTTCAAAAACAACATTTAGAACTCATGAGGGTCATTATGAATTTTTGGTCATGCCTTTTGGCCTTACCAATGCACCTTCTACATTTCAAGGTTTGATGAATTCGATTTTCAAACCCTTCCTTAGAAAATTTGTGTTAGTATTTTTTTATGATATACTAATCTACAGCAAGTCTTGGAAGGATCATGTTGAACATGTTGACAGGGTGCTAAAACTATTGGAGGAGAAACAATTATTTGCAAAAAGATCCAAATGTTTCTTTGGAGTACAAGAGGTGGAATATCTGGGTCATATTGTATATCATGAAGGAGTTAAGGTAGACCCTAGCAAAATTAAAACCATTAAGGAATGGAAAATCCCACATCCATAAAGCATCTGCAAGGATTTCTCAGGTTGACAGGGTATTATCGCATGTTTGTTAAGAATTATGGGAGAATAGCAGCACCTCTAACAACATTATTGAAGAAAGATGCATTTTCATGGACTCCAGAAGCAACAAAGGCCTTCGAACATCTTAAAGAGTCAATGTGCCAAGCACCGGTCTTAGCTACACCAGACTTCACAAAAACCTTTATTGTGGAATGTGATGCTACAGGGAATGGAATTGGTGTTGTTTTAATGCAAGATGAAAGACCCATTTCTTTTGAAAGTCGTCCAATCAAGGGAAAGTTTTTACACAAAGCTATTTATGAGAAGGAAATGTTGGCAATACTACATGCACTTAAGAAATGGCAACCCTACCTAATGGGAAGACACTTCAAGGTAAAAACAGATCATGATAGACTTAAATACTTTTTAGAAAAAATATTATCCTCTGAAGAGCAACAAAAGTGGGTCACAAAGATGTTGGGTTATGACTTTGAAATCATCTACAAAAAAGGGACTCAAAATGTGGTGGTATATGCACTCTCAAGAAAGGATGAGGATGTGGAATCATTGTTGTGCGCCATTTCTATTATCCAATCAGATTGGATAAACGAAGCAAGGGAGGAATGGAAGAATGATGAAGAAGTGTGGGCACTTATTCAAAAGTTACAACAAGATTCCAGTACATCTGATACATTTAGCTGGCAAAATGATTCATTATGGTACAAATATCGCTTATACCTCTGTAAGAATTCCCAACTCAAACAAAATATTCTTATGGAATTGCACACTTCTCCCTTAGGAAGGCACTCAGGATTTTTAAAAACTTACCACAGGGTTAAGAAGGAATTTTTTTGGGATGGCCTTAAATTGGATATTCAAAAGTTTGTGGCAGAATGTTTGGTTTGCCAACAAAATAAAGTTGAAAAAATTAAGACCCCAGGTCTATTACAACCTTTATCCATTCCAAACCAACGTTGGGAGGAGGTTTCAATGGATTTTATCATAGGTTTACCCAATTCTAAAGGAAAGAGTGTCATCATTGTGGTAGTTGACAGACTTACCAAGTATGCACACTTTTGTGCATTATCACATCCATTTAAAGCGAGTACAGTTTCTATTGCATTTATGGAAACAATTCAAAAGCTACATGGAAACCCAAAGATTATTGTAAGTGACAGAGATCCCATTTTCATTGGAAATTTTTGGACAGAATTATTTTCTTGTCTTGGTACTCAATTAGCTCATATCTCATCTTATCTTCCTCAATCTGATGGGAAAACTGAGATAGTAAACAAATGTTTGGAAGGATATCTTCGTTGCTTTGTATCTAATAAACAGACACAATGGGTCAAATGGTTGCCTCTGGCTGAATGGTGGTATAACACTTCCTTCCATACAGCAACAAAAATGACCCCATTTATGTCACTTTAAGGATATCAGCCACCATCCATCACATCGTGTTGGCACAGAATAGAATGAAACAACAAGCAGATCAACATCGCAGCGAAAGAAGTTTTGATGTAGTTGATTGGGTATTCCTAGGGCTACAACCATATAAACAAATGTCCCTCAAGTAAGCTAAGAAGGATAATAAATTATCACCAAAGTATTATGGTCCGTACAAGGTGTTGCAAAATATTGGTACTATGGCATACAAATTGGAGCTTCCTGCAGCTTCTCGAGTGCACCCAGTTTTCCATGTTTCATGTTTAAAGAAGGTTATAGGCGATAAGCTCCTAGTTCAAACAATATTGCCAAAACTTGACGAGGAAGGAAAAATTATATTGGAACAGGAAGCAGTCACAGAAACATGAACTCGACAGCTATGAAATCGATCAATTTCGGAGTATCTCATCAAGTGGAAGAACTTATCCGCTGAAGATTCCACATGGAAGGATGAGAATTTTATACAGAAGCATCCAGAACTACTCAAGCATTGAGGACAACACTTTTTTGAAGGAGAGGGGCATGTTAGGTCCCTATAATACTAGTGATTACCCCATTACTATTGTAGTTGTATCCCTTATTAATATTGTGGTGCCCCTATTGTCCCTATATTGTTATTACTGTGCCCCATAGAATCCCTCTGTTGTTATTTTTGTGGCTTTATATTATTATTGTTAGGTCGGCTGGGTTATATTGTGACTCCTTAGACTCCTATATATAGAAAGGAGGTTTTTTCATTTAAATCATCCAAGAATTGTTCATTTATGTAATGTAAAGGAGGTTGCCCCCTCAAAGATGTTGAATTCTAAGGCATTGATCTATCTTTTCTATCTTTTTGTGAGCTGATTTCATATCACGATCACTACTTCCCACTGACAGGATTTTGGACCCAAAAAGTTGGTTATCTGATGAGAGCTCAATACTCTTCTCCTTCCCAAGTTCTATCAATTTATTCTACTTGGAAAAAACTCTGTGACAACCACTTGGGTTCATTGACATGCCTTGCCTTGCAAATGGCTTGGCACTTCAACCAATGTTATCCTTTTGCTATTGACCCAATCCAACACTTATTGGATGCTTACTGATTAAACACCCTGTTGTACCAAAGTGATCCCTTAGTGCTTGGAAAGCTGGCTGATGGCCTTCCCACTGAGAATCATGTTCCTTCTTTGCAACACATGCATTTGATGCAAGCTTCTCCTTAGAAACGACTTTTCCAAGTTAAGCCCATCTGAGTGAACTACAAAAATAAGTTCTAATATCAGTAATAACAATAAAATCAATGACCATTCTTTTACCTCCATGGTTCCAAAATCCACATCTAGAAGAATGCATTCACCATCTCTTTCTCTTCTTGGCGTCAACACATCAAATGGTCTACAATGGCTGCAAAATTTTTTGGAATTTTTGTCCACTTTCACTTCTTGATTCCATCATCCTCCAATATTAACATGCTACTCATTTCATGATTTGAGAATGAAGGCTAATCATGAGCCTCTTTCTAAAGCAAGGACCTTCCAAAATCCTATGAAATCTTGTCACAAGAAACACCATTAACCTTGAAAAACACTCATGCAGGAATATAACTTGACAACCTCTTCCTTTTGCTTCTTCAAAGCAACAAATGTCACATCATGTGAACATCGCCATGTACTCTTAAATATTAGTGTATAAGACATCGACTAAACACAAGTCAATAAAACATGCTTCTTCAAACAACTAACTTTCAAGTCAAGCAAAAACATGTACGACAACCTGATGATTTACAACAAGAATTCCACATTCTCATGAAACAATTCGTCACATCTCCCTTTCGTCTTTGGAGACAAAATCAACTCTTCCAAGTCAATATAACATACATGTAACAATCAATAAACCACACAAGCCGACACTCATGCATGTGCAAATGATCAACATTCTCAAGTTGACAACATACATGTTAACAAAGCAATCAACCAACACAAGCCAATCACTCATGCATGTTCAAGCACAATGAAACTATTAAAAATTACACTATTCACACACATAAAGTCTCATACATGTGTAGCAATTCTCAACTCTCTCACAAGTACAATCACAAGTACAAGAATACCATTGGTATGTACGAGTACTTAAAGAGCTGAAATGACCAAATTTGCTGCAATAAAGTGAGTCAACATACTCCACTTTCGAACACCTTCCTGGCGTAAACATGCAAGTTCAAGAATGCAACATGCATGTAAATTTGTATTTTCAAATTGCCATCTTTGCTGCATCTAAGTGAGTCAACAAAACTCTACTTTTCCAACATCTTGCTTCATGAAATATGCAGCATACTTTCAGGAGAAAAGAAATGCATCTGAATAACAAGGAAATGCATCAATAAGGTAATATTTTCATCAATTATCAAAATAAATGCAAGGCCTTAATTGGTTAAGAAATCTAACCATCTCTTTCCAAACCATTTCAATGGTGCTTCTTTCAACTACAATTCATCATGTGTATCATCCTGACCCACATCAATTATGGAATCCTATTTTCCATTCTTTGCCAAAATCTCTCTCCACCTTTTTCAAATGTCGTGGATGACTTGTTGGATGCAAAGTCCAACACTTGTCTACAATATGACCCTGCTTATGGCAATTAGTGAAAAATAATTGCATCTTCTTTTCAACATGGTTTCCATTATCCAATAGACCTTTGGCTTTCTGTGTCTTTTATTTTGAAAGTTTCCTGTGTATGGCTATCCTCTTCGAACACCTCAAAACAGTATTGTTAATCAAACCATAAAATGAACATGTAAATTTTCTCCAAATCTTATGTGAAGATTTACCATGTTTATAATAATCAAAAGAAACGTGATTAAAGGAATATTTATACCTTGCACATTCACCTTTGTCGCCTTCTTGAGGAGGTGAATTTGGTGAGGTAGTGGCTCTTGTCAGAATACCAACAATGGTTTCAATGGCCTTAGAGCTTTCAACATCCTCTTGTTTTCCATTTCCACTAGTTGCATGCTTATGAGCATCTTCTTTCAAAGTGGGTATAAAACTTTTGCATTCCTTATGAACAAAAACTTCACAATCTTGATGTAATGAACATGTAATGAAAGTCCTTCTTGGAACACCTTCATGTGCCTCCTTGGATTTGGAGCACTCTCCATCATGTTTTCCATAACCAAGACCCAAATACCTAAGCCTTTCCTCAACAACAATTGGCTCAACTATGCCTTGTGCAATTTTTCCTAACCATTTACCTTCATAGCCCATCTTCATCAATAATTTGGACCCTATTCCTCTAGTGTGTCTTTCAAAAGCACCAAAACATTCATTTTTAGAGGAAATTGAAGATAAATTTGAATTTCATACCTCATTTTCATGCACATACTTGGCTAGGGTTTCCTTGGCATCATGGAGTTGAATCTCCATCTCATGCATCTTTTCAAGAAGATCTTGCTTCTCCTCCTTCATGGCCATCAACTCCTCTTGAAGTATAGTTTTCTCCTTCCTATCTTCATTCATCTCTTTCACCATATCTCTCATGATGAAAATCTCTTGCAACATCTCTAAATCAAAGAGTCTTACTAAAGAAGATGGATTAGAAACATCACTTGTTGAAGCTGCCATCACATAAACTTGCACACAATTCAATTCTCCTTGCACAAATACAAAACCAATAGCTAATTTTCTAACTAACCTTGGCAAACCATCTCAGGGTGAAAATGAGCTAACAATACTATAATACCAACTTGATGTGAATGTTGGGACAACTTTTTAATGCTATGCACACTCCCTCATCAGTATTAAAAAATTGTGTTTAGGATCATCTGAAATTAACCAAAATGTGAGGAATAATGTGTCAAGTATTGAGTGTTTTTTAAGAGCAATTTATGAGGTTAATTAGTTGTTTAAAACACATATACAGCAAGTAAAATGTATAGAAGTAAAACAAAACAAACTCATAACACAAAGTTGATAAAGGATTTCACCCCTCCTGGGCTACATCTCCTTGGACTTGCTTCAATGGTTAGGCCCTCTTTGGATTAATGGCCAATTCTCTAATTACATGCACCTACAGTGCTCCAATTGCTTTGAAAACTTCTCCATTGGATTCAAAAGACCCAAAAACCCCAAAAATGACTTTCCAAGATTTGCAATTGGACTTCAGCTAATCTAGGCTTGACCTCCTCTCCCGGTGGCCCTGGGGTTCCTTAAAATTCAATGTAGAAAAATCACGTACAAAAGTGACTTTCTGCCTCTGCGACCCATTCCATTGTGTTTAGAGCATCAAAATCATCTAGGAATGACTCTTTTTGAGCCAAAATTGGTCGAAATATGCCAAAGTTATGGCCTCTTCAGTTTTCCCTAGGAAACTCCAGTTAACTCCGCCAAAATTGGAGTGATGCCGAATTTATCGAACCCGCCAAAACTACCGCCAAGTTAGTCCCTTCTTAATTAACGAATAGGCATGGATTAATTAATGTTAAACTTCGGTTAGAGGATTAATGGCACGGTTAGTACTTATTGTTGGCTCCTGGTTATGGTATATGGTCACATGCAGAGGGGGCTAGCCCACGGGGCTGGCCCTCTCATCCCCCAAACCGCCACATGTTACACATCAAATACAAATTGCACCCATGATATGTTAAGACATACGGTGGTGGTATAGCGGTAATTCTTGGTGCTTGTGTGGGCGAGGTCACGAGTTTGATTCCCTGGCCTGCCAATAAACTTTTACCCGACCTTTGAGAGGGCACATGGCGATCTTCAGGCTTGCCACATGTCAGCCTCTCATTGGTCCACCAAAACATCTTTGACCAATAACATGCCGAAAATGGTCAAAATCCGATTGAGCCATATGTCGAAATATTTCGAGAAAATGCCTTAGAATATTCTTTTTGTTGACTGGGTTGTACGAATGCCTAGTCAGCATCCCATTCATCCTGTACCCAAATTTTGCATGTTTGTTAAATCGATCAGAACATAATATCTTTCTCATATGAACTTTGTTTTCAGTGAAACGAGTTGCATTGGGATCGTATCGTCGAGACGAATGCGGTCATTCAGGTTTTGAGTGATTCTAAGCACTTTGATTTTTAACCAAATTTTTGCCCCTAATCCAGATTCTGATGACTTCTTCCCACTGACAGGATTTTGGACCAACAAAAGTTGGTTATCTTATGGGAGTTGAATATTCTTCTCCTTACCAAGTTCTATCAATTGTTTCTACTTGGGAAAATCTCCATGACAACCACTTGGGTTCACTTACATGCCTTGCCTTGCAAATAGCTTGGCACTTCAACCAATGTTCTCATTTTGCTGCTGACCTAATCCAACGCTTGTTGGTTGCTTACTGATTAAACACCCCGTTGTACCAAAGTGATCCCTCAGTGCTTGGAAAGCTGAATGATGGCCTTTCCACTGAGAATCATGATCCTCCTTTGCAACACATGCATTTGATGCAAGCTTCTCCTTGGAAACCACTTTTCCAAGTTAAGCCCATCTGAGTGAACTATAGCAATGAGTTCCAATATCAATAATAACAAGAAAATAAATGACCATACTTTTACCTCCACGGTTCCAAATTCGACATCTAGAAGAATGCATTCACCATCTCTTTTGCTTCTTGGCGTCAACATATCAAATGGTCTACAATGGCTACAAATTTTTTTGGAATTTTTGTCCACTTTCGCTTCTTGATTCCATCATCCTCCAGTATTAACATGCTGCTTATGTCATGATTTGGGAATGAAGGCTAATCACGAGCCTCTTACTCAACCGAGGACCTTCCAAAATCCTACGACATCTTGTCACAAGAAACACCATTAACCTTGAAAAACACTCATGCAAGAATATAACTTGACGACCTCTTCCTTTTTCTTGTTCTAAGCAACAAATGTCACATCATGTGAACATCGCCATGTACTCTTACATCTTGGTGTATAAACCATCAACTAAACATAAGTCGATAAAACATGCTTCTTCAAACAACTGACTTTCAAGTCAAGAAAAAACATGTACAACAACTTGACGATTTACAGCAAGAATTACACATTCCCACGAAACAATTTGTCACATATCCCTTTCGTCTTTGGAGACAAAATCAACTCTTCCAAGTTGATATAACATACATGTAACAATCAATCGACCACACAAGCCGATACTCATGCATGTGAAAATAATCAACATTCTCAAGTTGACAAGATACATGTTAACAAAGCAATCAACAAACACAATTCAGTCACTTATGCATGTTCAAGCACAATGAAACTATTAAAATTCCATTGTTCACACACAAACTCTCATGCATGTATAACAATTCTCAACTCTCTCACAAGTACAATCATAAGTACAAGAATCCCATTGGTATGTACGATTACTTAAAGAGTTGAAATGACCAAATTTTCTGCAATAAAGTGAGTCAACATACTCCACTTTTGAACACCTTCCTGGCGTAAACATGCAAATCCAAGAATGCAACATGCATGTAAATTTGTAGTTTCAAATTGCCAAATTTTCTACATCCAAGTGAGTCAACATAACTCTACATTTCCAACATCTTGCTTCATGCAATATGCAGCATACTTTTAGGAGAAAAGAAATGCATCCAAATAACAAGGAAATGCATCAATAAGGCAAGATTTGCATCAATTATCAAAAGAAATGCAAGGCCTTAAATGGTTAAGAAATGTAACCATCCCTTTCCAAACCATTTCAATGGCACTTCTTTCAGCTGCACTTCATCATGTGTATCATCCTAACCCACATCAATTATGGAATCCTCTTTTCCAATCTTGCCAAAATATCTCTCCACCTTTTTTAAATGTCGTGGATGACTTGTTGGATGCAAAGTCCAACACTTGTCTACAAGATGATCCTGCTTATGGCAATGAGTGCAAAATAATTGCATCTTCTTTTCAACATGGTTTCCATTATCCAATGGACCTTTGGCTTTCTATCTCTTTTGTTTTGAAAGTTTCTTGTGTATGGCTATCCTCTTCCAACACCTCGAAACAGTATGGTTATTCAAACCACAAAAGGAACATGTAAATTTTCTCCAAATCTTATGTGAAGATTTTCCATGTTTATCATAACCAAAAGAAACTTTATTAAAGGCATATTTATACCTTGCACATTCACCTTTGTCGCCTTCTTGAGGAGGTGAATTTGATGAGGGAGTGGATCTCTTCGGAATACCAAGAATGGTTTCAATGACCTTAGAGATTTCAACATCCTCTTGTTTGACATTTCCACTAGTTGCAAGCTTATGAGCATCTTTTTGCAAAGTGGGTATAAAACTTTTGCATTCCTCAAGAACACAAACTTCACAAGCTTGAGGTAATGAACATGTAATGAAAGTCCTTCTTGGAACACCTTCATGTGCCTCCTTGGCTTTGGAACATTATCCACCATGTTTTCCATAACCAAGACCCAAATACCTAGGCCTTTCCTCAACAACAATTGGCTCAACTATGCCTTGTGCATGTTTGCTTAACCCTTTACCTTCATATCCCATCTTCATCAATAATTTGGACCCTATTCCTCTAGTGTGTCTTTGAAAAGCACCAAAACATTCATTTTGAGAGGAAATTGAAGATAAATTTGAATTTCATACCTCATTTTCATCCACATACTTGGCTAGAGTTTCCTTAGCATCATGGAGTTGAATCTCCATCTCATGCATCTTTTCAAGAAGCTCTTGCTTCTCCTCCTTCATGGCCATCAACTCCTCCTGAAGTATAGTGTTATCCTTCCTATCTTCATTCATCTCTTGCACCATATCTCTCATGATGATAAGCTCTTGCAACATCTCTAAATCAAAGAGTGTTGCTAAAGAAGATGGATTAGAAACATCACTTGTTGAAGCTGCCATCACATAAACTTACACACAGTTAAATTCTCCTTGCACGAATACAAAAACAATAGCTAATTTTATAACTAACCTTCGCAAACCATCTCAGGGTTAAAATGAGCTAATAGTGATCTAATACCAACTTGATCTGAATGTTGGGAAAACTTGTTAATGCTATGCAAGCTCCCTCATCAGTATTAAAAATTGTTCTTAGGATCGTCTCAAATTAACCAAAATATGAGGAATTATGTGTCAAGTATTGAGTGTCTTTAAAGAGAAATTTATGAGGTTAATTATACATTTAAAACACATATACATCAAGTAAAATGTAGAGAATTAAACACAGCAAACTCAAAACACAAAGTTGATAAAGGAGTTCACCCCTCCTGGGCTACATCGCCTTGGACCTGCTTCAATGGCTAGGCCCTCTTTGGATTAATGGGAAATTCTCTAACTACATGCACCTACAGTGATCCAATGGCTTTGCAACCTACTCCATTGGATTCAGAATACCCAAAAACCCCAAAAATGACTTTCCAAGCTCTACAATTGGACTTCAACTGATCTAGGCTTGACCTCCTCTCCTAATGGCCCTAGGCTTCCTTAAACTTCAACGTAGAAAAATCACATACAAAATTGTCTTTCTGCCTCTGCAACCTTTTCAATGGTGTTCAAAGCATCAAAATCATCTAGGAATGATTCTTTCTGAGCCAAAATTGGTCGAAATATGATAAAGTTATGGCCTCTTAAGTTTTCCCTAGGAAAACTCCACCAAAATTGGAGAAACACCAATTAACTCCACCAAAATTGGAGTAATGCCGAATTTTTTGGACCTGCCAAAACAACCGCCAAGTTAATCCCACCTTAATTAATGAATAAGCATGGATTAATTAATGTTAAACTTCAGTTAGCGGATTAATGGTGCAGTTATCACTTATCGTTGGCTCCTGGTTATGGTATATGGTCACATGCGGAGGGAGATGGCCCTCTCCTCCCCCAAAATACCACATGTTACACATTACATAAAAACTACGCCCATGATATGTTATGACATACGGTGGTGGTATAGTGGTAAGGCTTGGAGCTTGTGTGGGAGAGGTCATGAGATCGATTCCCCAGCCTGTCAATAAACTTTTACCTGACCTTTGAGAGGGCATGTGGCGGCCTCCGGGTTTGCCACATGTCTGATCCAGGTGGATATTGATGGCCACCCGCCAAGTCCACTTGGACCCCCACTATTATTTCTTTCAGCTTTTCAGTTTCCTTAATTGTAGCATAGTTTACTATTTTTAGCAGTTTTTTGGGTCCTGAACTTCCAGGGCCGTTTTGAGGCCCTAAACAACATTTTTTGGGAAAACTGGGAGCAACATGGGTCCATCGTTCAATTTTTCTCTTCCCAAAGTTGTATTTCTCAAATATATCTTTCTAACTATATATTGTGCGCGTCAAACGAAGATCGTATGCCAAAGTTACGACCCCGGGAAGTTGATGTACCAATTTACCCAAACGGGGCCCACAGTTTGGTGTTTCATCTTCTAGGGTTAGGTTTTTGGATGTTTAGGGATTTCCATTATTTCTAAACAATAAATAGGCCTTAGAGCCTCATTTTAACACAGTTCAGAGGCATGTAGCCACCACATCTCTTCTCAAAGATAAGCTACCATCACCCTAGCTAGCTTATTTCCATTTCTGTTTTAAGCATATTTTAGTATTTTAAAGTAATGAAATGAAGTATTATTTCTGCTACATCTCTATATGTATGGTTATATCTATAATTTTTTGTGTTCCTATTTAAATTTGGATTAGTGGTATCAGAGGGGTCTAGTGGTATCAGAGGGGTCCCTAATGAGGTCGGGATATAAGGAATTAGGGCTTGAACTGGTCGAACCTTTGCAAGACCAACCTCACAAATCCTGATGGCCTACCATGGCAGATGAAAAGCAAGATGATCCTATCAAAATCTTGCTTAAAGAGGGCCTCGAGCGACAAAGGAATGTGATGATGGACAACTTTTCCCAGATCCTTCAGCGGCTACCCAGGGGCAACACATCTACTTCCAACAGCTACTCTAGAAGTGCCACACCCTTTAAGGTACAAGTTAACTTTGACATTCCCATATTTGAGGGTCATATAGATGCAGACACCGTAGATAAATGGTTAAATCTGCTAGAAGGGTGTTTTTCTATTTATAATTTTTTCGACCGGGAAAAGATTACTTTCGCTCTTCTCAAAGCCGTCCCCCACGTTAAGGACTGGTGGGAAACCTATTGCGAGCAAAAGGATGAAAGTACAGCCACACTGTTTTCAGCTGTACCCACTTGGAATTCATTCCGGACTGCCATCAAGGAGCAGTACTACCCTGTCAAAAGCTATGAGGATCGATACATAAAGTGGACCATGCTGCGGCAGGGAAGGGACCAAGATGTGCCGGAGTTTACCAATATTTTCCATACCCTGTGTACAAAGATGGGTATCAAGGATTTCGAGCAACATTTGGTACTCAAATAGCATGGCTGTCTGCACAGGTACATCCAGGAAGAAATAGAATTCCTGAACATCTCCTTGCTTGGCACGACATACTGATATGCCATCAAGATCGAGCAAAAGTTTAAACAGAAGAAGTGAGACTTTGGATCTGAAAATCCAAAGCAAGGGAAAGGTTCCCCCAAACCGTAGAACAAAGGACAAAGCCAAGGCGAGGCAGCCCAAGACAACCCGCCAAAGCTGTAAGAAAAGAACAGTGACACGAAGCCTAAAAAGGACATGGGAAAGTGGTGTGAGTTCCATAAGAGCTCCACTCACAACACAAGTGAGTGTCAGGCCAAGCAGTCATTGGTGGCCGAGCTAAAGGTTTCAAAATCAGATGCGTGTTCCGACTCTGAGTCAGAACCTGACAAGGGGAATGACAAAGGGAAGCAGATTATTGATGCGGGGCCCAACGCCACCATTGCTACCACGAAGATACAGAAGGAGGAACCCGAAGATCCAGAGGAGGAGGAGAATCTCTTCCACTCCCAAATGTGGGTAAAGGGCTCTCCGCTACAATTCATTGTCGAGAGCGGGAGCCAAAAGAACCTCATTTTGGCAGAGGTCATGAAGTGGCTAGGTTTACCGACCACATCACATCCACAACCGTACACCATCAGGTGGCTTCACCAAGGACGGGATCTTCGCATGAGCCAACGATGTCGCTTTCCATACAACATCAAGCCCTTCACAGATGAGGTATTGTGTGATGTTTCTCCCCTTGATGTTTGTGATGTATTATTAGGACAACCATACTTGTGGAAGCGACATGCTATGTATGAATCAAGGCCCCGTGTTGTTATTGTTACTTTGGGAAATAAGTTGTACAGGATACTGGAGGTAGCACCGCCTATCGCCATCTCTTTGGTTACTGCAAAACAATGCAGTAAGCTCATTTCCAAAACCGAGAAATTTGTTTTCCTGATGATACACCCTCAACGAAAGAAGAAGACGGTGTCCACGACCTCCAGATAGGGCCCCTCTGCACGAAAACTACAGATGGACAAGATCATGGAGGAGTATGAAGACATCTTCACCTCCCCCGCAGGGGTTCCTCTACACTGTCAGGTCACACACTCCATCGATCTGACCCTAGGTGCGTCGCTACCCAATGGACTAATCTATCAACTCTCCGTTCTAGAGAACGATAAAATCAAGAGGTATATTCAAGAGCTGTTATAGAAAGGTCACATCCGTCTAAGTTCATCACCCTGTGGGAGCCCAATCGTGTTGGTACAGAAGAAGGATGCGACTTGGAGACTCTGTATTGACTATCGGACACTAAACAAGATCATTATCCGTAATAGGTACCCGATCCCATGGATTGATGACCTCCTGGACCAACTGAATGGGGGAAAAATATTTCAGCAATATTGATTTGAAGTCAGGATATCACCAGGTACCAATCGAACCCTCCAATGTGTGGAAGACTGCCTTCAAAGCCAAGGAGGGCCATTTCGAATGGTTGGTTATGCCTTTCGGATTGACGAATTCTCCTACAACCTTCATGAGGCTAATGGATGACATCCTGCGGCCATTCAACAACTCATTTGTAGTGGTATACTTGGATGACATCCTGATCTTCAACCAGAGTTGGGAAGAGCACCTCCATCACATCCGACAGGTTCTCCAAACACTGCGACAACACAAGTTATGTGCCAATTTGGAGAAATGCACTTTTGGCATGACCCACATTGAGTATCTAGGATACATTATTGATGAACGGGGGGTGCATGTGGATCCAGGCAAGGTCCAAGTCATTCAATATTGGCCATCTCCAACCACTCTGACAGAGCTCCGAAGCTTTCTAGGTCTTGCCAACTTCTACTGCAGGTTCATGTTGGGATTTTCTCATATCACTTCGCCCTTGACTCAAGTCACCAAGGGAGGAGCGAAAGAAAAATTCTTTTGGTCTGAATCTCAACAGAAGGCATTCATAGAGTTGAAAGTTCACCTCTGCTTAGCACCAGTGCTCACATTACCAGACTTGCAACAACCATTTGAGGTCAAGACAAATGTCTCTGACTATGCTATTGGGGTAATCCTTACTCAACACGAGCATCCAGTGTCATATCACAATGAGACACTTTTAGACACACTCCATAAGTATCCCACTTATGACAAAGAGATGTATTCCTTTGTGTAGGCATGCCAACAATGGAAGCATTACATTTTGGGAATGGAAATGGTCATCCACACAGACCACCGACCCCTGCAGTTCATACAGACCCAAGGGAAATTGCAAAATGATCGCCATCAGAAGTGGTCCACATAGCTACAACAGTGCCATTTGAATATCAAGTATAAGAAGGGCAGCACCAATAATGTTGCAGATTGCCTTAGTCAACCACCGCTCATCGCGCTAACCACCGTGCTCAACTCTTGTGGGCACGAGTGTTGGCTTGATGAGGCCTGACCCAAGTTCAAAGTTATTTAGCCAAAAAAATCCCTACACTTCTGGCCCTTTCAGCATCAGCCCGTGGATCGCAGACTAAAGTCTCACCCGAAGCAGTATGGGGGGATGCTACAACCAAGTTTTCGCGGCCTTGAGATGTCTGAGGGTTCGATTCAATCCAACTGTGCCTACCTTCGCACAGGTTACTTCGTGCATTGTTCTAACCTACGAGACCTTTGTGATCTTTTATAATCACCTGCACGCAGCCCTAACCAGGGGCTGAGATGCTTTCGCACTGAATGGCAGTGATCTGTGCTATTTCCCCAAGTTACACTGTGTATCTTAGTTATCCTCTTATAGATTTTAGTCAACTTCGCATAAATAGATACTTTAACTCACATTCACTTAATCTACACAATTATATATGTTCGTGCACCATATAGACAACATAAATGCAATTTATACCCAATATATTCAATACATAAATAGGAAATAAATACACATAATTGATGTAAAACTTCTCTTTATTAATGCTTCAACATTTACAAACTCGACTCGCCCTGCGCACTCAGCTGCAGGGGTCCGTGCACTTAGCTGCGGACTACTAGGCCTCTGCTCACTCAGTTGTAGAGCCTTCTCCTACTCTACGACCCAAAGACTCGACTTTACCCTTAGATCTTCCACTATGCTTCTATTACATCATCATTCAATTCCTTCCTTTACAACTTAGAGCCTCGCTCTATTTATACAATCCCATGGTCCGCGAACCATGGGTAGATCTCTTTAGCTGACATTACATTACAAAATTAAGGGTGGACAACCCTATGACTCATTTACAAGCTACGCACTCTGCACCCACAAAATGCAGAGTCTTTACATCAAAGATACAATTTATGACCAAAATCTGGGCTTATAGCCCCAAAACTTCCCTTGGGGGATCCCGCGCCCAACAAACCCCCAACACAAACATCATGACTCACCCTCGAGTCACTCTATTGGTGCGGGGATCTTTGTGCGAAGACCTCCCAACTCTTCCTAGACAATTGCAAGGTCGGCAACGCACTGAGCAGTTATTTGTTGTACTTCTTGGACGCGTTGTTCAGAAATCGCGGTAGCTGAACTACTACCCTGAAACTGTTCATGTATGCCCTACATCTGCACGATATTTGCTTCAATAGAGGTTGTAATGATGAACACCTCATCAATCCATGGTTGTACGCGTGCCTTCAAAACAGCTTCCTTGTGTCAAGCAGCATCCACCTGCTCCTTGAGCACTTTTTCCTGCTGCATCCGCGTGAGCCTTTGTGTAAGGGCAACCGTCTGCGCGGTCCCTTTTATCTCATCATATTTCTGTTGCAGCTCGCGTGTCTCTATTTCTAAGCATTGTATGTTCAGGTCCTCCTGCAGAGTGGTGAGAACCTCAAACGACTCTTCAAATAGCCTAGTGCAGTGTTTCACTGCGCTTTTGACCTCTATTATGGCTGTTGTAATCGCACTAGTGCACTGTTCCTTAACCTCCGGTGGTGTTGAAGGATGCAGCTTCAATTATAGCTCGGCTATCTGAACGTTCAGCTCCAATTGAACCTTGGCCATCTCTTCCTTCGCCTCACACACCCCTGTTGCTAATTTTCGTATGCGCTCCTCCGTTGGTTCCTCTACTTGGATGGCTAGCTCCGGGACCATCTAGCAGGCTTCCTCGACCACCTACACTAGTTGTCTGTTATGTGCCACTACCTCTTCGCACTGTAGGCTCAACTGTTCGATGTTAATGCGCTGCTCGCTCATGACCTGGAGTGCGTGACCCTCGCTGGCTCGCATTTCTGTAGTCACTCTGTCCTGCAAAACATAGAGCGTCTCCCAAGGGAGTGTAGCCATATCTATTCCAACTCCCTTTAGCGCACTGACCATAGGCCTGTTGGCCTCATTTCTTGTAACCAGTGCTCCTTCTGATAGCACTATAGTGTTGGTCATGCGGGCGCACTGCATTTCCTCAGTCGTTGTCGTGCCTAGTGCAAGGCTAGTTGACACAGTACCATCCTATGGATTGCGCACCTACAACTCTTGTATCTGCACTCGGCGGGCCCCCAACATCGTCTGGTGTTCCTCCGCAAACTGCTGGAGGGCCTCCCCAGTGACGTCACGCACCGTCTCCCTAATGTCATGGAGATCCCCATCAGTGAGGGTGATCAGGTTGAACAAAATCTTTGAGGCCCTTGACTTCTTCCATGGCCCCATCTACTCTCTCGAGCGTTGTCACTTTAGCTGTGTGGATGCTATCTATGGGTCCGCGCCACCTTCCTCTGTTTCTGTCTCTTGTTCTGGTGAAGGCGACTTTTATCCCTCGTGCTCCTTCTTAGTTGCCTTCTATTATTCTTCTGCCGCCTTCACAACGTCCCGTGCGTCCTGCGAATTGGCTGTTGTTGCTTCATTCCTTCTCTTCTCTAAAAACTACGCCATCCGCAGTTTTGCCTCCTCCTTCTTCCTCTGTGCAGCAGACTTCTCTACTTCCACCACGGAGCTGGTGGGAGCGCACCACTCCGACATCCACGACTCAAGGAAAGAAAATATAACATTGCCCATCACTAGATAAGGTAGCTCCTTCCATGCCTTCACGGGGTCCTTCCTCGCGCTTATGTACACGCGACGAAAGTCCACCTTGAACTCCGCGAAGCTCTGCATACTGTTATAGACCGCGGGCGATAACCGCGGCTTGTGGTTCATCCCCATTCTGATGTTCATCTCGATGAACACCCAGAACATCTTGAGGTCTTTGATCCTCTGCGAATCTCTAGTTGCTCACAGTGAAGCGTACTTCGCTGCCTCTGGAATATACTGTGTAATCATTGGGAATTGGTTATCCTCGGGAAATTCCCAAGCCACCAGCACTATGGACAGCAAAATCCATGCATAGTGGAAATTCTTCCCCTACTCCTGCGCCTCATGGCAGTTTTCCAGGAACTCTCTACACAAGTAATCCTCCTAGTTAAACTGGACCCCCCTCTGCAAACTGCGTGGAAAGTGCAACCATCGGTACGAGGACCTCATCCACGCAGCACTTCCACATAACTTTCCTGGCCAATATCTGCATCGTGACTTTGACCGCAACATTATTGATACTAGAGATCGCGTACCCTCTCTTTTTCTTTTCCAACTTGAACTTCTTCTTCATGGCCTCTGCGATGGCCAAATCATCACTTTTACCTCGGATATGTTCGTTGGATCCTCCCCTTTGAAAGGGAGATGGGTAATTCTGTGAATCAGATTATCCGTGATGGAGATGGGCTCCTCCAGCCACAAACACCCATCATGCACCAGGCAGAGCAGCTTCCTGCTGATGAAAATAGTCACTAGGGCACGATGGTAATGTGGCACCCAGAGCAAGTTTAAAAATCCTACTTTCTCTACACCTAGCAACCACTGGTGTGGTTCCAACTATATAATCCTAGCGTTGTGTTTTTCTTCTGGCGCATTAGCTGCATGGTTTCCAAATATGGGAATTTCTTGTGGTCTGTGAGATCCCAGTCTTCAAATTTTAATATCGGCACTTGCCCCAAGTGTGCTCCATCAAAAATGATGTTGTTTGGGAGAAACAAGGTCTGTAGAAAGCTCTTGCTCTCATCTAGGTCCTTGGGCACCCTTTCTTTCCCCTTCCGATAGGAACATATGCGAGCAACCTGGTCAGAGGGTCTGCACCCTAGGTTTCCACCTCCATCTCTACATCCTCTTCCTCCTCTACAAGGATTTCTTCAAATTATTCCTCCTCCTCATCAGCTTCTAAGTTGATAGCCTTCCCCTTTTCTTCCATAGTAAGCCTCATTCTCAGCGGATTTCTAGGAGACACACGCACTGGTACCATACGCTGCTTGTCTTTCTTGGGTCTCGGCGTGCACGATGATTTAGGGATTTCTTCCACTATCCCGGTACTTTCTGGGGCTTCTCCTACCATTATGACCTGTGCAACCTCCTCAACAGTTATTGCTCCAGTATCCACAGCTTCCTCAAGTGTTGCCATCATTCTCGTTAGAAGGTCCTGCGTTTCCTTCGGCAATGTTTCAAACACTGAGCTTGCTCTCAAAGCCGCAAAGTTCGAAAGGTCCATACACAGTTGATAGCGCAACAGCTCAGTTCTCAAAATGGCAAGTGTTATTCGCTGGACAGCCACTTGTAATTTATAGCGCCTTTTGAATTTGAATTTGACAATTCCCCCCTATTTCGGTCCATTAATGTTCCCTTGGCAACAGATTTTCCCAAATCTAGTCCATAAAGTTCGCCTTAAATTCCTGTCACCCACTCCATTTCATCTCAAACCAAGCATCACATCATGAATAGTGACTACAATGGTCACTTTCCAACCAACCCGTGTGGCAGTGCAGCTACCCTCGCGCTGTCACAAACCCCGTGACACTTCGCTACTGTGCACAGTCCTGACATCATGCAGCTCCCAGGTAGAGTAGTTTATAGTCCCGCGCCTCCTTTCAGCTGCCTAGAGCGCTAAGACTGTGCTTCCTATGACTAGTCAAATGGTTGGGCCACCTATGTACGCCTTCAAACGGCTATCATTGACTTTTCTTGGGAAGAGTTCTCCATTTAACTTTACCAACTTCACCATGCCACCATCTGTGATCTCCTTAATAACATATGGTCCCATCCAATGCATTCTAAGCTTTCTTGGGAATTGATCAAACTTACTATCATATAGCAACACCAAATCATCCACCTTAAAGGTGTGCAACTTAATATGTCAATCGTTCCAAGCATTTTCGTGTTGCTTCTGTACTTGCTGGTGAAATCTAGCCAAAAACCATTCTTCTTCGAGATCTTCCAACTGCACAAGCCTCTCCTCCAGGGCTCTACGATCCGTCATACCTATGAGCACCGCTATGCGTAGACTAGGCATGATATACTCCATATGCATTATGGCTTCTACTCCATAGACAAGCCAAAAAGGTGTCTGTCCTGTCAGTTTATTGCATGTCATCCTATAAGCCCATAATACTGCGAGTACGCACAGGTCCCAACCACTTCGCTGCGCATTACATACCTTGGTTAGTGCATTGCACACCTTACTAAATGCTTTCGCGTGGATAACCTTCTGCGTGATTGTCCTTCCTACGTACTGTCTTTCCAACATTAAGAACCATTTGCACATTTTCCCCCCCAACACATACTTATTGACCATACCTTTGCGAAGTTCATGTGCATCCACACAAGTTGTTTTCCATATGCCTGCATCCACCCGGCCAGTCTTGTGCGCGGATCATTTCGTCCATTGTATTTTTCTGTCAATCATACCCTCGGCTTCCCAAATTGTAACCACATCATTCCCCTACACTTGCGCTAGTTGTCAAAGATCCCTTTGTGCATACTCCACCACCTCGCAGGTGTAGCGCATAGTACCCAATCCAAGGCATGGAAGCGTTGCTTTTCTGACACATCCCTTTCAAATTTATTCAAGAAGGTATCTACTTCACTTAGGCCATCATAAGTAGGCAGGTCTCTTACTTTTGTCGATACGTAGTGTAGTGACCTTGTCATGATATTAAAATTTAGTGTGATTACCTCATGTAACTGATTCTGCCATCGCTCGTCTCCTCATCTACATTCAAAGTAGAAGAGCTTTCGTGCACCCATGCAAGCTGCCCATCTGCGGTGGGATTCACCTAGTCTTGGTTTCGCGCTGCTATCTTATAGATGCAGTCCAAGTCATCATCACTTTCATAGTCGCGCACCGACTCTGTGTAGCGATCCTTCAGCAAGGTCCAGTGGTATAACTATGCATAGTGACTTCTTTTCAAAAATAATTTTCCACTTTTTCAAATAAATCACCCCATTCCTATTAGTGGCCCAATCAATTCCTAAGAGTGCGGGGTAGGGATTGTTGTCATCAACAATCTCTATCACTTCAAAGTCTTCTAGCGCACTCGCTCCCCCAATATCCATAGCGATTCCCTGCAATTGCCCCATGGGTAATATCTTCTGTTGGTTCACCATTCACAGCTAAATAGGATACCATTGTATCGTAGGTATCCCCATTCGCTCCCATGTCTGCTTCGGCAAAACATTCGCATCCGAGTTAGGGCTTGAACTGGTCAAACCTTTGCAAGACGAGCCTCACAAATCCCAACGGCCTCCCATGGCGGATGAAAATAAAGACGAGGGGGAGGAGATCCTATCAAAATCTTGCTCGAAGAGGCCCTCGAGCCACAAAGGAATGCGATGATGGACAACTTTGCCCAGATCCTTCAGCGACTACCTAGGGGCGACACATCTACTTCTAGCAGCTACTCTAGAAGCGCCACACCCTTTAAGATACAAGTTAACTTTGAAATTCCCATATTTGAGGGTCATATAGATGCATATGACGTATATAAATGGTTAAATCTGCTAGAAGGGTATTTTTTTTGTTCATGGTTTTTCCGACTGGGAAAAGATTACTTTCACTCTTCTCAAAGTCGCCCCCCACATCAAGGAATGGTGGCAAACGTACTGCGAGCAGAAGGATGAAAATATGGCCTCACTATTTTCAGCCACACCCACATGGAATTCATTCTAGACTACCATCAAGGAGAAGTATTACCCTATCGGAAGCTATCAGGACCAATACATAAAGTGGACCACGCTACGGCAAGGAAGGGACTAAGACGTGTCAGAGTTTACCAATATTTTCCATACCCTTCATAAAAAGTTGGGTATCAAGGATTTGGAGAAGCATTTGGAACTCAAATATTGTGGCAGCTTGCACAGGTACATCCAGGAAGAAATAGAATTCCTGAACATCTCCTCGCTCGGCACGGCATTCCAATATGCCGTCAAGACCAAGCAAAATTTTAAACAGAAGAAGCGAGACTTTGGATCTGTGAATCTGAAGCAAGGGAAAGGTGCCCCCAAACCACAGAACAAAGGACAAAGCCAAGATGGGGCAGCCTAAGACAACCCGCCAAAGTTGCAAGCAAAGAACAGTGCTGCGAGGCTGAAAAAGGACATGGGAAAGTGGTGTGAGTTCCATAAGATCTCCACTCACAACACAAGTGAGTGTCCAGCCAAGCAGTCACTAGTGGCCGAGCTAAAGCTTTCAGAATCAGATGCATGTTCTAACTCTGAGTCAGAACTTGAAAAGAGGAATTACAAAGGGAAGCAGATTATCGATGCGGAGCCCAACGCCATCGTTGCCACCATGAAGATCCAGAAGGAAGAACCTAAAGATCCAGAGGAGGAGGAGCATTTCTTCCACTCTTAGATGTGGGTAAAGGGCTCCCCGCTACAGTTCATTGTCGACAGCGGGAGCCAAAAGGACCTCTTTTCAGCAAAGGTCGTGAAGCAACTGGGATTACTAACCACATCACATTCACAATCGTACACCATCGAGTGGCTTCACCAAGGACAGGATCTTCGCGTGAGCCAGCAGTGTTGCCTTCCATACAACACCAAGCCCTTCACGGATGAGGTATTGTGTGATGTTTCTCCCCTTGATGTTTGTGATGTATTATTAGGACAACCATACTTGTGGAATCGACATGCTATGTATGAATCAAGGCCTCGTGCTGTTATTGTTACTTTGGGAAATAAGTTGTACAGGATACCGGAGGTAGCACCACCTACCACCATCTCTTTGGTTACTGCAAAACAATGTCATAAGCTCATTTCCAAAACCGAGAAATTTGTTTTCCTGATGATATGCCCTCAAAGAAAGAAGAAGATGAAGGCCACAACCTCCAGATAGGGCCCCTCCGCATGACAACTACAAATGGACAAGGTCGTGGAGGAGTACGAGGACATCTTCACCTACCCCGCAGGGGTTCCTCTACACTTTCAGGTAAAGCACTCCATTGATCTGACCCCAGGTGCATCGATGCCCAATGGACCAATCTATCAGCACTCTATTCTGGAGAACAATGAAATCAAGAGGTAGATTCAAGAGCTGCTACAGAAAGGTCACATCTGTCCGATTTCATCGCCCTGTGGGAGTTTTATCATGTTTGTACAGAAGAAGGATGCAACTTGGAGACTCTGTACTGGCTATCAAGTGTTGAACAAGATCACTATCCGTAATAGGTACCCAATCCCGTAGATTGATGACCTCCTGAACCAACTGAAGGGGGCAAAATATTTCAGCAAGATCGATTTGAATTCACGATATCACCAGGTATCAATCGAACCCTCTGATGTGTGGAAGACTGCCTTCAAAGCCAAGGAGGGCCTTTTTGAATGGATAGTTATGCCTTTCAGATTGATGAATGCTCCTACAACCTTCATGAGGTTAATGGATGAAATCTTTCGGCCATTCACCAACTCATTTGTACTGGTATACTTGGATGACATCCTGATCTTCATCTAGAGTTGGGAAGAGCACCTCCACCACATCTGACAAGTTCTCCAAACACTTCCGCAACACAAGTTATGTGCCAATTAGGAGAAATGCACTTTTGGCATGACCCACCTTCAGTATCTGGGATACATTATTGATGAATGGGGGGTGCATGTGGATCCAGCCAAGATCCAAGTCATTCGGGATTGGCCATCTCCAACCACTCAGACAGAGATCCACAGCTTTCTAGGTCTTGCCAACTTCTACCACAGGTTCGTGTTGGGATTTTCTCATATCACTTTTCCCTTACCTCAAGTCACCAAGGGAGGAGCGAAAGGAAAATTCTTTTGGTCTAAATCTCAACACAAGGCATTCACAGAGTTGAAAGATCGCCTCTTCTCAGCACCAATGCTCGCATTACCAGACTTGCAACAACTATTTGAGGTCGAGACAGATGCCTCTAACTATGCTATTAGGGCAGTCCTTCCTCAACACGGGCATCCAGTGGCATATCACAGTGAGACACTTTCAGACACAGTCCAAGTATCCCACTTATGACAAAGAGATGTATTCCATTGTGCAGGCCTGCCGACAATGGAATCATTACATTTTGGGAAGGAAACTATCATCCACACAGACCACCGACCCCTGCAGTTCATACAAACCCAAGGGAAATTGCAGAATGATCACCCTCAGAAGTGGTCCACATACGTACAACAGTTCCATTTGAATATCAAGTATAAGAATGGCAGCACCAATAATGTTGCAGATTTTCTCAGTTAACCGCCGATCATAGCGTTAACCACCGTGCTCAACTCTTGTGGGCACGAGTGTTGGCTTGATGGGTTCTGACCCAGGCTCGGAGTTATTTAGCCAAAATCCCTACACTACTAGCCCTTTCAGCATCAGCCTGCAGATCGCAGACTAAAGTCTCACCCGAAGAAGTATGGGGGGATGTCAGAACCAAGTTTCTGCACCCTTGAGATGTCTGAGGGGTCGATTTAGTCCAATTGTGCCTACCTTTGTACAAGTTACTTTGCACATTGTTCTGACCTGCAAGACCTTCGCGATCTGTTATAATTGCCTGCACGCATCCCTAACCAGAGGCTAAGATGCTTTCACGCTGCTATGGCAGCGATCTGTGCTATTTCCCAAGTTACACAGTGTATCTTACTTATCCTCTTATATATTTTAGTCAAATTCGCATAAACAGATACTTTAACTCACAATCACTTAATCTACATAGTTATATATGTTCACGCACCATATAGACAACAAAAATGCAATTTATACCCAATATATTCGATACAGAAAATAGGAAATAAATACACAGAATTGATGTAAAACTTCTCTTTATTAATGCTTCAACAGTTACAGACTCGACTCGCCCTGCGCACTCAGTTGCAGGGGTTCGCGCACTCAACTGCGGACTACTAGGCCTCTGTGCACTCAGTTGCAAAGCCTTCTCCTATTCTACGACCCAAAGACTCGACTTTACCCTTAGATCTTCCGCTATGCTTCTATTCCATTATCATTCAATTCCTTCCTTTACAACTTAGAGCCTCGCTCTATTTATACAATCCCTTGGTCTGCGAACCATGGGTATATCTCTTTAGCCAACATTACATTACAAAATTAAAGGCAAACAACCCTATGAATCATTTACAAGCTACGCGCTCTGCGCCCACAAAATGTGGAGTCTTTACATCAAATATACAATTTATGACCAAAATCTGGCTTATAGCCCCAAAACTTCCCTTGGGGGATCCCGTGCTCAACAGGCCCCCAAAAAAAACATCATGACTCGCCCTCGAGTCACTCTGTTGGTGCGGAGATCTTTGCACGAAGACCTCCCATCTCTACCTGAACTGCTGCAAGGTCGGTAGCGTACTGACCGACTGCCTACTGTACTTCCTGGACGCGCTATTCAAATACCATGGTAGCTGAACTACTTCCCTGAACTTGTTCTTGTGTGCCCTGCATCTGCATGAGCTTTGCTTCAATAGAGGCTGTAATGATGAACGCCTCATCAATCCATGGTTGTACGCGTGCCTTCAAAACGGCTTCCTTGTGTCGAGTAGCATCCACCTACTCCTTGAGCACTTTTGCCTGTTGCATCCGCACGAGCCTTTGTGTAAGGGCAACCATCTGCGTGGTCCCTTTTATCTCATCATATTTCTGTTGTAGCTCATGCGTCTTTGTTTCTAAGCGTTGTATGTTCAGGTCCTCCTACAGAGTGGTGAGAACCTCGAACGACTCTTCAAATAGCCTAGTGCAATATTTCACTGCACTTTTGACCTCTGCTATGGTTGTTTTTATCGTGTTGGCACGTTGTTCCTTAGCCCTCGGTGATGTTGAAGGTTGCACCTTCAAATTTAGCTTGGCTATCTAAAGGTTCAGCTATAGTTGAACCTTAACCATCTCTTCCTTCCCCTCGTGCACCCTTGCTGCTAGTTTCCAGATGCGCACCTCCACTAGTTCCTCTGCTTGGACGGCCAGCTCCGGGACCATCTAGCAGGCTTCCTCGACCACCTGCACCAGTTGTCTGTTTTGCGCCACTACCTCGTCGCGCTGCAGGCTCAACTTTTCGATGTTAATGCACTGCTCGCTCATGACCTAGAGTGCGTGACCCTCCCTGGCTCGCAGTTCTATAGTCACTCCATCCTGCAAAACATAGAGCGTCTCCCGAGGGAGCGCAGCCATATTTATTCCAACTCCCTTCAGCGCACTAACCATAGGCCTGTCGGCCTCATTTTCTATAACCAATGCTCCTTCTAGCAGCACTATAGTGTTGGTCATGTGGGTGCGCAGCATTTCCTCAGTCGCTGTCATGCCTAGTGTGAGGCTGGTTGACACAGTACCAGCCTGTGGAGTGCGCACCTACAACTCCTATATCTGCACTCGGAGGGCCCCCAACACCATCTGGTGTTCCTCCATAAACTATTGGAGGGCTTTCGCGGTGACGTTGCGCACCGTCTCCCCAATGTCATGGAGATCCCCCTTAGTGAGGGTGATCGGGTTGAAAGAAGTCTTTGAAGCCTTCGAATTCTTCCACGGCCCCACCTGCTCTCTCGAGCATTATCGCTTTAGCTGTGTGGACACTATCTTTGGGTCCGCTCGACCTTCCTCTATTTTTGTCTCTTTTTCTGGAAAAGATGACTTTTCTCCCTCGCACTCCTTCTCAGTTGCCTTCTGCTGCCTTCACAGCGTCCCACGCCTCCTGCACATTGGCTGCTACTACTTCCTTCCTTCTCTTCTCTACCAACTACGCCATCCACAGTTTTTCCTCCTCTTTCTTCCTCTATGTAACAAACTTCTCTAATTCCATCGCAGAGCTGGCAGGAGCTTGCCACTCCGGTAGCCACGACTCAAGGACAGCAAATATGACATTGTCTGTCACCAGATAAGGTAGCTCCTTCCATGCCTTCGCGGGGTCCTTCCTTGCCCTGATGTACACATGAAGAAAGTTTACCTTGAACTCCACGAAGCTCTACAGACTATTATAGACCATGGGTGATAACCGCAGTTTGCGGTTAATCCCCATTCTGATGTTCATCTCCATGAACACCCAGAATATCTTGATGTCTTTGATCCTCTATGCATCTCTGGTTGCCCACAGTGAAGCGTACTTCGCTTCCTGTAGAAGATACTACGCAATCATTGGGAACTGGATATCCTCGGGCAATTCCCAAGCCACCAACACTATGGACAGCAAAAGCCATACATAGTGGAAAGTCTTCCCCTGCTCCTGCACCTCACGGCAATTTTCTAGGAACTCTCTGCACAAGTAATCCGTCGAGTTAAACTGGACCCCTCTGCGCACTGCACAAAAAAATGCAACCATCGGCGCGGGCACCTCATCTGCGTAGCACTTCTGCATAACTTTCCCAGCCAATATTTGCGTCACAACTTTGACCGCATCGTTATTGATACTTGAGATCGCGTACCCTCTCTTTTTCTTTTCCAGCTTGAACTTCTTCTTCATGGCCTCTGCGATGGCCAAATCATCACTTTTACCCTCGAATATGTTCATTGGATCCTCCCCTTTGCAAGGGAGATGGGTAATTTTGTGAATCAAATGATCCATGATGGGGATGGGCTCCTCCAGCTATAAACACCCATCATGCACCAGGTGGAGCAGTTGCCTGCTGACGAAAATAGTCACTGGGGTGCTATGGTAATGCGACACCCAGAGAAGGTTTAACAATCCTGCTTTCTCTACACCTCGCAACCACTAGCGCAGATCCAACTCTATAACTCCCAACGGTGTGTTTTTCTTCTGGCACATTAGCTACGTGGTTTCCAAATGTGGGAATTTCTCGTGGTCCGCGAGATCCCAGTCTTCAAATTTTAATACCAGCACTCGCCCCAAGTGCGCTCCATCAAAAATGATGTCGTCGGGGAGTAGTAGGGTCTGCAGAGAGCTCTTGCTCTCATCTAGGTCCTTGGGCACCCTTGCTTTCCCCTTCCACAGAGGAACATACGTGAGCAGCCTGGTCAGAGGGTCCGCACCCTGGGTTTCCACCTCCATCTCTACGTCCTCTTCCTCCTCTACCAGGATTTCTTCAAAGTCTTCCTCCTCCTCATTAGCTTCCAAGTTGATAGCCTTCCCCTTTTCTTCCATAGTAAGCCTCGTTCTCAGCGGGTTTCTAGGGACACACGCACTAATACCATATGCTGCTTCTCTATCTTGGGTCTTGGTGTGCGTCGCGATTTAGGGATTTTTTCCACTATCTCGGTACTTTCTGTGGCTTCTCCTACCATTATGGCCTGCACGGCCTCCTCAGTGGTTATTACTCTGATATCCATGGCTTCCTTAGGTGCTGCCATCATTCTCATTAGAAGGTCCTGCATTTCCTTCGGCAATGTTTCAAACACTGACCTTGCTCTCAAAGCCGCAAAGTTCGAAAGGTCCATACACAATTGATAACACAACAGCTCAGTTCTCAAAATGGCAAGTGTTGTTCGCTGGACAGCCAAATGTAATTTATAGCGCCTTTTGAGTTTGAATTTGACTGCTCCCTCCTCTTTCGGTCCATTAATGTTCCCTTGGTGACATTGATAACACAACAGCTCAGTTCTCAAAATGGCAAGTGTTGTTCGCTAGACAGCCAAATGTAATTTATAGCGCCTTTTGAGTTTGAATTTGACCGCTCCCCCCTCTTTCGGTCCATTAATGTTCCCTTGGCGACAAATTTTCCCAAATCTAGCCCATAAAGTTTGCCTTAAATTCCTGTCACCCACTCCATTTGGTCTCCAACCAAGCATCACATCATGAATAGTGAGTGTAACGGTCACTTTCCAACCAACCCGCATGATAATGCAGCTACCCTCACGTTGTCGTGAACCTTGTGACACTTCGCTACTGCGCGCAGTCCTGACATTGTGCAACTCCCAGGCAGAGTAGTTTATAGTCCCATGCCTCCTTTCAGCTGCCTGGAGCACTAAGACTGTGTTTCCTATGGCTAGTTAGATGGTTGGGCCACCTGTGTATGCCTTCAAACGACTGCCATTGAATTTTCCTGGGAAGAGTTCTCCATTTAACTTTACCAATTGCACCGCACCACCATCTATGATCTCCTTAATAACATATGGTCCCAACAAATGCATTTTGAGATTTCCTAGGAATTGATCAAATTTACTATCATATAGCAACACCAAATCATTCACCTTAAAGGTGCGCAACTTAACATTTCAATCGTTCTGGGCATTTTCATGCTACTTCTATACTTTCTGGTTAAATCCAGCCAAAAACCATTCTTCTTCGAGCTCTTCCAACTGCGCGAGCCTCTCCTCCAGGGCTCTGCGATCCGTCATACTTGTAAGCGCCGCTATGCACAGACTAGGCACGATATACTCCATATGCATTACGGCTTCTACTCCATAGACAAGCCGAAAAAGTGTCTGTCCCATCAGTTTCTTGCATGTCGTCCTATAAGCCCATAATACTGCGAGTACACACAGGTCCCAACCACTTCACTGCGCATTACATACCTTGGTGAGCGCATTGCACACCTTACTAAACGCTTCAGCGTAGATAACCTTCTACACGATTGTCCTTCCTACGTAGTGTCTTTCCAACATTAAGAGCCATTTTCACATTTGTCCCCCCAACACATACTTATTGACCATACCTTTGCAAAGTTCATGTGCATCCGCGCAGGTTGTTTTCCATATGCCTGCATCCACCCGGTGAGACTTGCGTGTGGATCATTTCGTCCATTGTATTTGTCTGTCAATCACACCCTAGGCTTCCCAAATCATAACTGCATCATTCCCCTACACTTGCGTCAATCGTCAAAGGTCCCTTTGTGCGTACCCCACCACCTCGTGGGTGTAGTGCACAGTACCCAATCCAAGGCCTGGAAGTGTTGCTTTTCTGGCACCTCCCTTTCAAATTTATTCAAGAAGGTATCTACCTCACTTAGGCCATCATAAGTAGGCAGGTCTCTTACTTCTATCGATATGCAGCACAGCGACCTTGTCATCATATTACAATTTAGTATGGTTACCTCATGTAACTGATTCTGCCATCGCTCTATCTCCTCATCTGAATCTGAAGTACAGGAGCTTTCGCACTCCCAGGTAAGCCACCCATCCACGGTGGGATTCACCTAGTCTTGGTTTCGCATTGTTATCTTATAGATGCAGTCCAAATCATCATCACTTTCAAAGTCGCGCACTGGCTCTGTGTAGTGCGATCCTTCAGCAAGGTCCAGGGGTATAACTACGCGTAGTGACTTCTTTTCAAAAATCATTTTCCGCTTTTTCATATTAATCACCCCATTCATGTCAGTGGCCCAATCAATTCCTAAGAGCGCGGGGTAGGGATTGCTGTCATCAACAATCTCTATCACTTCAAAGTTTGCTAGCACGCTCACTCCCTCAATATCCATAGTGATTCCCTACAATCGCCCCATGGGTATTATCTTCTGTTGGTTCGCCATTTGCAGCTGAATAGGAGACCATTGTAGTGTAGGTCTCCCCATTCGTTCCCATGTCTGCTTCGGTAGAACATTCGCATCTGATCCTAAATCCAGAATTACTTGTTCCATCTCATATTCTCCAATCAGTGCGATTAGTCTCATTTCTCTTCTTGTTCTTGTCTTATGTTTTCCGATCTTCCTGACTACGCGTAGTTCTCCTGGTGCAGTCCCAGCGCATTGGTTAATGAGTTCCTGTAACCCTTTTACCGCCTTACTGTCGCATAGTAGCTTCATACATGTCTCCAGGAATGTTGTAAGCATGGATGGGTCCATCTTCGGCTCCGGTCTATCTTTTCTTCCTAAATTGGAGGCCCCCGTGAAGCTCTTCTTGGCTTCCATGAAGGTTTCCTGAGCACACTCCAAATCAAAATCTGCTTCTTTCGCCAGGGCTTTGCAAACCCAAGTACTATCCTTTGGTTGTTTTCCTTTGTCATCTCCCATCGTGATTCCACTTTGGAGCACAATGTTCACATTTGGATCTTCCTCGCGCAGCTCAGACCTCATCATCTTCATGTTCTGAGTCGGGGGAGGCGGTAGCGCTCCTTTGTCGCGTATCCTAGCTATCAGTGTAGGACAATATTCAGTCTCATGATCAAACAAGTTACAATACAAACATGATGGACATGTTGGGTTTGTACAATCACGGGCATAATGTCCTAGCCCTCTACAATTGTAGCATATCAACTGTCTGCAACCTCTTCCAGGTCCTCCTCCACCTCGACCTTGTCCGCGCCCCTAAAATCCTGTTCATGCCACTCCTACATTCTGGTCTAGGGGCCGCGATTCGGCCTGAACTTTGTAGGTGGGAGTTCTATCCATCATCAACTCATAGCTCCTACAAGTGCGCTCATCATGTCCCACTGACCTACAAAAGTTACAGAACAATTGTTGCAAATTTTGTGTATACTTCTATAACAAATGGAAATTGTTTGTAGCATGTTTTCCACCTATTTGACAAATCGCGCACCACAAAGCAGGCATCACGCTAGGTCCTGCTTGCACTTCTAGCCTTAACGGCATTGGTCCTCCTCCCATGAGGTAATTTGTGAACACGGGCAGTGGTCCTTATCATGACCCTGACCCTTTGATTTTACGCACCACACCTCTTCGCACACTTCTGGTCGAGTTGTCCTGTTCTGTTTCAGACTCTACATCTCAAGGCATAAATTTTTCAGTTGCACGTGGATCTGCTAAACTCCCAAGTTAGGATCCTGCTTCAGGGTCTCATGCAACCTCATCGCGATCTCTAAGGCCTCTGCCTGAGTCGTTAATTTATGTTGTGATAGCGCACTCCTCAGATGTGGTGTTAGCGATGCTACAAACCATTCATGATGTTGCCCATCCATCAGATTCATATTAGCTTCGCGAATCATGCATTTCAGTCTCTGATCCAGCTCCGAAGGAGTCTCGCCTGGTAGCTTCGTGATTTCTTTGAATCCAATGATCGACTATGCTTCAGACTTTGGCCTACTAAATTATCTGTTTAGCGCTGCTCAGATATTCGTGATTCCTGCATTTGGATTATCATTGGAGTGCTTAATATACCAGGTCAGTGCGCGGTCCTGCAGGGCGCTAACCAATGTCGCTTTATTTATATTGGCATCTGTAACTCTTTGTGCTTCCCATACGGCTCTTACAACGAACCAAAATTGGTTTGGATCCTCATTTCCCACTCCCTTGAACACAGGCAACTTTATCGTGCTTGTCATATTGAATCGTAGTGGTGGCGGAGGTGGTACAGGTGAAGATGGAGGTGATGGCGGCGAAGCTGGTGGCAATGTGGGTGGGGGTGGTATTTGCAGAATTCTTTGCGTTATCATATGGATCGCACTTCACAGCGAGACCTTGGCGAGTTCTTCTGCGTCCCCTCACGGAGGTGAAATCAAGGGGCTATTTTCCGATCCCTTAATTCCTTCGTTCCTGTAGGTTTTTCCACTTCACGTAGCCCCAAACATCAAGGTAATTGCATAACCCTCTTTTCACATAATAACATTTTAATCCAAGTATTCAAAGACTTTACGTACTTACCTCGCGGTCCTTTGAGAAAGTATCGCTCTGCCTCGCTATAGCTGACTGAGGTGTCGACCGCGAACTTAGTAATGAATCCTCCTATAATCTAATCGAACCAATGATCAACGACACGCGCGATCTTATCCTCTGATGCTTCCAACCTTCGTACTAATTCTAGGGTCCACACAATAGGAACGTCGAGTTTCCACCTTCCTTGGTTATATGCTAGCTTCGCAATCCACTCATACATCTCAGTAGGGAAAGACACGAAGAAAATTTCGTGGATCTCTGTGTATAGGTAGCAGTTTAACCACTCTTCTTTTGTTAGTCATGGGTTCTTGTTCTCCTGCACCGTGAACTCGTGAATTCTTTTGTCCAACCAGTCTTTAATTTCCTTCTTATTTGGATTCCAATGATATGACATCATACATCTCTATCCAGATTCCAGTCCCGGCAACGGAACCATTTGTTGGCTTGATGGGGCCTGACCCAGGTTCGGATTTATTTAGCCAAACAAATCCCTACACTACTGGCCCTTTCAGTATCAACCCACGGAGCGCGGACTGAAGTCTCACCCGAAGCAGTATGGGGGGATGTTGGAACCAAGTTTCCGAACCCTTGAGATGTCTGAGGGGTCGATTTAATCTAACTGTGCCTACCTTTGCACAGGTTACTTCACGCACTATTCTGACCTATGATACCTTCACGATCTATTATAATCGCCTGTGCGTAGCCCTAATCAGGGGCTGAGATGCTTTCGTGCTACTATTGCAGCGATCTGCGCTATTTCCCCAAGTTACACCGCATATCTTACTTATCCTCTTATAGATGTTAGTCAACTTCGCGTAAATAGATACTTTAATTCACATTCACTTAATCTACACATTTATATATGTTCGCGCACCATATAGAAAACAGAAATGCAATTTATACCCAATATATTCGATACAGAAAATAGGAAATAAATGCACAAAATTGATGTAAAATTTCTCTTTATTAATGCTTCAATAGTTACAGACTCGACTCGCCCTACACACTCAGCTGTAGGGGTCCGCGCACTCAGTTGCAGACTACTAGGCCTCTGCGCACTCAGCTGCAGAGCCTTCTCCTACTCTACGACCCAAAGACTCGACTTTACCCTTAGATCTTCTGCTATGCTTCTATTCCATCATCATTAAATTCCTTCTTTTACAACTTAGAGCCTCGCTCTATTTATACAATCCCATGGTCCGCGGACCATGGGTAGATCTCTCTAGCCAGCATTACATTACAAAATTAAGGGTGGACAACCCTATGACTCATTTACAAGCTATGAGCTCCACACCCAAAAAATGCGGAATATTTACATCAAAGATACAATTTATGACCAAAATCTGGGCTTTTAGCCCCAAAACTTCCCTTGGGGGATCTCGTGCCCAACAATGAGACTTCTAATTGGTCACTTCTCTACAAAGCGACCCAAAATTCGACCACACATACTAGACACTCTTGGAGGGTCAGCATGTTCCAGATTTTCACCTCCAGGATGCCCTGTTATGCCACCTGGGTCACCTTTGTGTTCCTTCAAGCGAGCGTGCCAAGATGATTTGGGAAGCACACTACAGTCGGGTTGCTAGGCATTTCGAGGTCGAGAAAATTGTGGGAGTACTGCAGAAGTATTTCTATTGGCCGAATTTTCGACAGGATGGCGGGAAGTACATCAGATCATGCACTATCTGCACCTTTGACAAACCAACCATCAAGAACCAAGGCCTATATACCCCACTGGCTACCCCTAGTCGACCTTGGGAATCCATCTCCATGGATTACATGTCAGGCGTTCCTTATATTAAGCATGGAAACGATTGTGTTTTTGTGGTCGTCAACAGGTTCTCGAATATGGCCATTATGGTGACCTGCAAGAAGAATATCACAGCAAAATCCACTACTAAACTCTTCTTTGAATGAGTGTGGGTACACTTTGGGATCCCACAGTCTATCATCTCAGATCGGGATAGCAGGTTCCTCAGTACATTTTGGTCCAGTCTCTGGTCGATGCTAGACACCAAACTCACTAAGTCCACAGCCTTCCATCCTCAAACTGATGGCCAGACAGAGGTTGTCAACAAGATGATCGTACACATTCTACACATGTACAACTCAAAGCATCCACGCACATGGGATGAGAGCCTCCCCTATGTTCAGCATAGCTACAACCGGGCTCTCCACAACTTGACTGGCCACAGCCCTTTTCAGGTGGGCTTGGGATTCCAACCACTATGTCCCATTGATGTGGCCATGCCATTTGCAGCTACTCACGCAGATTTAGCCCATGTCCAGTCTGAAATAGATAAGGCAAACAGCTTCATTGAGCACATCCAACATATCCACCAGCAGGTCCACGACATTTTAGAGAAATCAAATGCAAATTACAAGCAGCGACATGATCAACATCGGGTGCCACACAAGTTTCAGGTGGGCGACAAAGCCTGGTTGCATTTGCAAAAGGAATGCCTTACCAGAGCCTATCAGAAACTCAGACCACTTCGATATGGTCCTTACACCATTACCAAGGCTGTGAGAGACAATTCATTTGAGCTCAGCATTCCCCCATTCCTTGTCCTGCACCCAGTGTTCAATGTGGACCGCCTTCGGCCATACTTTCCACCATTACTAGACACATCTGACATTGCAGAACAGCTCACACCCACAGAGTTAAATCCCGATTGCATGGAACAAGTTGCAACCGATTGAATCATGGACACACAAATCAAGCGCACTCGCCAGCAGAATATCCAACTGTATTGAGTTGTCAAAGCAGGCCAACTCCTTCACCAAGGCAAGTGGCTCACCAGGGACCAAGTTCAGCAGAAGTTTCCTCATCTCATGGAGGAACTCAACGCAAAGGGGACCATTGCTTCCTAAGGGGAGGAGGAATGATCCAGGTGGATATTGGTGGCTACCTACCAAGTCCACTTGGACCCCCACCATTGTTTCTTTCAGCTTTTCAGTTTCCTTAATTGTAGCACAATTTACTATTTTTAGCAGTTTTTCGGGTCTTAAACTTCCGGAGCCATTTTGAGGCTAAAAGACGTTTTTTGGGAAAACTGGGAGAAGCATGGGTCCATTGACCGATGTTGCTCTTCCCAAAGTTGTAGTTCTCAGATAGATCTTTCTAACAAGATATTGTGCGCGTCAAATAGAGATCGTATGTCAAAGTTACAACCTCGGGAAGTTGATGTACCAATTTAGCCAAACGGGGCCCACAGTTTGGCGTTTCATCTTCTAGGGTTAGGTTTTTGGATGTTTAGGGTTTTCCATTGTTTCTCAACAATAAATAGGCCTTCGAGCCTCATTGTAACATAGTTCAGAGGCATGTAGTCGCCACATCTCTTCTCAGAGATAAGCTACCATCTCCCTAGCTAGTTTATTTCCATTTCTGTTTTTAAGCATATTTCAGTATTTTATAGTAATGAAATGAAGTATTATTTCTGTTGCATCTCTGTATGTATGGTTATATCTGTAATTTTTTGCGTTCCTGTTTAAATCCGGATCAGTGTCAACCTCTCATTGGTCAACCAAAACATCGTTGACCAATAACATGTCGACAATTGTCAAAATTCGACTGAGTCATATGTTATAATATTCAGGGAATATTCTAAGGAATATTACTTGGAATATTCTTTTTGCTGACTGGGTTGTACAGATGCCTAGTCAGCATCCCAGTTAGCTTGTACCCAAAATTTGCATGTTTGTTAAATCGATCAAAATGCAATATCTTTCTCATATGAGATCTGTTTTGTGTGAAATGAGTTGTGTTGGGATCATATCAACGAGACAGACAAGGTCATTCAGGGTTTGAGCGATTCCGAGCACTTTGAATTTTGAGCAAATTTTTTCCCCTAATCCAAATTCCGATCAATTTGTCAATTAGTATTAAATAAATTTTAAAATCAAATTATAAAGACAATTTAATTAATATTTATGAATAATATGCAATAAAAATTGTTTTACTATTAATTTAACAACTAAATTATAACTAGCACAGTTATATAAATTTTATATAAATTAAATCACTAGTAACTCTATATAGATATCAAAACACTTAGTTTCTAATCAAAATACTTAGTTCCTAAAACATTTCAAATCATCAAAATTATTATATATATAATTTAATACTTAAATAAATAAAAAAGTATCTTTAGCTCTTTTCAAATGTTTTCCACATATTATATGTTTGTTTATTATTTGTGATTTAATATTAAAGTGGTTGAATTTGACACATTCACTTTGAATAAAGTTGCAGTGTATTAAATAGCTTTAACAATATTCACACATTAACTTTTTGTATGGTAACTGAGACCAATCTTTTGTATTTTTTCGAGGAAAGAAGGTAAAACAACTTTAACAAGCCAATTAAAAAAGATGAGAAATTGAAGACTAACTTCCCAACAAATGCCAAGAAATCTCTAATTCTTCAGCAAATTGAAGCGGAATTAAAACTTCACAATGGAATCCAGGTAATACCCTTGTTGCTACGCCCTAGTAGAATTAGTTTGGATCTCATACTCCAACATTTGTGCCCTAGTAGAATTAGTTTGGATCTTATACCCCAACCTTTGTGCCCTAGTAGAATTAGTTTGGATCTCATACCCCAACCTCTGCATTGTAGAATTTGAATCCCCTAAAATGAAATGAAGAGCTCCATTTCATTGCATTGGATTTGCAGCCAACTTTAATCTTTTGACCTACTAGAACAGATACAATAGACATTAATCATAGATACATGAAAAGAAAAGAAAAAAGAATAATATAAGAACTTCTTGAATTCAAGAAGATCAATTTCTTGAATTCTTGATTTCAATTTCTTGTAATAAGATCAATTTCTTGAATTCTTCACATACCTTGGAGGTAGGAATTATAAAAACAATGCCTAAATAAAACAAATTCAACAAAGTTAGGAAAGAAATGCTCGAGATATCCTAAAAATTATTAACTATATATCATTAAAACTTTTTTAATAAAATTAGGAAACAAATGCTCACAAGATTCTAAAAACTATTTGTTTTTAGTTAATTTAATTATATTCACTGAAATGAAATTTTTATTGTATAGTTGTTCCTTCAAGGAAAGAAAATTATAGAAATATGAAGTGAAAAAATAAAATCAAATTTAAAGTTAGCAAAAAAATAACTATGATTAATGGAACAAGAATTGAAAAAAAGAAAAAGAAAAAAACATAGAAAATGACAAAAAAAAGTACCATTGAATTTAAAAAATAATAAAACTAAAAATTAAAAAAAAGGAAAAAATAGTTTTTTTAATTATTTTTTCCTTTTTGTCATCTTAAATTGAAAATATGGAGAAAAAAAACTATAATTCATGAAAAATAAAATAAAAAATAAAATCAAATAGTTAAATAAAAAATAAATAAAACTAAAAACAAAAAATAGTAACTAATAGAAAAATAGAAGTTACTAAACAATGTCTTATAATAAGACATCAAATAATAACCTTACAAATATATAAATTTAAATAATAATACTAATAAATAACAAAATTTGAATTCCCAATATTAAACTATGGATAAGAAACATAACTTTTGATCAAAAGCAAAATTGAAACCTCATACAAAAATTGTTAAAACTATAACATTAAATATACTTATATTAAATTTTTGTATTCTATATTCTCCAGAACAAAATAAAACTATAACGTTAAATATACTTGTATTAAATTTTTGTATTCTATGTTCTCCAGCAGAACAAGGAAAACATCTAGTAATGAAAAATCCTTATAATTTTATTTATACAAAAATATACCAAAAATGAACCCCAATAGCTTAAAACACCACATCAATTTCCATTTGATACAGAGACTTATATTAATCAATGTGAAAGTATACCAAAAGTCTACCGAGTAGCTTAAAACACAGCACAACAATTTCCATTTCACATACACACTTATATTAATCATATAAATAGATGTTGAGTCTCTAATACTTGGGTATTAAATTCTAAAATTTAATAGATATCAATGATTTATTATGCGAGCAGATTGTATCACTACGCGATCAGACCATGTTTCAAAACATGGACTCCACTGAGGACAGCCTTACGATGTAATTAAAATATATTGTGAAATGAAGGTTAAACATCAATTCTTTTATTGAAAAACCATTAATGACCACCTCAAGTGTAATATTTAAGTGTTATATGGGGTTTTATATAGTTTGTTAGATTTAAATTACTTCATATCTAATCATGTTTACACGATCTTATATGACATTTAAGAAGGTTATTATCACTTTGTTGAAAAATTCCTTAGATTAAGATGCATAATATTTTATTTACCGACAAATATCAATTCCGGGTTGAAATGTTTTCATGAGTTAAAACATATCTAAGTGATGAGATGTGCCCAACTAACTTCTTATGAAATTTCAACACCATTTCAAAATAATATATTTTTATAAATGAATTTCTATTTAAATTTTTAATCGATTACATTATAATAACCGATATTTGAATATTGGTTACACTATAATAATTGATATTTGAATATTTATCGATGTGACTTTTTTTTTCTATTTAAATATTGATTTATTATAGTATTTAGGGATTAAAGTGGATGGATATTTGGGCAATTTATTAAGATTAATAACAGTATAAATTTAATATAATTATTATCTAAAATTATTATGTAATATTTATATTTTTGTTAATTTTATAATAAATATTAATTTAGATTTATTTTAATTTTAGATTTATGAAGTATTGAGAGGGATTAAAATTTTCGAGGTACAAATTTTTTGTTCTAGTGTAAAATTTGAGGAAAGGTTTGCACTTCGAGAGATTTGATCTTTCTCGGCGCTTGATAGATTCAGGGTTAAGATGGATCTCGGTTGGTTTCAGTCATGTGCGGCCATGGAAAAATTGGTGAACATCTAAGTATTTTGATCATTTTAAATATGTTAAATACGTATAATATTAATATGGACATTTTAATTTTAAATTTCCTCATTTACCGCACTTTCTTGAGATGATAGACACTGTTAGATCTAAGACTTTTGTGATCCATAATGTTGATATCAGTCTTTCGGATTAATCACATCGCTAGGATTTGGTCGACGTTTCGAACCAACTAATGTGGTTCATCCTCAGGACAAGGTGAGAAATCAATAGATCTGAGGGAATAAATAGCAAGGATGCATCACTGCCTAGAGTTAGCCGTTGGAAATTAGCCGTTAGGTAATTTGTTAAATTGTTCATTGATTTAGTTAGAGAATAGTTGTTATGTAATAAATAAATATTTAATTTCGATATTATAAATTGATAATATTAAATTTAGTTATAAAATAGTTGTTGTGTAATAAATAAATATTATATTTCGATATTATAAATGGAATATTAGTATTAAATATTATATTAAAAATTATCTAGAAATAATTAATATTAAATATTGTAATAATATTGTCTATGATTTTAATACAATTTTGCAATGTATCCAAATTGAATTGAGAACCAATGTTAGGTACAAATGCAATCGAAAGCTCGTGAACCATGGCAATCTAGGGTTTCTGACAAACCCTACCACGGAAAGAGTACAAGTGCGGCAGGCCTCCAGTGCAGTGACATAGACTCTCAAGCGTTGGTTCAAACGCACTGACGGAGTCTATGTAATGAATATTCAGATGGGGGAGGCCACGGGGCCTCTCCCCACAGGCAACAATGACAGCCGAAATCCCAACTGGAATACCAATGAAAATGAAAAGCCATCGTCCGGAACAGCAGTACCGCCACAGAATCAATCTGCCCAGCAGCAGGAGGCGGAAGATTTGAACAAAGGGCAGGAGAAGGCCTCCACGGGAAATGCAGAACCCATGAAGGCGACATCGTCCACATGCAAGCCCATAGCAGCAGATCGACCCAAGATCAACTTACCAAGCCATCGAATCAACGCCCAAATATAGTTTATGAAGGATCATGCGCTTATAGGTAAATTCATTGGTTTCTGGCCAACCGAGAAAGCCTTGCAGGGATGGATTGCTTCAAAATGGAAACCAAAAGGACATGTTACCCTACAGCTAGGGCCAAAAGGTTTCTTCAATGCTATATTCAACTGCATCAAAGACAGGAATAGAATCTTAGACGGCGGCCCTTATTTCTTCAATACAACGAGTCTGTATTTAAGGGATTGGATTGAAAGATTTAATCCAGATAAAGAGGACTTCAGCTGGGCACCTGTTTGGATTCGAATGTACTCTCTGCCTCTGGAATATTGGGATGAAGAATCGCTAAAATCCATTGGCAATGGACTAGGAGAATTCATAAAGATTGTAGAGGAAACAAAGCTCTGAAGGTACACCTCGTATGCTCGCATCTACGTTTACATGTGGCTCGACAAAGCCCTCACAGATTTGGTAAGCCTTCTTCATGATGATTTTGAATGGATTCAACCCATAGATTATGAACATGTGCCCTTCAGACGTAGAAAATGCCATGCTCATGGCCATCTATTCCGCGACTGTCCATTAAACGCTTCCCCCAAAACCAGTGATAACTCAGAGAAGTCTGACTCTGAAGGATTCACCAAGGTCACCAATCGAAAGAAGCGTGCCAAAAAGCCCCCACCTGTCCTCAAAAACACCTTACCCCTTCCTCTGCACCCTCCACTAGTAATAGCTTTGATATTTTGTCACAACATTCCATGCCTGACGCAGATCTATCCAAACCTATTGAACCATCCACCTCACCTCAACTTAATGAGTCTAGTATACCTTTGCATGATCAGAAAATTGATCAAAATAGAGCAGCCTCTCCATCCATCCCCATCCAAGAGACAAATATAGTCCTATGGTAGGCAAAAGGAATGGACATCGATAGCTTTTTATTAGATCCAGCCAAGACAACTAATACAATGCCTGAGAGCAGCCAACATAGCCACATGGATGAGGAACCAGAGAGATTTGACCTTGGAGACCTAGACATCTTCGGTCTTGAACAAGCTTGCAGAAAGAAAGAGTTTGACAAAATTCTGGATAGGAAGCTCGAAAATTTGGAAGTAGTCCTTTCAAGAGTGCATCAGCAGAGAACCTTAGGCATATAACCAGGTAGCAGTTGGGATGGGAAAAATATCCACAAAGATAGTAAGAAAAGGGGAAGAAAGACGGATCTGCAAAGAACCATCATCATTGGGGAAATGTTGGTGGAGTCAGGAAGATATTCCAAGTTAACTAAATACTATAGGTGATCAGGTGCTCATGTCCTAAGTGTCGTAAAATGCTCAAAATTTAAAGTGCTTAGAACTGGTTCAAAGTTGAATGAATGGAAAGTGCTCGTCTTCCCGATTCCGCCGCTGCAAACAGTTCGAAAAACGGTCGCCGTATGAGGAAGTTATAACAAAAAGAAGAATTTGTCCATAACATTAGAAATTTTAATTTTTCAAAAAAAAAAAAAATGAATATTCCGCCTGGCACGAAATCCGAGGCAACCACCAAACATTAAATGTAACTGCAGTTAAGTTGGCGGAATTTTGGCAGGAGCGCCAAATTTGGCGGACCCGCCATAATTGGCGGAGCTATCTGGAGTTAACTAAAGTTAGCTGGAGTTTTTCTAGGGAAAAACTGGAGAAACTTTAAACGGCCATAACTTTGGCTAGGAAAGTCAGTTTTGGACGAATTTTTTTTTTTATTTTGGGTATTTTCCACCTTCTAAATCCATTGGTGCAGGTCTTACAGCCATATGAGGTCATTTGTAGAGGTTTTGGAGCCGTGAAAGTTCTAGGAGCCACCAGGGCCCAGTTTTGTGAAGACTGTATAGGGTTGCAGGTATCCATTGGAGGTGATCAAATAGTCAATCCTGAAGGATTCAAGTGTTCTGAATCCATTTTTGCCATATATTTCTCCTGTAGATGCTTCTATTCAGCTGTATTTTCAATTTGAGCATTTAATAAAAACAAGGACAAGCCAGGTTGGGAGCTTTGGACCCAGCAGATGTAGCCCTGGAGGGGGTGAACTGCTTTATCAACTTCTTTTGCATTTGTGGTTGATTTATTTTGCAGATCAAATTCGTTTTAATGTGTTAAACAGTAAAAGGAAATAACTCTACTATGTTAAATGGGTCATGAATAGCTGAAAAATTCATGTGTTTTCTTTCTGCAAGACATGGAAATCTTTTAAACATGTTTAATTCTGAATTGAATACCTTGCAAACAAATTTCAAGTAGTTTCAAATTCAGATCAAGTTGGTATCAGAGCTCAGGGTTTTTGTGCAAAGATCTTCTAACTGTCTTGCAAAGTATTGATGCTTTCCAGGTTGAAACTTAAAAGAGGGGAAGGAAAGTTGACTAGAGAACGAGAGAATCCTCAGTCAAGGAAGGCCAGAGAGCCATTACCTCCACCTTCAATTTCATCCTCAAGAGTCTCAGCAGAAGCTTCAAGAATGTCTGCACATGAAGGAGAAATTCCTACAGAGACAAATCTAAGAGAAGAAGAAAGAGTCTTCAGAAAGGCTTTCTTGGACCTCACTAAAATGGTGAGGATATTGTACCAAGAAAGAAATGAGAAATTGGCTGGAGAAGGGTCCAAACATCCACATGAAGGAGAGGGCTCTTCAGGAGGTAAGAAGGATGATGATCATTCCAAGAAAGGACATGGAGGAAATGGTGATCCACCACCCCCATCTTCACCTTCTTCCTCTTCATCTTCGTCTTCTTATGTTCATAAGCATAGATCCTTTGGAAAAAGTCCTTTTTTGAAGCTTGATATAAAATTCGAATTACCTATGTTTAATGGTGAAGTGAATGCAGAAAAGCTTGACAACTGGATTAGGCAGTTGGAAGTTTACTTGAGGATCCAGAATATGTATGATGATGCCACAAAGATTCAGTTGGCTTCTTTGAGAATGGATGGAGCAGCATTGGTCTGGTGGGAGGCCAAGACTAAAGAGGAGATCAAGAAATTTGGTAAGGTTACCTTAACATGGCCTGAATTTCTGTTAGCCATTAAAAAATAGTTTTATCCTCTTGCTCACATGCAGAAGGCCATTATGAATTGGCAAAATTTCAGACAACTTAAGGGTCAGAGTGTCCAAGACTACACCCAAGAATTCAGGAGAAGAGCTCTCTTGTTAGGGTTAGATTTGCAGACCCAGGAAACCTTGTTGAAATACATTGGTGGATTGCATAGCTACCTTAGACACACCATCTTGATGTTTAACCCTACTAGCCTGGACGAGGTTTGTGTCCAAGCTACCCATTTAGAGGCAAGGGGAAAAAACACATTTGAAGAGGGTAGAAACAAGCCCTCCAAGGGGGAAAACAAAGAGAAAACCTCCAAGAAAAAGAGAAAAAAGAATGCATCTGTCAAACAGGAGAGTGAGAAAGTGATCTGTAAACATTGTTCTAAACCAGGCCATGAGGAGAAAAACTGTTGGAAATTATATCCTAAAAAAAGACCTCAATTTAACAAATCCAAAGGGAAACAGAAAACTGCTGCTACTACATCTACACCACAAGATTTATGGGAAGATTCAGGTGATGAAACCAAAATTACAGCCATGGGTTTGAAAAACTTGAAGGGAAAAGAAATTGAAACTCAAGCCAACACTAGTACCTCAAACTGCCATGTACAAGCTCCTAATGAGGAAGAAAGAATTGAACTGTTTCATGTGAGGGCGATTTCAAAACATACTAAAATTGACACACTTTTTGATAGTGGGTCACAAGCAAACCTTATATCAAAGGACTTGGTCAAGCAGCTTAAACTTGAGACCGTTCCACATCCGAATCCATATCCATTTGGATGGATTTGCAAGGATGCAAATTTACAAGTTTCAAGAAAGTGCACATTGCGCTTTGCAATTACTGCACATTTTATTGAAACAGTTGAACTTGATGTGGTACCTTTTGATATAGCAGGAATTGTTTTGGGAAGTCCTTACTTGTTTGACAGGAAAGCTATCTTTCATCGCCATGAAAACAAATATCATATGTTCAAAGATGGCAAGGAGTTAATTGTTAGAGCTCATCGCAAGAAGACAAATATAGCGATGGTGAATGCAGGACAGGTAAAAAGGCTGGTCAATTCAAGTAAGAATTGTGTTCTTCTTATGATTAAGCCCAAGGTTGATGTGAATCATGAGTCATTTGACAATTGTGATCCAAAACTTAAATCAGATCTGTATGATGTAGTTGATGCATATCATGAGATGTTTCAGGAGCCTACAGGTTTGCCTCCTAAGAGGGAGATTCAGCATGAAATCCATTTGCATCCAGATTGTCCTCTTCCAAACATAGGCATGTACCGCATGTCTATTATGGAGAATGCTGAAATAAAGAAGCAAATCAAGGACTTGTTGGACAAGGGTTTCATAAGGCCAAGTACTTCACCATGTGGGTCACCGATTGTATTGATTCCAAAGAAAGATGGCACTTGGCGTATGTGTGTTGATTTCAGGGCCTTGAACAAGATAACGGTAAAGAATCGTTACCCACTCCCAAGGATAGATGATTTGCTAGACCAGCTGAAAGATGCTCGATATTTCACTAAGCTAGACTTGCGCAGTGGATATCATCAAGTAAGAATTGAAGAAAGTGACATTTGGAAGACAGCCTTTAAAACCAAACAAGGACTCTTTGAGTGGCTTGTGATGTCGTTTGGTTTGTGCAATGCACCTGCAACTTTCATGCGGGTAATGGATGATGTCTTGCGTCCTTTTCTTGATGATTTTGTTATTGTCTACTTAGATGACATCTTAATTTTCAGCAAGTCTAGAGAAGATCATGTCATGCATGTTAGGAAAGTACTTGATGTTTTGAAGAAGAATCAGTTATTTCTTAAAATGTCAAAGTGTGAATTTGGAAAGACTTCTTTGGTTTATTTGGGACACATAGTAGGAGGAGGTGCTTTGAGAATTGATCCTGCTAAGATTGAGGCTATTGTGAAGTGGCCTACTCCCAAATCCATAACAGAGGTAAGAAGTTTTTTGGGTGTAGCTCAATATTGGAGGAAGTTTATCTCTAACTTCTCTTCTATAGCAGCTCCTATGCATGCAGTGACAATTGTGAAGCATGCTTTCCAATGGGGAGGCAAGCAGAAAAAAGCTTTCGAATCTTTGAAAGAGAAGATTAGTTCAGATCCAGTCCTTGCATTACCGGATTTGAGACAGCCATTTGAGATACAAACTGATGCTAGTGATTATGCTATGGGTGCAGTTCTTCTACAACATGGTAAGCCTATTGCTTTTCATTCTGAAACTTTTAATGGTGCTGTTGTAAATTATCCTACATATGATAAGGAGTTATATGCGTTGGTACAAAGCGTCAAAAAGTGGAAACACTACTTGATGGGCAAAGAAAATGTTATACATACCGACCATCAGCCCTTACAGTACTTGCAATCACAAAGAAAGTTACAACAGTCACGACACTTCAGATGGATGGGCTTCTTGAAACAGTTCCATTTGGTAATAAGGTATAAGAAAGGTACTTTGAATAAGGTTGTTGATATGCTTTCAAGGCCTATTATTGATGCTGTTACTTAAGAATGATTCCATTTTACATGATAGTTACATAGAACAATATGCATCTGATGAAGACTTTAAAGATGTGTATGCTAACTTGAGTAAAGGAAATCATGTAGAGGAAAATGACTATCACATGCATAACAATTTGCTGTTTCATTTGGGCAAGTTGTGTATACCACAGGGGGAGAGGATAAATGTCATAAGAGAAGCTCATTCTTCTCTTATTGCTGGCCATTTTGGTGTGAGCAAAACAGTTGCACATCTATAGAGGTATTGCTATTGGCCTCGCATGGTAGATTCTGTTTCAAGGTTCATAAGAGGTTGTTCATTATGTGCTACAAGCAAGCCTAGCAATAGGAAGCTTGGTTTGTATACTCCTTTTCCGGAACCTTCTAGACCATGGGAGAGCATCTCTATGGATTTTGTAGGAGGTTTGCCAAAATCTCGAAAGCAGCATGATTATTTATATGTAGTAGTTGATCGTTTCAGCAAAATGTGTATACTTATGCCTTGTAAGAAAACTATAACTGTTGAACAAACTACTGAATTATTTTTTCATCATGTATGGATTCACTTTGGTTTGCCTACTTCCATTATTAGTGACAGGGATTCCAGATTTGTGGGGAATTTTTGGTCCAACCTATGGGAGATGATGGACACAAAGTTGAAGAAAAGTACTGCTTTCCACCCGTAAACAGATGGACAAACCGAAGTTGTGAACAGAACCATTGTGCACCTCTTGAGAGGTTATTGCAGCAAGCATCCCAAGCTTTGGGATGAACATTTGCACTACATACAGCATGCTTACAATCGTGCCAAGCACTCTTCCACAAACACCTCACCGTTTGAAGCTTGTTTTGGTTACTTGCCAAAACCACCTCTTGGTTTCATTCTTGAGAAATATGTTGCCATTGAGGGACATAGTGACATTGACAAAGCTCGTTCATTCATTGAAAGAATTCAACAAATACATCAGCAAATTCAAGAACAGCTTGAGAAGAGTCAAGGCAAGTACAAGGAAAGACACGACAAGCATAGAGTCGATCACAAGTTTCAAGAAGGAGATGAGGTATGGTTGTACATCAGTAAGGAAAGGATGCAAGGAGAAGGTAAAAAACTGAAGCCTATTCGTTATGGTCCATTCAAAATCCTTGAGAAGGTTGGAAATAATGCTTTTCAATTAGATTTGCCTTCCTACATGCAAATGTATTCTGTTGTCAATGTGGAGAACTTACGTTTGTATGAACCTCCTTTGATTGTTGATCATGAAAGTGTTGTTCAGCTGCCATCTATAGAATATTTCTCGCCATAATTCTTAGATGAGCTGAAAGAAGATACAATCCTTGACAGAAGGACACGCACTTCAAGAAGGGGCAGTGTAGATTATGTTCGGGTTGGTTTCAAAGGCAGCAAACCGAACAAGGCAAAGTGGATGGAGGTGGAAAGAGTGAGGGATCTGTACCCTCACCTCTTTAACAGGTAGTTGAAGGCTTTTGGGGTCCAAAAGCTTCCCAATGGGGAGGCGTGATCAGGTGCTCATGTCCTAAGTGTCGTAAAATGCTCAAAATTTAAATTTCTTAGAACTGGTTCAAAGTTGAATGACTAGAAAGTGCTCGTCTTCCCGATTCTGGTGCCACAAACGGTTCGAAAAACGGTCTCCGTATGAGGAAGTTATAGCAAAAAGAAGAATTTGTCCATAACATTAGAAATTTTAATTTTTCAAAAAAAAATTAAAAAAGGAATATTCCGCCTGGCACAAAATCCGAGGCAACCACCAAACATTAAATGTAACTGCAGTTAAGTTGGCAGAATTTTGGCAGGAGCACCAAATTTGGCGGACCCGCCATAATTGGCAGAGCTATCTAGAGTTAACTAAAGTTAGCTCGAGTTTTTCTAGGGAAAAACTAGAGAAACTTTAAATGGCCATAACTTTGGCTAGGAAAGTCGGTTTTGGACGAATTGTTTTTTGATTTTGGGTATTTTCGACCTTCTAAAGCCATTGGTGCAGGTCTTACAGCCATCTGAGGTTATTTGCAGAGGTTTTGGAGCCGTGAAAGTTCTAGGAGCCACTAGGGCCCAGTTTTGTGAAGATTGTATAGGGTTGCAGGTATCCATTGGAGGTGATCCAATAGTCAATCCTGAAGGATTCAAGTGTTATGAATCTATTTTTACCATCTATTTCTCCTGTAGATGCTTCTATTCAGCTGTATTTTCAATTTGAGCATTTAATAAAAACAACGACAAGCCCGGTTGGGAGCTTTAGACCCAGCACACGTAGCCCTGGAGGGGGTGAACTGCTTTATCAACTTCTTTTGCATTTTTGGTTGATTTATTTTGCAGATCAAATTCATTTTAATGTGTTAAACAGTAAAAGGAAATAACTCTGCTATGTTAAATGAGTCATGAATAGCTGAAAATTTCATGTGTTTTCTTTCTGCAAGACATGGAAATCTTTTAAACATGTTTAATTCTGAATTGAATACCTTGCAAAAAAATTTCAAGTAGTTTCAAATTCAGATCAATAGGCTGTTACCCACTGGTCAGCCATGAAGCTCATCTCATGGAATTTAAGAGGGCTCAATAGCCCTAGGAAATACAGAATGATAAAAAACATGATACAGCATGAAAAACCACAAATCTTCTTTATGCAAGAAACAAAATGCAATAGTAATACATTGGGTTCTATTTTATCCAGAGCTTGGCCAAGATGTCACTCAGTTGTGGTGGATGCTTCTGGTGCCTCGGGAGGACTCACCATCACATGAAATACACAAGCTATCTTACTCACAGACTTTCGTGCCTCCCATCATCTCATACAAGCCACTTTCCATATCATAGGAACTAATATACATGGTCATCTGTCAAATGTATATTTTCCTCAGGACTCATTGCAAAAGATTTCACTACTAAACACATTGGAGGCTCTCAATTCCACCAGAACACACCCACTATGGATCACCGGTGGGGATTTCAACATGATTACTAAACTGGAAGAGAAAAAAGGAGGCAAAGTCAAACTAGACAATGAAAGCAGCCGCTTCAGAGACTACATACAAAACAACTGGCTGATAGATTTACCATTCAATAATGGAATCCATACTTGGAATAACAAAAGGTAAGGATCCCAACAAATTACATCTCAGCTGAATATATTTCTCATTTCAGATAATTCCATTCACCTGGGCAGAGACATCACAGCCTCAATCTTGCCTCTGTCAGGCTCGGACCATTGGCCCATTTCACTTCAGTGGCAAGGACCGGGAGACTCTAACAAAAGGCCTTTTCGATTTGAAGCTTTCTGGCTCTCTCATCCAAACTTCAAAAATATAGTCAAAACAGCTTGGGAAAATTTCACTCCTCCTGAAGGATCAATCATGTATCAATTCCAAGAAATACTAAGGAATCTCAAACAACAAATCAAGAAATGGAATCATTCCACCTTTGGAAATATTTTTCAAGCTCAAAAAACACTTGAGCAAAGCATGATTGAGCTCCAACAGAGAATTATCGAGGAAGGGAGAACCAAAACACTAGAAAATCAAGAACAAGATGTTCTTACTCAACTAGAAGACAGAAGGAAGCAAGAGGAGGTACTTTGGAAAAAAAAATCAAGAATCAGATGGTTAAAAGGGGGGGAAAGGAATACCAAATTCTTTCATCGCACCACCATGCAAAGACGAATGCATAATAACATTGCACAACTTCAGAATCAGCAGGGAGAAAGAATGGCGGAACATGATGAAATTGAGAGAGAACTCCTCACCCATTTTAAATTTGTACATCAAGAGCCTCAAGTAAACAGGCAACTGGACATAAACAAAATTCTTCAGCATGTGCCAAAAATTATAACAGAAGAGCACAATCAGATATTACTTCAACCGGTCACTCTTCTAGAAGTCGAATCAACAATAGCTCAACTGAAAGATGGGAAAGCCCCTGGACCTGATGGATTTACCTCCAACCTTTTCCATCACTTATGGGATCTCATCAACCTGGAGGTTTGGAATGTTGCGGAAGAATCTCGAACCATGCACTAGCTTCTTCCGTCTCTAAATGCAACATTCATAGCTCTCATCCCTAAAGAATACCATCCAAATACTCCGGAGAATTTTAGGCCCATAGCACTCTGCAATGTTATATACAAAATCATCTCGAAAGTCATCACCAACAGACTCAAGCCACTGCTCCCCATACTCATCTCGCAGGAACAATCAGGATATGTGGAGGGACGTCAAATCCTAGATGGCATAATTCTGATGCATGAGATCATTCACTCCCTAAAGCACAACAAACAGGCAGGTATGCTTCTCAAAATTGACTTATCTAAAGCATTTGACAAATTAAGTTGGACATATATAAAACAAATGCTTACAGCCTTTGGCTTCAGCCCAACTTGGGTCAGATGGGTTATGAATCTCATATCATCCACCTTTTTCTCCATCTTGGTAAATGGCATCCCCTCTCGCCCCTTCTCCCCCTCTAGAGGCATTCGTCAAGGTGATCCCCTCTCCCCTTTTCTTTTTGTCCTCATGGCAGAAGGCTTAGGTCGTCTTATAAAGCATGCTCTTCATTCTCAAAACCTTAGAGGCATTTCTATCCACGGAACCTCTGCCATCACTCATCAACAATTCGTGGATGATAATATGTTGTTTGGGCACCCTTCAATCTAAGAAGCTCATACACTCAAATCCCTGTTAGATACCTTCTCTGAGGCTTCAGGAACTACCATTAACACTGTTAAGTCTCAAATCTTCTTCTTTCATACTCCCTCAGTAACACAAAGAAATATAGCTAGAATCCTAGGTTTTATTGTCGCCAATCTTCCCTCCAAATACTTGGGCACACCATTGATCGACTCTGCTATAAAGCACGCATCCTGGCATCTACTCCTAGAAAAACTTGAAGGCCGCCTATCTTTATGGACTTATAGAGCCCTCAATATGGCAAGCCGGCTCATTCTTGTCAAAGCGGTACTACAAACTATGCCTCTATACCTTTTCTCTGTTCTCACAGCGCCGAAGTGGGTGCTCAAAAAGATCAAGGACATACAACGCAACTTTCTATGGGGATCATCAGGGCAAAATCACAAATGGGCCCTAGTGAAATGGTCAACAGTTTGCACACCAAAAAAGTAGGGAGGCCTTGGATTGCGGGATCCTCAGCATAGTAACGTAATGATGGGGGCAAGACTATGGTGGCAATGGTTATCAGCCCCACACACACCATGGGCTAGATTATGGGCTGCAAAATATGAAAATAATAGACCGCCAGAAGAGCTTATCAGACTCACAAATAATGATGCAGGCTCCCTAATTTGGAATGCGGAAAAACAACACAGGGCAATGATACAATAGCACAGTTTTTGGGAGATTAGAGACGGCGGCACTGCCCAATTTTGGGTTGACTCATGGCAACAACGACCCAAAATATTAGATGCCATCCATCCCCAAAATCTTGAGGAACATGCTATTCATCAAAATGAAAAAGTCTCGTAGCACTGGACTTAACATATCAATCAGGGATACAGGCAATGGAAAAAGGCAAAACAGATCATTAATCAAGAAACGGAGGACTTCTACAAAGAAATGAACACAAAGCTCAACAATAGGAAAATCAGATATTCAAACAAAAAAGACATTTTAAGATGGGGATACACCCCGTGGGGAATATTCTCAACTAAGGAGGCATATGGGTTGATGATTCACACTCAGGAACTCGTGAACCCAGTCTGGGAACGTATGTGGACCCTTGGAATATGGCCCAAAGTATCTACTTTCATATGGTTGCTTTTTCATAGAAGAATTCTCACATGGGATAATCTCATTAAAAGAGGGTTCCAAGGACCCTCATACTGCCCCAATTGCAATCAGCAAAGCGAAACCATTCAGCACCTCATGGATTCATGCAACTTGGCCAACAAATTATGGGAAAAACTCAGCTTCAAGTGTCAAAGAACCTGTAGAATTTCAGGGGACATTATCAACACCATCTGTAACTGGGCCTCCGCTCCCTACAACAGCAAGCTACTAAATTCTCTATGGCAAATCCTTCCAGGTCTGCTTCTTTGGACAATTTGGAAGGAAAGAAATAAGCGAATATTTAAGAATCAATGCACGCTCCTGGACATCATTTGGAGCAAGTTATGCCAGAATATTCAAGAAACCTTGGCTCTCCAGAAATGGCAAGCAGAGGATCTTCCCACTCAGGTACAGGAACAGAATATTTGAGAGAATTGAAATATCTGGATTTCATCGGTTCAGGATGATCTCAACATCTCTACCACCACTTCTAGGCCTTCCACTCAATGGAATCCCCCTCCAACGGGTATGATAAAATTAAACTTTGATGGTGCCTCAAAAGGCAACCCGGGAAAGGTAGGCTATGGAGGCATCTTCAAGAATCATGAAGGCACCCCTCATTTAATTTTTTTTTGGATCAATTGGCTAGGATATGAATAACTCAGCAGAACTAGAAAGACTATGGCAGGGACTTTGTTTGGCTCATCAACACAATTTTCACCCTGTTATAATCAAAGGGGATTCCCAAATCCTCATCAACATGGCTAATCAAATTCAACTGGGGACCTCGGCTTCTAAAGTGGCTACTAGTTGGAGACTTGCAGCTCATTTAGAACTCATTAAGCAATGGTTAAAAAACCGAAGAGCTCTCACCTTCAATCATGTCAAGAGGGAAGGCAACAAGGTTGTTGATCTTTTGGCAAATACGGGGGTAGACAACGATCAAGTACTCAAATCAGGATCCCTCACCATCCTTAATGATAGCACTCAATTACAAGAATGAACTGCCCTAGTGCACAAAGAAGCAAAACTCTTGGATGTAGGTGTTCATAAGGGATGATATGACAGTAAAGAAAAGGGCCGGCAAGTGGCATAGCCGCATGGCCACCCGTAAGCTCACACACAGCATAATAAAACTGTCTCACGGCATTCATAAATTCCATTCAATGCGGCGCTCAAACCAACTTACCACCACCATCCCACCTCAGCTCTGCATCATGGAGACCACAGGTGCTATTTGGACCACATCCTCATATGTTTATGCTCCTCTGCCTCTGAATTGCAAGTGCCCCCTGGCTGTCGTGGAGCCAAGCACCCGCACGACAACAGGCAGGCGATGAAACATTCTCTGTTGTATAGAATTCGGAAAGGGCAACCACTACTCACAGAGCCTGGTATGCAACCTGACCCTTGCTTCTGAGCCTTCTGCCTCTGATTTCCACTCAGTGCATACTTCTCACAGTCAGTCCCTTTCTCCCTATGCCATTATGCCTCAACTATGTCAGTGAATGCGTAGTAGGAGGGGCAGCAACAGAGGCAGAATGCTCCATTCTGTGCCCTCAACGATCTCTGACTCCTCCCCCCCCATCAAATTACTTCTCAGCTCATTATCCTGATACGCGCAGTTGCATAGGGCACCCTTGCACTGTTAGCTCCCATCCTTTGCAAACCTGTCCATCAGCTACTGATCTCCCTTCTAGCTCTCAGCACTCCAACCATATAACTCAATTCACATACCAATGCTCTCTGGATTGACCTCTTATCAAGGCCACCATTACAATCACGTTTCAGGAGGAGCCAACCATTGCTGAAGGACGTCCCACTCACGCAACAGAGAAGAATGATATTACTCAGGGTGAGCTTTCTGTAGCAAAGCAGAATCGAGAAACTCTGGCAAAGGAAGACACGGGTGAACTGTCGAAAGACGAGGATGACCTCGATGCCTACAGGTGTTTAATTCTTGAAGAACACCTATCAGCACCAAATGACAACTAAACCAACACGCGTCTTCAGGTTTCAGGTTCCCAACACCCAGTCCTATGGGTTTATTTTTGCATTTTTGAGCAAAATAGTTAGTTTTGAAACTGATTTCAATAGAATATCGCTCTATGTTCACATGCTGGTTTCCCCTACGAGGGTAGCAAATCTATTTTGGATTGGACTGGTTTCCCTCTTCTGGGTAGTCTTCATTTTGTTTTTGTTGCAATATGCCATGAACCTTGGCTAAGAACTGCAGAGGCCAGAGCCTCCTTGTATCATTTTGTTACAGTAATAGATTTTAGACATATATAGAAAAAAAAAAATTGTCTAGAAATAATTAAATTATTAATATAGTTTGTTAGGGTTTGACTCATAATATTAGAAACTAGCTGTTATGAAGTGATATTATTTAGAAATCATAAGTTAAATGTTTAATAATAATATCATCAATAAATAGTTAGTTTAAATATTGTAATTTGTTAGGGTCTGGCCCTATCTTTAATTGATTGGAATAGTATTTAATTCATTAATAATTTAATATTATTAATTCCTATTATAATATTATAGAGACACTGTAATATTAAATCCTATCAATAATGTATTGATGGTATTCTTATTAATAATATTATTATAGAGATTAATAATATTAAAAATTCTTATCTTAATATTTAAATTCACTTATAATCAATATATTGATTTCTATAATAATAAAATATAATAATTTTAATGTATTATTTTAATATCTATAAAAATAAAAGACTATAATAGGAAGGAGGAAAACTAACCACATTAAAAAGGAGGAAGGCAAAAGATAATTTTAGATCAGAGATATACTTCGACTGCAAACAAAGAAATTAAAGAAAATTAATACAGGATCGAGGGGGAAAAAGACTAAAGGCGAGAAGGGAGATCCAGCAAGAACGGAAAGGGGAAAGGAGAGGGAAGGGACGAAGGGTCAAGAGGAGAGAGCTGGAATCCAGCTTTTACTTAATTTCTAGCCATCATCCCTATTGAGGTTTTTGGCATGCCTCTCTATTTCAATCGCTTCTCTGAGTTTCTTATGGTGGAAATGATCCACCCTAGCAATGACTTTGGATTCTTCAATGCATACATGGTGTTTCGATTTCACAGAATGCTCGGCAAGGGTTGATGTGCGAGAGCGACTGTGTCTAATGTCAGTGCATGTTCACCGATTCTCTACTTAATAGACCTACCTGTCTCTCCAATGTAGGGGATACCACAGGAGCAGGGAATAAGGTAGACCCCTTTCGTGTCTTTAGGGTCAATAGGGTCTTTAATGGATCTAAGGGAATTTTTAATGGTTTGGAGAGGTTTGAAAGAAGAAGAGACATTCATCTTTTTAAGAATATGGGCAATCCTATCTGTGGTCCCCTAGATAGACACTATTAATAACTTGAATGATGAAAAATGATGAAATAAAAATTTTGAATAAAATGTGACAATGTAACAGTGTTGAATGATAGAAAATGTGAATAATAAGAATGTGGCCAAATACAAATAATCTTCATTGTGATCTCAACCTATTTTCTTTTATTGTTCTTATTGTCATACCATTAGTTTTGTCATCTCTTCATATGGATCGTATGAAAAGGGTGGTTGAAATAGTAGACCATTCAAATGGTTAACTTGAGTTATTGCAGTAAAAACCTTACCTTGTCTCTCTTACTCTCCAATATTAATAGTAGTTTTCTCCAGAGTTAATCATTATGACTTATGGAGTGTTAAATCCATGTAAGTTTCAATGGTAGTTGTTTTCTATTACCTCGCTTGAATTCAAAGTGACTAACAATGTCGAATGATGAAAATTGGTAATAATAAGAATGTAGTCAATTACAAATAGTTTACAGTTTCAAGAAGTAAACATTTCAGTTAAGTGAAAATTTTAATTAAGATGAAAATTCAACTATTTTATGTATGGTTGAATTAAGATGAAAATTCAAGTATTTTATTTATGTTTGAATTATTGTAACACAAAAATTAGTAGCCTTGAAGGTTAGCTCGGTTGTTCAAATCCCCGTTGTTAAAGCACTTCTATTGTTGAGAGGTCATAGTTTCAATTCACTTAACACTCTCAGGGTCAAACTTTGTGGTTGAGTTAGCAGGAAGTGATCCTTTCAAGTAGATCTTTCTGGCACGAATATTTCCTAGACACGCCAGTCACCAATCTCTGTAGATCGTGAACCACTTAGAAAAACATAGGAATCAATGCACATCGTCAATAAATTTCTTCTGCTTACATTAAAATCAATGCACATTATTAATCTAGTTACTTGGAAATTAACGTACATTAAGGGCGCTTGAGCCAAAGGCAATCTGGGATGGGTGACCTCCCAGGAAGTCCTAGTTACCAGGTGCAAGCCCCGGAAGTGATGATTGACGCTATGTGATTCATTTCACTAGTTTCAATCCCACTTCTTCACCCCTGTGAGCATCACCCGATGCAATGAGTGCTAAGTGGACTATTCAAAAATCATGAGAAATTAGTCAGTTATGACTACCTCTCATGGAAATGGTCATAGATGAATGACTTACTTAACACAGTTGAATCCCAAAATGATATCTAATATAATGCACTGCGAAAACCCCAATACTTAATTCAAAAGATTGAAGGGAACTCAACTTGAATGGTTCATGAGGCACAATACTTGCTAAGGTTTTGTAAATGGGGTAGCAAGCTAAGTGGGCTTGATTGTGGAGAAAACTCCATAGTTAAGCGCACTTGAGCCAGAGGCGATCTGGGATGGGTGACCTCCCAGGAAGTCCTAGTTATCGGGTGCAAGCCCAAAAGTGATGATTAACGCTATGTGATTCATTTCACTAGTTTCAATCCCACTTCTTCACCCTTGTGAGCATCACCCGATGCAATGATTGTTAAGTGGACTATTCAAAAATCATGAGAAATTAGTCAGTTACGACTACCTCTCATTGAAATGGTCATAGATGAATGACTTACTTAACGCAGATGAATCCCAAAATGATATCTAATATAATGCACTGTGAAAACCCCAATACTTAATTATACATCTAGTTACATCAAATCAGAAATCAACATCTAAACTGAAATCAATGCATTTAGTACAAACATTCAAATAGGATTAGAAATCAACATCCCCACTGAAATAAATGCATTTAGTGCAAGCAATCAAATAGGATTAGAAATCAGCATCTACAATGTAATCAATGCATCTAATGCAAGCAATCAAATAAAGTTAGAAATCAACAATCAAATTGAAATCAATGCATCTAGTGCAATCAATCAAATCGGATTAGGAATCAACCTCTACACTAAAAAAACAACATAAACTTTGAAACGGGAACTATAAACTCAAAACAAGAACTCTAGCCAAAAAAACCCAACAAATATAAAAATTAACTCGAAAATGAAAAGTGTTGACGCTGGAATGACACCTTTTTTTTTTCTAGGGTAAATTTTCAACATGTTTTAAAAATGGCACTGAAAACCAATTTTTTTTGTGCAAAAAACACCCTGAAAATGAAAAGTGTTGACGTGTTGATGTTGAAATAACGTATGTCTTTTTTTCACGATAAATTTTCAACATTTTAAAATGATGGCGCAAAAGATTTTATCATGACTCTGAAAAACATCAAAATTTTGAAAGAATAATGAAAACAAAAATTAAAACAATAAAAAAAATGTTAAAATCTATATATACAGTAAAAAATTAATAAAAATATATATTAAAAAAACATAAAATTAAAAAGAAATGACAAAAAAAATCAAAAAAAAAAAAAATCAATCATAAAAATGTTAAAAAAAAATCAAAATTAACCTATAAGAGAAAAGAATATATATCTATCTATATATATATTCTTTTTATTATGTATGTTTTTTTTATTCTTTTAAATTGTTTTTATTTTTATTTTTTTCGAATGTTTTATTTTCATATTATTTTTTCTTGTTTATTTTTAAAATTTATTTTTTTCAATGTTATTTTTTATTTTTAATGGCTTCTTTAATAACTTAATTGTATTTTTTATTTTTAAATTTTTTATGTGTAAGATTTTTATTGTTTTTTTAATTCTATGTTTTAATTTTTTTTTACTTTTACTTAAAATATATGAATCAATTATTTTGAATTTTTTTTTTTCAAATGTCATTATTTTTCATATAAAATTCATAAAAAAAAAAAGTATTTCTCCTATTCTTTTTATTCAAATTTTCCATAAAAAAAAATTATTTAATGCGGTTTTTTAATCGAAAATGTCTTAAAATACATATTTTTTTAATTATATCTATATGCAAAATGTGTATTTTTTGTCGAGTTTTTTAAATTATTATTTTTTAGTGACAATTATTTTATGTGTATTGAAATATTAATTAACGATATATAAATATAAAAAAAATCCTAATCTCAAAATATTATTTTTGAATTCAGGTTTCTGTGATCAATATTACATTAAGAAGAGTTTTTCTGGTAGAAATCACATAAGAGAAAAATTTGTCAAAGTGTTTCGAACTAGTTAGTGTGGTTAATTATCTCGACCAGATGAAGATGCAAGATCATGGCACAAGCTTAAATAGAGGGCGATTTAGAGACCAACAGATCATATAACGCCTAGTTTATGAAAATGATTATTAAGATCAAATAATATTCCTGTAACGGCTAGTTTAAGAATAATAATATTATAATTTATAATTAAATAATAATAATATTAATTAAGAAAGATCGAAAAACGTAAACATTAATAAAAAACAAACAATCCAAGTCAACCAAATACAGGGAACAGAGTCAAAAAATAAACATAAATAAATAAGTAGGAGTCAAGACGTGATTAATGAGTCAAGATCCTATAACAAATGTAATAATTAAATGAGACTTCATTTTTAATGACTAGTTTGTGAAAAATAATATTTTAACAATGATTATTAAGATCAAATAATATTCCTATAACGGCTAGTTTAAGAATAATAATATTATAATTTATAATAATTATTAAAAAAAAAATTATATATATATATAAAGAAAGAACGAAAAATGTAAACATTAATAAGAAACAAACAATCCAAGTCAACCAAAAATAGGGAACAAAGTCAAAATATATATATATATATAAAGAGAAGTCAAGACCTGATTAATGAGTCAAGATCCTATAACAAAAAAAATAATTAAATGAGACTAAAATTAAAACAAAGCAATCAAAAGGGAAGGGAATTTTTTTGAAAGGTGAGAAAACGAATCAAAAGAATATTAACATTAAGTGCAAATATCTATATAGAAACAAAAAATCCATAAATAGAAACGTCAAACCTTAAAAAACAAAATAATCTACAAACAGAAACAAACTAGGAGGACATGACAGGGACCCAGCTTCTGCTAATATTCCAACCATCGTCTCTATTTAAATTATTGGATCTTTTTCAATTTCCAATAACTCCCTGAATTTACGATGATGGAAATGACTAACCTTGGCAATGAAATGGGCTTCCTCAATGCAAACGTGATACAGAAAAATCTAGACATCACATATGCATTGAGGAATCCCATGTCATTGCCAAGGTTAGTCATTTCCATCATCGTAAATTCAGGGAGGCCTTGGAAATTCGCAGAAACTAGATCACTTTCTCCTTAAAGAGATTACTTACTTAAGGAAAATATTTACCAACTTAGGATACAATAAAAAAGACATCTTCAAAGCCATCCATAAAGCTAAATCCAGAAGCAAAAAAGATCAATCTAATAACCCTCAAACTGCTAATGCCTACCTTCCATATATTCGAGGAGTCACTGACAAGCTAGCTAAAGTTCTCATGAAGAAAGATATTAAAACTTCATTCAAACCCATGACAACTATTAAGCAAAGAATGAAATCAGTCAAAGACAGCCCGGAACACCTCCAACAAAAAGGTGTGTACATGATCAATTGCTCTTGCAGGGAACACTATATTGGAGAAACAGGCAGGTCAGTAAAGATTAGGCTCAAAGAGCATGGTGCAGACATCCGTAATGAGAGAACGCGTTCTTCAGCTTTAGCTGAGCATGCAGGTAAGACGAACCACCACATATGCCTCGAAGACACAAAGGTCATTGCCAACGAGAAACATCATTTTAAACGCAAAGTTTGGGAGGCACTTGAAATCATCAAACATCCGCATAACCTCAATAGAGGCTTGGAAATTAGCAGAAACTAGATCTCTCTTCTCAAACCCATTGAATAGAAAGCCCCACCTGGTTCACATTAACCTCACCATTTTTTGACATTCCCGTCCCCTTCACCCCTTACCTCATTTTTAACCCCTCTCCTCTTAGCTCTCTTTTTCATCTTCATCTTCTCATAACCCCCTACCATGGAGTTTAATTAAACCTCCCTTCTTTGACCCTAAACATAGGAGAAACATGTCCCCTCTCATAACCTTAATAAAATTTAATATCAAACATTAAATAAGAAAATAACTCACTTATAATATAGCAAAAATTGAAATATTAACTAGTATAAATAAATAACACGATGGATTCTCTAATCTTACTTCAACATATCAACCCTAATTTAAAACAACATTAGGATTCATTTTAATAAATTCTTTATGGCTAACCAATAGCATAATCAATAAACAAACCTAAGAAATATAAGCATTATAGCAATAATTCAACACTTTACCTATAATTGAATAAACCATTGTAATTTAAATTAGAATATAATTAAATGGCAATAAATTAACTTTATATTAAACAATATAGAGTGACTTTATTTCAAACACTTCACCCAATATTAAATTAACCATTAAATTTAATTAAAACATATTTAATATTAATAAAGCATCTTTATATCTTAATCCCTTACATATAATTAAACAAACTAAAATTTAATTAGAATATAATCCTAATAAATCAAATTTACATTAAACACTTCAATAAATTGTCTTTATATAAATCAATAGGAGGATTCATTTATTACCTTAAAACTAACCATTAAACATAAACAAATAAATCTTAAACCTATTCCCAAAATAAAATAATAATTTATGACCATAGTCAAAACAAACTAATGATAAATTAATTAAAATATAATTTCAAATAAATTAATTTTTATATAAAACACTTCTCATAAAAATAACAAAATTAAAGAAACCAATCTCACAAATAAAAAAGCATAAGGTAAAGTATATTAATAACATAATTATTATAACCATAAAATATAATAATATATCAACATATCATTATCAAAACATAATAAATAATAGAGAATTTGATAAAATAATATAGAAAATCCATAAAATATAATAATATATCAACATATCATTATCAAAACATAATAAATAATAGAGAAATTGATAAAATAATATAGAAAACAATAAATAATTAAAATAGAATTAACAAAATTGAACTAGTCGGCTTTCTTTACAATTCCTTGAAACATATTTATAACTAGGGCTTCACTTCTTTGTAAATCAGTCCTGAGGATGAGTCTTGTTCTAGACTTGAAACGTAGACAACACAAAAATGAAAACTGTGGAATATCCGAATTCTGAACCTCAAAAACCACACCACAAAAATCTGCAAACCACAATTGAAAAAAGGTCCAATAATTTAAATAGAGACGATGGTTGGAATATTAACAGAAGTTGGGTCTGTGTACTATCCTCCTAATATGTTTTTGTTTGTGAATTATTTTGTTTTTTAAGGTTTGACCTCTCTATTTATGAATTTTGTGTTTCTATATAGGTATTTGCATTTAATGTTAATATTCTTTTGATTCGTTTTCTCACCTTTAAAAAAACTCCCCCTTTTGATTCCTTTGTTTTAATTTTAGTCTCATTTAATTATTATTTTTGTTATTGGATCTTGACTCATTAATCAAGTCTTCACTCTTTATATATATATGACTCTATTCCCTATCTTTGGTTCACTTAAAAGGTTTGTTTCTTATTAATGTTTAGGTTTTTCGTCATATATATATATATATATATATATATATATATATATATATATATATATATATATTATTATCATTATTTTTAAACTAGTCATTATAGGGATATTATTTGATCTTAATAATCATGATTAAAATATTATTTTTCATAATAGCCGTTAAAAAAAAATTAAAAATAAATAAATATATAATAAATAATAATAATTTTACCCTCCCTTTTGATTGCTTTATTTTAATTTTGATCTCCTTTAATTATTATTTTTGTTATAGGATCTTGACTCATTAATCAGGTCTTGACTCCTATTTATTTATTTTATTTTTTATTTATTTATTTTATTTTTTTACTATGTTCCTCGTATTTGGTTGACTTGGATTGTTTGTTTTTCATTGATGTTTACATTTTACGATCTTTCTTAATTAATATTATTATTAGTACTATCATTATTGTTATTTTATTTTTATTATAAATTATAATATTATTATTCTTAAACTAGCCATTATAGGAATATTATTTGCTCTTAATAATCATTATTAAAGTATTAATTTTCATAAATTAGTCGTTATATGGTCTTTTGTTCTCTACGTCACCCTCTATTTAACTCTGTGCCATGATGTGCATCTTCATTTGGTCCTGATGATGAACCACACTAGCTGGTTCGAAACGCATCAGCAACATTTTCTCCTATGTGATTTCTACCAAAAAGACTCTTTTTAAAATATTATTTTTATAATTTTTTTTAAACTTTGCAAAAAAAAATAAAATTTTCATTATAAAAAAATTGTGCAAAGGAAAACAAAACAAAAAACAAAAAATTGAAAAACCCTTAAAAACCAAATATCTAAGGATGAAAAACATGAAGAGGAATAAGAGAACTTGAAAAATGGTTAAATAATCAACATTTAAAATATATATATATATATATATATATATATATACTTAGGACATAAAAAAAAGTGCCAACAATATGCCTTAAAAAAAATTATTGATGTTTTTCTAAATCTAAATGAAAATCACCAACATTTAAAAAAAAAATTATCCACACTTAATACATTAGAAAATTTAAAGTGTCGAAAATAAGTCTTCTAAAGAAACGGGTTGACACCACATCAACACTTTTCAAAATTAACGTGAAAATCACTGACATTTAAAAACAAATGTTCATACTTGATACATAAGAAAATTTAAAGTGTCAAAAATTTTCTCAAAAAAAAATTTATGTATTATGAATCAACACTTTTCAAAATCGGTTGATTTTTTTGCTACCTCAAAAAAATGGGTAATCATATCAGTTATTGTTTCAAAGTTTATGTTGTTAAAACCAATGCATCTATTTCAGTGAATAACATTGTATCTCCCACTCCCTCTCTCTGTTTATCCTTTCCACTCTCTCCACCCGCCATATATATCTATATCTCCCTTCATCGCTCATTCTTTGTTTCTCTATCTCACCCCCGAAACACACACACGCACACACACACTCCATATATATCTATCTCTCCCTCCCTCCCTCTCTTTTTCTATCTCTTCTTCCCTCTCTCTCTCTCGCCAACATCTCTATCTATATATCTCTACCCTTCAACTTTGGCATTATCTACTTCTATCTACACACCCCCCCTCCCCCCTCTCTCTCCACCTCTCCCCCTCTCTTTGTCTCTTTCTCCTCCATTCATCCATATGATCAAGAATTGCCACTTTGTGTAATCAATAATATATGTAAGGTCTAATATAATAATACTTATAATGGAGATTATTATTATTATATACTAGAATAATAATAATCAATATTATTGATTATTATACCAATAATAATATATAAAGAAATAATATGTTAAAGAAACAATAATATGTTAACTTTATATTATAGACAAACTAATTTCTTTCGATCAAATTGGTAGCTTTGTGTCTTACATTTTGCATTTTACATTCATATATATTTTAATTTAAATATTAATTAAAACATATGAAGTATATATATATATTATCTGCCTCTTCCCGTTTCTGTGTCTCTTTCTTTTTCCCTCTCTCTACCCCCTTCATCCATATGATCAAAAATTGTCACTCTGTGTAATCAATAATATATGTAAGGTATAATATAATAATACTTATAAGGAAGATTATTATTATTATTATTATTATTACTATATATTGGAATAATAATAATCAATATTATATATTATTATAATAATAGTAATATATAAATAAATAATACATTAAAGAAACAATGATAAGTTAACTTTACATTATAAGCAAACCAATTTCTTCGGATCAAATTGGTAGCTCTATGTGCCTTACATTTTGCATTTTATGATGATGATGATGATGATGGTTAACGTCCACTGAGACCAAATATTACATTACATTATATTTTACATTTTACATTTATATATGTTTTAATTTGAGTATTAATTTTAAATAATATTAATATATATATATTTGAAATATAAAAAAGTTGACATACATACTTACATATTTATTTACATTATGGCTATAAAGCGCCTCTCAACGCAATAAAACAATTTTTATATTAAAATTATTATAATATTAGAAAACAAACATATGGGATTATATTTAATATTAAATGTAGAATTTATAAATAGAGTGGCTATATGGAAAACACGTATTAAATAATAAGTAGAGACACCAATTGCACTTGTATGTGCCCAATAACCTTATATAACTATATAATTTTCTAGATATCGTAAACTTTTATAAGTATTATCAAATTTTAAAAAAGTCTATAAAAAATATTTAATGTGCTCTACATTATATCAAATACAACATTAGTCCACTTTCATATTATTTATTATGCTTGTTGTGGCATGGGATATAGCAACAAGTGTTCCATGTAGTGTAGTTCATGTCGAATAAGTTTAATATAAAATTGCTTAAATGCATCTCCAATTAGGAGAGAGAATTTTTAATAATCAAAGCCCTAACTTGATCAATTTCATTAATTAGATAAATACAATAACAGAGTATATTGGACTACTTAGACACTTTTATGAACCACTACTTTAGATATACAATTACTTCACTACACAAAACAAAAGTAGGTATCTATTACTTGCCACCGTGTGTTTCGATTTGCAACCTTGTAAGGATGAAACTATTGGATTTGTGGGACATAGTCAATATTATATATGACCTTAATCACCTATATGTCATTTTTGTTTTGAAAGCAATTCAAAATTCAAGGGTTGTCAAGCCCTAATTAGACTCACTAGATTCTACAAATATAATCGTGAAAAATTGATATGGCGGATTCTGAAATATATTCATCATTTCTAACATGCTTTCTAATAATATCTCATGGTTCACCATGTTTTCATTCTTGATATTTAAATTGGTAGTCTTCTTGTGCTTGCAAGTTTTTTTTCAAATATTTTTGTTACCGAATTCGAATAAAATTCGAATTCAAACACAAACTACTATGTATCTTGTTTGCGTCTCACTAATTTTTTATTTTGATCCGTGAGCCATAGTATTATTTGTCCAGTGTTTGTGTTTTTTCTTTCTTAACTTTTTCGTTCTTAATTTTTTATTTTGATCCGTGAGCCATAGTATTATTTGTGCAGTGTTTGTGTTTTTTCTTTCTTAACTTTTTCGTTCTTATATCTAAAATTTAGGGTAGAATATGTATATCATAACAGCAAAATGAAGGTGTATAAACAATATTTTTGGTAATTTTGTTTAATGAGTAAGAAATATTTTTATATTAGAAGGATAAAATACAGTAATATAAAAAAATGCTTGAGATGGCAAATCGTGAGAATGAACAGAGAAACATCAACCTATATGATCAACCATAGTCAACCATGGTCATGGTTAATAAAGGACAACCATAGTTTTAATTATGGTCTTGGTAATTCTCAATCATTGTCAATAATTTTTAAGGTCGAACATAGTCAACAATAGTTAACCAAAGCTAACCATGGGCATATTTTCTTTTGTTTGTCTTCCCAATCTACCTTAAAATCATCAAATTACATGAGAATTTTTGTAGACAATGGGTTGTACTTTAATATAGTATATGAAGATAAAAAAGGTTAGAACTCTAATCACATTGAAAACCATATCTTGGTAGAAACTTATGAAAGATGGGAGAAGAAACTCTGATAAAAAAACTTCATTGTATCAAAGGAAAGGATTATTCTATCAAATTATTTTAGAAAGCATGATTATGTTAGTATGTATGACACATTTTAATAATTTACATTTTCAAAGAAAAACAAAAACTTGTAATATTTGGAATTTTCACACACATCATTTTGAGCATAGATTTATAGGAATTGAATTCAATTGCAAAGTAGTAAACTTGGTAGATTTTGTTCAAATCACATTTACATTACGTGCATATACATCTGAAATGCATGTCGCATTCATATACATCAAAACTAATAGTTATATTATGTTCAATATACCAATTGTTTAACTATTATGTGAATAGTTGTTCCATTTACAAAGTACAATTACATCGTGTTGACCAATTTGTCATGGATCTTAACATAGAGAAATAAGGAAATTTGTGTTGATAATTTGTAGGAAACAGTAAGCAAAGTGTAGTTCCAAGACATGTATGTGTTTGTTCATTCTTCAAAATTCCAAGAGAAGCCTATGTTGTCAAAAAAAAATTGTTCATATTCAGCGCATACAAAAGGACATGTAAAACAAAAGGTAAGTTATAAGAATTTTATGATATCATTTACTGAACATATTTCAAATTTCTTGTACATTAAATTGTATTCATTTAGTGTAAATCTATTGTGCATGTGAAGGTCATGGAGCATATAAATAGTGCTTGGTTTCTTTTGTAGATATAACTTCATATGACATGTTTTAGACTAGGGAGTAGATCATGGAGTATAGGCTCTCTAACAATGAAATATATAGTTTTGTTGGATTTGGTTTAAATAAAATCATTAAGACAATGTTTATATATAAATGGGCATTCCTAATTTCATTTAGACAATTAATTGTTCCACTTTTTATCAATGTAAATGCATTGGCGGGAGAATTCCAAATGACACAAGCAAGTTCAAATGGGGTTGAATAAGCATCTTCCATTGTTAGTGCACCTTCAACCTATTTACATGACATAAGAATTAATATATTGAGCAATATAATATAAATATTTTTTAATAACTATCTATATAAAATTTGTATATTAGCTTTTATGTTTATACTTATAATATTTGTCAAGCTAGTTATTCTTTTTACATTTTTCACTGAGTCTATCTTAAGCTATGTCATAAATGTTGATTGCATTGTGCGGAAGATCTTATCTTTTACATCTCTTCTCCTAGTTATATTATTACACAATATCATAAAGAAATTTCATTTTTGTCTTGTTCCTTTAAAGTAAATAAATGTTCATATGTTTCAAACAATTGAAGTCGTTGCATAAGATTTATTATTATTTTATTTTTTTTGTATTCAGAGGAATCATCAACTGGGTTGGGCTCATACTCGCATGACACGGGGTCAATTATAACCACTACCACTACACCTCTGGTTCCTATGACCTGTCATCCCCTCCATAGATCCTTGGATCTCTTAGTTAACGCAATATTTCATTTCACGGTGATCGTCAACTGAGATTCACCTCGAGGAAAAAGTTGGTGCATAAGATATTATAATAGTTGTGTAATGTAATTGAATACATGTTATCATTTAGAAGTTTGAAGAGTTGGATATGAATATGCATACCATTGTTTTGTAATTGTCTAAACTGCCATCTTTTAAGTGTAAATTTTATTACAACCCCACCTTCCTAGCAAGTGTAATAGCAACACCAATTGTTCTAGTTAGGTACATGTCATTATTTTCTAAAAATTGTTTAATTATGGTATTTGGTATGAAGTTATATTCTTTACATATTGGAGGCATTATTTCTACAATGCTTGATGAATCATCAAGTTATATGATTTGATCACAATCAGTATGATCATAACTGGATTTTGGTAATAATTTGAAGTTCATAACAAATATTCCATGATTAATTAGATTTTTTCCTATGTTTTAATTAAATAAGCAAGGACTATCAATGTAATTGTCATCATTCCCTTCTTGTTTATCATATCATCATGCAATATTCGGCATGTTCTATTTGATTTCTCTAAGTATGTGCTAATATATGACCATTATATCTCCAAAAAAACCTTTTATAATATTGTGATTGTTCAAATCTTCTATTATGATTATAATTGGAGTTGTAATCCTCAACCAATATAAATTGTTTATGCAAGAAAAGTGAATACAAAAGAAACTTTATATACTTTATTTATGTATTGACAATGTAAATGAATTGTATTGCTTATATGTTTATATACACACCTTTTACATTGTTCATGATCCAATATGGTGGTTACTTGATTTATACTTGCCATTATTTCTCTTGAAATAGAACAAATATTGTTTATGATATTAGTGATGTCACTGTGGCATGGAACAAAAAGCAAGCATGTGTAGTTTTCAAAAGTAATGAGAAAAGAATGTAAGCAGTGAGAAGATAATATATGGATTCTAACATATGTATTTTTTGTTGTTGTGATGTTTGCCATGTCTGATTATGCAAGCTTTCTTTGCTTAGCCAACTTTTTCTAATTTAAACATTTGTACATTTACTATGTGAGAAACAAGTGTACATAGTATATTTTTTATTACTTTTAAAACTTTACATAAACAAGAAAAAGTATCTACTTTAACTAAATACTTTCCTAATGTATAGATAAGAATGGACATTGTCAACAAAGTTGGCCATATATCTATATCATTTGTTTAAAAAGAAGACATTTTCATGATAATCACAATGAACATATTTTTTTGAAGGTTGTTCAATTTCTTCTTTTGTGTCGCTAATAATTTATTCATTATTTTTTGTTATGGTTTTTCTTTTGATATTAGCAATGAACAGATTGCAATGTACACAAATATAATATATTATGTAAAAACAATATGCAAGATATAATAGTAAAATTTAAAATGCAAATGCCAATAACAAAGGAGGAGGTAAGAGTATTTACCTTTTAGTTCCATGTTCCATGTGTGTTTTATTTTTCTTTTCTTTTTTGGAAGTATTGATGGTTGTTTCAATACAATCTGTATTTAACAAAGTATCTAATTATGAAAATAAATTTTAGTAGATTGCAATATAATATGTTTCTTTCTTTTTTTCATTTTTTCATTTACATTTCTTTAGTAATTTGTATATTTTTCAAACCTTGTCGCAATATATGGTATTGTTTTTTATCCAATGCAAAAGAAATGTTGACATATGTTTTTCTTCAGTGGAAAATATGCTTTGATTCAATATGCAGAAAATAATATTTTGTAAATATGTTAAAGGAATATGTATATATGCAATTTTGTACATTGATTTATATGTATTTCATAATTCTAGTACAAGAGAAATTGTATCATGATTAGACCAATATGTATCCAATATAAAGAGTTCGTACCATTCTTAAGTTATATTTGACCATACATGATAGATGAGTGTTTCTTTCATAATTTTTGTTGTCTAGTAATAAGTGAAGATTGCAACAGTACATGTGGCTTTCTAGTTTTTTCATTTTTTCACTGTTTTATAACATGCCATTATTAAAATCTCATAGAATCATTATGGCGTTGTTCAAATGTGCATTGCATAATGCTTTTGCAATGATGTTTGTTATGTTGATCAAAATTGCATATGGTGGAGCATAGATATTGAGTATTGTAATTTGCAACCCATGAACTATTACTTTTGTTAAAGTGCTTCTTCAAAATGCATATGTTGCAATAGTGTAATATGTTTTTTTGACCAGTATCATAATTCTGTAATTTGTTTTTTTGACCAGTATCATAATTCCATCGTTAATATAATTGAATTTTGCAAATTGTTCATCTTCTTTATATATTATCATATATGTTTCTTGTAGGCATAGAATATTAGATTGTATTATGTCATAATCATTGTGTATGTCATTAATATGTGCATGTAGATTGTGTGTATTCAATGAAATAATCAAGATGGAATATTTTAATTGTATGGATTGGTAGCCATATTTTAGAATCCATTTTGTATTGTTTTATAGGTGATGCATTTCAATATTGACCTTTTGTTTGACCTTAAAGTTATTATTTGTAACAACATTTAGCAAATACAAAGATTCTGTTTTTCTTACACATGAGACAGTTGTGTATACCAATCCATGCATTTTTATGTCAATTGTGTCAAATGCAACACTATATAGAGTTAAACTTTGTGAAATGTGTATTCTATGTGCACATGCAAGTTGAATTGGGAATTGTTTCCAAATTTTTGAATGAATTATTTTTGTTGTTTTAGATATTGGTTTTTCGATTTGAAGTAAAGGTGTCCAATTTTTTGAAATGTGTATACTATATAGATAAGATAGTGTGTTAGATGAGAGAGTGATTGGAGAGTAGAGACGAATAGCTAGGGTTTACTAGCTTTAGCAGGTGTTGAACTCCATGGAAGGGCACAAAGGAGGGAGCTCCACTCCCTTCTACAAGCAGGCTGTGGCCAGCCGAGGTAAGAAACCAATAGAAAATGTCAGAGGTTAGGCAGAAGAAGGGAAAAGGAGCATGGAAGAGGAGCAAGAGGGAAACAAATCAAGGGAGAATAACAACACAAAAGAAAAGGAGGAAGAAGACAAGGAACAGGGCGCAAAAAACAAAGCACAAAAGGGACCATGTAAACCCAAAGCTGAGGTCACTCCCAGAGTAGTTCTGAATGATCCTGCTCTGCAAGCACACAGGGACCACATGCAGACATATGCTATCATTTGTAAATTCATGGGTTTATGGCCCACTAAAAAGGCATTACAGACATGGATTAAATACCACTGGAAACCAAAAGGAAGCATTGACCTACATCTTGGGTCAAAGGGATTCTTTACTGTGGTCTTCACAAATATTGAGGATAAAGACAGGGTGTTTGAAGGAGGGCCCTACTTCTACGCAGCAGTAGGCCTCTACATGTGGCCGTGGATGATGAACTTTGTCCTGGAGTGTGAGACTTTCACTTCGGTTCCGGTCTGGGTAAGACTCTACTCCCTCCCTCTTGATTACTGGCAAACGGAATCATTAACTGCCATAGGAAATAAATTAGGGCATTTTGTCAAAGCTTCTGAGGCCACTAGAAGGGGAAAATACACTTCCTTTGCACAAATTTGTGTGGAGATGGATCTCTCCGGAGCTCTACCGGATGAGGTTATCTTGGAAGTTTTTGATGAAGAATGGGTGCAAACAGTAGATTATGAACATATTCCATTCAGATGTCACAGATGCCATGAGCATGGGCACCTATTCAAGGACTGCCCTCTTAGTAAAATAGAGAACAAGAGTAAAGCTACCACAATGAAAGATACTGAAAGCTTTCACAAAGTGAGTCATAGAGGAAAATGGGGCAAAAGGGGACTAAAGCAACATCACACAGAAGGGCTTCAGGCCAATCTGAATAGGTACCAAGTCCTCGAAGAAGAAGAAGAAATAACAAAAGTAGATCAGGGAATGGAGGGAAGTCTAGTGGAGAAGGAGAAAGAAGAAGACAATGATCAAACAAAGGATATTAATAAACAGAAAGAGACTATGATGAGCGATGTAGAACTGGAGATGGACCAGGAAATGACCCAGAGTGAAATGGAAATGGAGGACTATGAACTACAGGAGATTCTTGATAGAGAACACCTAGATCTGGAAGGGTTCTTGAAACAGGGTACAATGGGAGGGGTAGACTCATTACCTCAAGAAGAGTTCACACGAGTTCAGCAGCTGTTCATATGGAAAACTGAGGCTAAAGGGTTGGATAGGCAAAGAAACACTGAAAGACAGGGTAACGAAGGTGTGAAAACTATGAAAAACACACCAGGATTAGCACCTAGAAACCCAGGAAAGAAAAGAGGCAGGAAAAAGCAGAATGAGCTATTGATGGAATGTGGAAAGCTAATGATAGATTTAGGTAAGATGAAAGACCTAACCAACTACTCCTTTACAAATCTTTAATGATGAAGTTCACTTCTTGGAATATCAAGGGTCTAGGTAGTAAAAGAAAACAAAGATTACTTAGTAATAGAATGAAACAAGAAGCTCCAGATATGATCTTCATCCAGGAAACTAAATGTTCCATTCAAAAAATAAAAGAAATATATAGCAAATGGCTCAATCGATTTGAGTTTCTAGAAGTCAAAGCAGAGAATACAGTAGGAGGCATACTAACTCTTTGGAACCCCCAAAAGATTGGCATAATAGATGCTGAGGCTTCTAGGAATTATTTATCAGTGGTTATTCAGCCTGTGGGGGATAGGGAAACCTATCTGGTCACAAATGTTTATGGCCCTCATAGAATGGATGATAAACTCAGGTTTCTAGATTCTCTTGTGGATCTTAGAGAGAGACATGTAGGAATACCATGGATCATGGGTGGGGACTTCAATATGATCAAATCACTTTCGGAGAAAAAAGGGGGAACCAGAACTCTAAACAAAGACTCTTTAGCTTTTCAAACTTTTATGGATAATATGAAGCTAGTTGACATTGATTCGAGTAATGGTCTCTTTACTTGGAACAATAAAAGAGGAGGAGAGTCTCAAGTAGCCTCAAAGTTAGACAGGCTCATGATCTCATAGAACCTTATGCTCATCGACAAGGAAATGGTAGTGAGAATTCTCCCCATTGGAGGCTCAGATCACTGACCAGTTCAACTAGAGGTTCAGGGCATTGGTACCCCCAGGAATAGACCTTTTAGATTTGAGAATATCTGGCTCACCCATCCAAATTTCATCAGCAATATTGCAAATTGGTGGTTTGAATATTTGCATATTCAGGGTACAAGAATGTTCCTCCTCCACAAAAGACTAAAGCACATCAAGCTCAGGCTTAAAGATTGGAACAAGAATGAATTTGGCAATATTTTTTAGGGAAAAAATCTGTTGAAGACAAATTGCAAGAATTAAACCAAGACCTTATCACGATTGGCTTTGATAAAGTTAGAAATGATCAAGCTACCAAATATCAGCAAGACTGGGAGAATCTATGTAAACAAGAGGAAATATTTTGGAGACAAAAATCTAGAGTTCAATAGCTAAAAGAAAGAGAGTGAAACACCATATTTTTCCATAGATCCACCTTGGCAAATAGAGCTCATAATAGAATCTCTTCGATCAAGGATGAGGGAGGGCAACTTCTTAATTCCCATGAAGATATAGAAGTTGTGTTAGTTCAGCACTTTAGTGGTATAGCAAAGGAAACCATTTCAGATAGAGAGCATTTCATCAAGGACTTAACAAGACATATACCTAGGCTGGTGTCTAGAGAGGATAATTTCAACCTCAATAGGCCAGTGACTGAAGAGGAGGTTAGTGAGGTCCTCAAGGAAATGCAGAATGGTAAAGCGCCAGGCCTTGATGGTTTCAATGTGGATTTCTTTAAAGCTTGCTGGAATATTGTTAAACAGGATATTCTGAATGTAGTAGAAGATTCCAGGATGAATAGAACTATTTTGAAGGTGCTCAACACCTCCTTCATCTCCCTGATCCCTAAACAGGACATTTCTCAAACTCCAGATAAGTTTAGACCCATAGCTTTGTGCAATGTGGTTTACAAGATAATATCCAAGGTTGTTGCCAATAGACTCAAACCTCTTCTTCCTACTCTAGTGTCTGGGGAACAATCTGGTTATGTGGAAGGCAGGCAAATTCTCAATAATATCATTCAAGCGCATGAGGTGGTGCACTCACTGACTAGCAATAGAAAGGCTGGAATGATCATGCAACTGGACCTAGCCAAAGCTTATGATAAGTTGAATTGGACCTATATCAGGAGGGTTCTTATTGCTTTTGGGTTTGATCATAACTGGGTTAGATGGGTCATGGCCCTGGTAACTTCTTCCAGCTTTTCAATTTTGGTTAACGGTTCTCCCTCCGAGACTTTTATTCCTTCAAGAGGCCTCAGGCAGGGAGATCTGCTCTCTCCCTTTCTCTTCATCCTCATGATGGAAGGACTTGGCCGGTCTATCAAGCATGCAAAAGAAGTTGGCAAAATCAAGGGTCTCCAACTCTCTGAGAATGGACAGGCCTTGACTCATCAACAATTTGTTGATGACACCATGCTGCAGGGAATCCCCACGGTCAAAGAAGCTCTTGCATACAAACAAATCCTGAGTGACTTTGTCATGGCTACAAGTATGGAGGTTAATCTTTCCAAATCTAAGATTTTTTTCCTTAATACCAATATTGCTATTCAAAGGAATATCTCTAGAATTTTGGGCTTTCAAAGGGATGTCCTACCCTCAAATATTTGGGACTTCCTCTAAATGCTAAACCTTTGCACAAGAGAATTTGGGAGCCAATGATTAATAAGATGCAGGATAAAATTAGGAATTGGACTATTAGATCGTTAAACTTGGCTGGTAGGTTGGTGCTTACAAAGGTTGTTCTGCAATCAATCCCATTTTTCATGCTATCAGCATTCCCAGCACCAAAAGGAGTCTTACAACAATTCAGAACCATTCAAAGAGACTTTCTTTGGGGTAACGGGGAGAAAAGAAAGAAAAGGGCCTTGGTAGCCTGGGAAAAAAATTTCAAACCTAAAAATCATGGGGGTCTTGGATTGGATGATCCGGAGGTTCTAAGCAGGGCTTTAGGGGCAAAATTGTGGTGGCGTTGGGTAAAAGACCCAAAGGCTCAGTGGGCTAGTATCTAGAAAGAAAAATATGCCAGAACTTGGCAAATTAATGATCACATAAGGATGTCTGGAAGTATAAAGGGCTCACACATCTGGAATAAGGCCTGGGAGAATAGAGGCTTAGTACAAAAGAACAACTTCTGGGAAATCAGAGAGGGAGATCTTGCTTTATTTTGGGAGGATAAATGGCAACAAGAACCTATACTATTAAAAGAGGAATTTTTGGACCTCAAGAAAGAGACAGACACCATAGGGTTATCTAAGGTTAAATATTTTTGGGATCAAACCAATAGTGCAGGAAAATGGAGAACCTGGAGGAACATTGATTACAAGGATGACAGTCCCTTGAAAGCAAAAGCAGAGGCTCTTATGAAAATGTTGGAACAAAGGAAGATTCTAGTAACAGGGGGGCATGACCAACTTAGATGGGGAAACAATAATGAGGGTACCTTTAATCTTAAGGAGGCAAAACACATTCTACTGGAGCAGGATTCTCATGTTCCGGTTAGGATTTGGCAGAACCTATGGAGGCATCAAGGCTGGATGAAGATTAAACTCTTCATGTGGCTGGTTCAACATAAGAAAATTCTGACTTGGGATAACATTCGAAAGAGGGGTGTTCTGGGGCCTTCCAGATGCCAGCTCTGTGAGGCCCAAGAGGAAACTATGGAGCACCTTCTCAATAATTGCATCTTCAACTCCAAGTTGTGTGATTCTTTTGCCACCATTTTTCAACAGACCGACAGGAACAAAGGGAGTATTATCAATACCCTAAACAACTGGAGGCGAAAATTTTCTGATAATGAATTTCTTGGCTCAACTTGGGCTCTTATGCCAAGCTTCATTATTTGGAATGTCTGGAAAGAAAGGAACAACAGAATCTTCAAAAATGAAAAGAATCCCTCCCATTGTCTTTTTGAGCAGATCTTAAAACAGCTTAAGGAGACGGTTGGCACTTTAGTGCTAAATCCCCCTAAGAATCCACCTTCAGATGCTGAGATGAGGATACTCTGACAGTTGGGTTTGCAGGGGCTTATTCCTCAGGGCATATATAGGAAGGTAAGGAAAATGGAGACTGAGCAGGATTACTGGTGTCCTCCCCCCCAGGGTTTTTTGAAATATAACATTGATGGGGCTTCAAAAGGCAACCCGGGCACTGCTGGCTTTGGAGGGGTGCTAAGGGATGAAAACGGAAATATCCTTTTCATCTTCCATTGCCATTTAGGTAGAGCCACTAACAATATGGTAGAATTAATGGCTCTGGAGCAATGTTTAGAACTCCTGGAGCAAGATAATCACCAAAATGTGATTTTCGAAGCTGATTCTGAGTTAATCATTAACTCAGTCAAGAGAATTAGTTGTGGCACGGAGCCAGAGAAGGTCTCAAAACACTGGAGGTTGATCCAGGTCTTCCAACGGATCCAGCTCCATCTCCTTGGCCTTCGCACAATAAGTTTTAACAATTGTGAAGGATGGCCAACAAATTGGTGGATATTCTGGCCAATCAAGGACTGCATTGTACCGTCAGCAGGGTCGCTATCAGTTGGCAAGGGTTGCCTTGGAATAGACTTAAGGCTCACTGTCACAACCAGGCGAATGAAGACATGATGGTATTTCGAAACAGAACCCTGGAGGCAGGGTCTAGATGATTTGGTATCATTATGATTTGCTATTTTTTTGACAGTGTGGTCCTCAGGGGGTTGCTCGACGGACTTTGCTTCTCAGCCAATTGGTCGGAGGGTTGGAGCTTCATTTGACATGGGTTCATGAACAGACCCAGAGGGGATGGAGAGAGCGGTTGGAATCCGGGCTTCCTTGGCGGCCAGAATACTCCAGATTTTCTTCATATGGAGACAATACCACTTGCGGGGTGGTATTCAGTTTATCGCGAACCTTTCAAGCTAGAAGCGGTTTTTACAAATTGGGAGCGATTCCACTCACCAGGCGACATGTGGCCAAGGGGAGGGAATGAATACCGCCCTCATCGCGCGCTAACTATCGGTGCTTTAGACCCGTGCGATATGATCCTCAACCATCGGATCAAGCACGATGGATCTATAGTCAGGAATAAACGAGCATGTAAGTGGGTCCAGCCGGTTAATCATTGGGCTTCTAGGTACTACGATGTTTTCCTTAGCTGTTGGATCGGGCGAGGAGTTTTGGCGGTTGAGATTAAGGATGCAAGTCCGAATGAGAATTATTTTCCGTTTCTTAGCGGGATTTGATGTTTTTGAATATTCCATATGTTCGTGGGTTATTCCCCCATTCGAACCCGATTCCCTTTTTCGGATTTTTGTGGGTTGACCGTATGGCATAGGCATTGTCTGACTTTTGAAGGTCTTGCGGTTTAGTTGGTAGGGTTCGGGACTTTTGGCCCTTAAGTTTTTCCTTTTTCCACAGTTCCACGTGGACTATTGTATTTTATGTAATCTATTTTCGGTTATAATGATAAAGAAGGTACAACTCTTGCTTTAGCAAAAAAAAGATAAGATAGTGTGTTAGCCTGTCGGTTTCTAATATGTGGGTCATAGAACTTAATCCATATAACATTGATCTTATATGTTCTGGTATGTGCTTTGATGATTTTTTCAGCACCATTTACTAGGCCATCTTGTGAGCCATAATTATAAACATATATTTCAGCTAACATGTTTAATTTTATGACAAGTTGTGAGGGAAAAGATCATTGTCAGGCATAAGCGATAAAATTTTCTTGTTATGCATTGCAACATTATTTTTTTGTAAATTAGGTAAGGAAATGTTGGGTCATTGGATGTAGGTTGCATGCAATTTCTATTGATATATGCCAAATCCTCACCTGTTTGGATACTTGTGCGCATTCTATTCAAAATTGTAATAAACGTTTCATCTGTCTAATACATTATTGTATGCAGTTCATAACACTTTATATTGTCTTTCCAGAAGTCATATGTTATTATTTCCATATTGATTATAGGTTGTTCAAAGATTACATGATCCTATTGGTAAATTTCCCTGCTAAATATCATATCGATTATACAAGATATTTTGTTTGAACATGTTTTATGCTTTCTGAGGAAATTGTCAATTGAATATAAAATTGACTCCCAATCAAAGAAGCTTTGTCTATGAATACAAGTTATAGTTCTCAATAGAGATTTGATAAGGTATCTAACATCTCATTGCTAAGTGGAAGAAATTGAGATATTGTTAAAATGCATTAGCAATGTGGAATGAATTATTGTTCCCCCTGCATGATATGTAGCTTTGCATGTATATGTTAATATCATTATTTTGCCTTTAGAGGGTCATTTGTAATGTATACATCATGAATTCGTATAAGCATTTGAAATATTGCTTTTGTTGTAAATGTATTCCATGTTCATCCTCCACCTATAAGGAACAAGTACATTGGTTTGTGTATGTATTTGTGTTTTTTCAATGCAATGTTTTTAATAACTACTTGGTGTTCCCTGTTTAGCATTCCCCTAATTTTTTAGTCATTTTTTTTCAAGAAAAATGAATGCTTTGTGACTTGAAATCCAAGATTAATGTTTTTTTCCTACATGGTCATTGTAAACATTGCAAATCTACTTGCAAATTATAGTTTTCGCAATGAATATTAGTTTCTCATTGGATTGTCATTGTATTGTCAATATTCATACAGCTATCTGATTGTTCAATTAGAATTTCTAAATCACCCCATGTGTGGTTGATGTTATAAACAAATTTAGATTCATTGGTTTGGATTGTCTTTTCATAGACATTATATGTAGGCTTCCATGTAGGGAAGTTTTGTTTTAATGTGTTCTCAAGTTTTTCAAATGGAACATATTACAATAGTTTCTCTCTACAAAGAAATTCACAGTCTACCTATTTTTTTTACTTGACAAGTCGTATTGCATTCGATTTATTTTTGTTTTGATATGTGTGTCATTTTTCTTATAGTTTGAACAAAATTTTGTAAGGAAAATGTGCTTAATATCCATTGGACATTATATCTAATAATCAGTAATCAAGTAGCACATTATATCTTGTGAATTGTGAGGTTCTTGTGTTAGCAAAATTAGTAGCTTAATCATAAATGTCCATTCATTTGGTGGGGTGTGTTTATGAAGATACACTCTCTTGAGTTGCAACTCAATGGAAATGAAAGTGATATATGAACATCTTGTAGTGCAAAAAATTGTTGGAAATTGAGTAATATATTTCAGAGTATATGTATCGTTTACATAGCATCAATCTCACATTTCATGTTCTTTATGTATTCTTCTGAATGTGTTTTCTAAAGACTTTTCAAATTTAATATGTATAAATAACAATGCATTAAGTACAAATTGTGCATATATATTTGCATTCCATAAATTTGGCATTTCCTTTTGCAAAATTTGTGTTCCAAATGTGTGATGGTTTTCACTTTAGAAAAATTTTCAATGGAGTTATTGTACATTGAATTACTTGAACATGCTCATCTTTGGTTAGTCTTATTTCCATTAATTATTCTTTGAAACTTGTTAAGCCATCATACTTTTTTCCCCATTAATGCAAACGGGGACTTCGATTTTTCATTAAGATTTTGTCAGCTACATTGATCGATTCAATAAAAATTACAATTTTCATCGATGACATAGAAAAATTGTGTCTACAGTTAAAGGTATTCCTCCTTTTACAACTTTTTGTATGGAAATGCTTATGTACTTTAGCAAGTTCTAATTCCAAATTCTCTATGTCACATGTTATGTATTTGTCCAAAAAGTTTTGAATTTCTTATTACTATCCTTTCCATATATTGGAGCAATTTCTATCCATAATAATATGTGTTCATGTTCCCTTCTCCTGTTTTGAAATTCTTTTACAAAATAGTAATTTGATATTTTTCCAAAGAATGTGTGGTCATGACATATCAATTGTTTTATGGAATTTACTATATGCCCATAATCATGACTAAACATAATAGGATCTTTTCTTATGTCGTAATCAATGTCATTATCCTCCAATGTCTCAATGTGATTATTCTTTTTTCTATTTTTATACAACTCGAGTAATGTGCTCAATAATGGTTGCCATTGATGCTCTATACTTGTAAATGTGAAGAATAAAGTTGGAGGGCCTAGTTGTCATATCATTGCAAATATATTTTTCTTGATTTGTTGTAAGTAATTAGAAGAGATGTGAATGTTCTTGAAATTTGTGTATCCAATATTGGATTTCAATATCTTTTCTAAATTTGATTTCACAACAACAACTAGCAACAATATCAAACAACTTCATGTCTAGATCTAGACCACTTGAGCTAACCCTTAAAGCTTCAATTTATGATAGTTAACCTATTTTTTTTTCTATAAATGTATCACATTCATTCTTATTCTTTCTGTCTAGAATTTTTGCATGTTGAGCAGAATGCAAAATGCATTTGTTGTTGTATTTTTCTCTTAATAATGGTTCATAGTCTCTTCCAAGCTTATTCTAAGGGAAGGAAGTTGGGCAATACAATATGGAATCTTCAAGATGGGGAAGGTATGGAGGTCTCTAATTTTGAAGGCTTGGCTTCCTTAGGTCAAGATCATTTTTATAATTTGTTTAAGGAGACTGTAAGGGCTAGTATCATCGAAGTCATCAAGGCTGCCTAATTATTCCCCAGTTTTGTGGATGATGAAGATAATAGAGCTCTATTGGAGGAGGTATATCAAGAGGAATTGAAGGTTGTTTTGGCCAGCTTTCAAAAGTACAAGAGTCTAAGTCTCGATGGGTGGGGGATAGAGTTTTTTTAGGGATTTCTTGAGCTTATTGGCAAGGAATTTCATATCCCTTATCCCCAAAGTGGGCCTTCCTACCTGTTTTCAATACCTTCATCCTATTTCTCTCTGCAATTGTATCTACAAGGTCATCTCCAAGGTCATTACTTGAAGATTAAAGCCTATTCTATCAAAATATATATCAAAAGAAAATTTTGGTTTTCTTAAGGGAGAAAGATTCATGAAGCCATTGGGGTGGCCCAAGAAGGTATTCATAGTATCAAAACTCTTAGATTAAAAGGAGTTGTAATTAAAATTGATTACTCAAAATATTATGATCATGTGTTATGGATGTATACTAGACTCCTACTAACTCACTTGGATTTTGGTATTGATTTTATTAACTGGGTCATGAGATGCATTCAATCAATCCCTTTTGTAGTTTTGATAAATGGGTCAGCCTCCCCTTTTTCCATGCTCAAACAGGTCTAAGATAGGGATTCCCTCCATCTCCTTTAGTTTTCCTATTAGTCGCTGAAGGACTCAGTAAATTGTTGGAAGATTTTAAACATAGAGGTGATTTCTAGGGTACTGTTATTACAAATTCTCTTGCCATCACCCATTTATTGTTTGCTGAATATATTATAAATTTTTGTGATGGTTCTTGTAGAGATGTTTTTTTAAGGGTGGTTCATGGACACTAAGTGGCTACTATAGAAAATCTGCTTGTAGGTTAACTTGATAATGCAATATAAATCAACGCAAAATACTATAACCTACTTCTACTATCAATTTGTGGAAGCTTAAAGATCGAGCTGAACAATATAACCAAAAGAAGAAGAATCAATGCACAATGCACATGAAAATACTTTGGGGAAAGCCTCAGCTAAAAACCCCACTATCTGTATTATCATTCAAGGTGGAAATACATAGGAATTATAAAAAGCCTTAATTCTCACAGCTAGCTAGTTCTTAGTACAATCCTCAGAGATGCTCACAGGAAATCTCGGATTCTCTCTAGCCTTCATCTCTTCCCTCCAAGCTCTTATTTCCTTGCATTGTTCCTCTGGGATGATTCTCCTTCAACCAAGTGGAAAACATTTTCTACCCAGTGGATGATCACCTGATCTCACACACTGTCAGAACTGCGCAATCCTCAAGGAATGATTCCTTAACTGCATGCATGAGTTTTCTTTATAAGAAAACACATGCAACTGACAATACACTATCCTTGACTTTAATCTCAACTGGTTCTTTCTCATAATAGACATGCATGAGTTTCTGATGAGGGAATCTTCAGTTAACTGGAGTAGCACTAGTTGAGTGCATGCATGCATCAACTGATAGTTAACTCACCATTAGTTCCTCAAAGAGTTTGGAACTAATTTAACTAGACTTAACTCAGTAAACTGATTTAACTAATTACAACTCAAATATAACCCAATCTTATCTCCTTAATTTAAGGCTTATCTCCTTGATTTAAGGGATAACTCTTGCATGACTTGAGAAAGACTTCTAACTTGAATTTCTCCAACTAATTAAGTCAAAATAACTTAATTAATTATTTCTAAGTAGTTGTTAAGACTAAATTTGATTTTAATTCACAATTTAATTCAAGGACAAATTAAATTGGAATATTCTTGTTGCCACATTTCAACACTCCCTCTTAACAAGAAAGGGATTATATGCCACCCTGATCTTGTCTGTATGGAACTCGAATTTACACTTTGACAATCCCTTTGTCAAAATGTCAACATCTTTCTCCTCTATCGAAATATACTACAGCAACATGATCCTCCCATCATCAAAAGCTTGCTTTACCTTGTAAAGCCAACGAGAACTCACAACTGACTTGTTCTCTGGTCTCGGAACCACGTCCCAAACACTATTACGAACTATGGAGTCATACTCCTCCACCATAGCATCAACCCAAATCGGTTGCTGCACTGCTTCCTCAAAGGAAGATGGCTCGGTCTCAACACATTCCCCAACAAGGGCCATGTATCCAGTGTACCTCTCAGGTGACCTCCTCTGTCTGTGCTGAGAAGATGGTGCTCCAACATTCTCTCTTGCATCCTCCAACAATCTGTCAGCTTCTCTTGTGTGCTTCTGTCCATCTCTAGAAGACTTTACTTGAGTGGATGTCTCCACTCCTAGAACCTCTGCATGCGACTGCTTCACATCAGTCTGAGGCTCCTCCTCCTTAGGAGCCAACAATTCCTCCATAGCATGTAGTTGGAGATCCCTCTCAAGGGAAACTCACATGGCCTTTTGCTCATCAAACTTGAGATCTCTGTGAACCACTGTCCTCAGACTGATAGGCAAGTACATCCGATAGTTGTGAAGTGTATCAATGTACCCCACAAGTATCCCCAACTCTGTTGTCGGCTCAAACTTCTTCCATGCATCCTTTGTCACATGGCAATATGTTAATGAGCCAGAGATCCTAAAGTTACCCACATCTGGTCTCTTACCAAAGAAATCTTCCTCTGGTGTCTTCATCCCAAGTATGTGATGCAGGCTTCTATTATGCAAATAGACCATTGTGTTGCATGCCTCAGCCCACAAGTGAAGTGGTAGGCCTTGGTCATGCAGCATTACCCGTGTTTCCCCTACAATAGTTCTATTCTTCCTCTCGGCCACCCCATTCTGTTGTGGGTTATGAGGTGCCATTAACTCTCTTTTAATTCCTTCCACTGAACAGAGGTCCTTAAACTCTTGAGAGACATATTCTCCACCATTGTCACTTCTCAAGGCCTTGATCTTCTTCCTTGACTCTTTCTCGACCAAAGCTTTGAACTCACAAAACTTTGAGAAGGTTTGGTCCTTCTTCAACATGAAATAAATCCAGCATTTATGAGAATAATCATTAATGAAAATCACATAATACCTTTGCTTCACTGTGGATGCCATCAAGAATGGTCCACACACATCAGTATGAACTCGCTCTAAGATAGCCTCTACTCGACTATCTTGATAATGAAAGGAAGACTTGGTGTACTTTCCCAAGGTACAACCTTTTCATGTGTCAATTTTATCAAGTTTACCTTTGGGAAGTGTTGTAGATATCTGCTACATTATCTTCAAAGCCCCATGATGAAAATGGCCCAACCGCCTATGCCACAACTCGCCAATGTCTTGGCTTTGCACCAATTCTACTTTTGTACTCAATGTTGCACAATCATCTACCTCTAGTTTATAGAGATTCTTCACTCGAATCCCTATCCTCTTGGTCTGACCCGTGGCTATATGTCTTGGGAATGCCTTTCCCTTACTGAAGATAACTTCGTAGCCTTTGTCCTCCAACATCGCGACCGATACCAAGTTCTTCTTCAGTCTAGGCACATACATCACATATGTCAAGGTGATAGGAGCTCCATGCTCCCTCTAAAAAGTAACCGTGCCCACTCCTGAAACACTATACATTCTGTTGTCACCCATCTCTATGCGCATCTTGAGGTCTTTCTCCTCCAAGGCACTGAATAAAATTTTATCACCGATCATTTGAAATGAGGCTCCACTATCAAGATACCAGACACAACCCATCATCGATGACACCATGCATGTAATGAGGGTAAAGTCTGTTTCGAACTGAGAGGCTAATGCCTCACCTTCTGATCCTTCCGAGGATCCCTTCTTGGACTTCTTCGATGGGCATTTAGTCACATAATGTCCCATCTCGTGACAATTAAAGCATCTCACTTTAGACATGTCACCCTTCTTCCCTCCATGAGAAGAATTTGATTTGAAATGGGAAGCCTTCCCCTTCCCTTTCCTTGCCTTACTTGCTAAGGCCAGATTTTCTTCATCATCGTTCTTGGATGAAGAACCATCTCGTGTGCTCGTCCTGATATTCTCCTGCATAAGATCTGACCACAATCATTCCCAATCCGACAATTTCTCCCTTCCATTCACAGAGTTCTGGTAGCTATTCCAACTCTTTGGAAGGCCAAGGAGAGTGAGGCTCACCATATCTTCATCGGAAATAGTTATTCCCACACTTCCAAGCTCATCTCTGTAGGTGGTGAGCTTGTTCCGATATGTGGAAATACTATCGCCCTTCTCCATCTTGATTCTTCGAAGCTTATCCTTGAGCACCAATTTCCTCTGGTCGCTACTATTCTAGTAGAGGTCCTTCAATGTCTTCCACATTGAAAATGGAGTATCCTTCCCATGGAGACTCGAGAAAATATGGTCTCGAACTCCCTCAAGGATGATCTGTCTCGCCTTCGCCACACACTTCTTCCACTCAGCCAACTCTTGTGCATTAGTTGAAGCTAGATTTTGGATTTCTTGATCAATGAATTCCTTCAAGCCATTGTCTTCTAATACAACCTCCATTCCATCTTTCCATGCTATGTAATTTGAGCTACCTTCCAAGGCATACTCGAGTCTCAAGCCATAGAACACCATTGGCCAACCTTGAAGTATGATATGAATTCGATCTGCACCTACAACCTCGAACTTCAAACTTCGAATTCTCTTCTCAGTATATTGTTCACAGCTCTGATACTCTATAGAAAATTTCTACAAATCCAGCTCTGATACCATGTAGAATAATTTCTACAAATCTCGCTTTGATACCATGTAGAAAATCTGCCTGTAGGTTAACCCGATAATGCAATATAAATCAAAGCAGAATATTATAACCTACTTCTATTATCAATTTGTGGAAGCTTAAAGATCGAACTGAACAATATAACTAGAAGAAGAAGAATCAATGCACAATACACATGAAAATACTTTGGGGAAAGCCTCAACTAAAAACCCCACTATCTGTATTATCATACAATGTGGAAATACATAGGAATTATACAAGGCCTTAGCTCTCATAGCTAGCCAGCTCTCATTACAATCCTCATAGATGCTCACAGGCAATCTTGGCTTCTCTCCAACCTTCCTCTCTTCCCTCCAAGCTCCTATTTCCTTGCGTTGTTCCTCTGGGATGATTCTCCTTCAACCAAGTGGAAAACCTCTTCTACCCAGTGGATGATCACCTGATCTCACACACTGTCAGAACTGCGCAATCCTCAAGGAATGATTCCTTTACTACATGCTTGAGTTTTCTTTATCATAAAACACATGCAACTGATAGTACATTTTCCTTGACTTTAATCTCAACTGGGTCTTTCTCAAAATAGACATGCATGAGTTTCTGATGGGGAATCTTCAGTTAACTGAAGTAGCACTAGTTGAGTGCATGCATGCATCAACTAATAGTTAACTCACCATTAGTTCCTCAAATAGTTTGGAACTAATTTAACTGGACTTAACTCAGTAAACCGAGTTAACTAATTACAACTCAAATATAACTCAATCTTATCTCCTTAATTTAAGTCTTATCTCTTTGATTTAAGGGATAACTCTTGTATGACTTCAGAAAGACTTCTAACTTGAATTTTTCCAACTAATTAAGTCAAAATAACTTAGTTAATTTTCCAAGTAGGTGTTAAGATTAAATTCAATTTTATTTCACAATTTAATTCAAGGACAAATTAAATTGGAATATTCTTGTTGCCACATTTCAACAGTTGCTACATCCGTAGGAAAATCCACGTAGATCAACCCGAAGGGATATACATATCGGCCAAACTAGTAAGGCCTAACCCCAAGGGCATCAAGGATATTTGACCCCATGACCTCTCGATAGACGAGGTACTTAGCAATAGGAACTAGACCAACTAATCTATCCCTTGGGGCTAGTTCTTGTAGAGATGTTGTTAAACTATATGATATTATTGACTTGTTTGTGAAATCCATAGGCATGGTTGTAAATGACAAGAAATCTTCTATCTTTGCTAAAGCCTGGAAGGCCATGAATTGCCAAATATAAAGATTGTTTTCAATTTTCACTTGTAAGAATTGGAAGAAGGTTTAAAATGTTTGGGTTTTCATTTGAAACCAAACTATTACAAGAAGGAATATTGGTCTTGGTTAATTACAAAACTACAGAAAATATTAAAAGGATGGAGCTTAAGGTGGTTGTCAAGAGAAGGGAGGTCATTTCTGGTTAAATCGACATTGGAATTCGTACTTGTGTTCTAGATGTCGGTGTCATGGATCCACGAGGAGTCTTAGAAAATGATAGAAGAATATGTTTCAAATTTTTATGGGTTGGAACTCAATAACATTTTGTTCTCCCTTGTGTTAAATGGGACCATATTGCTTTGCTAAAATGCTTGGTGGTTGGGGTCTCAAAAGTATTTTTATGTTCTCAAAAGCCCTAGCAGAAAAATGTGGATGGAGACTTTTGTCCACTCACAACTTGTGGACTTTGGTGGTATATCAGAAGTACATTCATCCTTTCTCCCTAGAATATTGGATAAGGCTTAGGAATAAGCCACACATCAATATTTCAATCATTTGGCGAGTTGTTCTTAATATTTTAATCTTATTTCCTCATATCTTGCTTGGAAAGCTGGAAATGGTTTTAAGGTGAGATTGGGTCAATACCCTTGGCCAAGTAACGGGCTAAACCATCATCTACCTTAGGAGCTCATAGTTCAACTCAGAGATAGAGGTATTTCATGGCTTTCCCATATCGATAACCTATCTCGTACTTCTATTTGGCGTCAAGGATGGTTATTAGTTGAATCCTTGCAAATTGATCGTGAATTTCATGAGATTTGGAATGATTATTGAGATGTTATTATTGTTTCACATATCAAAATTTCCCATAATGATGATGAACTAGTCTAGGATCACTCTCTCATGGGATTATATACTCCTAAGATAGGATATCTTCACCTGAATGTGGTTGTTACTAAAGTAGAAGGGGAGTGGGGCTAGAAAGGATTTGGAAGGTAAAGTGCCTGGAAAAATATTGCATTTGCGTATGGTGCCTACTAGCCAAGAAAGTACATACCTGGGATTTATTGCAGAAGGATCATAATGTTGGCTCCAGCTAGTGCTCCTTATGTAAGTCGAATGGTGATTTCATTGAGAATATTTGTGTTGAATTCCCTTTCTTTTGTCAAGTCTAGAATATGTGTAGCTCTATTTTAGGCCAAGTTGTGTATGGAAAGGGCCTAGTTTTGAGGAGAACTGGAGGTTATGGATTCAAAACAAGCATACAAAACCATTTATAACTCTTCCCCTACTCATGTTGGGGTGTTTAGCTAGAATGGACTAAATAAATCTCTCAAAATAAACCTTCCTTTTCAAATCAAGTGGTTGTTGAAGTTATGATTATTTTGTCACATTTTTCCTAGCCAATAGCTACTCCCCATAATAGTTTTTTGATCCCAGAGGAACCTAAAAAATATCACCCATGGTGTTAATTTGATGGGGCTAAGCAGGGGAGAGATCACATGAGTGGTGGTGGTTTCATATTACATTTATCTGATGAGCATTTTCCAAAGTTAGCATGGGTTTCAAGAGGGGAACAAACAATTTGGCCAAATGGTTTTATTGTTGTTCTTTAATGGATTTTTCTAGAGAAAAGGGATGTGATCAAATTTAAGTGTTTGATGATTCTTTTTTGGTCATTAATTTGGATAATTTATTAAACAATGTCACCATCTACATTTTTGTCACATCCTGGAGAATTTGTAGATGATTAATTTTACTTATGTATCATTTTCTTGCATTAACATTTACAGGGAGAGAAATAGGGAAGAAGATAGGTTTTCTAAGTAAGCCATTCAGCTTAATCAAGGGCTATGTTCTATTCAAGAATTTTTTAACAATGGACACTTCCGTTTCTATCATAGACCCTTCATGGATGGGCATTTTACTTAGATACAATTTATTGTTTTTTGTTGTTTCTTATTATCACATATATTGTTGTTATTTTAATTATGGGAATTTTTTGTAATCCTCACCAATTGTATTCAAGTATTTTTAATAGACTATGTAATATTAGTATTTCTCCATTTTTCTCAACTATTGCAGACCGTTGTGGTCGAATGATGTACACATGCTCTATTTTGTGGGACATTATGTTATTAATCCATTGAAAGGATCTGGGAAGATCCTTTAGAATAAACACTTGGATGTGCATATGCAATATGTAATTTTGTTTAATTTATAAATGAAATTACAGTTGAAAAAAATGGTTCATAGTCTATGTGTAATGCATCTGTTTCAAATGGTATGATGTCAATTGTTTTATAATAATTCAAATTAGTTGAATAGATGTTGACAACAGTATTACTAACAGAGGACCATACTTGAAAATTTACTTTGAAAATGACTAATATCCATTGCAAACAAAATGAGCCACCCTCTTTTTTTCCCGTTTCACATGGCATTGCCATATTTATGAGATACCCATTCCAATCCTTAACCACTGTTGAGTTTTGCATGTCATTAATTGTTAGATATTTTTGTAAGCAATGAAATGTTTTTTTATCACCCCCCATAATTGCTACAAAAAGATTGGGCCACATAAATTCTCAAAGACTTTATATTGAAATCCATCACTATTAATTAGAAAACTTCATAAGAAATACGATCACCACAATTAGATGTTATATTCAATGGTATGTTTAATCCAAGAGATTGTGTATCGTGCTTCATATGTTTCCAGTGATTTTGAAGATATTTTCATAATAGTAATAAGTGATATTAGATCCTTCAAAATCGCATTTCGATAATAAAAAAATTAGAGTAATGGTTCATAACGACCACTAAAAGGATTTGCATCATGAAACAAGATGCAATAAGCATCTATATTTGCATCTCTATTGAATAGAAAATATGCCACTTTGTTAACCATCATAAGAAAAATGTATCTCCCTAGAACCCTCTTTCAGTTTCATTTAGATTGGTTGAGGTAGACAATTTTTTCGAAAGATATGTGTTAAAGCCATGAATTCCATGCAATTGGTATAAAAAAATTAGATGCCAAATCATTTTGATATGACTCTAGTTCTTCTGCATCTTCATTGTTTAAACAAATTAAGAAATGATCTATCAATCCATTCTACAATTCATTCAAATAATAATGAAAATGCAATAGAACTTGAAATGTAACAAATAAAAAATCTCATATAGTATATGAAAATGCATCTAATATAAAAAGACAAATGATACTCAACACTTGGCCAATGTTTTCATGTACAACGCATTGTTTTTTTAATTTCTTACCTTTAAACATCTATTATTTTTGTCATATTTTGACTTATGTCTTTGAAATCATTCCTAAGCTATGTTTATGATAATATGCAACTAGGAAACAAACCAATACAATATCAGAAGTGCATATCTTGTTTCTTTTGTTTACTTTTGCTTTCACTTTTCATAGCCACTATATATTACTCCTAAAATGAAAAATGGTAGGAGGAATTTAATTACATTAAATACATATTATAAATTAAACAATATCATAGTTCATGTCCTTGTAATCTTTGAAAATTGGGTCCTATAGACAAAAAACAATACGAAGATAGATATATCATTTACAATTTTCGTATAGCACTATGAGTACATATTACCTAAAACTTCAGAAGAAAAAAAATCATAAAAAGTTACAAACTCCAATGTCTAAGTTAGGTCTTTGGTGTCAATAGTTAAAATGTCAATTTTTCATATCTATGAAGAAATCCTAACAAAGTCTTGTGGAAAAATATTTAGCATTTTCATTGCAAATTTGTATACATGTAAATGGAGTAGATTCGACACCTATGTATATGATATGTGTCTATGGACATGAAATCACCTAAGGCAATTAAAGAATCATCAAAGGCTATGAAAATTTTCATGTGTATGATTTTAATATCTAGATTTATTGTTGTTGACTTTAATTAAGGGAAGTAATGAGATGAAGGTTATAACACTGTGATAGCGAGCAATAAGTTTAATTTTCTACTTGTGTAAATTTCATCTACATTTGGACCCTTGTGTTGCTGATATATTATACTTTTTCCATCACTGGGTGAGGGGGTTGTGTCATAGTATTAGGTGTGTTGGATGTGTTAAGAATTTTTTGCATAGAGATAAATTATTTATCGATATTTACCGAGAGGAACGACCAACAACAATCTCATTATCCTTGGCCAAAATCCTGGCCAAGTGAGCCTTCACCGCTCACTTCCCAGACCTTTCTTACAATGAAGTATTCCCAACCTCTTATAGGCTCCATTACATGAAATGCCATGGGTAATAATACCATGGGTACATTATACCATGTGCCGAAACCACTATTGATTACCCTAGTCAACTTTGATTCAAACCCCGAGTCAATTTTACCTTACAGGGTGTGCATGTGATACCTCACATCCAAAGAAGAAGAAGAACTTGAGTAAGATCAAATGATCCATATGTGACAAGAATGGATATTATCTGTCTCAGTGTCTCTAGTAAAATAAGTGTAAGTGAAAATTGCAGCAGGTAGTAGCATTAGAAAAAAGTAAGTTGGGTGAAGTTGTTGTTAAACTTGAAAAGTAATTTTAACAAGTTTCCTACATTCATAACAGCACAATGATTAGGAGTGCATGGAAATTATTGGCTACACAATTTCTTAATTGATAGAGCTATCGAAATTGGTAGTGATGCTACTAGCTACCTCATGAGCATGAGCCAAATTTGTGATAAGCTCCAACAACTGAGGAAAAGGTGACTAATGTAGAGCTCGGTAATACAACAATGAATGTTTTTTAAAAGTGTTGGGAACCAATTGGGTGAGTTTGCTATGAATTTTGAAAATGACATTTCATGAGTTTCATACCTTCATACCAGCACAATTACTAGGAATGCATGGCACACAATAAGGTAGTTATTTAGTAGCTCAACAAAGAAGAATTTAGGTATTCGTGTGAAGCTTGGAAATGTTTCCAAATATGCAATGAGGGTTGGTAGGAACAATTTTGTTCCAACTTGAGCCAACTGTTTTGTTGGAAGCTAAGAACGTGTTATAGGCATTGGGACATAGAAAGAATTTGATCTCAATCTTAATTATGAATTGTAGAGCTATGGAAGATAAAGATAAATTGTAGATCATGTGCTAAGTAAAGTTGCATAAGTGGTTGCTTAATATAATATGTGAAATGAGTTAAAGATAAAATGGATATTAAGGCAATTCCTATGTTTGTATTAATTAAAGACAATGCACAAGTGGACAAAATAGTGGAAGTCATTGCAAATGAGCTACAAAAAAGGGGGATTACTCTTGCAAATATGGTATGCAAATCCACCCTATTCCTGAACTTAAGCCTGATAAATTATCTTTCACTAAAGTTACATAAGGAGCTGACTAGTTATATACATATACCATGTAATTAAATGTCTCCATTAATTTGAAATTATATGGCGTTATGTATCCCAAGCATGTGTTGATTACAAAACTTAGTATGGCTTGTTTACTATTATTTAGCTTTAACATTAGCTCTCACTAACTTTATATTGCTTTGATTTGGTTTTCTGGTGATGTGTTATTATATTTTATAATTATATGCATAATTTTATTTGTAGTTTATGCATATCACTCTAAAATAAATCCATTTTCCTCCAAATAAAAAAGTGCAATATTGTTTCAGAAACGAAGCAACTTGCTCAAATTTTATTTTGTTTTTTTAGTGAATTTATGCATATGTGTTACAAAGTGGTTTATTGTATGATAATATGTTAACTCAATTGAATCAATCTCATCTTACAAAATAAAAATGACTATATCCTAAAAGATCAAATACACCTCAAACAAGTCCTAAATTATGTTTTAAATGGCCTTCCAAATAGGTTAGGTGTTGGGTAATCATGATTGGTAATACTGAGTGAAGATATTAGAAATAGTTATCCTTATGACTGTTAGGTGATGAAATCCTTCAAACTCACAAACATTTGTCCCAGATGCAGTTGCTTCCCATAACCACCACCTATAAGGTAGTTTTCCTATGAATAGCCACTAAGATTAACTTCATCCAATGTGGGCAAGTGAATCTCAACTTTTGGGTTTCAGCTTAGTGTTGATGTTTTATATAGAAATGGAAGGTATTCTCTTCCTAACAAGAATGCATAATATATATTGGTGTACATAATATAATATATATTACACATTGTTGTTCGGATGGGAATACCTTTCGTTGTTATATATAACATCAACACTCCCTCTTAGCGAGGAAGGTATTCTTCCATGATGTTCTCCTCTAATAGTCCCAATCAAACCCAACCACTTCACATGGTATGGGAAGGACTACCACCATGGTCTCAAGACTGCCAAGGGAAGTTTTCCAAGAAATGAAAATAAATTATTTGAGAAATCAATGCTTATAGGAATTAAGGTTTGATTCCTCTTTCTTGATAATTACTTGTGACTTATGATGGATTGTTTTGATTCTTTATTAGTATATATTTCATCAAGCACTTACGAAGTTAAATGTATATGAATACCATAAGAACAAGAGACACAAGATGTAGGCACTCAGCCAGGGAAAAACCCCTCAAAGGGGAAATCCAATCCAACTCTTCCACTAGTAGATTCAAATCAAGATGAATCAATCCAAGACCATTTATACCTAGACAAAGACCTCCTCCAATCACCCAGTCGGCCCTTCCTTCCAATAGATGATCCTTGTCAAATTCTCTAATTGATAGCTTCCTAGAAGTAGCCAATCTAGAATTTTGATCCCCAACTACAGATTTTTGGCACCCAACAACAAAATTTTAGACCCGCAGTAGATTCAAAATTCAGCCCCAGCTAGATCCCAAAGAATTCACATGTGTGAGATGGATTTCCCAAGAACTTGATTTGTGTTTTCCAGCTTCTTTTATCCTTCTCCAACAACTTCTCTCTCTTTTTTCTGCTTCTTCTTCTTGTAGATCAAACTTGTTGAGTGAGTATGCCAAATAGTTCGATTTGACTCTCTATATATAGCATTTTTGTTGGGTCAAATATCCCTAATTTAGGATGACTTCATGAGGACAAGGTTGACCTTGTTCGGAGGTGACAAATGACCTTTTTTACTTAAAAATAATTATGTTTACATGATATGAAGGCCCAAGAAGGGTCTAATAAAAATGATAATGACTCTATTGACTCAATACAAAATCTAGAAGCCTTTAATGGAGGCTTTGAACTAGAAATTATTGAACCAAACATGAAACCCATGCTTTAATAAGTCATTTTATTTAATAATAAAAATTATTTTTTGACAAATACAATTATGAACACCGACACTAGTTACACTCTTCAACACTCCCTCTTAACTAGGGAGATATTCATAATTACATAGGCACATGGAAGATCAAAAAATGATATGAACTATCAAGATTTCTAGAACAAACAATACTACGGATTAGATACCTAACCAGGGTACTCTGATCAGGTGGGACTAAGGTGTGCTCAAGCTTTAGCCTCTCTAGGTGCCATCAGGATTTTAAGCTCTAACACCAACCCAGGGATCTAGCTGTGTATCCAAGGTTGGAGCTACATGACCAACGCCACCCTCCCTACTTTGGGCTCTAGACATCAACACATAGGTCGGCCAGATGTCCTCCCATGCATCTTGTTTCCACAAGATGCTTCTTCTCTCCTTATCAACTAAATTTGTAACATCAACCAATCCAAACATGCTTCTTAAATATTCAAACTTCTTATTCGAAAGAGATTATGTCAGCTACCTATTCATATGTTGGGATATATTGTAGATTCACGACCCCATCTTGTACCAAACTCCTAATTTAATGGTACTTATTATTGATATGCTTCATCCTGGCATGGAATACGAGGTCTTCAAATATCTTGATGTTGCTTTGAATTTCACAATTTATCATTTTAGGATCTAGAGGCTTTCCACACAAATATGACAAGAGTTTTCTTCACCAAACAACTTATTTTCCTACTTCACATGCAGTAACATATTTCGCTTCAGCACTACTTAATGCAACAAGATCTTGTTTTCTGCTCATCCATGAAACCATTGCAGATCCCAAACTAAAACAACCACCGATAGTGCTTCTTCCATTAGTCTCACTGCCACCCCAATCAGAATTGGTAAAACATGTTAACTTAACTTCCTTTCCAATCATACTTTAGGAAGTGATGAATTGTACCACATAGGTATCTCAAGGTATGTTGTAGCTATCCAATGGTAATGATGAGGCTCCAACTGAAATTGATTAAGAATATTTACAGCAAAGCATATAGAAAGTCTCATATTCACCATGTACATAAAAGAGCCCACCAACTTATGATAGCTTGTAGGATCGACAAGACTAGAGTCAAAGCTTCTTAACTTCTTGAGATTTGTGACCATGGGATTAGTCATAGATTTGGAATCCATCATACCAAACTTTTGTAATATCTTGATTATGTACTTACCTTGACCAAGATATATCTCACTGGGTTTCCTCCAAAGTTCCAAGCCCAAGTAATGGTACATGAGTCCCAAATCATTTATCTCAATTTTATTGCCAACATTTTCTTGCGTTCTAGAATTATGCAGTCCACAACTGTAATAAACGAATCATCCACATATAGTAGTATAATGACTGGTCCATTCTTCATTATCTTGATGTAGAGGTTTGCATTGATAGAAATTTTGACAAACCCAATCCTTAAGAGATATGCATCCATTCTTGCGTACCATGCCTTAGGAGCTTGCGTCAAGCCATATAGAGATTTCTTGAGTCCGCAAAAATGTGTATCCATGCTATTTATCTCAAATCCTTCCAGTTGTTCAATATCTACTTCTTCATCAATGGTTCCATTTAGAAATGTTGGTTTTACATCCATTTGATGGATATTCAATCCCATAGTAGCAGCTAGTGAAACCAAAGATCTAATATTAGTATACCAGGCAATAGGAGCAAAGGTTTCTTCATAATATACTCCTTCCTTTTGTGAGAAACCCCTTGCAACAAATATGGCTTTGTATTTGTCTATGCTTCCATCTACAACATGTTTGATTTTGTAAATCCATTTGGAAGTGACAACAAATTTGTCACTTGGCCTAGGAATTATTAACCAAACCCCATTCTTCATGATGGATTGAAATTCTCCCTTCATCACTTTCTTCCATTCTTCTTGATGAACGACTTCTTCAAAGGTAGTTGGTTCTACTTTGATTAACTTCGTCATGTATGTTGCATATCCTGTGTATCTTTTTGGGCTTTTGCTTTCTCTAAAATTTCCTTTAGTTGCTCCATGTCCTTCAGCTTCTTCAAGTGTTTCTTTTAACAAATTTGGCCTCCTCTTTATTTCAGGAATGATTATAGGTTGAATAGGCTCACTTGATCCTTCTCCTTCTTCTTATTTGTTTGTAGGTGCCTTGTCATGATGCTTTTCTTCTTCAAATATCGGTACATCTTCTTCATCGGATTCGCTTGGTATATCCTTGGATATTTTGTGGGCATGGTTTTCATCAAATATAACATCCTTGCTAACTTTGATTTGTCTTCCTTCCTTGATGTAGATTCTATAAGCCTTTGATGAAACGTTATAACCAACAAAGATACCTTTTATACTTGTAGAGTATAACTTATTTTGCTTGTCTTTTGGAACATGATTGTGTGTGGGAAACCCAAAGATTTGGAGATGGTATACACATGGCTTCTTCCCTGTGAATGCTTCTTCCAGTGTCATATTATCAAGGATTATATGAGGACTTTTATTTTGTATGTATCTTGTTGTCATGGTTGCTTCTCCCCATAGAACTTTTGGTAGATCTTGATCAAATATCATAGTCCTTGTGAATTCTTCAATGGTTCCATTCTTCCATTTTGTTCGAGGTTGTAGGGAACAATGAGCTCCCTCTTAATACCTTCTTCTTTACAATATGCAATAATTTCTTTTGAAGTGTATTCCCATCCATTATTGGATCTCAAAGTCTTTATCTATATTTCAGTTAAGGTCTCAACTTCAGATCTAAATTCCTTGATGTTGGGGATGCCCTTTACCATTTGACTAAGTAAGGGTATTATCTTGAAATGAATATTCCCATATATTCTATGGCAAATTTTGATAGGATTGATCTCCATGTGAACTAGGGCTTGACGAGATGGTGTTACAACTCTATATAATCTTCCTTCATGAACTTTGATAACCTTTGCCTTTTCAATACTTGAATCCTTTCCCCAAACCAAAACTTTATCATCTACAAAAGCAACCTGATCTTCTTTATCTTATAAACAAGTAATGGAAAGTAAATTATTTTTCAAACCTGGGACATAAAGGATGTTGGTTAGGTGTATCCTTCCTCCACTTTCCAACTTCAATGATGTATATCTAAGGCCCTTGACTGCATAATTTGTGTTGTCTCCTAACTCCATTGCATGCGATGATGGTCCCCTTGATAGAGTATGAAGTTGTCCACTTTCTCCAATAAAATGTCTTGAGGCTCCACTATAGTTCTAGGAGGACAGAGGCCAAGGCATTGAGTAGTTGAGGGACTCAAGGACTCAGTCTGGATGCTTGAGCCTTAATATTGTGCAATGCACAGTTATGGAGGCCTAGGTAGAGGAACTATGCAATTGAGGAACTCAAGGACTCAAGATGAAGGCTTGAGCCTTAAGTTTTCTCACTACGTAGTTCTGGGAGGCAGAAGGCAAGGTGATTGTGGAAAATTTCAGTTCAGGAGCTCAAGGCAAAGGCTTGAGGACTAAGACTGTGCAATGTGCAGTTCAAGCCTGGCTGAATGGCATGATTGTGTTGTTTTGGAGGTCAAGGTCCGAGATTGAGAACTGAGACTGCACAGTGCGGAGTCCTGGGTGGCAGGAATTATGCATTGTGCAATGTCAAGAGGTAGGGTTTCACTTTGAGGGTTGAGACTACGTAATACATAGTTCAGGAGGGTCAGATGAGGCTAAGTTTCTTGGTAGAAGAGATTTTGGAATTTGATTAAGTGTGGGATCGATGAAGTTGATGTGAACAATGATAAGACTCGAATGCGATCACACACTTAGTATGCTTGATGGCACAGCAATATATATCATCCAAAACACATGAACAACATACTTCCCTCAGTGCGACATCTTTGCGATGACAAGTGCGACACCAAATATACACTCTACGATGACCATGGCAACACTTGTGCAAGAGTGCTTAAAACTTTGGAAATGAGTATGATACATATGTACATGGTAAGTACACTCATTTTACGCAAATATTACCACTTGAAACACACCAAAACTACCTTTCGTGCATTGTGCAACACTCCACATGCCAAAAGATGACATTTACTATATGAAGAGAAAAGTGGGAACGAAATTTATAATACGCTAATGACGGTGAAAGTGACACATGCCATAGTGTAGATAACATGAAAATAACACTAATTAAAGTGAAAGCAAGCAAAAGCGACAGTTGAAATTACAAAAATGACAGTCATGAAAGCGGAGGTGCGCAAAGCGGCAGTTTGAAAAGCTCACCAAAATGGAAGTACAAATGCAACCAAAAGTGACGGACTATCAATAACAGTGCGCACTGAATGTCAACATAGGTTGAATGTTGCACAGACACTATCTTGATGGATTATGTTATGCTTGTTGAAGCTTCCATAAAATAATGCACTTATGAACCTGTAGTAAACTGAGCATGTGTGAGCAGGTGACTTCAACCAATCAAGAAGTGGCTATGGAATGACCAATCGCAAGATCCATAGTAGGTTCCAAAATTCAAGTGTTGGAAAAATTTTGGAGGGTGTTTTTTCGCAGTGACAACACTTGGCGACGCACTGGTATAACTCCAATTTCTTTGCCTTAGTAACTCTTTTTGCAGGGTCTAGTTCTTTAGGAATTATTGATTCATTGTTCGGATTACCTTGGCTTCCCCACTTAACCCGTGAATACACATAGTCCCCTCTGCCCTTTCTTGGGTTAACATAGACATAATATCATCAATATTGCAATGTTTCGAGTCAGGAAAGGGTGGTATAGTTCGTTAACTTTATATTTTCAAAGTATAGTTTTTTATCTCTAATATTTCTCTAATGCCAGCAGGCCTGGACAGTACCCCGGTGGAGTCACTAAAGGAACACAAGCATTGCTTCGCTGCCAGTGAGCCTTGATAGTACCTGTTAGAGCCTAGATTTACCTCAGGCTGAATTGAAGCAATTCTAGGCTATCCACAAACCAAGCTTAACCTGGTAGCTAGCCCTACCAAGTCATGAGAGGGCTCTCTCCTTATGGATCTCAGTCAAAATTACTAGATCAGATAGGGATTTTAGGCTAGGTATAGTAGCTCAGAGGATTTTGATTGAATTTGTTGGGTTTTTCTAGATCAGATGGAGTTAGGCAGTTTAGGTTTTGGGAAATTAGGTCAGAATGCAGGGTGTTCTATGGGGCAAGGTAGGTACAGGCTTTAGCATTTCAAATTTAGTGAGGTGAAATTTCTAAGACCGGTGAGGAGCTAAGAAGGGCTTGAGCAAGTCAAGGATCATGCCTAAACAGAAGAAAACATAGAATATTGAATGGCTTCCCAAGGCAAAGCACTGTAAACAATGAATTCTACCTATCTATCTTGATATCATTCAGCTAGAAGCTATGAATTAGATTGTGGCATACATAAAACATGTGAAAAACTGATAACAGAAGAAGAAACTATGCAAAATCACCATACCACAAGTATCCCATAAAAATAGTTGCAACTCCTATTAACTTCCTTGTCAAACTGCTTACAATGATGTACAATATAGTTCAGAGCATCCAAGAGTATCCAACCCTTGCTAATGATAGAAAAAAATACATAATATAAACATCAAACCACATATGCTATCTATCAGGGGTCGAAACCAAGAGAAGAGGAGTTGTTACAACCATTTCCAAACAGGGACCAGGAATATAGGCAGTGGAACAACTTGCCTCTATAAGCATGGAAACTGATTCATTGACCCCAAAACCACCTCTAACTAATGAATCTACCCTCTAAGATCATTTCACTATTACATTTACATGCCAAGTCATTAATTACATCATCAAAATCATCCATGAGGAGAGAGAAAGTGAATTTACAGAGAAGACAAGCGAAATTTGATTTTTCTGGCAAACTGGCCAAAAGCGCAACGCCACTGGTCAAAAGCGTAGCGCCGCTTTCTACTCACATTTGGAGGCCTTCCCCTTAGCAAAATTTAGCCCAAGATGGCTAATTAGAAAGGTCTTCCAATCTAGTTTTTGGAACAACTTGAATTTTTTCATTTGGAGGTCATTTGCCCCCTCAAAACTGAAATCTCCCAAGGCAGCTTCTGTGTGTCCAAAAAGAGGCAGAAAGGTCATTTTTTGATAGTTTTTGGACCTTTTGGTGGGCCAGTTTTGCTCCAAAACTTCTGAAATTTTCTGGGATGGATGCTATCATCATGATAAATCCAAATATATAAAATTTTCCTCCAACAAATGCTCCAGGAAAAAGCGCAGCGCCACTGGGCCAGTTTTCTGTGTTGAAAATTGCAAAATTTGAAAAATGCAAAAAATCATCAAAACTTGCCCAATTTTGGCATGGGACACCACCATCAGCTGCTTTGATGGGCTAGTGAGGCTTCAGCTAATATCTTCAACTTATATTTCTCCTTTTTTCTCTTTAAAGCCTTCCTCAACCTAGCTTTAAGCTTCCTGATCCTCATGTTATAGATTTTGTTGCGGGTCATGTAATGGTAGGCCATGTGGCAAAGCATCTTCTTATCCATGTTGGCCTTCTCAATCAGCCCTTCGAGATGTATGTTGACCCTCTCAAGCCATGTTTCCATATCATTCTCAATCTCTTGCTCAATAGGGGTCAATGGGACATTAGCCTCCTTGATAATTTGCCTATTTGCTTTGACTATTTCCAGCTCCATGAGGACTTGTTTGTCACTCAGTTGCTTGTTTTCCTGTTCCAAGTATCTGATGATGAACTTGGCTCTCTCTAAGTTATCTGCCAAGGATTGTATTTCAGCTTCTCTCTCTTGAATGATGATGTCCTTGACAGTTTCTTCATCCTGAGCTTCCAGGTCAATGACATCAACTCCATGATAAGTAAAGTGTTGTTGTGGCTCCTCATGCTCAACAAGATTAAAATCTCTTTCTTGCTCATCACCAAGATCTTCTTCTTGCACCTTTTCCTTGCCCTTGCTTTGCTGCTCAACCTGTACCTGTTTTGCTGAAGAAGAAGGCAAAGCCCCTTCCACACCTTTTGGAGATAGCATTTTCCTGTGGCCTGATGATGAAGGCAAGACCCCTCCACACCTTGTGGAGATAATACTTTCCTAGCAGCTGCAAAAAGTTTCTTAGTACCCCTCTTATATGTCACAAACACTGGCACTCCAACAGGTTCAGTCTCTTTCACTTTTTCATGGCTTGAAGGTCCACCTTCTTCATGATGTATTGATGAAAATATTTGTGGGCATTTGAACATCTCATGAGTAATGAAAGTCTCCCATGGCATGTTAAGGAGTCTCAGGTGGTGAAGAACAATGATTTTGATTAAAGAGTAATGGTAAATGCTATTCAATTGTTGGGGGTATGTATTCCTCTGTACAACATGTGCCATCTTCTCAATGTTTCTAAACATGAAGCAAGGGAGATTCATCATCTTTACTCTAGTGAAATGCATGAGAAGTCTAATGTGATAGGCATACAACTGGGAGAACCTACCTTCACAAGTGAAGTACTTGATAATGATTTTCATCAATGGGGCATACCTATCTTCCAAAAACTTGAAGGGGAATACTCTCTTCATTTGGTCTCTGTATCTAGCCTTGATTTAAGGCTCATAGTACTCCTTATCAATATCCTAACCTTTGTACCAATTTTCACCCACATCTGGAATTCCTGTAGCCTCTGAGATGACAGTTGGTGATATGGTCAAGGTTATTCTGGCAAGGGTTACTTCATTACTATGCAAATGAGTCACAAATAGCCTAGCCAACTCATGATGAAACCTGAATCTTTCTATCATTTCACAAAAATCAAAGCATGCCTGGTGTTTGAAGCAAGAAATGGCAAGTGGGCAAGCTTGTAACTCCCTCAAACTAGTGGGATTTTCTCTAATAATTCTTCCTCCTTTACGAGGCTTCCTCTGCTACTTACGTCTCTCCATGGAACTATCACTGAGTGTCTCTTCCTCATAGTCATATTCACTGTCTCTTTCCATTGTTTTTCTGTGGTTGTGAACACTTATGGTTTTATATGGACAATGATGGGATAGGGTGGAGGAATGAAATGAACAGAGTGAAGATGAAGGAATATGTGAGAGTATGATGTGTGAACAGGTTTTTAGGGATGAGTAGGGTTTGTAGGGTTGATGGAGAGTGTAAGTAGGAATTTAGGGAAAATGTATGAGGGGAATGGGATTTAGGAAATATGGTATGTGGGAATGGGGTTTAGGGAATAATGGCAAGTAGATAGGGTAAATAAAACACTAGTGAAATGAGGAAAACTAGGGTTTCACCCTAGAAGCTAGGGTTTTAGATTTAAGAATGAAAAACACCAAACTTGGCAAACAAAACCCTAAAACATAAGATATGATAAATGTACTTACTTGTAAGAGAGAGAAATTGAAGGTTTTGAGGTGAATTTGGCAGTTTTGGAATGATTTGGGTGATTTGGGGCTTGGCTGGGCAGAAGCGCAGCGCCTCACACAGGTGCGCAACGCCACTCTGAAAGCACAGCGCCTGTGTAAAATTGCACAGGGAAATGCTACCAGGTGCGCAGCGCCAACTCAAAAACGCAGCACCCTCCTCAAAAGCGCAGCGCCGCTCAAATTTTTCCAATAATGCTTGAAATCGATCCTTAGCTCTCCTTTTGGCACTTTGAACTTCAACACTAACACAATGAAATGATAAATAGAAGGATGGCTTTATATAGCTTTCACTTTTTGATTTTTTGTTGGTGAAAACCCACTTTTATAATGTCTATCTGCTTTTTCCAATACTCTGTTTTTTTATGCTTGGTTTCTTTGCTTTGATAGGTGGACTGATGCTCAAATTCTTTTGATTTTTTGCAGTGGCAGTACTTTGGAAACATCACCAGATTTCCAGGAGCAGCATGGAACCATTATTACATATGAGAACATTAAAATTACATCAAATTTAAAGATAAAATACAAATGCTCTGTTTTCACCTCAAAACTAGTTTTGAGGTGAGAACTTCATTAAGCTTACAAATTAACAAATTATGACTTTTCTGATCATTATTGACCTCCTCATGTCTTTGCTAACCATTATTAGCAATAATCACTGAATTTTGACCATGGTGGAAACCCTAAGACCTAATGAGACCAAACCCTAGGATTTAATAAAATGAACTGCAGAAATGAACATAAATCATGACTGAAAAAAGTATGAAAGGAGGTCAGCAGGTATATATCATAAGGGAAAAACTGAAGTAAACCCTACCATCAGTGAATCCATGACCTAATGGAATGCAACCTCATTAGAATGAGACTCCTACTATGAAATGCAAAAGAGCAGATTTTGATCATTGATGGTAGTGTGAAGACATTGACACTAACAATACCCTGGCAGAGTTGCTTGCTTCACCTCTCTACGTAGGAAGCCTTTCTCTCCTTTCATATTCATTTATATATTTGTATAGGACTGTGAATAGGCGCTTATTGATTCCATAGGCAGAGGACGAATCCTACTTATTAATATCAAGAGAGGTTGTTCCTTCAGAGAAGCATATAAAGGCCTATGATTTAGATTTGTTCATTTATATTTTTCCCCTTTTCCTCTTCTACTTGATTGAATAAGTGTGAAAACACTAGAACATAAGGAACTGAGTGAAGTCATAAGGTTTCCAGAATAGACACATATATCATGGTTCAACACAAACCTTGCCTTATGCAAGTATCGTATTTTCCGTCAGAACATCATCGACAAAAAAGTGTAACCAAGGCGGAGAAGAAGGACTGAAGGTCAGCCAAATGGTGTTGTTTCGCAAATCCCTTCTCTATTTCACCACATTGTCATTCAATCCAAAATGGGACACCCTTCATGCAATGTCTTATTCAACAAAACATGAAAAGGGAGAAGACACAACAAGAAAACCAAAATCAAAAGGAAAAAACAAAAGGAGGCTAAACCAAAAAGAAGATGCAAGACAAAAGTATAGAAACTAAATGAAATACTACAGAAAGGGAATGCAAGATTTGTGTGCAAGGAAAACTAACATGTAGCTATACCTAGTCCTAAACTAACTAGCTACAAGGTCCAAGTCAAGTGTAATGAAATTTCTAGTGAAGCCACCGTTGTTGCTCCTGGCCTGCATACACAAAGATGCAAGCAATTAAAACAAATACAAAATATTGTTCCACAGAAAAGATAAGAGCTTGAATAACTTACACAATAAATAGAAGGTATTTCTTGTCAGTAGAAAGATAGGCCATATCCACTACTTCTAACCAGTTCACATTCTTACCTTTTCGATGACCATTATAATAAAACAAACCATGAAAGCTTCTTGTCAATGCACATTCATTTGTGTCATCCTTCTTAGCAAGAAAGAGAAAAGACCGAAACTTGCTATTAGCCAAAGGGCTTTCTAATAAAGATTCTTCCATGAAATCATATATTGGATCGTGAAATTCAAAACAATCCTCTTGAAAACCCCACAATCCTTGAAAATATGAATTTCCAATTAGAAGCACATGGTCTAAATGAGAATCCTATGAGAAACAATTGATCTGATCATATTCCATTGGCTTGTCAAGATAGTGAGGACCCAACGTGACCATCAGCGAAGGATGAAGTGCCTCAACCATTTGACAAGTACTCAAAGGATGAGATGTTAAACTATGAAGATAAAGGGATGTAAAACAACTATCATTGGATGTGTTGATGGGAAAATGGTAAGTTGAACGACAGTCATCAGAGACAAAATCACGATCAGATGGATTGATTGAAGCATTAGATTCCAAATTATTAATTAACCAAGGTAAATCAATTTGAACAACTTGGCAAGTGCTATGAAGAATAGAACCAACTTCCTCGCATGTTGAATGTGACAAACCATTTTATAACTGGTGAAAAATTTCACAAGCATCAAAATCATTGAAAGAATTGAAAAGGAATTCTAGTATATAAAATATATGAAACCAATCTAAATGTAATTGGTGAAAAAGAGGAACTTGATTCAACAAATAGCTCAAGCACTTGCCAGCACTCAAGAGGATTTCTAGTGTCATGAATACATTCACAAGAAAAACTAAGAGTTGATTATTCGCCATAACACTCAACAAATATGGACTTTTCGGCCAAAGGTGATCTCCAAATTGATCAACTTCATGATTCCACACATTTATGAAAGGTATACACTCCAAACCCGAATTCAATACAAGATATTTGCATGAGGATGAATTTAATACAACAGTATGATCAGAAACCTGATCTTGAGAAATAGGAAAATTGTAACGAGGAATTCCAAAATCCATCAAGAATGAGTTTACATCCAGTGAAACAATATGAATGAAATAATTGTGTGAGAAAATATAGATCTGACATCATTCAAGAATTTTACCAAGATTGCGGGAACCTGATATAACCATCAATGAGAGTTGAAGTGCCTCGGTTTCCTGACAAGCTCTGAAACTTTGGAAAGACATATAAGAACATTTTATAAATTGAGTCAGATCGCAAATTGCATGTGGACAATTGTTATTGATTAAGTTAATAGGATCACCATTATCTGGATGGAAGTTATCTACATCATTGGTTTGATCATATTTTCCAACTTCAATAAACAGATTACTCAAGTCATGATATTCCTCTGATCGCAAATTTGAGGATGTATGAATCAGAAAAGTCTTGTGATCACACTGATTCGAAGAGTGTCCCCATACAAAACAAGAGATGATAAGGGATGGAATGGATGCTCTATAGTTTCATCACTTTCTTCTTCTTCATGGATATTCTCACTATCCTGTGTCATTTCAAGATTCAACTCATGAGATAACAAACTTGAAGAGCATTGAGAATCTCCATCACAAGTTGATGCATTGTAAAGAGTAGAGCACAAAGGATAGGGAGGTGAAGAGGAAGAATCACTCATAAGTGAATCTTCTTTGACCAAAACAAATTTAAGATATAGATGTTTCGAAACAAAAACTTCTTGAGAAATTTAAAGATCAGTTGGTGCACTTGGGCATTCGTGATCGCATAAATCAACAGATTCATCATCATCAGAATGATTATTACCTAAGGCTAAGGATCGATCGAAAGAATCAGTTACATTTGATTCACTACTAAGATTAGCATATTGAAAATCATCCAAGAATGGAAGTGCATCATCTTGACATGGGGTACTTTGAAAAAGGGAAGAGATATCAAAAGTCTCTTCACTTTCCTCCTCCTCTACTAGTGTAATGTGATTGCCTTGTATCTGATCGCAATTTGAACCAGTAACTTGAAAATCAGGAGAGCATGAAAAGCTAGTTGGTGGAGCAGATTGATCAAGAAGATCATGATACATAGAGTCATGACATGTAAATGATAGGGAATGGTAGATGTCCCTTGAAGAAGTAACACTTTCAATGGAACTAAATTCAATATTGATGTTAAGAGTGCCAATGTCATATTGAGGAATGAAAGGATTAGCCTTCACCCTAGGCTCCATGAGCCACTCCATGGTTTCTTTCATTAGATCTGAATCATGAGAAGCATATGGAGGATGAAGAGATAGACTAGGAGTTTGATTTGCAGATTTCTTGACTTTAATATCATTGCAAGGAGGCACCCACATTGGGACTGGAAAAGGAGGAGGACAAGGAACAAAAGGAGTAGTAGGTTCCTCCTTTGAAATTTGAGGTGTCTCATGATTTACAAGAGTCGGGGAGGTAAAAGAATCAGGGGTTTCAAATTCACCATGCAAAGAGATATGAACCAAATGCTTAAACTTTTATTTAAAGAAATCCCAATTTGTATCTTTTCCTGGAAATTCATAACAAAGGTGAAGGAATCGATCAGAAAAATCCTCAACTGATTCATTAAGCTTCATTCTTAGTTGATTAATTCTTTTAATAACATTCTGGTAATCATACCTATCAAATTATTTATGAAGCTCCTTCACAAGTTGGTCGAATGAATGGATAGAATAAGTGGGTAATGTATGACACCATCAATTAACACGACCTTCAAATGTGAGGGTGAGTAATATATCCATGACATCCTTGCAATGTATTCTATTAGAAAATAAAAAATGGACAACTTGAAATAGATGTTCACGAAGAGTTAATTCACCCTAGCCATCAAACTTAAATTCGGACAAGTTATGTAAAAAATCCGTAGGGATTAAGCTATTTAGAAAAACATCCGAGGATTATGATTTGGGGAAGAGCCATTTTGAATGAGAGATTCAAAGAAGACTCAACGGGCATAACCTGTTGTCTAACCCTCCTTCTAGTGCCATTTTTTGATGGTGCTGGAAATCCATCAACCAAAGGGGTCTCCCCGATGTGAAGTCCCAATTAGACCTCACACCGTTTGGAATAGGAGCCCCATTCGGAGTATCAACCCGATTGCAATATATTATTATATGTTTTACTTGGCTTTAGCTATCAGCAAGAGATAGGAACGCATGTGTGCCTTCAAAAAGCAAGTAAGTCTTCCTGGTGAGTGTTCAGTTGTAGGTGTCTCAAGGTCCTTCTACTGCAGAGGGGAAAGAAAAGGTGAGCCTCTAAGAGAGAGGTAAAAGTACCACTATGGTAGAAACACACACACACACAAGAGATGTCCATCTAACATCTAATGGAATAGTCCACAAATATGCGATGGGCATTGAAATCACTACAACACATTCTCAATATGATAAGCATTAAAATAACCGAAATAGTTCAACTACTTTACTACAGGTGAAAAAAAACATGAATCATAAACATTCACATAATAGTCTTACAAACATTCATAATCCATGCATGAAGAATGTGTTGGCCATCAGGATTCATATATTAAGTAAAATTCCCAAGACACATGTATACATCAAACACCACTAGCTCCAATAGTGGAGCATTGGAGCCACCACTTGCTCCCCAAAAGAACTAGCTTGTCTCTCTAATGCCTTGTGGGAGGAACCAAGGTGAAAATTCCTTTGCATGTACAATGAGGGTGTATATATAACAAATGGGGTGATTATTCACCTCCCATATGACTCTTGGACTACCCTCATGATCGTTTGACTTCTCATGACTTTTAAACTTCCTACATGACTCTTCACGTTACATAGATGACTCTTGGACTTCCACTTCACATTACATTTTCCATTATAGAATTTACATAATCCACAAATGATGTGGCACATGATGACTTGTGAAATGACAAGACACTGATGACATGGGCTGCATGATGACATGGAAATGTCAAGCCACTCTTTATGGTTCTTTGTCTTCAATAAGAGATGTGCAATGCTTCATCTTCATGAGAGATATGCTTTGTTCCTCTTATCCACCCTCCAAAGGGTTGTGAATCAAATGGAGTCTTCATGCGGTTTTGATCTTTGATCTTCTATTTTAATCTAGTATTCCTTTGTCTTCTCCCCTAATGATCATCTCATCCCTTCAACTTCATATGTGTCTTCTAGCATGGTCCCCTCCTCCTTTTCCTCCCTCATTATCCTGTCATGATAAGATAAAGTACCTACAACTAGAAACCATTCATGACAAGATGACATCAGTTTGAAAAACCCCTAACCTAACATATTTCATGAAATCACCTATTAGGCCTAGAAATGGTGACTAGTTTAGTGACTGGATAAGGGATTGTGTAGTTCCAGAGGTCAAGTTCAGGGACTGAGGCTTGAGACTGCGCAATGCATAGTTCAGAATGGTTAGGTTCAAGAGATTGCATAGTTTATGGGATTAAGAGTTCAAGGCTACGGATTGGGTCTTAAAGATGTCCATTGCATAGTTCTGGGAGGACAAAGGCCAAGGCATTAGGAAGTTGAGGGACTCAAGGACTTAGTTTGGAGGCTTAAGCCTTGAGACTACATAATGCACAGTTCTGGAGGCCTAGGTAGAGGAACTATGCAGTTGAGGAACTCAAGGACTTAGGATGGAGGCTTGAGCCTTGATTTTTCCCTCTACATAGTTCTGGGAGGCAGGGAGGCCAGGTGATTGCACAATTGCACAGTTCAGGAGCTCAAGACCGAGGCTTGAGGACTGAGACTGTGCAATGCGCAGTTCAGGCCTGGCTGGAGGGCATGATTGCACAGTTTTGGAGGTCAAAGTCTAGGCTTGAGCGTTGAGATTGCATAGTGCATAGTCTTGGGAGGCAAGAACTGTGCATTGTGCAGTGTTAAGAGGCATGGTTGCAGCTTGAGGGTTGAGACTGCGCAATGCGCAGTTCATGAGGGTTGAATGAGGCCAAGTTGCTTGGTCGGAGAGCTTTCGGAATTTGACTAATTGTGGGATCGATGAAGTTGATGTGAACAATAATATGACTCAACTGTGATCACACACTTAGCCCACTTGATGACACAACAACATAGATCATCCAAAACACATGAAAAACATACTTCCCTCAGTGTGACACCAAAGATACACTTTGAGATGATTGTGACAAAACTTGTGCAATAATGCTTAAACCTTTGGAAATGAGTGTGATACATGCTTACATGGTAAGTACACTCATTAATGCAAATATTACCCCTTCAAAAACTCCAAAACTAGTTTTCTTCCTTTTTCTGACACTCCACGTGCCAAAAGACGACATTTACTATATGAAGAGAAAAGTGGGAATGACACTTGCAATACACGAATGATGGTGAAAGTGACACATTCCATGGCGAAGATAACATGAAAACAACACTATTTAAAGTGAAAGCAAGTAAAAGCAACAATTCAAAGTATGAAAATGAAAATCACAAAATCGAAGGTGTGCAAAAGCAACAGTTTGAAAAACTCACCAAAATATAAGTAAAAATGCATCCAAAAGTGAGGGGTTGTCAATAATAGTGCACATTGACTATCGACATGGTTTGAACACTGCACATTTATTGTTTTGATGGAGTGTTCTATGCTTTTTCAAGCTTGCATAAAATAATGTGCTCATGAACTTGTAGCAAACTGAGTATGTGTGATCAAGTGACTTCAACCGATCAATAAGTGACTATGGAACGACCAATCACAAGATCCATAGTAGGCTCCAAAATTCAAGTGTTGGAAAAAATTTGGAGGGTGTTTGTCATAGCATCAACCATATTATATGTAGATTACATGTTTCTTACAAGGGATGAGAAGCTCATAGATGGGTGCAAGAGAGAGATAACTTCATAGTTTTAAATGAAGAGTCTAGGTTTAATACACTATTTCTTGGGATTGGAAGTGTGGTGGAGACTAGATGATATTTTCCTTAGCCAAGGGAAGTATGCGTTTGAGTTCCTGTAGGGATTCTGGATAATGAATTTCAATTCCATAGCCACACCTATGGTTATGAATCTAAATTTCTTGAGTGATTTTTTTAAGATTTGGTTGATCCAATGATGTACATATAGTTGATTGGGTCCTTGATGTACCTCGTCAATACCAGGCTGGATATATGCTTTAGAGTGAACACATTGAGTCAGTACATGGTTGAGCCTAGACATGTACATTTGGTAGTATCAAACCAATGAATTGAGGTACCTACATGGTACATCTAGATATAGACTTAAATACGTCTCAGACAATAAAGTAAATCTACAAGGTTATACAGACTCTTAATGGGCAAGGAGTGAAGTAGATAGGAAAAGCACATTAGGATGTTGCTTCAGTTTAGGATCGGGTATGATCTCATGGTTTAGCATAAAATAGTTGTTAATGGCACTCAATGCAGTAGAGGCATAATATATAGCGGTCAATTATTCAACTCATGAAGCAGTGTGGCTTTGGAAATTGTTTGCAGGATTATTTGATATAGAGTTAGAGCCAACTTTGATATACTATGATAATCAAAGTTGTGTGAAGATTTTAGAGAATCCAATATTTCACGACGCGTCAAAGCATATAGAGATCAAATATCATTTCATCTTATACACGGTAAATAGAGGAGCAATGGAACTCGGGTACATATCTACAAATGAGCAGACAAAAGACATTCTCACCAAGCCTATGTCTAAAGTGAAGTCTGAATAGTTTAGAGACAAGTTTGGCATGATGCAAAATGTCCACCCTCAATAAGAGGGAGCTGTGTTGTTTCTCCTATAGCAGGAAGATACTCTCCCTCTAGCCAAGGGTTTCCCAGATCAGTCATGTGAAGTGACTGAGGGAGTAATGAATAACCTGATACAAGCCTTGTCTACGTCATGTGAAGTGGCTAGGTGTGAATAGGACTACAAGGAGAGGAGAAACATCATAGATACTTGCAGCGTAATCTGGAGACTATGGTGGTAGTCCTACCCATACCATGTGAAGTGGTTGGGTGTAATTGGGACTACTATAGGTGAATATCATGGAAGAATGCCTTCCTTGCTAAGAGGGAGTGTTGATGTTTTATATAGTAGCATAAGGTATTCCCTTCCGAACAATAATGTATAATATATATTATATTATGTACAATAATATATATTTATATATTGTATTATATATATAATATAAATAATAAATAATAAAAAAATGCATGTCTTATTGTATTAATGAAAAGACACCCCAACTATGTATATATATTAGGGCCCTCAATTGTAATTAAATATCAATAAATATCTCATATATCTTATATCAATCTAATAATGTTTACTCAATCGTAAAATGAAATTAAGGTTGATACTTTTTCAAGTGTGTAATTATTGATCATAGGGAAATAATTACAAAGATCTAAAAATAAGAAAGAATTCAACACTTATAACCCAAATTCCCGACAAAGAGTTGGGATCCTCAAGGGGAACTACTAGATATAATGTCTAAGCCTTACCCCCTTCACGGGTTTCCTATTACACCGGTTTTTACCACTAGATGATGAAGAATTTCAAGCTCCCTAACAACAATTGTTATGTTTCAATGTATAACAATCAAAGGAAGTTGTTTGGGTGTCTATCCCCAATGGTCCTGACCTGACTAATAACTTATTTTAGTGCCCAACAAGGATTGAATATGTGTGTTATATTAAATTTCATCTTAAAGGCTTAGCTTGGGTCAGGAACCAAGAGTTTTCTTGAACGGTGTGTAATTGTGTGAGTGATATGCGTTGCAACGTAGAAATAAAAAGCTTGCAATAAAATTAAAGGCAATTTAAAATATAAAGGACTAAAAACAACAATGTAAATGAGCAACAAATTATGATGTTGATGTTCAACATATGCTCAATGTTCTCATGTAAAATATATTGTTATATTATTTTATAGATTAAGCAATTATTTTTCTGTTATTTTGTCATTATATTCCATTTGAGGAAAGAAACAATACAATTTAAAAATCTAAACCTTGGTACTTTGTTTACATTTTCTTTGAAATTTTTTAGTCATCATAGGTTATTCTTGAAATGAAAATAAGTTTATAGATATATATATATATATAAACCTTGGTACTTTGTTTACATTTTCTTTGAATTTTCTTTGAAAGACACATGAACTCAACTCCCCTCTCCCCTATCTTACGTTATAACTGCTTTATATTCATTGCATTACTGGTAACTTGCGAGAATGAGTATATATTTTAGTTACCTAGTCTTCTTATGATGATAAATTTAGTTTATTGATTTTAAAAATTATATTTTTATTTATTTTAATCTTAATCCATGATATTTAAAAAAAATGGATTAATATTAATATTATAAAAAAAAAATAATAATATTCTTAACAAAATTCTAAATTATAATTAAATAAAATTATAATTAATTATAATTATAATTATTTCAATCCTAATTTAAAATTCAATTAATTCTAATAAAATTACTAACTGTAATAATTATTAAGTTTTATTATTAATTATTAATTAACCTTACTTAAGACATGTCGGCTACCATCATTCCCGTTCCATCACTATCTCATACCTCTATTTATTCATTCCGTCGAGATCTATCTTATATACTTATTGATCTATCTTGATGATGAGCCACGGTGGATGGCTCGAAATGTCGATTCAAACAATTATGGATGTGATAATCCTGGAAGAAAACTCTACACATAATACAAATCGCACAAGCCTCAAAACAATGATTTTAATTATGTCCATGAAAGTTTTATTGTGAAAATATTCACCCATAATGCACAATAAAACTCATGGAAAAAATTCAAATCAACAACCTAAGTTTATCATCATAAGAATACTAGGTAACTAAAACAGATATTGTTGGGTATTGGAATTGGCATCCTTTTTACCATCATTTTCCCACCTTTTCAACCATTTTCGCCCTCATAATCACATTATGTTATTGTATCGATTGCAAATTTGATTAATGCATGCTACTCTTTCATGTCACCTTAATTCATGTAGTTTTTCTTGTATTTTAATGAGAGGTTGGTTGTTTTGGGTAGTTGTGTAGAAAATCTATGTAGGCTAACCCGATAATGCAATATAAATCAAAGCAGAATACTATAACCTACTTCTACTATCAATTTGCAGAAGCTTAAAGATCGAGCTAAACAATATAACCAGAAGAAGAAGAATCAATGGCACAATACACATAAAAATACTTTGGGGAAAGCCTCAGCTAAAAACCCCACACTATTGTATTATCATACATGGTGGAAATACATAGGAATTATACAAAGCCTTAGCTCTCACAGCTAGCCAGCTCTCAGTACAATCCTCACAGATTCTCACAGGCAATCTTGGCTTCTCTCCAGCGTTCCTCTCTGCCCTCCAAGCTCCTATTTCCTTACGTTGTTCCTTGTGGATGATTTTCCTGTTACCAAGTGGAAAACCCATCCTCTAAAACTACACAATCCTCAAGGATAAATCCTTGACTACATGCATGAGTTTTCCCCATGAGAAAACACATGCAACTGATAGTACATTGTCCTTGACTTTAATCTCAACTGGGTCTTTCTCAGAACAGACATGCATGAGTTGTTGATGAGGGAATCTTCAGTTAACTCGAGTAGCACTAGTTGAGTGCATGCATGCATCAACTGACTGTTAACTCACTATTAGTTCCTCAAATAGTTTAGAACTAATTTAACTGGACTTAACTCAGTAAACTGAGTTAACTTATTGCAACTCAAATATAACTCAATCTTATCTCCTTAATTTAAGGGATAACTCTTGCATGACTTCAGAAAGACTTCTAACTTGAATTTCTCCAACTAATTAATTTAAAATTAATTAATTAATTATTTCCAAGTAGTTGTTAAGACTAAATTTGATTTAATTCATAATTTAATTCAACAACAAATTAAATTGGAATATTCTTGTTGCCATATTTCAACACTCCCTCTCAACAAGAAAGGGATTATCTGCCACCCCGATCATGTCTCTATGGAACTCAAATTTACACTTTGACAATTCCTTTGTTAAAATGTCAGCATCTTGTTCCTTTTTCGAAATATACTGCAGCAACATGATCCTCCTCGCTACACAGTCTCTGAGATGATGATACCGGATGTCGATGTGCTTGGACCTATCATGAAACACTGGATTCTCAGAGAGTTTGATACAACTCTGATTATCATAATAGATCACAGTTGGATCCATCCTCTGATCAAACAAACCAACTATGATTTTCCACATCCAGATGGCCTCACATGCTGCCTGACTTGTAGCCATGTATTCTGCCTCTGCCGAGCTGAGTGCAACTGACCTCTGTTTCCTGTTGTACCAAGAAACTGTCGTTGACCCAAGGTTGAAAATCCCTCCTGATGTGCTCTTCCGATCTGATGGACTCCCTGCCCAATATGCATCAGTCAATCCCTGTACTTCACTCCCTCTATCCGTCGTACCATAATTCATACTGAGATGTGCCTCTAAGGTATCTCAATACATGCTTTGCCGCCTTCCAAAACATCTTGGTAGGCTGAACCATCACTTGACTCAGTTGGTTCACCGCATAGCACAAATCTGGTCGTGTGTTCACTAAGTACATCAGTGAACCCACAAGTTGTCTGTACATAGTAGCCTCTACCACTTCTCTTGAAGTAGCAACCTCCTGCCTCCAGTTACATGCTAGAGGAGTCTGCATGGGCTTGCACTTCTCCATGTGGAATCTCCTGAGTATCTCATTGGCATACTTGCCTTAAGACACAAACAACTCCCCATCCTTCTGCCACACTTCCATGCCAAGGAAGTAATGCATGAGACCCATGTCTTTCATCTCGAATTCTCTTGCAAGGTCCTCCTTGCAAGACATGGTCAACTGATCATCACTAGTCAATATGAGGTCATCAACATAAAGTACGATGATCAACAGCTTACCTTTCACCACGATGTGGTATAGGTTCGCATCCGCTTCACTCTTTGTGAAGCCCAACCTGGTGAAGTAGTTGGCTATCCTGGTGGACCAAGCACGAGGTGCTTACTTCAGCCCGTACAACGCTCTCTTGAGTCAGCAGACATGCGACTCACGATCGAAGGTCTCAAAACCTTCCGGCTACTCTATTTACACCTCTTCCTCAATCTGACCATTAAGGATTGCAGTCTTCACATCCATCTGATGGATCTTCCAACCCATCTGTGTTGATAGTGCCAACATAGATCTGATAGATGAGTACCTTGCGACAGGAGAAAAAGTCTCATCATAGTCAATCCCCTCGACCTGTGAAAAGCCACGGGCAACAAATCTTGCCTTATGCTTCTCCACACTACCATCAACAGGTTGCTTTACCTTGTAAATCCAACGGGAACTCACAACTGACTTGTTCTCCGGTCTCGGAACCACGTCCCAAACATTGTTACGAACTATGGAGTCATATTCCTCCACCATAGCATCAACCCAAATCGGCTGTTGCACTGCTTCCTCAAAGGAAGATGGCTCGGTCTCAACACATTCCCCAGTAAGGGCCATGTATCCAGTGTACCTCTCAGGTGACCTCCTCTGTCTACACTAAGAAGATGGTGCTCCCACATTCTCTCTCGCATCCTCCAACAATCTGTCAGCTTCTCTTGTGCGCTTCCATCCATCTCTGGAAGACTCTGCTTGAGTGGATGTCTCCACTCCTGGAACCTCTGCATGAGGATGCTCCTCATCAGTTTGAGGCTCCTCCTCCTTAAGAACCAACAGTTCCTCCATAGCCTATAGTTGGAGCTCCCTCTCAAGGGAAACTCGCATGGCCTTTTGTTCATCAACCTCGAACCATTGTCCTTCGACTGGTAGGTAATTACACCCGATAGTTGTGAGGTGTATCAGTGTACCCCACAAATATTGCCAACTCTATTGTCGGCTTAAGTTTCTTCTGTGCATCCTTTGTCACATGGCAATATATCGATGAGCCAAAGATCCTGAAGTGACCCACATCTAGTCTCTTACCGGAGAAAGCTTCCTCTGGTGTCTTCATCCCAAGTATGCAATGCAGGCTTCTATTTTGCAAATAGACTGCTGTGTTTCATGCCTCAGCCCACAAGTGAAGTGGTAGGCCTTGGTCATGCAGCATTGCCCGTGTTGCCCCTACAATAGCTATGTTCTTCCTCTCGGCCACCCCATTCTGTTGTGGGTTATGAGGTGCCATCAACTCTCGTTTAATTCCTTCCGCTACACAGAATTCCTTAAACTCTTGAGAGATATATTCTCCACCGTTGTCACTTCTAAAGGCCTTGATATTCTTCCCTGACTCTTTCTCGACCAAAGCTTTAAACTCACAAAAATTTTTGAAAGTTTGGTCCTTCTTTTGCAAGAAATAAATCCAACATTTACGAGAATAGTCATCAATGAAAATCACATAATACATTTTCTTAGTTATGGATGTCGTCGAGAATGGTCCACACACATCAGTATGAACTCGCTCTAAGATAGCCTCTGCTCAACTGTCTCGATCATGAAAGGAAGATTTGGTGTACTTTCCCAAGGAACAACCTTTGCATTTGTCAACTTCCTCATGTTTACCTTTGGGAAGTCCTGTAGATATCTGTTGCATTATCTTCAAATCCCCATGATGAAAATGGCCCAACCGCATGTCCCACAACTCGCCAATGTCTTGGCTTTGCACCAATTCTGCTTTCGTACTCAATGTTGCGCAATCACCTACTTCTAGTTTATATAGATTCTCCACCCGAATCCCTATCCTCTTGGTCTGAGTCGTGGCTATGTGTCTTAGGAACACCTTTCCTTTACTGAAGACAACATCATAGCCTTTGTCCTCCAAAATCATGACCAATACCAAATTCTTCTTCAGTCCAGGCCCATACATCACATCTGTCAAGGTGAGAGAAGCTCCATGATCCCTCTAAAAAGCAACCATGCCCACTCCTTAAACACTATACCTTCCATCGTCACCCATCTATATGCACATCTTGAGGTCTTTCTCCTCCAAGGCACTGAATAAATTTTTATCACTGGTCATGTAGAATGAGGCTCCACTGTCAAGATACTAGACATAACCCATCATCGATGACACCATGCATGTAATGAGGGTAAAGTCCATTTCGAACTGAGAGGCTAATGCCTCACCTTCCGATCCTTCTGAGGATCCCTTCTTGGACTTCCTCGATGGGCAGTTAGTCACATAATGTCCCATCTTGTGACAATTCAATCATCTTACTTTAGACATGTCACCGTTCTTCCCTCCATGAGAAGAATTCGATTTGGAATGGGAATCCTTCCCCTTCCCTTTCTTTACCTTACTTGCTAAGGCCAGATTTTCTTCATCATCATTCTTGGATGAAGAACCATCTCGTGTGCTCCTCCTGATCTCCTCCTGCATAAGATCCGACCACAGTCATTCCCAATTCGGCAGTTTCTCCCTTCCATTAACAGAGTCCTGGTAGCTATTACAACTCTTTGGAAGGCCAAGGAGAGCAAGGCTTGCCATACCATCTTCGGCAGTAGTTATTCCCACACTGCCAAGCTCATCTTTGTAGGTGGTGAGCTTGTTCAGATATGTGGAAATAGTATCGCCCTTCTCCATCTTGATTCTTTGAAGCTTATCCTTGAGCGCCAATTTCCTCTAGTCGCTACTATTCGGGTAGAGGTCCTTCAATTTCTTCCCCATTGAAAATGGAGTATCCTTCCCATGGAGACTCGAGACAATATGATCTCGAACTCCCTTAAGGATGATCCATCTCGCCTTCGCCAGACACGTCTTCCACTCAGCCAACTGTTGTGCATTAGTTGAAGTTGGCTTTGGGATTTCTTGACCAATGAATTCCTTCAAGCCATTTTCTTCTAATAGAGCCTCCATTCTATCTTTCCATGCTATGTAATTTGAGCTACCTTCCAAGGCATACTCGAGTCTCAAGCCATATGACGCCATTGGCCAACCTTGAAGTATGATATGAATTCGATTTTCACCTACAACCCCGAACTTCAAACTTCGAATTCTCTTCTCAGTATACTGTTCACAGCTCTAATACCATGTAGAAAATTTCTACAAATCCAGCTCTGATACCATGTAGAAAATCTGTGTAGGTTAACCCGATAATGCAATATAAATCAAAGCAGAATACTATAACCTACTTCTACTATCAATTTGTGGAAGCTTAAATATCGAGTTGAACAATATAACCAGAAGAAGAAGAATCAATGGCACAATACACATGAAAATACTTTGGGGAAAGCCTCAACTAAAAACCCCACACTATTGTATTATCATACATGGTGGAAATACATAGGAATTATACAAAGCCTTAGCTCTCACAGCTAGCCAGCTCTTAGTACAATCCTCACAGATGCTCACAGGCAATCTTGGCTTCTCTCTACCCTTCCTCTTTGCCCTCCAAGCTCCTATTTCCTTGGGTTGTTCCGTGTGGATGATTTTCCTGTTACCAAGTGAAAAACCCATCCTCCAAAACTGCGCAATCCTCAAGGATAAATCCTTGACTGCATGCATGAGTTTTCTCCATGACAAAACACATGCAACTGATAGTACATTGTCCTTGACTTTAATCTCAATTGGGTCTCTCTCAGAATAGACATGCATGAGTTTCTGATGAGGGAATCTTCAGTTAACTAGAGTATCACTAGTTGAGTGCATGCATGCATCAACTAACTGTTAACTCACTATTAGTTCCTCAAACAGTTTGGAACTAATTTAACTGGACTTAACTCAGTAAACTGAGTTAACTAATTACAACTCAAATATAACTCAATCTTATCTCCTTAATTTAAGGGATAACTCTTGCATGACTTCAGAAAGACTTCTAACTTGAATTTCTCCAACTAATCAATTTAAAATTAATTAATTATTTATTTCCAAGTAGCTATTAAGACTAAATTCTATTTTAATTCACAATTTAATTCAAGGACAAATTAAATTGGAATATTCTTGTTGCCATATTTCAACAAGTTGTTGTAGGTGCTACAACAGCCCACCAAAATTTTTGACTTCTTTAAATTTTGGAGCTCCATCAATCTCTCAAAGAAACAAGCTTCTAAATTTTTCTAAGTGTTTTTGCTTGTCATGAGTCTTGTTGCATTCTGCCTAAGTAAAGCGCAGTCATAGTTTCTAAGCCTAACGCACTTTTGTTGGCTAGTGCAATCACAACTCCTATTGGTAGTCTAGTCCTTGAAACTCATCGCATTTTCTTACGCCTAATCGCATCATAAAGTGCAACCATGTCAAATTCCTTAGCATTTGTGGAGCAAGTAATAAAAGGGAACTGACCCCAAACTTCATTTCATTGTTTATTTTGCACTCAAAGAGCTTTGCGCACTTTTCTTTGACATAGATTTCATCTGTCGTTGTGAAGTGGGATTGCGCCCATGCGACCAACTCAGGTAGGCTTTGTTCCCCTCACACTTTGAATTTGTGATTTGTATCTCATCTTTTGATTTGTTCTATTTTGTCATTTTGTGTCTTTTCGTCTTCCCATGACACTTGATATTCTTGTAATTATCCTAATCCATATATATATATTAGATGTTTCCATTTTAACTATGAATCATGTGCTCTCTAGGATGAACCCTAATCAAACTTCACCCAATTACACAATCACACCCAAAATCCATATGCGTCAGTTCCTTTCATCTACCAATGTTGATAGCGATCTTCCTTAGACTATAGTATGCCGAAGTGATTCAACAACCTCCTTTATTGGCACAATAGTGTGATCGAGAGTCTATATGTTATTTCCTTATCTCTATGAAATATGAACATGCCCAACATATATCATATACCTCTATTTATTACGTTTGTTCATGATAGAAACGTAGCCTTGAGACCTTTATTGCTAACAACCCTAATCGTGACAAATCCTTAAGTCTCTACTCTTATTTGTCACACTCGCCCATTATAATGACATAGTCTAATATCTCTATAGTAGTGAATCCCTACTGCAACCTACACATTTACCCAAGCCTTTCAGTTAGCACACTCGCGCACTTCAATATATCAGTTGAAATCCCCTTTGTGTTGATAACTCTGACGGTGTGAAGCCTAAGCCTTGCCCCTATCAAGTGCGATCATGCCCTAGTGCATTATGTTTTTATAGTGACAATGTATGAACAAAATAGGAATTAGAATAAGGATTTTTGAGTTAACTTTTTCTCTATATAATGAATAAATTTGGCATCATAGGAACAATAGATATTTTGTGCATCAGTGTATATTTGTCAACAGAAAGTATGCCTCCATAACAAGAAAAGGACCAACCAAGGAAACAATAGAAAGCAGCGTTGAAGAAGTGGTAGACATTCCTAGGTGTGAAGTGTCAATCCTTAAAGACATGGCTTGTTTCATTAATAAATCAATATCCATATCATGGCCTACAATATTTAAGGAATATATTAGAAAAGAAATTTTGGAGAATGAAGAAGATAGGAATGTTTATACCAACATCAAGATATCTAGATTTTATAAATTTGGTGCCCACACTCCCATGTTTCCAAGTGTTGAAACTATAGAGTGGATTCTACAGTAAATAGAACATGATAACATGATAGTCCAAAGCTTTAAAGGTGTACCCTTGGCTTCATATCAAGAACACGAAATTCACATGTATTACAAGTTGCACAAACCACAAGAATATATAAAATTTAGATGGTATGTCGATTTCAAGAAATCCAGCAAAGAAATCCTCAAGCCTTGGTGGCAAGAACCAAGTAAATTTGGGAAGAAGCCTGATGGTATATATAAGACCAAGATGTTGAGGAGGGTATATTAGTATCTAATGGAAATGAGTTATAGAATTTATGGGCAAGAGAACCTTGAATTCTTTGAAGAGAAACAATTTTACATGGTCTACCCTTATGATTTTGAAGGGATTATCTTCAATTTGGCCAATCTCATAGCCATTTCATTATAGAATGTGTTATAAGAGCAAAGAATACAACAGAGGGTGAACAACCAAAATTCTATATGTTTTCCTATTTGTTGGATGGTATTTGTGAAAATAATGAATTCCTAAGAATGGGATGGAAGTGGACCTTTACCAAAGATATATTTCCAGTAGACATATACTACAAAGAACTATGGGAAACAAGTTACAAAGGTGTTTATGCTAAGGTTATTGAACATTTTATCTCAACCTTATATAAAATTTTATTTCATATTAAAGCACCTTGTATGTCAAACAAAGCAAGAACATCTTTTCCAGAAGTCACAAATTGATTCACACCTCCTAATGGGACGTTCATCAGTATTTTGTGCATACAGAATCCCTCATCTTCTACCATTATTAGTAACCGATAAAGTGGTAATATAGGAATTTGGTTACTGGATATCTACAGGGTTATCTGGCTCATTTCAAAAGGCAAAGAAATCACCATGGTCAATCTTCCCTCTATGCATAGGATCATATAGCTTGAAGAACTTGGAGGAATAAGTAGAAATGAAGGAACTATAGCACCTTAAGTTCGGTGAACTAGGCTATCAAAGATATGATCCTTGAGGCAAAACTACCCAACATTGTGCAAAACTCAAATATGGTTGGATTTATGCCTCGGTATCTTGGGCAGAGGAGGAAAAGGTTAAGAATTTATATAACGCCACTAGATCAATTGAAGTAGGCAAAGAAGGAGGCCCATCCATGGTAACAAATGTCCCAGATGATCAAGAGGTAGGAGACCAAGACGAAATGGATATTCAAGAAAAGGATGGATTGAAGACAAAGCAAGAGCAAGAAGCCAAAACAGAAAGAAATAAGAATGATCCAGGTGGATATTGGTGGCCACCCTCCTATTCCACCTGGACCTCTAGCTAGTTTCATCAGTTTCCTTGATTATAGAACAATTTACTATTTTTAGCAAATTTTTTCGGGCCTTGAACTTCCAGAGCTGTTTTGACCCCCTAAATGATGTTTTTTTGAGGTCCACAGCAAACCCATGTAGCTTGCCACAAATATTGTATTACTCGAAGAGACATTTCTAACAAGGTATCATATGCACTAAATGAAGATCATATGACCAAGTTATGACCTCGGGAAGTTGGTTTTCCAACTACCCCCAATGGGGCCCCCAAACTCTTAACTTTCCATCTCGTATGGTTAGTGTTTTGGTTATTTAGGGTTTCCATTTGTTGTTCAATAATAAAAAGGCCCTCGAGCCTCATTGTAACATAGTTCACAAAGCATGTAGCCTCCACATCTCTTCTCAGAGATAATGTACCATCGCCTAAGCTATTTTATTTCCATTCTACATGTAAGCAATTTCAATATTTTTTATTAATGAATTGAAGTTTTGTTTTCGCTATATCTTTGTGTTTTTATTTGTATCTATATTTCATTTAATTTCTTCATAAATCTATATCAAAGAAGCTAAAATCTTATATAGATGCAAAGAAGAAGGCGAAAGAGGGGAGGAAGAAAAAAGAACAAAGAAATCAACAGGAAGAAGAAGTAAGGCAAAAAGAAGAGCAGGAAAAAAATGTAAGAGACATTAAAAAATAAGAAAGAAGCATTGAGAAAGAAAAAAGAAGAAGAAGCTTTAAAGAAGCAAGAGGAGGAGCAAGAGCATAAAAGAAAATATCTTGAGGAAGGAGAGAGAAAGAAAATAGAGGAAGAGGAAATGGAAGAGCAATTATAAGAAAAATTAATTGCTAAAGAATTATCCGACAAGTAGACAGAAGAAATCAAAACAAAGAATGTGGAAGTTGAACTGATTGTGGCTACTCTAAACATTCGACCTCCAACTCCTTTCACAGGAGGACATCTCCCAATTAATGAGATGGGAATCACGGTCCAAGGAGAGGAAAGAATCTTGGATATCTCAAACTTAACTTTCAAGCAGTTCAAGCATATGAGCAATCAAGAAAGGAGAAAATAATATCCTAATGAGCCATATCATTCTATCTCCATCAATCTAGAAAGGGAGATTGTTGCAGACACAAGAACCAACTCCAAGGAAATACCTTAAGTAGACACAACATTTGCAATAGTAACTAAGAATAACATTGATTATCTATCTCTATAAGTTGAAAGGTTGAAGAAATAATTGGCTAATGTGCAACGACAGAATAAACAACTTCTCATAAATAATCAATGTGTATCAACTACAAGCTCCATCAGGGAAGGTTTGCAATCTGCAATTCTTGAAGAGCTAAAGGAATTAGAGGAAATTGCGAAACATGTGTATGAAGAAACAATACTACTACATAAAGTAGCGGCACCTCTTTTTGAGATACAAAAGGAGTTGCAAGAACATGGGAAGATGATATAGATTTCATTCAAGCATGGAGCACTAAATACCCTAATGCACATACATAATTTCCTAAGAAGGGAAGGATAGAAGCTAAGCTTAATAGAGTGGAAGTGAAAATGCTTGTGAAAACACATGAATAGTTAAGCCACAACATAATTAATACCATATCAACCTATCTAAAGTTGCATAGTGGATTAGAGGCCCTGGTCAGAGTACACAATATAGCTTCCACTGGTGTACCTAAAGAAGTGAAACCAAGAGAATAAATCAAGCAAGAATTATGAGAAGCTTTGGATGTCATAAAGCATGCTACTGTTCAAGAAAAATTGGAAGTGACCAAGGAAGGCAATCTTCAATATGTTGCAGATCATGCCAAGTTGCATACCAAATTAAAAATTGTTTGGAACAAGTTGGAAGTGGATTCAAAAACAGTGCTACCAGATGCTTTGGAGTGCAAGATAAGATAAGACTGAGAGTTAGCACAAAAGGTGAAGGACATGGTTGCAGAGTATAAAGCGTGGTTTGAGTATGTGACTACAAAGCTTCATGATGAAGTGTAAGAGATGCCCATTACACAAACTCTCACATGAATGTATTTTGTTTTTCTTCAATTTTGATGGTATTTTTGTAAATAACATTTTTATAATTAGAAAAATGAAGAGAAAATGAAAAGTCACATGGAAGTCAAAAGGTCACATAGAAGTCGAAGAGTCATGAGGGGATTCCAAGAGTTATAAGGGAGGTGAAAGGTCACGACATTTCTTATAAATACACCCTCATGGATAAAGCAAAAGGACTTTTAGCTTTGGTTTCTATTGTAAGCATATTGTAGAGAGCTTGTTATTGTTTTTAGAAAGAAAGTAGTAGCTTTTATGCTCCACTATTTGATCGAGTGAGTGCTTCTTGTAATTGTGAATTTTTACACTTCTACTTAATATTCATAATATGTTTTAGCTAGGTAGTTGTTTCACACATATATCATAAGCCATTGTAAAACTCTTCTTGTAATGGTTGATGTTATGTGTTTACATTCATATGTGTTGATGAAAACTAACTAATTTGTTATCTCTAACACAAATCTTATTTGAAATTGTATGCCATTTATGTTGTAATTATTGTTGTTGGTTGTAAATTGTTTTCCAATCAATTAATCAATCATTTCTTTTACGTGTATCTTCATGAGATTAATGTTAACATTCTTCTAGTGAAGGTTCATGTCATTCATCTTGTTTGTTTATGCACATTATTTGTAAGTATTTAACAAAGTTATCATTACTTGTATTTATCAATAGTGATAGTGGTTTTCTCATGTGTTGCTGATTTGCACTAAAGCATATCATAAAACAAACGAGATGGCAGTCGGGCTAATATATCAAATGGAACTCCTATTCCAAACGGTGTAGGGTCTAGTTGGGACTTTACACCATGGAGATCCCCTATCATTAGCGGAACATTCAGGCATGTCAACAGTAACTTTATTAATAAAATTGATAAGGAGGTTGTTTTAGGATGACTTGGCTCACTGGGTGTTGTTGTTTACACGCAATGTTGTTTCTCCAATTTTTGCATTGCTTATATTTTAGAACAAGTTCTACTAATAATAATGTTGTGATGTTGATACTCTATTTCACAATGCTTTGTTTTCACGATACTCTTTTTTCTTGATGATATTTTCAGAAGTCATCAAGGGAGATGCTACTTGGTTGTATCAACCTAGACCATTGTGCTAGCAAGGAACATGCCATCTCTTGACAATACAACCAACTTGACCGTGATAGTTATGATTTTCCATTTTTGAATTCTCATTAATTGAAGTCACTATTATAGAACTTTCTTTATTCTTAGAAAATTAGTTGCAAATTTTTTTACGAGATTCTCAATTTGGACAGCCTAAGAATCGAAAGATTCTCATGGTTAATTTTGGTTCTGAAATTAGAAGCATTGTAAATCTATAAAGATAGAAGTCTTTTGCTTCATATAGGGGGCAACACTATCATCTTTTGGAGAACTATGCATATGTAATTTTCTTAATGAGGGCTCAATTATAGTCCGTTGTATTAGCTTGTGAGTTGTAAACTACTAACTCCCTTCTAAGGACGAAGGGCCCTCTTTTTTAGCAAGGATTGTTGTATATGTAAGGTAGTGTAGCAATGTTTTTTGTTTTCCTCATAGTTAAGTTTAATATTGTTTAATTATCACTGTTACATAATCCTATTAATGTGTTTTTTTTTGTTGTGGTTCACAAACACCCTAGTCAACAGGTGGCGCTACGTCCACGGAAAAATATGGGCTGATCGGACCCGAAGAGAATCTAGCCCCGCAACCCACTAGCAAGGCCTGACCCCAAGGGTTTCAGGGAGATTGAACCCTGTGACCTCCCGATGGCGAGGCACTGATTTTGACCAACTGAGCTAACCCTTGGGGCTATAATCCTATTAATATGTTACAGCTACTGACTATTAATTAGTTTGTAGAACAATTGATCTTGATTATTTGTGTGACAAAATAGATCCTAGATAAATCCATTTCTCAGTTGTGTATTATTATCATTTAGTTGCTACTACATTTTCAAAGTTATTGTTGAACATAATAGTATACAAATTGTTATTATAACTATTACAATATGTTGCATTGTTGATGATTTTATGATTGAAATGAGTGCATTGATTATGTGAGGTTGCACTTGAATGGTTTATGCATCTCTTTATAGGCATGTTATTTTCCTTTTCTACAAGTGTGGTTTTGAATTCTTAAGTGATGTTTATTCTGCAAAGATGATTTTAATTTCAGAGTTGTGTGCAAAGTGATTGAAATGCTTGAGGGTTTGACAATAATGATTTAAGTGTGCTAAGAGTGAAGAGTCACAAAGACTTGTGCTTTGATTGAATCCTATGATCTTGACTATTTTGGTATCAAACATTGTTAGTTATTGAGTGCTACCTACATATATCTTGCATAACCTTGAAACAAGAAGAACTACCCTGGTTCAATTTATGTGTATGAAACTAATTGGTTCTAATTAAAAGATAATTAATTCACCCAACATATATGCATTCCTGAAAGTTACCAATATTGAAACGAATATAAATTAGTTATAACATAAGATAGGGAGATAAGACTTAAGGTCAAGTATCTTGCTTTACTAGTAGTAGATTTTTGGGAGAGCAGATATATAATGAAGTATGGATTTGATTGAGGAGGTATAATTGTTGAATTATATTGCATATATTCTCATATTATTTCCATTCTATCCTTGATTCTTACACCTAGTCAAATTGTGGAATGGAAATAACACATAGTAAACCATTTGTGTCATCCTTTTTCCTTGAGGGTGTATCTGCCACAATATTTTTTTCCCTTTTTGTAGATAATTCAAAGTCATAACCCAACATCTTTGTGACCCATTTTGGTTTCTTTTCTTAAGATAATATTTTATTCAAGAATTAATTCAGACTGTCATGATTTTTTTTAACTTTGAAGTGTCTTCTTATTAGGTGTGGATGTCATTTCTTAATTACATGTAGGATGGCCAAAATTTATTTTTCATAGATAGGTCTAAGTAAATTATTTCCTTTAAGTTAGATACTTTCAAAGCCCCCTTCAATGCCATGGCCTAAGACATCAAACTCCACAATACATATTTTTGTGAAGTCAAGCATCACCAAGACAACATTTGTACACATAACCTCTTTAATTTCTTCAAACGCTTTGGTTGTTTCTTTAGTCTAAGAAAATTATATTCTTTAATAATTTTGTTAGAGATGTTGCTATTTGACCATAATTCTTGACAAATTTCTTGACCATAATTCTTGACCAAAGAATCCTCTAAGTTTATTTAAGGTATTTGGGATTGGTCATTCCCTCATAGCCTTTATTTTGTTAGAATACAATATATTTTTGATACATTATGACCCAAATATTCCATGAAGGCTTTGCATATAGTTGTTTCTCTTCCAATAGAGTCAGTACCTTGTCAACAGGTTGTACATGCTCTTCCCGGGATTTATTGTAAATTAGTATGTCATCAAAAAATATTAGCACAAATAATCTAGGGAAGGGTTTGAAAATGGAATTCATCAAGCCTTGAAATGTTAAAGGTGCATTCGTAAGTTCAAATGGCATAACCAAAAACTCATAATGAAATTCATGTGTTCTAAAGGTTTTTTTTTGGGAATGTCTTCTTGCTTCATTCTGATTTGATGATATCCAGAATGAAGATCAAACTTAGTAAAGAAAATATCTCCATGAAATTAATCTAACAATTCTTCAATGATATAAATAGGAAAATTATCTTTGATTTTCATTTTATTGAGTTTTTGTGGCCTAAAAACATACACCGCGAATCATCCTTTTTTATAACCATCACCACTACATGAGAGAAAGCACTCTGGCTAGGCAGAACGATGTCTACCTCTAACATTTCTTGAACCATACCCTCAATTTCACTGTTTTGTGCATGTGGATATATGTAAGGCCTAATGTTAGGTGGTACACTTCCAATTTGCAAATGAATAGCATGGACATGTTCTCAGACAGTTGGAAGACCCTTAGGTATTCCTCCAAATACCTTAGCATGATTGTTCATAAATTTTTGAAGATCCACTAGCACAAAGGATAGATATGTTTGAACATATAATGAACACAATTGTTCGAATACACCTTAGTGTCCCTTTTTTAACAATTTTTTCATGTTATTATAGCTTATCACTTTATTGGGTTTCCCTTGGATACCTCTAAACTCAATTTCCTTTCCTTCTAAGAAAAATCTTATGAAAAGATCTTGGAAATTAAGGGTCATTATTCCCAATGATTGTAACCATTGGACCCCTAATACAACATCAAAACCACCCATTTGGATTTCAATCATGGGAATAACCAATAAATACTTCCCCATATTCATCTTAATCTTATTTCACTTCCCTGAACAATTTATGGTACCTCCATCTGCAATCATCACTTGAAAATATGTGTTACATATACAAAGAAATTAATATTTTTTTTGTGAAATTGATGAAGTTATTAGTACTACCTAAACTAATCAATATTGTTACCCTTTTCATTTTGATATATCCTTCTATCTTGAGGGTTTGTGGAATACTGATGTCGGCCAATGCATGACAAGAGATTGTTGGAGTAGTTTCTTCTAGCTCTAGATCTTGTGAAGTTTCCACTTATTCATCTTCTTCATCTTCACAGTATATGTAGAATAATTTATTCTCGGTACATTTATGCCCTTTATTATACTTGTTGTCACATTTGAAACATATTCATTATGCTTTTCTTTTGTCCATTTGTTGAGGAGTCAACCTTATCAGTTTAGGAAAGGGAGCATGATTTTCTCTATAGTTATTAGTGACTAAATTTCTAGTGCCCATATTTTTACATTCAACTTTCCTTGCCAATTTGAAAGCATGCTCTAGATATTTAGCCTCAAAGAGACACACCTCATGGTGGATGCTTTCCTTTAAAGTACCCATAAATAAGTCTAACAAGTTATCCTGCGAAACATTCTTTACTCTGAGACTCAACTTTTGGAAGTGATGAATGTGCTCTGTAATAGGACCCCTTTGTAAAATATTTACCAACTCACTAAATAATGTGTTGTTATTAATATCCCCATAATGTGTTATCAATTCCTCTGTCAAAATGGACGAAGATAAACAAAATCCTTTTTCCTTTCACAAATCCATTGATACCATACATGGTGTCTTGTTCTAAAAACATGGATGCAATATTTACCTTTTATAAGGATTCCACTTGATGTAGATCAAAGTATTGCTCCATCTAAAATATCCATGTTACAGGATCATTACCATCAAATTTCCTCATATCAATCTTTGGAATGTAGTAGTTCCTTGGTGTTGACTTGAAGCCCTAATGATGTGGATATTGGATTGAAAATTCATGATTATGGTTTTGTGATTCATAATTTGTTCTCTCCAATTTTGATAGCATACTCCCCATAGATTGTGCTCCCCATTCTCCTCTTTTAGGAAGCTTCTCCAAGAGAATATTTTCCATGGAAATCATATATTTTTGTATTTCTTCCTTATTTTCATTCATCTTCATTTCTATTTCTTCCTTATTTTCATTCATCTTCATTTATATTCCTTTTATCTTCTTTTCTATTACTTCCTTATTTTCATTTATCTTCTTTTCTATTCCTTTTTTATTTTCATTCATATTCTTTTCTTATTTTCATTCATATTCTTTTCTTATTTTCATTCATATTCTTTTCCATTTATCTTTTAATCTTGACAACCTGAGAAATCCACCTGTTTCAACATACTATTATCCCTTTCATTAACTTTCTTCTCTAATTAAGAAAACCTAAATTCTAAGTCTTCACTTTCTTCATGAGTCAAGGATGGGCCTTCAGTAGATTTAATTGGTGTAGTATCTTTCTTTGGAGGCATACTAGAAAATAATAATAGCCCTCCTCTTTATTACAACCAAAAATAAAAGGGATCGTATAATTAACACTTAGGTCACTAATAAGTTATGTACCTTAATTTGGAGAATATCATAATGAAAAAATATTTATTGCTATATCTTTGAGATTTGAGATCTTCTGGATCTGAAAATTTGTTTTGCAATACTCTAATATGTATTTTCTTCAATTCCACAGGTGTGAACTGAATTTGATGTGCGAACTAAAAGTTATAGTAACTTTCCCAAAACTTCCTGATATTTTTGGCCTCTTCCCACAAGCAAAATTGTATAGTGTGCCATGTGTCCAATTATTGAAATACAATTCTAGAAGTTGTACCTGAGGGACTTCTATATGTATCCTAAATTCCTGAAAGGTTTAACTGTCTAAAAACTTCCATACAAGAAGATATAGTAAAAATACCAAGCTAACTTATTTAAAATTTATTTCATGATTGTTCACAAACCCTAAATTCTATACAGTATAAATACCAAAGTATAGTGAACCAAATTCTAAAAATGGAACCAGATATTCCCCAAGATTTAATATGGTACAAGTTTCACTTTATGAATCCTCACAATAAAAAAAATCATAGCACAAATGCAAACTAACATGTTTAAGGCTAAATTTTGGTTCATACAAAAACCCTAACTTATTGGAGCATATCTCTGAAAATGCAGTGAACCAAGATCTATAACTTGACCCATATGTTCATTATGATTTCACCTCAATGTGGTCCAAGTTTCACAATCTGAACCTTCACTTGAAAGAAAAAAAAACTATAGAGAAAAGGTTGAACTAACTTATTTCATACAAAATTTGGGATCATTTTGAAACCCTAAATTCCTTGGACCATATCTCCTAAAATATAGAAAACCAAGATCTGAAACTTGAACCATAGATTTCTCGGGATGTCTTCTTCATCTTCTCTAGGTTTCACCATCCTAGAAAAAATTTATAGTGAAAATTCCACAATGACTTGTTTGAAGTAGTAAAACCCTAGTATCAAGAGCTTTGATACCAAATGTTATGATCATTGCACCTCAACAATGATAAGAAACCAATAATTGTAATCCACTTTAAGGTGGAAACCTCCTTATATAATAAATAAAATGAAAAAGACAATATTTGATGATCCTAAGACTAGACCTCCATAGTATATATTTAGGAGACAAATGATACAATTATGATAAAATGGGATCATGAGGGGTTCTAGCCTACATAAGAATATATCAATATAAATGTAATCACTCAATTTATAGGAATTAATAAGGGATTTTTTGGTTAATATCAGGCTTATATAGGGCTTAATAGAACAATCTTTTAATAAATGAATTACATACCTTTTCCTTCATCAAACATTTGATAAAGCCAAACTAATTATTAAGAGCTAGGTTACCAAACTATATTGTTGCAATAAAGAGTAAGGCAAGGAATAGTTGCATTGAAGTTTGAATTGGACTTTGCATTGCTTAAAACAAGCACCAAGGGCATGATATGTCCAAATATATGACTACTTTTGTAAGCTAAAATTTCACAACAAATCCTAATACCAACTTGTATATGCAAAGAATTCGAAAAAGCATTGTAATAGATCCCATATTGATGATTTAATCATCACAAGCATCAATGTACAAATCACAGAAGCCCTCTAAGAAGACTCATGGCACCTTTGAGATGAAAAAATTAGGGCTTCTAGGTTGAAAATATTTGATTGGATTGAACTACATCCAAGAACATGTTTTAATGGGATCTAGAGAAAAGCATATATTCTTTCAAGTTTATTCAATTTCTAAATATCCACACAACAACTAATGTCTCACAACTAAATTAACTCTCTTGCAACTTTCCTAGGGTTACTAGTAAGTTCCCACATGTTCAACAATTCACTAATATCTCATAATCCATCATGAATCTTCAACACACCACACAACTAAATAATTGTATTCAAATGTGGATAAATGAAGTACAAGAAAATATGGAATGGGGCAGCTTAACAATCTAACCACAACCAAAACAAAGCTATATTTTTATAATGCACTTGGTGAGAACAACTCTTTAATAGATGAATTACATACTTCTTCCTTCATCAAACATCTGATAAAGATAAACTAATTGTTATGCACTAGGATACCAAGGTACATTGTTGCAAGGACGAGTCTAGGCATGGAGAGGGATAGGAATGTGTACGGAGACAGGGGTACCAAGTTTGAAAATGATGGTACAAGTGTACAAGGAGATGTATCATGCATAAAAAAAATATCTGTGAAAAATTATAAAATTAAAAACATAACTAAACTTTATTTGACACAATAAAACTTGAAACATAAAATAATATGATTTATTAGCCAATGATATCATGATACTCACGGAGTGAGAAAATTGGTTGAAAGTGACATGATGTAAAATGAGGAATACAAAAGTAGTGAAAAAAAAAAGACATGAAAATTCTTTTTTGGTGTTGCCCCCTTGAGAAAAACATTGTTGACTTGTTGTTGTTGTAGATTTTAGCAATTTTTTCTTTTAGCATTCGAGGGGGATGCCCCATGTAACATGGAACATCTTCCAATTTTGATTTTTAAGCTTCAATATGTCCCCCACCAAGCCAATAAACAACCCTAGTTGTTGGGGACATTTCCATATTTTAATAAGTACAATATATATGAGGTTGTGTGAGGGGATGTACAATATATATGAGGTTGTGTGAGGGATATATCCCCTAAGATAGGGGATTCTCCCCTAACAACAAAAGCTAAGAACTATTTCAAAATTAAGGGATATGCTATGAAGAAACCTTTGCCTAAAATGGAAATAATAACACCATTAAACTAGTCCTTGCACTTGAAACACAATGTAATAACAAAGTACACCAAATTGATATTCAAAAGTCCTTTACTTAATGACATATTGGAAGAGGATATGTATATGCAACAAACCTCCTTGTTTTGTAGTTAAAGGTAGGGACCAATTACATTGTAGGTTGAATTGGACTTTGCATTGCTTAAAACAACCACCAAGGGCATGATATGTCCAAATATAAGACCACTTATGCAAGCCTTATACTAACTTGTATAAGCAAACAATTGGAAAAGGCATTGCAATAGTTTCCATGTTGATGATTTAATCATTACAAGCATTAATGTGTAAATCATAAGAGATCTCTAGGAAGACTCTAACAACACCTTTGAGATGACAAATGTAGGGATTTTGAACTCCTACCTTGGAAAAATTACATCTTTATATGAAATCCTTAAGACATTTAAAGAGTTTTGAATATTCTGTCAAAAAATTGTTATGATAAATGACTTCCTTGCTCGAAATAACCATTTATTAAAATGCCTTTGTTAACCTTAACCACTTTTTTGTTTATGATTTAAGTCAATCGTAGCAACGATCAAGCATGTTCTTTCTTTCACTATAAATAGTTGTTAACCCTATAAATAGAATTACATAATTTGATGTGATCTAGTGGGAAATGCACAAGTTCATCCATAACCAAAACAAAGTTCGATTTTTATAGCACATTTGGTGAGAACATCCCTTTAATAGATGGATTACATACTTTTTCCTTCATCAAACATCTGATAAAGCTAAACTAATTGTTAAAGTTAGGTTTTCAAGGTACATTGTTGTAGGGACGAGTGCAAACATGGATAGGGATAGGAATGTGTACAGATACGAGAACACTAATATCTACATCCAAGAAAATTTTTTTTTGGAATTTGTACCAAATCAATTGTTTTTCATGTTTGTTCAAATCTTAAATATCCACACATCCACATAGCAACTCATCTTTCACAACTAAATTTACTCTATTGCAACTTTCCTAAGTTTTCTAGTACATTCCCACATGTTCAACAATTCACTAGAATCTCACAATCCCATCATTAAGCTTCAACGTGCCACACAATTGAGTAGTTATGTCCAAATTTGGTTAAATGAACTATAAGAAAATATGAATGGGGGAAACTTAACAATTCAACCACAACCAAAACAAAGTTGGATCTCTATAGTGCACTTGGTGAGAATAGCCCTTTAATATTTGAGTTATATGCTTTTTCCTTCATCAAACATCTGATAAAGCTAAATGAATTGTTAAAAGCTAGGTTGTCAAGGTACATTATTTCAAGGACAAGTGCAAGCATGGATAGGAACAAGAATGTATATAGAGACAAGGAAACCAATTTTTAAAATGATAGTACACGTGTACATGGAGATGCATCACTTACAATATTTGAAATTTGTGAAAAAATATAAAATTAAAAATGGAACCAAACTTTATCTAAAATAATAAAACTTGAAACATGAATTAATATGATTTATTAGTTAGTTATTTTATGATAGTCGTGGAAGTGAGAGGATTGGTTGACAATGAAATTACGTAAAAAAGACGAATGCAAAATTCATATAAAACTCAAAAAAATTCCAACAATGAAACTTCCTTTTGGCCTTGCCTCCCTAAGAAAAACAATTTTTGAATCCTTCTTGTTGTCACAATCAAGAATCTATTTTTGTAGATTCTAGCAGTGTTTGCTTTTAGTGTTCAAAGGGGATGCCCCAGGTAACATGGAATGTCCCCCAATTCTGGGTCTTCAGTGTTAAGATGTCCCCACCAAGCCAATGGACAACCCTAGTTGTTGGGGACATTTCATACCATCTATGCTACAATATATATCACCCTATGATAGGGATACATTTCCCAAGATAGGGTATACTCTCTTGACATCATAGGCTAACAACTATTTCAAAATTAAGGGATATGTTATGAATAAACCTTTGCCTAAAAAGAAAACAATAACACCATTAAAGTAGTCCTTGCACTTACAACACAATCCAATAGGAAAATACACTGAATGGATGTTAAAAAATGATTTCCTTAATAACATTTTGGAAGAGGAGATGCATATGCAACAAACCTCCTTGTTTTGTAGTTAAAGGCAAGAAATAGTTACATTACAAGTTGAGTTGGACTTTGCATTGTTTAAAACAACAACTAAGGGCATTATATGTCCAAATATATGACCAATTCTACAACCTAAAATTTCACAAGGAATCCTAATACCAACATGTATATGCAAACAATTGGAAAAGGCGTTGCAATAGTTTCCATATTGATGATTTAATCATTACAACCATTAATGTACAAATCATAAGAGCCCTCTGGGGAGACTGTCACGGCACCTTTGAGATGACAAACTTAGGGTTTTTGAACTCATGCGTTGGACAAATTACATCTTTATATGAAATCCTTAAGATATTTAAACGGCTTTGAATATCATATCAGATATTGTTATGATAAAAGACTTCCTTGTTCAAAATAACCATTTATTATAGTTCTTTTGTTACCTTTGGCCAATTTTTTATTTATGATTTAAGTGAAGGTAAGTAATGATAGAGCATGTGTTTTATTTCGCAATAAATAGTTATTAATACTATACACAAAATTACACTAGTGGGAAATGGGAAATGCACAATTTCAACCACAACCAAACAAAACTTGATTTTTATAGTGCACTTGGTAAGAACACCTCTTTAATAGACAGATTAGATACTTCTACATTCATCAAACATATAATAAAGCTAAAATCATTGCTAACCGTTGGGGTATCAAGGTACATTGTAGATTGAATACCAATGTCTCTAGACAACCCAGAATAGCAATGGAAAACTTGACTTCTTAACTAGAAGGAAATATTGCAACTGTTAAGTCCCTATAATACTAGTGATTCCCCCATCACTATTGTCATTGTAGCCCTTATTGTGATTATTGTGCCCCTATTTTCCCCATATTGTTATTAGTGTGCCCCATAGAAGCCCACTATTGTTATTGTTGTGCCCTTAGATTATTATTGTTATGTCGGCTTTGATCATATGGTGACCCCTTAGATCCTATATATAGAAAGGAGGTTTTGTCATTTGTATCATCCAAGAATTGTTCATTTGTGTAACGTAAAGGAGATTTCACACTCAAAGAGGTTGATTTTGAAGTCGTTGATCTATCTTTTCTTCTATTTTGTGAGCTGGTTACATAACATTTGGTATCAGATCTTTGGATTCTAGGGTTTCACTACTCCAAACAGGTCATCGTGGAATGTTCGCTATAATTTTTTTCTACAACGTGTCCGAAGTTGAAATTAAAACCCATTTGATCCGAAATATCGATGAACCTTGGGTCCGAATTTCAGATATTTTATCGCTATATTTTCGGTTATAGGATCCAAGGAAGTTAGGGTTGTTGCGGGCTTCCGAATTATATCTCAAACAAGTGATCTGGGGAAATTGTCATAACTTTCTCTTAGAGAATCAGATTGAAATTCCATTAAAAGTTACAGAAAGAGGACAACCTGCAGTTTTCTGTGTATCAGTTTCAAGTCCTAAGGTCAAAACAGTGACATTTAGCACTTCGTACAAGTTCGCTCCACTGAAACACTCTATAATCAGGTCATTGTTGGATATTTGGCATAACTCTTCCTTGGAGAATCCAAACATGATAAGACTTGCTGGGTTGGAAAGAGGACTCAGAGGGCTACCACAGGATGAAATTTCAGACATTAGAGATTTGAAATTACAGAGATACAACAGATTCAATATCGAGCTCCTACAAAGTGAAAAAATGTGTGTAGTTTTTTTTTTAATTTTGCATAAGTTTGGTTTGAAAAATTAGTTTGAAGGAATTCAAAGGGCATAGTGAAGCATAATTATCATTAATTGATACCCCAAATAAAGAAAATGGAAACACCTAGTAAGCAACCTGAAAGCTCTAGCATGACTCATGAAAAAGAGGAAGAAATGCAACATAATATATCAAAATTATGAGACCAAGTGCAACAAAATTCACTCTCACAAAAAGTCACAAAAGCTAAGATGGATAGTTTAAAGAAAGGCGTGGAAGCTAAGATTTTCAAAAACTTTTCATGAAATTTTTTTCAAAAGGAAAGGAAGTTGAATTAAGGGGAATCATAGGGAAACCGAGAAAGATAATCAACAAAGCTTCTAAAGAAAGAACAATGAGGCGTAATTGCACAATTATTTTCGCTAGAGGTTCCCACATTGGAATCATCTATTTCTCTAGATCTCTAAAAATCCTTGGGCAATCATTCTAGGGTATTTGAGACTCCCAAAGGCCTCCCACCTATTTGTGATCAAGATCATGCTATTCATTTGATTCCAGGAACTGTTCCTCCAAACATCATGCCTTACATATATCCCTATGCCAAAAAGAGTGAAATTGAATGTATGGTTGCAAAGATAGAGGCTAGTATCATTCAACCTAGTCAAAGTTCTCTCTCTGCTCCAGTAGTATTGGTGCACAAGAAATATGGATCATGGCGCATGTGTCCAGATTATAGGGAGCTCAACAAGCTCACTATTAAAGATAAATTTCCCATTCCTATCATTGATGAATTATCGGATGAATTGCATGGATCAATTTACTTCACCAAGTTGGATCTTCCTTTAGGATATCATCAAATCGAAATGAAGGCTGAAGACATTCTGAAAACAACATTTAGAACCCATGAGGGTCATTATGAATTTCTAGTCATGCCTTTTGGCCTTACTAATGCACCTTCTACATTTCAAGGTTTTATGAATTCCATTTTCAAACCCTTCCTTAGAAATTTGTGTTAGTATTTTTTGATGATATACTAATCTACAACAAGTCTTGGAAGGATCTTGTTCAACATGTTGACAGGATGCTCAAACTATTGGAGGAGAAACAATTATATGCAAAAAGCTCCAAATGTTTCTTTGGAGTACAAGAGGTGGAATATTTGGGTCATATTTTATCTCATGAAGGTGTTAAGGTAGACCCTAGCAAAATTAAAGCCATTAAGGAATGGAAAATCCCCACATCCATGAAGCATCTGCGAGGATTTCTCGGGTTGACAAGGTATTATCGCAAGTTTGTTAAGAATTATGGGAGAATATCAACACCTCTAACAACATTATTGAAGAAAGATGAATTTTCATGGACTATAGAAGAAATGAAGGCATTTGAACATCTTAAAGAGGCAATGTGACAAGCACTAGTCTTAGCTATGTCGGACTTCACAAAAACCTTTATTATGGAATGTGATGCCTCGGGAAATGGAATTGGTGTTGTTTTAATGCAAGAAGAAAGACCCATTGCTTTCGAAAGTCTTCAAATCAAATGAAAGTATTTACACAAAGCTATTTATGAGAAGGAAATGTTAGAAATACTACATGCACTTAAGCAATTGCGACCCTACCTAATGGGAAGAAACTGCAAGGTAAAAATAGATCATGATAGTCTTAAATAATTTTTAGAACAAAGATTATCTTCAAATGAGCAATGAAAATGGGTCACAAAGATGTTGGGTTATGACTTTGAAATCATATGCCAAAAAAAGAAGCAAAATGATGTGGCAAATGCACTCTCAAGAAAGGATGAGGATGTAGAAGCATTGATTTGCACCATTTCTATTATCCAACCAGATTGGATAAATGAAGCAAGGGATGAATGGAAGAATGACGAAGAAGTGTGGGAACTCATTCAAAATTTACCACAAGATTCCAGTACATCTGACACATTTAGTTGGAAAAATGATTCGTTATGGTACAAAGATCACTTATACCTATGTAAGAATTCCCAACTCAAACAAAATAATCTTATGGAATTGCACACCTCTCCCTTAGGAGGGCACTTAGGGTTTTTAAAAACTTACCACAAGGTTAAGAAGGAAATTTTTTGGGATGCCCTTAAACCAGATATTCGAAATTTTGTGGCAGAATGTTTGGTCTTCCAACAAAACAAAGTTGAAACAATTAAGACCTTGGATCTACTAACACCTTTATCCATTCCAAGACAACGTTGGGAGAAAGTTTCATTGGATTTTATCACAGGTTTACCCAAGTCCAAAGGAAAGAGTGTCATCATGGTGGTAGTTGACAGACTTACCAAGTATGCACACTTTTGTGCATTAGCTCATCCATTTAAAGTCAATATAGTTACTACTGCATTTATGGAAACAATTCAAAAGCTTCATGGAAACTCAAAGATTATTGTAAGCGACAAAGATGCCATTTTCACTAGAAATTTTTGGACAAAATTATTTTCTTGTCTTGGTACTTAGTTAGCTCATAGCTCATCATATCATCCTCAATCTAATGGCCAAATTGAGATAGTAAACAAATGTTTGGAAGGATATATTTGTTTCTTTGTATCTGATAAAAAGACATAATGGGTCAAATGGTTGCCTCTGGTTGAATTGTGGTATAACACTTCCTTCCATACTACAGCAAAAATGACCCCATTTATGGCACTTTATGGATATCATCCATCGTCCATCACATCATATTTAAGAGAAAATTCTAAGGTTCAAGTAGTGGAATATCACATCGAGCATCAATAACAAGTTCTCCAACTCTTAAAGGATAACCTCAGTTTGGCGCAGAATATAATGAAACAACTGGCAGATCAACATCGCAACGGAAGAATTTTTTATGTAGGTGACTGGGTATTCCTACGGATACAACCATATAAACAAATGTCCCTCAAGCAAGCTAAGAAGGATAATTAATTATCACCAAAATATCATGGTTAGTACAAGGTGTTGCAAAATATTGGTACTATGGCATACAAATCGGAGCTTCATGCAGCTTCTCTAGTGCACCCAGTTTTCCATGTTTCATGCTTAAAGAAAGTTATAGGTGACAAGCTCCCAGTTCAAACAATATTTCCAGAACTTGACGAGGAAGGAAAAATCATATTGGAACTTGATGCAGTCACAGAAACAAGAACTCGACAGCTACGAAATCAATTAATTTCAAAGTATCTCATCAAGTGGAAGAACTTACCCGCTGAAGATTCCACATAGGAGGATGAGAATTTTATACAGAATCATCCACAACTACTCAAGCGTTGAGGACAACACTTTTTTGAAGTAGTGGGGCATGTTAGGTCCCTATAATACTAATGATTCTCCCATTACTATTGTGATTGTAGCCCTTATTGTTATTATTGTGCAAGCAGTCATAGAAACAAGAACTCGACAGCTACGAAATCGATTAATTTTGAAGTATCTCATCAAGTGGAAGAACCTACCCACTGAAGATTCCACATAGGAGGATGAGAATTTTATACAGAATCATCCGGAACTACTCAAGCATTGATGACAACACTTTTTTGAAGGAGCGAGGCATGTTAGGTCCCTATAATACTAATGATTCTCCCATTACTATTTTCATTGTAGCCCTTATTGTTATTATTGTGCCCCTATTGTCCCCATATTGTTATTATTGTGCCCCATAGAAGCCCACTATTGTTATTATTGTGCCCTTATATTATTATTGTTATGTCGACTTTGATTATATTGTGACCCCTTAGACTCATATATATAGAAATAAGGTTTTGTCATTTGCATCATCCAAGAATTGTTCATTTGTGTAAAGTAAAGGAGGTTGCCCCTTGAAGAGGCTGATTTTGAAGTCGTTGATCTATCTTTTCTTCTATTTTGTGAGTTGGTTACATAACAACAACAACCTATGGAGTTGTTGGTATTTTGTTAACTCCTGCTTCATAATAATAATATCTTCATGGATGGATAGATATACTTACTATTAACCTGGATTTATTTAGTATTGATAGATGAAGACCTATCCTTGCATATATTCATATTATTATAAATTTATCAGGAACTCTGAGGTATCAAGTTTTGTTTTGAAAATGAGGCTATCTATCTCAAACAACCAAAAAATAGGCGACTTGAAAGCATCCATCAAAGTTTTTTATTCGATAGTCTTTTCAGTTCACCTTATTTGATTCATTTTGTTGGTTATGTTCCCACTCATTAGATTCAAAGTTAACAATAGTATATATAATGTTAAAATCGAGTTAATATTTAGAGTTTAAATGATTTTAGTTAATTGTTTATATCATTTTTATTTGATTTTGTTTATGTTTTATAGATCCTTGGATGGAGATATATCCTAGGATATATTTATATATTATTCTAGATATTTTGGGTAGTCAAATGTATCATTTTTTTACTTTCTATGTAACCTCTGCACTTTGCTTTCTTTGATATGTTTTGTTTAATCCTACTCTCATTAAATAAGTTCGAAGTTAATAGAACTATATATGATGTTAAATGAAGTTATTTCAATGAAGTAGATCAAGGTTTTAATGAATTTAATTAAAATGGTTGTTGTTTATATTGTCTTTGTTTGATTTTTCTTATGTTTTATAGATCCTTAGATGGAGATCTATCATAGAATATTTTCATATATTATTCCATATTTATTGGGTAGTCAAAGCTATCAATTTTTTCTATGCAACCTATGCACATCACCTTCTTTGATATGTTTTATTTTATTATTATTCCACGCTCAATAGATTCAAAGTTCATAGGAGTATATCTAATGTTAAAATGGAGCTATGTTAGTGTAATAAATCGGGGTTTAAATTAATTTAATTAAATAGGTTATTGTTATATTGTATTTGTTTGATTTTGCTTATGGCTTATGGCTTTTAGATCCCTAGATGGAGATATGTCCTCACATATATTCATATATTATTCCAAATTTATTGGATAATCAAAGGCATCAATTTTTTCTTCTATAACCTTTTCA